>OY987291.1:5192494-6392494 GCA_963920785.1 Sphagnum contortum | reverse complement strand
AAGTTATCTTGTTCACTCTGCCAACTTGTTCATGGATGAGGCATAGCTACATAGTCAATTGTCTGCTTGTTGGCAGCAGCTCAATCATGTTGCTGGTGTTATTCCTATTTGGGTGTTTGAACCATGAGGGATATAAGATGCGGGAGGTGCCAAGACTTTGTGACATCTTGTAAGCAAGGAAGTTGCATATGGTTTATGGATTGAACATTCTGTATTCCATTGAGTAAGTGGGTATGAGTAGGTTGAAAGAAAGTACTGATGTGGATGTCAACAATGAGATTTCATTGATCCTTGTGAAGTGCTGAGGTTTTTGGTATGATCTTCCAGGTTTGGAGATTTTGTACCTTCCCAACACCAACCTGCTTATAATCTACTACTGGAAGCTAAGCAGGCTGAACATGGGGTGCCACCAGGTTCAGATCAGTTCTTAACTGCAATCATTTCCCACAAGGCTACTCATACCAGTAGTGACAATTTTGATTGCTTTTATCTCCTTATAAAAGTATTCAATCCCGGAATTCTGACATGGTTAATCTCTGGATGGCAGCAGGGGAGAACAGAATTGAGCAAAGTAAAACCAGATTATCACTGGCTGGCTTTTCTTCTCACAGTCAGAAACAAGTCCTGGACAGGGGATCTGCTGGTCCCAGCTGAGAGCATTCTTCCACTCAGAAAGGGGATTTCAAGTTCTAAAACAGGTGCCACATGTTTCTGAGCACAATTCCATGGTTCTGAATACCTTACATTTCTTCTTCACTCATTGAAATGTATTATCACTGAGAACATATTTCAGTTGAGTTAAGTTTACTGTATTTGGAATCATGGAATAGTTTCACTGTACTATCATTGACAGTTCAGTTTTGATGCTGGCAGATTGACATCTTTTACGGGCACATGACTTTGTCCATTTTAGAAGTAAAACCTCCTAGCACAGGTAACTGACAAATTTCTTACATCAAGGTGTTTGTGATCCAAAACTGGGATTTGCCATTAGTTGTGTACATTATTAATTTATCCAAATTGATTCATTGACAACTGACATGACATATCTTTCATCATGCCCTCTGTTTGGATTTGGATCCTGTGTTGGTGCGTAGAAAATTTGTAGTGCAACTACTGGTTGCAACTGCCTTCAGTTAGTTCAAATCCTGCCAAAAGAAACAGATGTGGAACAAACAATGAGATTCAGTTTTGTTTGCTGCACTTACTTTTCAGAGCACGGTGTGTTTATGTCTTCCGCAGTTCTCCTAACCCTCCACCAACTATACAACTTCAGGTCTGCAAAGGATCTAAGCTTAGTTTTCCATTGATTGGAAGCTCAGTTGTTGTCTACTTGGGCCGTGGCCCGTAGTGATCTTATACGTTTTTGTTGCCTGGTACTCCTTTTCTGGCAGCCAAGCTGAGTGAGTAGTCTCCATCTCATGAGTAACAAAAGGATGGAAGTTGTCAGATTGGAAGCAACCAAAAATAATCCCACTATGCTTTCTGGTTTCTTCTAACTAACAGAGTTAACAGAGTTTCTGAAAACGCAGGTGAACTGTTATCATCAGCATAATTCTCAGTGACAGTGATCCAGCACTCACCCAGACACCATCCATTAAAGTGTTTCAGCGACTTACTGCCCAAGGATTTCATTACCTTACAAAAATGAAGACATTCCCTAGTTTCCACCTTTCTGTCTCCTGCCCGCCTTGCTGCAGCCCCTCCAACTCTGAAGGCTGTTCAATCATCTGGAGATACATGGCTTCCTCATTCTTCAGGATCTCCTGAGACATTACTACACACTCACTATAAAAGAATACTAACCCTAGTACTCACTTACACTGTATTAAATTGAAGGTATTTGCCCATTTCCAAAGGAAAAAACAGAATATCTGCAACCCCTCTCTTGAATGCTCAGAAGCTTTCCATACAAAAGCTTGTCCTTCTGTGGATGCTTTGCATGTAGGCATTCTCTCACATTGATGCACATATAGAGAGAACAGAATCAAAGCATGTAACAATGAACCAGCCACTGTACACAGTTCATCAGATATAATTGTACAAGGCCACAAGTGACCAATTGACCTAGAAACAATTTCAGCATTACTTGTCTGTTGCCCAAATTGTCCAACTATGCAACAGGAATCAGTCTATCCAAGTTGAGGATGAAATGTCTTCTGTATAACATGAAGTTCTACCGGAAAACCAGAAAAGAAGATTTCAAGGTTATGATGAAACCTTGACTACACTTCTAGAGCCAATCATCAATTGAAGCATCACAGAAGTTGTCTTTATTCATGGCTGGCTATTCTTCATAACCACCCTGGCAAGAAATATGCATCATTGCTCACATCTCTTAGTACTGAAGTGAGACTTAAAGCATGTTTCTTCTTGTAAAGGTCTGTGAGCACAGAAGGCTCATAGGAGTTCAACTGAATCCTCCAGGTTCCTGCTTTGAGATGATGGGACCTGTGGCTCCACAGGTCCAAAAAGCAGTTCCAAGCAAAATCCTGGCCCACAAATAGTCTTTCCTCGTCGCCCCAGCTTGTCCAATTCTCCCCGGTTAAACTGCCAACATGAATGCTGCATGGTTACAACAGCAGCCTCAAAGCAAATACTGACACCAGACAGAACAGGAGAATAAAAAAGGGTCAAGGACATTAACAACAAACCTGTAGCATGCTGTTGGAGATGAAAAAAGTGTTAAAACAGACATTAAACATGTGCACGCCACTTTTGTCGTAGAAGACTGCCCTTATGTCACCTGAGACCTGCAGTGTGTCAATAAGAGCTTCAACTGTCAGCGGCAACAGACATATGTGTCACACTGAAGCTCATAAGAAACTATGGACCTTGCATTCAACATTTGGGAAAGGCCTGTGAAATGAGATCAGAAGTATTAGTCTTTCCATACAAATCAATTTGCCCAGACTGAATTTAGGCTTTGTATATGAAAAAAGGAAGGAAGATGAGGCCTTACAATGAGAGGTTGGTCAAACTGGTAATCAAGGCATGGTCTCATATATGATACAGGTTTCTCTGTGTCCATTTGCACCACCAACCGTGGTTTCTTTTCCTCATCATCATCTTTACGGGGTAGGAAAGAAAGAAAATATCGTGGGCTTATTGTCCTGTGAAACCCCTTCTTTAGTGCTTTGCAGAACCCATGTGCAACTTCAGTTGCAGGTGAGTACAGTTGTCCTGGAATCTGCCATTCATTACCAAAAGGAGTCACCTTGTCAAAAGGCTATTCTGTCCAACGCCCAGAAACCCATATAGGAGCTTTCCATCATGCTCTATGCACCCAAAAAAAATACACTATCCTGATAACCTGACTTTTCATGACAATCACTTAGCTTGCCTAGAGGTTCTCTACCTTTACCTTTTTAAGTTCTGAGATAACAAATTTCACATGGTCATTAGACAACGTATCATACAATCGAATTCTCCGAAGCTCTCGGTGTCTTGTCTCAGGCAGCTCGATCTGAGGCAACCCAAGTTGATTTTCAGAAGAGCAAGCCAACAATTTCCCCCAGTATCCTACATATCGCCGTTGGCTTGCAATTGTCACCTGTGCCACATTCAAAGCAGGAATGTAAAACATCAACATTGGTTCAATAGAAGAGTCTAAAGACTAGAAAAACTCATACCATAGCATCTAAAATCTCAGGTAAACAAATCAATCACATACCCCCTGGTTGTTATAGGTGCGGCGATCAGCATAGAGCTGAAGAGCATCTTCTGCACGCATCCCTGTGTAGACGAGGTAGGCACACACCATTAATCCCGTGCGACCTTTGCCTGCCTGCTCCCATGTCAGGCCCACCAGAAGCATTCATGAGAATGAACAGATGATTGTGAGGAAACAATAGGATGAGAGATTCTGCATCTGCCATTCAAATGCAGCAGCTATGATTGTGAAAAGAGCATACACTATTCTGTGATGTTAGGGGCAAATTCCACAAATCCTCCATGAGGAGGAACTCACCCTGCAATGGATGACAGCTACATTCCTGGGATCGCTTGAAAGCCAGTCATGCACACTTTCACAGAAGAGCTTGATAAGAGCTAGGGGTGGCACATAATTATCATCAAACGGTACAAGCTCCACCCGTCCGTGAAAAAGCTCAGAATCGTATGTGGCTTCTGCACACAGATTGTATACCTGCCAACAAAGAAAAGACCTAGAAGCTCAATGGAAGATAGATACTCAGAGTCCCTATCTAATCCTTCTTCTTTGTCCTTGGTCATTTTCCCTCGGTCTCTGCCATTTTACACATGCTTTCACACATGTTTCAAAGATCACAGATTTTTGTTTCTAAGAGAAACAGAGAACCTCACATTGAAACTGTTGTACAAACCGGCAGAGGCTTAAACCCTAGGGGACATTCAACCATCAACCACGGAAATAAAGAAGAAGATCGGGTTGCCAAAGATGATCACCTTGTAGTGCGACTCATGGCGAAGCTCCAACACCTTCTGCACTTGCCATATGGGATTGCGAACAAGGGACTCCATATTCTGCGCCGGGAAAGACATGGCCAGCAGTCGATCTGTGATGTAGCTCATATCCAAGTCATAACCAGCCGCCGCCAGTCTCCTCCGCTTCTTGGACACCAAGCTCCGTATGAAGCTGATCCCAAACACGCCAGCACCAACACTGGCCGTAACTCCCCTGGGTACTGTCGTCCCATCCTCCTTTCCCAACCCGGCCCCCGTCGTGCCCCAATTTTCCCTTCCTCAGCCGCTTCAGGCTATACTCCTCGTCCTCGTCCTCGTCCTCGTCCTACTCCTCCTTCTTCTTGCCTCTCCTTCTTCGTCTTCTGATCCCTCCTCCCCGATCTCGTTCCTTCACTGTCCCACGCAACAAAACTTCTCCCAGCAGCTGGCACCTCTCTGCAACTCCCAATCTTCCTTCTCCTTCATTCCTCCTCCTTCTCCTCCTGCTGCAGCTCTTCTTCTACTTTCCGTTGTATCGTTGCCTTCAATCCGCCGCCATCGCTCGCTTCTTCCACTGCTGCGATCCGTCCGCAACGGCATCTTGTTTTTTTTTGCGCCGCAGCTACTCCGCAAGAGTGCAATTCTCGATCGCTGCAAAGGGATCGTTTCCTGCCCCTTCCACGCAACAACTCTCTTAATCCCCAGTCTCTACTCTTTAATCCGACTCCTTAATCCACTTATTAATCCCAGTCTCTAATCGCTAATCCCATTCCTTAATCTACTTCTTAATCCCAGTCTCTAATCATTAATCCCACTCCCCTTAATCCACTTCTTAAACCCAGTCTCTACTCGTTAATCCCACTCCATAATTCCATAGTTTAGGCCCTTAATTCTAGGCCCTTTTTTTTTTACCTTGGGCACCACCTCAATTTAATTTTTAAAAATTTTAAATTCCTGTTCCACTCCCTAATTCTATCATTTAGATACTAATCCTTTGCCCTTAATCACTAGCTTAGTTTGGAGTTTTTTTTTTAAAGTAAAAAATGAATTTGAATTTTTTTTTGTGAAAAAAAATTCTTTTAAACAAATATTCCACAAGACACCAACTTGTTAACTCTTATGTAAATTGGTGCACAAAACTTAATTGCAAAGCAAATTGAACATGAAGCTTCATGGTGGAAGAAGAGTGTGATTAGGAACCTCTTCTTACCCTCTTATTTTTGTTAAGGAAAACCTTTCCTTTTTTTAAAGTTGGACTTTGGTGTATATACCAAGTTTTGGTTGAAGTTTAGGTTTAATTGTCACTAACTTATTAATTGGGAGTGTGAATTGTGAGTTAAAATCGACTAACAAACTAGAAAGGTTCGAAATCACAATATTAAAAATCCCATTGGCTCAAAATGTGTTCTAAACTTCATAAATCCACCCTTATGTGTTATCCAACATATGTACCCATTTTGGTTTTAGCTTTAGTGGTGTGAACATTGGGGTTTCTTTTGGTGTGACATCATGAACATTCATAATAATAAACTTGTCCATGATGTTAACTTGGGTGTATGATATTGATCATTGCCTTCAAGGTCACCCAATTTTTTTTAGCATGTGAAACTTGAGGTGTTTTATTTTTTTGACCTTTATTTTTCTTAAGGCACAAGCATGAGCAATTAATGGATACAAGTAAGTACTTATAGTGTTGACCTAAACATTTCCTTAGGGAAATTCCCACTTCCACCTTAAAACAATTGCAAAAGGGAAGTAAAGTGATCTTTTTAAAACCCATTCTTCTCTATGTAACAATGATTTAATTTCAACTACTTGAAACAATTGCATTCCAAAAGGGGATTTGGGTTTTGGATTTAGGGTAAGTAATTTCAAAGTACACTTGTGTACCAGCTTTTTTCGTACTCTTGTGATTCACCATTACCATTAAATAAAACAAGTGTCAATCTTCTCTTCAACGTTGGTGTCGATATGACGCGTGAAGGCTAACATCAATTTGCTTTTTCACAAGATGAAAAGATGGGTAAATGGTATGTATCTTAAAGCACACTCAAAAAAGGTGAAGTGCAAATTTGTGGTTGTTTCTAATATATAATATGTGTGTATGTGTGTGTGTGTTTTCACATGAAGTAAAGCAAATTAGAATGGTTCAATAACTTGAATAAACAATCAACTTGAATGAGGAAAAGCACGCGCACGCACGCACACACACTCTCTCAATGCACATGTTGCACATGTGCTTGGGATGCTCAACTCAATAATGGTCAAAGCTCCGCCTCCATGTGTAGTTTTAGTGTTTAGGGATCATCATCCAAAGTCCACTCACAATGGGTTTCATTTCCTTTTCTTTTTTTCTATTTTGGTTTCAAACTTTCATTTGAATTTGTTGGCCTTGCCTACTACCAAGGCAAAAGGATTACATTGTGTTTAGATTCATTATAGAGAGTATAGTAGCTTAAATGGATTTTGGCCCCTACTAGGTAATAATAATAATAATACTAGGTCTATTTTTTATATGAGGATTTTTTTAAACATGATGATATTTTTTGGCTTGTGTGAAACTCGAGATTAATTATAGAGTTATAATAAGTTGAAGGATTTTGGTTTCTTTGAGACGATTTTTTGAAGATTATACTTTTTTGCCATGGTGAAATATTTGAGTTTTCATAATTATTTTCTTTTTCCTTAAAATCCATTTTAATGTACATAGCAAGGCCATAGTGTAACATGCCCCTTGTTGTTGTTGCTAGCACTTTCATCTTTTTTTTCAGAGTTAAAACATTAGTTCAGAACTTTTTTGGACTTGGACACCGAATGCAAAGCATTTGACTACTTTTGATTGACAAATTGTTCTTCACAAAAAAATTCTTTGCTCTTCTTCCTAGTGACTTTCTCATCTTGCACACTCGACCACCAAGGGCACATTCTATCGTACTGAGGAAACCGCTCTAGAATCTCCAATTGTAATTAGATGGCATCTTGCAAAGCAGGATTTTATCGTGCCTTAAACATAATGTGAGGCATCTCATGTGTTAAAAGGTGACAACACCAGTTCCCAAGTTCCCGACATGTTCCCAATGTGTTCCTAACATGTTCCCATGAGATTTCTCAAGTTCCCAAGTGGTTGGTTCCATAAGGCGTTCCCCAATAGCACCTCAAATTTTTTTCCCAAATGGTTTGCCCAAAGTTCAACTCTCAATGTATATAAACTGAAAATGTACACTATAGGGGAATAAATTTGTTTCTATTTTGGCAACTAGGTCTCCAAAGAGATGCTTCCATTGGGGGAGTGCTCAACACTCCCAAAAAAATTCCTGGTGGGCCAATGAATATGGCTCTTTCAAAAAAAAAAAAGAGAAAAAGTTATGAACACAACCATGAACTAATTAAAATATGAATCACACTATATTTGCATAGCACATTTTTTTTTGCAGATTTTATGAGGCAATTGTTGTGCCTATTAATATGATCATCTAAACCCTAAACCCTAAACCATAAAAAAGTTGGCTCCAATACATGCTCTTCCTTGCATGATTGAAGCACTTTTATAGACATTGCAGTTCCTTCCCAAACTCTAAATCTCTTGATGGTATGTGTGTAGCTCATCATGATGGTATGTATGTGTGTAGCTCATTATGATGGTTTAAAGGTCCCCCCAAATCAATCCTTGAAGTCACACTTCTTTTGCCTTTTCCTGAAATTGTAGCTTGGGCCTTGGTACCATCTCAACCAAGGCCCAACAAGCCTAAGCTCATGGGTGTGTGTGTAATGCCCCTACCACTAGGGCATTACCCAATGTAACGATCGAGGTATGTAGACCATAATCATAGTAAATGCAAAATTTTCATTAAGCAAAACCAAAATGCCCTCCTCACAAACAAGGTCATATGAATATTGTACATTGCCTCCTTCCCTTTGTTGGAGAACAATTGAATATGGTTTGGTTGTTGAGAGTTGTTATGAAACAAGATATATGAGTTACATACGGGCATATAAGTTAAAGTTTGCCGTGGCCAAATGGCCACCAAACAATATATATGATCTCCAACTCGGTAGTCATGACTCATGGGTCAATGAATGAATAGTTATTTGTTGCCCTTTAGAGTACAATCTATTCTTAAATAATTTATACCTAGATATTTTGAGGTGCCGACAAGTATCATTTGTATGCTAAGACTAGGTATGCTATTTGTATGCTAAGACTAGGTTCTAGCAAATGTCACCAGAATATAGCACAATTCCTAAACTTTTTTACTTTCTTCTCTCACAGGTAGCCAAATTTGGCTAAGTCCCACTCATGGATGATCATCACCAACCCACCTACCTCACACATTTGAACCCAAAAAAACACAGATTCAATTCCAATGAAGATTTTCACAACAGGGTTACAAACTCCAATGTACACAAAGGGTTTAGGGTTTAGGGTAAACCCTAAACCCGATACACACAATATAACACAATTGTGTGTCATAGCCAAATAACTTGACCTTGTGAATCAACTGGGTAAAGGTTGGCCACTATGAGCAAAGTAGGTAGAAAGTGGAGTGGAAAAGAGGAATAAAAGAGAATAAGTAGGGATATCTACACAAGCCATCCACTTTCTTTGAAGGATTTTTGGTTTTTGTGGCCCACATTTTGGATACCATGTGAACAAGTGCGGTGCATGCATTTGGTTTGATTCATACTAACCAAATCCAGGCACCTGTTTTAACTAGGCATATCAAGTTGGGTATGCTTAGGGTTTAAGCCCCAAGGTGTCCAAACAAGGGTTTAGGACCCTAGACCTTAAAACTCTAAACCCCTAAATAAGGGGCCTAGGTGGAGGAAGTAGCTGATTCCAGCCCCACTTTTTTGGGGTGGTCCACCAAACCCCAAGGCCTTACCCAACCCTAAAACACACCAGGCAAACCTTGCAATAAGCCTAAGCATACATGGATTACAAGGTCATTCACAATTTAGGAGCAGGAGGGACCTTACACCTATAAAGTAGGCACAAAAATTCCTCCTACTCCTACAGAGTAAGCTTACTCTTTAGGATCCTTCTTACTACGTAGGAGCTCGAGAGAACTTACCTCAATAGACTTGCATCTCCTTCATGTTCACCTTCCTCTTGCTCCCCCCCTAAAAGAAATTTCACTGAACTTTTTTACACAAACCTTTCTATGCATATGAGTTTCAGTTGCAAGTTCACAGACCAAAAGGTGAAGCAACTTGTGAAAAACATGGTCATTTTGTTGCTTCTCCCAGAAGTAGCTAACAGAGACAGGACCAACAGCTACAGTGACAATGCACAACAAAATAACAAGTACCAACCCAAGAATTTTTACATTGGAGCTTACATGATGCAGGGTTTTCCAGATTGGGGCTTGTTACCAAGACCTGTGATAAGATGTAACACTGGCCAATTAGTTTTGTCAAGACACTGTTAAAATTGGCATCTTTCATAAGCAACAGAATTCAAGGATCTGTGATACTTTCATGTGGTCAATAGAACTAAACTTCCTGCCAAATAAATGCGAACTGAAATTTGCTGAATTCATGAAAACTCACAACAAATCTGTTAACAGTAAAGAAAGTATTTTGACCCAACATATAGAAAGGAAAGAGAACATGCTCTCATAGTTCATACATCAAACCTGCTACACTGAACAAAGGTGTTCTCACCTATATAGAAAGGAAAGAACACGCACTTTCATAGTTCATACCTTCACGACACTACCCATGGTAATGGTAATGTTGTCACTGGAGGCAGCTTTAGGATGCTCCAGATTGAGCCATCCGCTCCCTGACATGTCCTGCAAAAGATAATATCTTGCTTTTTCTAGACTAGAGAGTGATGATCCATTAGTATCCCAAATATATTCTATCAAAGACAAATGCTGAAAATGTTTCTTATGCATATCCCAAATTGCCAAAACAAAGCAACATGAACAGTGACACTGACCAATTTCAGTCACCGAGAGCCCACCCTCACTCATTTTATCAACTGGAAGGAAAGTTTGGATTGCAGACTGTGCACAACAAATAAACTGTGCTGAGATAGCATGCCATTCACAACTCTCTATCAGATCCCACCACAGCAGGAGTTCTGTGATACCCTCACAAAAGGACAATGCACACTTTTGGCCAGTGGAGACAAATTGTGCACTGTCAAGATTATGGACAACTAACAAACTCTTTTATCTGCCTGCCCACAGCAGTACTTCTAGAAAACAATGTATAGCTACACTAAGAAGGTTTGCCTGCAGAGAAGCCAGGCCAACAAAACTGTTCTTTTCACAGACCTAGCTTGGCATACTACATTTGCATGGCTTCTGCATGGTAAGTCTCCAACTCTGCATCCAAGTCTTCTGCACTCTTCTCTTCAACAGGCACTCTGCCCCGCCCACGACCAGCACCCCGACCTCTGCCACGACCTCGAAAGGTGCTGCCACCTCCTCGTCTGCCACCAAATCCACGCCCTCGAGTCCCCCCACTGCAAAACATCTCACTCCCATCAGTCCTGAAACTTGACCTCAGAAACTAAACTCCAAACTTCAATTGTCACATGTAGCCTCCAGTATCCCGGTTCAACCCTGTGATTATCCACAATCCCATCACTGGCCTATTTGGTCGATGCCAGGTTCAAACACATACCCCATCACAACAATGCGTTGTGCAGTAGGATTGGGCCTGGCCCCATTTGCAGCTTGAACCATTACTCCTGCCCCTCCTGCTGCTGCTGGGGCTCTCCCTGATAGAGTACTTGGAATGGTTCCAATGACCTCAATCTGCATGGGTTTCCCATCAAGCTGGACAGTGTTGTACCGCTTCATTGCAGCAACAGCCTCAGCTTTTCTTGCAAAAACCACCTCCGCGGTGCCCTGAGTACTCAGCCACGCCGAACTCAAGCATAAATTTCTAATCCCAAAGAGAACTGGTAAGATAATATGCTTGATAGCTTAAACTGGATCAAATACAGGCACATTGCCACCTGGGTGAAGGCCAAGCAAACCATTGTATTGGAAAAAGCAACCCAGTAGTGAAGCTGGCAGATGCTGCTGTCCAATCAAGAGCTACAATCCACCTAGAAACCAAGAATTCACCTTTGAGCGGCCACTGCGATCATAGTGGATGGAGCATCGCTTCAACTCCCCAACTTCTGCAAAGAGCTCCTGCTTCCAAGCACAAAACTACCTTGTCAAACATTTGCCATCAAACTGTTTTCAAGCAATAAAGCATTACAAAACTACATGCAACAGAACCAACCATAAACATGTTAACAGACATCAATGGCACATCTTGCACTCATGTACAAACAATATATCTGCAGTGATTAAGGCCCTTTTCCAACAACATATATAACAATGATATAACATCATTACCTTCAGATCATCATTTGATACTCCATAGTCAAGATTGGAAATGTAAAGCTTTGTGCCTGTTTCAAAACCCAGCGGTGGCCTGATGACAGTGGCAGGGACCATGTTCTCATACGTATCATGCTGCTGAAGAAACTGTTGCAGTGTTGACAAAACAAAGGATACAAGAGGCACCACCCCCATGCAACTGTCAGCAGAGCCATTCAACAGCACCATAAAAGAAACAACAGGATTGATTGTGCACAGAGGTAGACATGAATCTGAGAGGAGTGGCCAGAGCCATAGCCTCCACCTTCCCCCCCAGCAAAGGGCTGCCCTAGTCATGCTGTTGCAGAAGTGAGAGAGAGAGAAAGAGCCACATCCTGGGGACTGTAGATATGGATACCTCCTCCCAGGATGTGTGCAGTCACAGCAGAGAAGACGATCAACCAGATGGCATTTTTTCTGTTTTAAGGCCTGACTGATTGATTTCATCAACGATGGGACCATCGGCAGTGAGTGCAGCTGAATATGAACTACGACACAGCGGCAAAAACACAAGAGCCGGCACGGCACGTCTTCCACATAAAGTCTTCCATTGCACAGATCTCCCCCATTTGTATCCACAAAAATCAAACCCCCGTTTCTCTTCTTCGTGCTCCACGGCCTTCTTCAAAGGTAATTGCTATCATCTCACATATCAACGCAAAAGACTCAAAATCGGGGATTGAAGTCTCAGAAATCTGCGGTTTTGCATTTCCATTGTAGCCTTGTGTGTCTATCAAGCTTTCTTTTCTTTTCTTTTCTTTTCTTTTCTTTCTTTCTGTCTGTTTTTTTCTTCTCTTTTCAACTGATTGAAACGCTCTAGACACGTTGTCTGGCATAGCCAAAGAGTGCTTATGGAAACGAAGGGGGATGCCGCTTGCTTGCCTTGGCTGTGGCGTAAGGATTCTGACGAGCAACAGCTCGTTTCATCTGTCTGCGAACAGGCCCTGTCGCCTTAGGGCCACCAGCAAGTCCTCCAGTAGTATTATTATTACGGAAGCCTCCCCTGCGGCCCCTTCTGCCGCCTCTTCCTCCCCTTCGTCCGACCTGCTTGTTGGTCTTAATCATGTCATCGAGTGACATATCCAGGACACTCGACATGGTTCTGATCACCGCTTAGATCTTTCTTGCCTCGATACAAGAAACTCTCTCCCTCCGACACAAGCACAGTAACAGCTGTTGTACAGAAACAGGAACAAAAGCTCTGTATGTGCTTCCCGCAGAGTTGGACAATTACAGAACCGTTGATCAATAAAAACCAATCAGTTGCAAGGCAAGGAAACCGTCACAGAGAACTTCAAGCGCTTGTTTCTACCGCTACAGGAAAGAAAAGGAAAAAAAAAAAAAAAAAAAAAACGCCTCCAGAAAGCCTGTTCCCGAAATGAACGCAAGAGACGACGGCACGAAGACGAAATAGATCCAATCGATACAAAAGAGGCACCGATGGCGATGGTTGTTGAAGGCCAAGTTAGACAGCGGAAAACCCCAGGTAAAGCAATACCTGCTCCTCCTCCTCCTCCTAATCCTCACAAGCGGTAATAAAAGGCGTGTAGAGAAAGCGAACTGATGCAGCAGAAAGGAGACGACGACTACGACGATGATAATGATGGCCGGCGATGCAAATACCTTAAGGGAAGCTTGAAGAAGGGACTGAAACCCCAATCGTCCTCACCAAAACACAGCGCGCGGACAAGCAAAGCGTTGAAGGATCGGTGGGCAGCGCACAGTGAGAGAGAGAGAGAGAGAGAGGCGACGCGGTGGCGTGAAAAGCGGGAAATTGAAAACGGTCGGTGGGGATTCGACGCTTGCTACCTCCCGTGAGCGTGCTCTTGCTATGGTAATGTATCACGAAATTTATCATCCTGTAACCGTGCTCGACTCATCCAAAAGCGAACGCCAGTTCATGCTTTCATTTCATGTGGATCCCACCATCCCATCCACGATCCATCCATGATCCATCTACAATCCATCCACGATCCATCCATCTCTGTTTAAGCCGCTCCTTTTTATACATACATACATACATACATACCTTTGTTTCATGAAGGATCATACTTGGCATCGTAATGACGCCAATATACCTCCTGCATCCCCATCATGCACACTTTGTTCCCATCATCCTTTGTCTCACGTTTGAAAGCATTATCATTTTTTGTGTTCCTTTTTTTTCCATCGTTCCATAATCTTAACTTCATACACCATGCATTACCATGGTTATGCATCTTCACATCCATTGCATTGCACGTTTCATACACATTCATATCACTACATTACATGCTTCATACACCTTACGTTTTTTATCTTGGTTTTTTACATCTTCACGTTGCTACACTACACTTTATCATGATTCTACTACATCTTCGCACTCCATCATGCTTCATCAACACATTCATATCACTAC
Source organism: Sphagnum contortum (assembly GCA_963920785.1). Classification (NCBI taxonomy): domain Eukaryota; kingdom Viridiplantae; phylum Streptophyta; class Sphagnopsida; order Sphagnales; family Sphagnaceae; genus Sphagnum; species Sphagnum contortum. The sequence goes on along the minus strand of OY987291.1, from coordinate 6,378,286 downwards.
ATTACATGCTTCATACACCTTACATTTTATCTTGGTTTTACATCTTCACGTTGCTACACTACACTTTATCATGATTCTACTAAATCTTCGCACTCCATCATGCTTCATCAACACATTCATATCACTACATTACATGCTTCATACACCTTACGTTTTATCTTGGTTTTACATCTTCACGTTGCTACACTACACTTTATCATGATTCTACTACATCTTCCCACTCCATCATGCTTCATCAACACATTCATATCATTACATTACATGCTTCATACACCTTACGGTTTTTATCTTGGTTTTTTACATCTTCACGTTGCTACACTACACTTTATCATGATTCTACTACATCTTCCCACTCCATCATGCTTCATCAACACATTCATATCACTACATTACATGCTTCATACACCTTACGTTTTATCTTGGTTTTACATCTTCACGTTGCTACACTACACTTTATCATGATTCTACTACATCTTCGCACTCCATCATGCTTCATCAACACATTCATATCACTACATTACATGCTTCATACACCTTACATTTTATCTTGGTTTTTACATCTTCATGTTGCTACACTACACTTTATCATGATTCTACTACATCTTCACACTCCATCATGCTTCATCAACCTCAGTACAAATGTCGTTTTAATTGTTTATGTGTGCTTTCTTTCTTTGTGTTTTTCCTACAAAACTATTGTTTTGCTTTGCTTTGCAACTTTCTTTTGGTGTGTGGTGATCATTGTCCTCATATAGGTAGTTTTTTTTCCCTTATTTTCATTGTCATAACTTTGTTTTTGTGCTTGTTTTGCTTCTCTTTGGTTTTTTTTTGCAAAGTTGATGTTGTTTTCTTTTGTTTTGTACCTTTCACTCCATGCACAATAGTCATCATCCTCCTATGGGAGTTTTGTCCCCGTTCAAAAGTAGTTCTTTCTTGAACTCCTATCTTTGTGATTACAACTTTGTTTTTGGTTGTATTTGTGTTTTGCGTCTTTATGTTTTTCTTACAAATTTGTCGCCTTGTTTTGCTTTGCAACTTTCTTTTTGTGTGTAATAATCATTGTCCTCCTTTAAGAAGTTTGTCCCTCTTCAAACATAGTTCTTTTGTTCTTCTATTTTTGTTGTTGTAGTTTTTTTTGTTTTTTTCTTTTCTTTTGGTCTATATATGCTTTGTGGCATTGTTTGGCTTGTTGCAAGCGGGTCATCTTTTATTGCAACCATGAAAAATTATTTTTTTCTTTTCATTCTCCTTTTTATTGTAACATTTTATTTTATTTTATAAATCATTTTGTTATTACTTTTCTTATTTCTACCTTCAATTAGTATGTCAAACTTCATTGATTTATGTTGAAGTTGTTTAATATGTTGGTTGTGTTTTATTTGTGCAAGCTGTTTTTAAAATTCAACTTGGTTTTTTTTCAAAAAAAATCTTCAAGTTTATTCCTATAAGCTTTGCATTACTATTACATCATTTGTCTCTTATCTCCCCAAGTTTCTACAATTTGTTTTTCATCAGCAAATGATCAAATAAGCTTTTTACCTCCCTTTTTTATGTGCCATGGATGATACAATAAGGTTATTTTTATAATGGGGTGCATGCTACTTTGCAAATCATTGATCATTTTTTCAATTTCCCCACTCTTAATTTTTCTACGGACTTGAATTCATATAACACAAATTAAAAAAATTAAATTAATATTAAAAAATTATTCATTATAACAATTTTCCATATTCATAATTATATAATTTGTTACAAGCGTTATCACAAGATTTAAGTCTCGAGTAAATCAAAGGAGCATTGCTTGGTTCTCTCAATTTTTATTCACAAAATATGAAAAGGACAAGTGGGTAGAGAATTTCAAAATGAAAAAATCCACTTTGTTTTAAATTGCTAATAAATTACATCTTCTTTTATTGAAACACGAAATTGATATAGAAATGTAATCCATGTTGAAATTAGGGTGTCCTATGTTATCTACAAGTTGGCACATGGTGCTAATTTCTTGGTTTGCATTTAACTATTTACAATTAGGAAATCCACGACATTGTTGGTATTGCATGAAATGGTTACAATTGTGAATGTCGTATTTGGGAAATCAATATCATGGTTAACAATGCATAAATGCAAGCTATGACAGAGGATTACAAATAATTGTACGATTTACAAACGTTCAAGGTGCAATCAACAGCACCCATATAGCAATTTTTAAACCTTTAACCCCCTACCTTCAAGATTACTTCTATCATAAGATGGGGTGTTATATAATAGTTGCACAAGAAATTATGGATCGCCCAAAAAAATTAAATGTTTGTGCAAGTTTTCTAAGAAATGAGAAGGACTTAAAATGTTACATAGGTCAAGTTTGTATAAACATGATCAATTTCAAGGTTTGTTCAATGTTAATAAAGGAATAGAAGGAATTCCACATTGCTTATTGAGTGATAAAGGTTGTCCTTTAATCAACAAGATAATGACACATTTGAAAGATGATGGGCACCATATGATTCTTTGAATTGTTATACAAAAAAAAACACACGAGAAGTTGGTATATAATAGAAAATGCCCCTACAATTTTAAAACAAAATTTCAAAGGATTGATGAAAAAATCAACTCTTCAAATATATTTGTTATTTAACTTTTTACATGTTGTTTATTACATAATCCTTTTAAGTATGAAGGTGAAACAAACAGTAAGCAATTATTTTAGTTTATAAAATTGGAGGCCACCTTAGATGAAGGAATTGAAATTCATGTTCAAGTTAATGCAACAAAAGATCTAGGCATGCAAACACACGTTGAAGGTCAAGAAAAATCTAGTGACACACTACACAAGCAATTGATTAAATACCTCGATAGACAATAAAACATCACATGAATTATAGGTAAAGTTTAAATCCAAATCAATTGTTCTATCCTTGCAAGTTTTGAATGTTTTCATTTCATGATATGTCATTTAGTAGGTTTAGGATATTCAATCAAGTATTACCATGCTACTATTGTTGTTCTTTGCAACTTAATTGAATGCCATAGACATCATTATTATCAAATTGGTGGGAGCTTTCACCATGCCCATTTGAATGTGGTTGATGGCTTGGTCTCTTTCTTTGAAAAACTCCAATTGTTTTTCTAGCAATGTATTGTGCTTGTACCCTCTTCCAAACTTGTGGTGTTGATTCATTCAATGGACTCCAACAATTTACTTGCATTTTTTGTGGCTTTAACCATGTTTTTATGACTAGAAAAGTAATTCATTTTCACTGTTGAACTTCAATATTTCACGAAGGTTAAATGATGTCCAATGTCGCCAAGGATTAAGTGTGTTCCATCAATGGTTGCATTTCAAGGTGGACACATATGGAACCTTTTATACACGGTGTAAACATGACTTCGTGTAATATAGTGGTATTCCAATGTGTTTTTATGTGGGTGGTTTAGGATGGGTTTCAATTTGGGGATTGGGAAAACATGTTCATTCTACCACATATTTTAATTGCCACATTTTGCATGTACACGAACCAAATTATTTCCAACAAATATAATGAATTTTCATTATCAATGGTTTGTTCATGAGTGTACTTGCCTTGATTACTTGACTTGACTTTCAAGTACATATGTATTCAATACATGCCTCCATAACAACAACAATGTGGGTTGCATACATTTGTGCTTTGTGAAAAACCATACCTAAAAATCATATTAGAATTGATACGTGACCAAAAGCAAACCTAAAAAAATTCAAATCAATGATGTATTTGTTCATTCCAGCATAACTTTTTGAATCACACACAAAAGTAATCATTTCATGCCATATTTTTTTGTTGTCACCTTTTACATACATGTCAAACAAATTGCATCCAATAAAAACATTGGCAAATACCATCCATTTTCAAGGCTTTAGAAATTTGTTCACAAGCATACATGCTTCTAGAGTGACCTTCAATTATGAAATTTATGCTAACCATGCATTTGACACCCCATGGCAATAAGCACATTGAATTACATACATTTGCATGTGATTGAAATCATACTTGAAAACTTCATCACACCCATGGCAACAAGAAAGTTGGGTTGCATCCATTTGTATGTGCTACAAATCAGTCTTGGAAACTACATCAACTCCCCATGGGCAACAAGAAAGTTGGGTTACATTCATTTGTATGCGTTGCAAATCAAACTTGGAAACTACATCAACACCCCATGGACAACAAGAAAGTTGGGTTGCATCCACTTGGATGTGGTGCAAATTAGACCTGAAAATTGTATCATCACCCCATGGCAATAAGAAAATTGGGCTACATCCATCTATATGTGGTGTAAATCAAACCTAAAAACTACATCAAAGCTCAAGGGATCAACAAACTTTAACAACTTTTGGGCAAAAAATCTAAATTTGAAAAGAAAATAAAACATTTGAAAGGTATTGACCAAAGTTCAAAAAACAAAAGTTATAATGGAAAAAGTTTCAAAAAACAAGTGGAAAAGCTTCAAGAAAACACAAAAAAAAATAGAAAAGAAAGCTTCAATGGAACACCAAAGCCCATCACTATGGGGTGTTACCATAAATAAATGCAACATTTCCATTGGAATATCCATGTAAATTTTGACCATTTTTAGATTTTTTGTATTTGATGCCATAACTTAGTGTTCTTTTGATATATCACATCATTATATGTTGAAGAGCTTGGATGTGCACGTTTTCCAAATTGGAAAGATCTATTTACATCAAATGCACAATCAGGTATTGAATCAACTTCACTTGAATCCATAACCAACTTTCATGACTAAAAGAAAATATATCTTTTACAACTTGTCTTATGCATCTTATGCAACTACACACATTGTATGCAACTTTAAAATGTCACATGCAACCTTTTTTAATTGCATGCCACACGTGTAGTTGTATATGACAAGTTGCAAAAGTCAAATTTTCTATTAGTGTATTTTTGAATAATGATATTTATCCATCATAGTTTGCATAGTCATAATATTCATTTTACTTAATGTTGTCCCCATTTGCATGGGGCTGTTAAATGGATTACAATTAAACATCTAAAATTCATGTGAATTTGAATTCTTTTTTTTTTATAAATGTATGATAATCCAATTTTTTTCTCAATTACAATGGATGGCATTGCCTAAGGTGTAATGAAATTCTTTGTCATCCATCACATCAAATCATTGTTTGAGAATAAAATTAATGTGTTGTTGATTAATATACAATCATCAACATGAATAGTAATTGTCATGGGCACAAAATAACCAAGTCTATAAATTTTCCTAACTAAGACAAGAATAAAGGGAGACTTAACTCCAAATCCAAATCATGAAATAAGAAAAATAATAACAAGAACACGACACATGCTAAACAAAACTCCAATAAGAATTTATGATAAGGAATAAACAAAACAAGGTTATAAATAAGATTTACCCAAAATTGGGTACTTGATCAAATTAAATGTAATTAGGAATTTTACTTTTATTTATACTTATTGGGCACCTAGTTCAAGGAGGTTTTGTAAGAAACCTCCAACTTACATGTGACTCATGTGTGAACTATGAATGAATAAAGATTCAACTAAAAGTGAATTAAAAGTTAACTAGAAATAAATTAAAAGTTAATCAGAAGTGAACTAGGATTTAATTAAAAGTGAATTTGGTGGTTTCTTATTTTGTAAATTTTTCAATTAGTTTTTGTGGATATTTTTATTATTTGTAGGTCTTTAAAAATGGTTCAATATTACCTTTTAAACATGTATTGTATCTTGTTCATTATTTAAAGATAATTGGGAAAATGTTTCAATAATTGTATCATGTTGATTATCTTATGGCAGTTTGATAATTATTTATTAATTAATGAAGATGTTTGCTAGTTTTGTGAAGATTATTGAAGTTGAAATTATACTTGAAATGTGCATTAGTGTTGTTCTAGATTTTGGGCATTGTTTTGGGGTACAACTTGTGTTTGGATTTATTGATTTCTGATTATAACCATGTTGGATTTTAAAAGGCTTGCTTCAAGGAAGAAATTTTCTTTTTCATCCTTTTGTTGTATGACATTATTAATAGTCTTCAAGTGTAATTCATACAAAATATTTTGACATAAGTATTTTTCTCCTACTTGTTGTCATAAATAACATATTTTGACATAAGTATTTTTCTCCTACTTGTTGTCATAAATTGATACGCCTTGGATTATTCACTATATCCCAAAAATATACATTTAATAAAATGTGTATACAACTTGTATTTCTTGTTATGAATTAAAACATGAACCTTGCAACGAAATATTTGCAAGTGAGACAAATTAGGTTGGTGTCCAAACCATATTTGATATGTTGTCATTTGATTTTGATTCAATTTAGTGGGATTCCAATTTTGCAAGTATTTACAATCATCAAAACTTCCCCCTAAAAAGATTTTTGATAATTTTGCATATGAAAAAATGGCTAAGATTGTTTCAATAAATGCTGGTTTTTTTTTTACAACAATGTCGTTTTGTTGTGGTGTATAAGTTATAATGAATTTTCTTTATGCCCTCTTTTTAACAAATTTTAGTTAATTCCTTTTATTTATATTTACCTATTTAATTAAAAATTTATGTTCTAATTTTTTTATTGGTTTGTTTCTCAGCAAAATCTTCACATGAAAAATTCATTGAATTTTTTTTCATTAGATAAACCAAACAAATCTTGATTTATCACTAATGAAAGTCCTATAACCTTCATGTTTATTGGTTTACAAGGGTCCGCATGTGTCAAAATGTATTAATACAAAGATTTGTGTGGTTCTATAAGCTCTCTATTTGAGAAATTTGATTGTGTTGTTACATAATTTATTTTTCATTAAAACGATCAACTTCAATTGCCGATGTTTGTATGTGTCTAATTGTTTTTATTCATATGTCCAAGGTTTAAGTGCCATAAGTCGACCATATTAATCTGTCTTATGTTTGGGATGGCAACAACTTATTTTTTATTGTTTTACAATTTCACCAAGTTTATATAAATTTGAATCAAACTAACATTATGCTATGATGTCTCTTGACTTATTGATAAGAATACATATTCCTTGTTTTATATGCATTTATCTTCCTATTTTATTAAATTGTTTTGTTAGAAATAGATTTTTGTTTAATCCAAGAACAGCTAAAACTTCAAGAATTTGTTTTTCTATATCATTTAAAAGTTTTATTGTAACCACTCCTTTCCCATAGATTTTATGTGTTGTGTTGTCACCTAGGAACACTACTCGACTACTTTAAAATGGTTGGTAATCGATGAATGATTCCATATCAAAACATATGTTGAGATGTTTTGTTATGTATGTATCAACTAGGGTCCTTTTTTTTCACTATAATGGTGCAATCAAGAATCAACGAGCCAATATGTTTAATTTGTTTTAAAAAACTATTATCATTTTGCCAAAAAAATCTTTTTCATAAAAAAGAAGAATTTAACAATTAAAAAAACATAATAATGCTTTTACTCACATGTTCTTTGTTAATCATTTTTGAATAAATATGATTATCTAAAAATGTAAAATTTTACATTAGATTTATTTGTTTTGTTTTGAAAAAATGATCATAATTTCCAATCATGCCAAAACATGTTAACTACTTTGAGATTTAGTCTTTTTATCACAAATAGTTATTGATTAGGGTTATAAACGTTGTGTTCTTTTCCTCACACTCACTTATAGTTTTCACTCTTGTGTTAGGTAAAGTTGGAATTCTTACAATAAATTGGGAAATGTTGATTTCGATTCAGTATAGTTCACAACATTGCACAAATTTTCTATTTTGAATAACTAATGTTAATTTATGAACCCATATATTGAAAAGGATTCCATCAAATTTAGTTACATGGTTGATGTCTATTTAATATGTTGTTGTATTTGATATAATTCTATGTTGAATGTATCAAAACATTAATCGTGAATTGTGATTGAAATCATGAAAAATAAAAATAAAAATTCATTATGTTTCAATCTTGTTCATTTATTATTATTTATCTTTGATGCAAGTTAATAACATATGTAAACTATGCCAAATTTTAGCATTTTTCCCTTGCTTTGTTAAGGTTCCAAGCTTTCTTCTTTTCTTGTCTAATTCAAATTTCAAAAGGTGCACACACATAAATTAAATAAATAAAAGTAAATAAAAATAAATAAACCCAAACTTGCAAAACTTATTAAAAAGAGTTAAAATTAGAAAGTGAGACTACCGAACCCTAATAGGTATTCTCATTTGGGTACACCACATGTCAAATATTTGTTCAACCTTACAACCTATGCACACACAAAATTACACAATAAAAACCAACTATCCAAAATTATCCTTATAAATCCCAAAATAGTCATAAAAGTCCCCAATCTCCACAAAATAAATAAATAAATAAACAAATAAAAATCCCTAAAATTAAGATCCAAAATTGTAAATATTTAACGCCTACCACAAAACTTGGTTACTTTAATAACCTTTGTCTTACTAGAGTGTGTACATATCCTAAGTCATATCCGTCATATGATGATATCCTTACACAACACACTTGTTTTGAGTTGTTTTATTTTCCATGAAATCAACTTTTGCAAGTGCTAATTGGCCTCCTCTTTGGTGAAAGATTATATTTAGGCTTGTGTTGAAACTTGAGAGAGATTAAGGTGTGCATCCACACTTGGTGTTAGGGATTATAGTGTTGAGTCCCCCTAACACCATGCTAGTCATTTAGGACTTACATTAACACCATGCTAGTCATTTAGGACACACATTAACACCATGCTAGTCATTTAGGATGTACATTAACACCATGTTAGTCATTTAGGACTTACATTAACACCACCATGCTAGTCATTTAGGACTTACATTAACACCATCATGCTAGTCATTTAGGACATACATTCACACCATGCTAGTCATTTAGGATGTACATTAACACCATGCTAGTCGTTTAGGACTTACATTTACTTACCACGAGCATTAAGCTATCGCCTATTTAACATTGGGTGCCACCTAGGATTGCCACCTAGATTTTCATTTTAACTCTGACTTATTAACATCAAGTGTGAATGCACCATTAGTCATATAGAGTTATAATATCTTTGAAGGATTTTGGTTTCTTCTTCAAGGATTTTTTTTTTTTTTTTGGTAGATTATATTATTTTTTGCATGGTGAAATATTTGATTTTTTCCATAATTGTTCTTTTTGCATTAAAATACTTTTTAATGTAAATGGCAAGGCCACGATGTAATTGACACACCCCCTTTGTTGACACGAGGAAATGTCCAACAATACGCATGCGTGGCATGTGGCCATTGTTATATGATGCCATGTCATGCTCTAATTGATGAGCTTGCATTTTTTTAACCTTTCAAATTGGCCAGTGTGAAAACCAGCACCACCCATGTGGGTAAGCCTCCTGGCCAGGGCTTTTCAATTTGGCTCAAAAAAAAGTAACCAAAAGGTTGTGTGCTAATTCACCGTCGCCATTAAGAGAAACCTATTTTAAAAATCGTCAAAAAAACAAAGAAAATCCCCCCTCGCCTCCCCGCCCCCTTAGAAATTTTTTTGCAAAAATAACCACCAAAAAAATCGCCACAATTGTCTACTATCTAAAAGGGTGCTTAAGATTTTGTACTTTCATATTTTGACTATCGCCAAATTGGCTAAATATACCTATGGACTATCGCCACTTGAGCAACATATATTTTTTAAATTACAAAATTAAAAATATTTTAAATAAATAAATAAATAGTATATATTTATAAACTAATAAATTATTTTATTAAAAAAACTCTGCTTTAGTAATTTGTCTTTTCATTCCGTTTTAAAGAAACTAATGTGAATCCGGTCCTTCCCATTGCCCACTCCAGGGGAGGCGGAGGGTTTAGGGTTTTGTTGTTGCAACGGGGGAGAGAGCGAGAGAGAGAGAGAGTGCGGACGGGGAGGAAGGAAAAAAAAAAAGCTTGAAACCTTTTTAGGTGATGAAGAAGAAGCAGTTTTGAAAACATGAATATGATGATCAAAGGGATTTCGTCTCTGGGTCTAATTGTTGGTGGTGGGTTTCGAATTGGGTCTGTCTCCGATAGGGTGGGGGTGGTAACCAGGACCAGATTGTCCACCTTAGGAGGGTTGCGAGCTTCGTCGTCATCAGCTGCAGCTGATGAGGCGGCGACTGAGAAATATGGTACAGAGGATGATGATGCACCGGAACTCCTGGATGTGGAATACAGAGGAAAGACAATTAGTGTGGAGAGAGGGACTCTTTTGCGCACTGCACTCTTGAGGAATCGTGTGTCGCCTCACAATGGTCAAGCTATGTATGTGAATTGCAGGTAGGTAGGTTGGGGGGGGGGGGGGTTTCTCTCTGTCTATGACCCTCCGTGTGGTCTTTTATATTGGCTCTGTCCTTCAGGGTAGACACATTGTGATGCACCCAGAAACCGGCCAAAGTTTGGTATTCCTACAATTCTAGAGGCATGTGGAGTCCACTATAAAAACATTTCTGGCATATCTTAAGAATCACTTGGGCTTCACCACCCTGCTTAACCACAATGTGTTTCCAATTTAGTATGTTGAATATCCATCATCCTTATGGGTGTCAATTAAAGGGCGGAGCCATTATGTGATCAGCGACTTCTTTCCTCCTGCTTATTATGTTCGGTTCTCTCCTTGAGCTCATCAAATTTGCAGAGTTCTTTTTTGCAAGAGAATTTTATGTTCTGATCGAAGGGTCTGAAGCTTGATCAATTATCACAAAGTTGATGTTGGGGGGAAGGGGGGGGGGTTTGTAGAGGGTTAGGAACTTGTGGTACATGTGCAGTGGAAGTGATAGGGGATGTAGAGCCTAAGAAATGGAACCTGCATGAGACAGCACGGTTGAATCTTCCCCCACACAAGTATCCTGGAAATCTAAAACTCCGCCTTGCTTGTCAGGTATTATCATCATCCCTACCTTCTTCTTCTTCTTCTTCTTCTTCTTGACTTTTTGCTCTGCTTCTTCCACAACTTTTTTCCTGTGAAAAAAGAAAAATAGCAACTGTCCTTCTGTTTGGAAACTACTCTTGTTCTTGTGACCTTCTCCGTGAGTTCAAAGATGGTGGAAATGTATAACCCATTTCAAAATACTTTTAGGTTTTCCCAATTTGGTTTTATACACATGCCACTTTTTGCACTCTCAGAGTTCTTTATTTTCAATCTGCTGTGTCTTCAAGAGATGCAGAATATGAGCTTGTTGAATGCACAGAAGTCAGGGTATGAAATGGGTGAAGAGCAAAAACAATGCATGTTTCAATGAAGCTCTGGGAAGGTGAACTCTGCATTGCCACAACAAACACTAGCATATGAATCACAGCAGAGAGAAATTGCAGTCTTAAATCAATATGTTAGAACTGAGAAAACTGATTCTTTGTCGGTAGAAATCCAGTGTATGATTGACCCTTCTTTACAATCTCCCACCTCTGCCTTCTCTGTCTCTCTGTCTTTGTGTCTCTCTTTGCCTTCCCTTTGAATATGTTGTCTTGCTTTCTGTGGTTTGGATGGCAATTGATTGGTTTTGTGTTGGTGATTGAAGGTGCGAGTGGAGGGGAATTTGACAGTTGTGAAGTACAACAACTTTTTTGGGCAGGTAAATTTGTCTCTCTGCACACTAATCCCACTCTTGCTTGCTCTACATTGAAGCAATGCCAGTGCCCTTTCTATGCCACACAGTGCCCTTTATTTGCTTGTTATGCGAAGACAACAATAGAGAAGAAAGAAGCAAAACTTCTTTCTTCTCTCAAGTCCCCTAGATATGATCATCCAAACATGGCGTGGCATAAGATCTCGTCCTCTTCTAAGCCTTGTGATCTATGTATGTTTAAATCATGAGGCATAAGATCCTTCCCACTTTTAAGGATTAGGCATAAAGTCCCTCCTAGGATATTCATAGATATAAAAGTGCTGTCCAAATACACAAGGATTTTTTTTTCTGATCTCTCTACATTCTGTGGAAGCTTTGATTGATGAGTGACCCACTTAATTCACCAAAAGGATTGTGAACAAACCTTGCAGGGTACCGAACGTCTGGGACCTGTCTCAGAAGCTGACTTCAAGCTACCACTAGGAGACTTGGAGTTTATCAATGATAGTCCACCAAAGAGGAAACAGAAACCGTGATTGGTTAGGTAACAACCACAACAACATTAGTTGTATATTTGCTATTATTTCTTCTTCTAGATTTGTTCTTATTAAGTTCTCTCATTGTTTGAATTGAAGATCACAAATACCAAGGCATGATGGAGTTCAAATCAACCAATTAAAATATGATTCCTACCCTACCTTACAATTCTTACAAACATTACCTTAAAGCCTTCAAATAAACCCTAAATGTAGTCGCACATTTATATTTAATTATATGGAATGACAAATATTTGTGAATTCTCATGACAAAATGTACATCACAAGTGTGACAAATTCATCAATATCGAAATAATTTGTTGAAAAGCAACCTCTTAAATTTTCTTTGACTTGTTTTAATTTGAAAACTAACAATATTCAAAATGAAATTTGAAGCATTGTTTGATTTTGTTACATGGTTTTTTGATGGAGTAATAACTAATAACAACACAAGCACCAATAAATTTTAGTGTTACATCAAGATGAATCCAAATGAAATGCATGTTAATTCTATAACATCTTCTACACATGAATGATTTGTAGAAATAAAAACATAAAACGCCAAATAATGTTTGGGAAAAACAAATAAACATATAAAAATTTCAAGTCTTGCAAAACTCAATTTCTAATCCAATTATCGTGTTTCATCTACTGACAAAATGAACATCTAGTTCAATATTTAATGATAGGATATTAATTTTGAAAGAATAAAATAGGGGCTTTGAAATCTTGAATCTAATGTATTCATCCAATTTGAAATCCTAACAATTGCATTGTAAACATGCCATTACAATGTGTACTTCATACATTTGGTGCCTTTTGTCGAGAAAACGTACTAGTACACAAAGGTACAAAATGTGTAACCATTACTTTGTTTTTATTAATTCAGGGCTCATGTTTAATGCTTGTGTATTCGGCCTTTGTTGATGCAATGTTAACATTGTGTTTTTCCAAAATCTTCATCTTGTTGTGAGTCCAAAATTGACATCACATAATTGTCCTTCTTTAGAAAGTTTGTCAATTTCATCCTCGATCTTTGGACATGAAGAGGTTGTCATCAATGGCCTTAAAATCTACAAAGATGTGCATTCCATGTTTCAATGTTTGAAGCTTGATGGCACTTTCAATTGATGACATTGGTATAATTCAACTATAGTAATACGCTATAAATGTCGAGTTGATTTGAATTAAATTTGTGAAAGATGTCATTTTAAGTAGGTTGTTGTACCTTAGGGTATACATTAAGTTATTATACCTTAAGCTATTGAAGGCTATTATACATCATTTTATTTTAGGTTATTTTAATTATTTTACAACAAATTATTTTTAGCTATTCCACCCTACGTTATTTTTGACCATTATCAACCATTGCACCATAAATTATTATAGGTTATTTTACCCTATTATAAATTATTATTTATTTTTAAAGGTAATCCATTATACATTATTTTAAGCTATTCAACCTTAAGCTATGTTAAATTATATACCCTAGGTTATTATTGGTTATTTTAAGATGTTCCACCTTAAGTTATGATATATTAGGTTATTTAAAATTGTTTTACTTTAAATTATTCTAAGTTATTGCAACTTAATTTTCAAAAAAAATAAATCTAGATTATTTTAAATTACTATTGGTTATTCCACTTTACATTATTTTGCTCTAGGTTGTTTATAGGTTATTTCACACTACACTACTTTACCTTAAGTTATTATAAATTATATTTAAGGTAGTTGAGGTATATTAGGGTACACTTAGAATAATCTATAATAATTTATAATAATGAAAAAAATCTACTTTTAGGGTGGGATAACCTAAAATAACCAATAATAACCTAAGGTATAATGTTAAAGAAAAACGAAGGTGGAATAACTTATAAAAAATGATAATAGTTTAGGTGAAATAGCCTAGGGTAAAATATCTTAAAATATCATGTATAAAGTTGAATATTTTATAATAGTTTAAAATAATGTAAGGTGAAATAATTTTGAATACATTAAGGTGGAATAATTTTTAAAAGCCACAAATAATTCAAGATAAAATAGTTCAAACTGAAATAACCTATAATAGATTACAATAACCAAAGAAGAATAATGCATAAAAGAATAACTTAAAATAATTTATTGTGGATGAAAATTTAAAATCGCCAAGAATAACCTATGATAGCTTAGCCTAAAATAATTTATGGTGAAATAACAAAAAAAACCTAAAATGGATTAATTTAAAAATTACTCAAGGTGAAATAACTTTAAATAACTTAGCTTATATACATTAATTGAAATTGGACTTACATAATTTAAGGTGCAATAATTCAAAATAATTAGGAATAACCTATGGTACAATAGCTTAAAAGAGTAAATGATAAAAAATTAAAAATAGCCAGAATAAAATAATTTTAAATAACTTATAATATAAAATTTTAAATAACAAAAAAAATTTAAGGTATAATAGTTTATTATAACCCTATGATCAAGGAAAAAACTTTGGGATCATTGAAAGTTATTTAATGTCAATTCAAGAATCTCATAATTAAAAATAATGATTCTGTTTGCATTTTATCTTCATCTTTTTAAAACTAAATGAATAAAAATGATAAATGATAAATAATGTAATGCATTACTGCATATATTTTTATACAATGTAATGCATAATGCATGACAAACAATATTTTTTATTCTTTGTATTTTGTAATAGTTTCAATTTATTGTCATAGGTATTATGTAGCAACTTAGAGCCCAATTTTGTGATATTTGGATCCTTAAAAAACAAGGATACACCACAATAAAGAACAAATCCACGACCTTAAAATCAATGTGATTACAAGTCAAAAATCAAACAAATTGATTTTTGTTGCTAACCATCATTTTGAAACACACCCATCTTCAACAAATAATGCATGCCACAAAACCAACTTGATGTCATTATAAAAGATTGTTTTGATAAAAAATCAAACCATGATCATGCCTAATCAAATCATCGTTGTATTGACAAAAAAAAAAAGGACAAAAAAATATGATCGTAAACTTATCATATTGTAGACACATTCTTTCCTTTCATGTCATTCTTGATCCCAAAGAACATTCTTGTATAAGAACTTGAAAGGATTTGATTTTAATGAAAATAAGAACATGGGATTTTAGTTACTTTTGTGAACCCACCCATCAACCTGGAGTAGTAGTTGAAAATCAAAGAATTTGGTGGGTTAACTTGTATAACTTTGATATTATTTTAAATAAAAAAGAGATACCTATAAAAAAAAACATTTTTTTGACATTTGATATACATTAAAAAATCAAAATAAAAAAAACATCACTTAAAATGAAGCAAATGAACATGTGTTTCCCCACAACTTATAAATTCATGTAATTAGAAGATGACCCACTACAAGCTATTGGGCATTTGGCAATCAAACATCCATATCATACAAATTGGAGCCTATGACAGGATGGAGAACCTTTTTTTGCTTGTTTTTCCACTTATATTCATATTGTACACATAATAGGAAAGGGAGATAAAATTTGATGACGATGAATGGGCCAACACATTTCATTTGCCTTCTAGTATTAAATGGTGATTATTATTTTTAGAACTGCATGTTTGTCCAAATGGTGTAAAGTTTGTTTTTATGATTTTCGTACCATTGTTATTTCTTGCCCTTGCATTATAATTTTTAGTATTTTTCAATAATTTTGCATAAGATACAAATAATTCTTCTTATAAATCTTAAATCTTCATGGAGGCTTTCAATTGAATGCATTATGTTTTATGTGGTTTTTCATTGAATAATCCTTATAGTCCACATGAAATTGGTGCTTATGCTTTGAAAAATGTTGATTTTTTGTGTGTCAAGCTAACTTGGTGCATATAAGAAGAATCATAAAAACCTTTTGTTTTGGATTGTAAGATTAATAGGACTTCCTTTAAGCATGAAGCCCAAAAGTTTTGGAATACATTTTCACCTTACTAATCAAGAAAGAAATATAACTCCTTTTTATTTTGAATTGTAAATTTATCACAATTTCCTTCAACTTCTAATTTTGCACGTCAACAAAGAAGTATCATTTTATTTTATTTAGATTGTAGGATTGTGAGGACTTGCTTGAACCATGCATATTTTTATCCAAATTAATGTTTTTATCTTGTTCACCAAAAAAGAAGTATTACAACTTTTTTGTTCTAGATTGTAAGATTGTATATCAAGACCTATTTGAACCATGAAGCACAAGGCTTAAAGGCACAAATGGGGTCCAAGTGTGATGTTATAATGGTTTTGATCAAAATGTGGTGGAAGAATGGTTTGTTTATTCATGTTTACTTTTATTTCAATGATTCACATAAACAATTGTATTTTTTTTTAAAATTGTATTTTAACCTTTGAAGATAACTCATTTTGGAACAAAGCCAAGGAATTTTGAAAACTTTGCATTCCTTAAAAGAAGAAAAATACTAATGCACAAAAAATGTTTATGAGCACCATGAATCTTCTTTATTAATTCAGCTGTCTGTTTGTGCGTGCGTGCGTCCGATGCGATAGTTCCGTGTTTTAATTCACCGACAGAATCGGCCTTTGCATTTTCTATGCTAAAACCGGTTCTATCGGTGAATTAAATAGGTACCTTATCAAACTGGGTTTTTACTCTTGCAAAAGGTAGCAGGTAACTTTACCAAACGGCAGTAATAAGTAAGTAGTAGGTACCCCATCGTTTGTCGTTTCCTCAGATATTATGGGGCACCGGTGGCGGCGTGCTACATTTTCTATGACAGGGCGGGTAGGGCAGGGGCCAAATGAAGAGTAAAAGATAAAAATAAATAAAACTTCACAGTGGCCTTCGGCCACGGGCACCCACTAGTATTTTACAAATATTCTTAAGGTAGAATTCATTGTCAATCTTGTGCTTTAAGAAAAAGCCCATGTTTTTTTTATTCATGTTTGTGGTTTTTTTTTTCGTTGTATAAAAAACAACCCAATGCTAATCTTCATGTCATACTTTAGACAAAATGACTATTGGTTTTAATATTTTGGGGGATGTCAATTAATAGTTACCAAAACCCATCTTCAGGTATATTCCACTAAATGTTTTTTACAAACTGCCTTAGAAAACAAAATCAAACCATGTCATGTCACAAGTAAGCTTTGATTCAATTATTGAGTTTCAAGTTTGTCAATTTACCAAAGAATTATTACCTTGCTATGGTTAAGAATTTTTTAAAAAAAAGTTGTAAGACATTAAAAATAATTAGTATATGTATATCACGTTCTTTAGTAAGGAGATGGTAAAAACAATTGAGTTACTTGTCGAATAATCTAATAACACATGTTCTAATGGAATAAATTGTTCGTAAAACAAATGGTTTGTAAATAAATTATAATTAAATAAATGGAGATTAAAACTAACCTTCATGTAGGTCTGCTATTTTGCATTCAACTTGCAAACCTTATACCTAATCTTTTGAAAAAAAAAACATGCACGCCTTTTTTCCTTATATCTCAACAAATAAACCTTTCTTCTTCTTCTCCACTATAGTCATCCCTATTCACTATTGTGATTCAAAATTTAGGTTTGGAACAAAACCAAGGTCCATGTTTCCTTACACATGAACATGGAGGAACAACAATTTTTTTATATCAATTTTCGTCACCTTACCATACTTGTTTGTTAACACACCACCTACATTTGCTATAAGAAATAATAGTAATAAAATAACATTATTGTTTGTGACTTCATCTCCCTCTATGTATACATGTAGACTTGTATAGAAATATTCATAATAACAATGTGACGACAACATAACAATGAATGAAGTCATAACCTTATGAGAGTCATTCATAAAAATGTGAGACCATCATCACCTTCATCATGAAATGTAATGATAAGTTGCCATGACTACCTAATGATTTGATGAGCTTCCAACAATGGGTGCACAATAATATATACAATGTTTAGTACAAAATTTAAACAACACATCATACAAATTTTTCACAAAATTCCCAAATCAAAGGTTTTTTTTATAACATCACTAATAACAACGCAGGTACCAATTTATAGCTTCCATTTTTCATATAAAAAAGAAGGATTATATGTGTTTCTTAAATTAAAGGTTTTGTTTGTAATATCACCTATTATTAAACAAAAATTTATAATCTTATTTTTAAAAATATGACATGATAATGGAATAGACAATGAAAATAGATGATGAGTTTCATTTTTTAAGGCCAGCTAGAAAATTGTTAATCAAGATTTCTATGCATGTCACAACAAATGTATGGAGGAAGAGGAAAAAAGACGAAAAGGATGTGGATGTTCACGTAATCATGTGGATAGATAGAACCCATGTTTATATTGTAGGATTGGTAATTCGCAC
Organism: Sphagnum contortum; assembly: GCA_963920785.1. Classification (NCBI taxonomy): domain Eukaryota; kingdom Viridiplantae; phylum Streptophyta; class Sphagnopsida; order Sphagnales; family Sphagnaceae; genus Sphagnum; species Sphagnum contortum. The sequence continues at coordinate 6,359,773 of OY987291.1, read as the reverse complement.
CCCTATCAACCAACTGTTAAAACAATGTTCAAACTAGAATACCAAGTTGTATCAATGAGGAGAAAAACAAGTTGTAAATACAATGAAGAACATATGAATACTTTTTACAACATCAACAATGAGGTCATGAAGAACAATCAAAGGGTGTTTGTCGTGTGTAGAAGAGGATTTTGTTTGAGCAAGTTGACAACATTTCTTTGTAGTTCACCTTTAGAGATGGGACATGACATATTTTAGCAACAATTGTTCTTATAATAGTTAATCAAACAATGTGTCTTTTCATACATAATTTAGTCAAAGATACGTCTTTTTGTAATTAAAAATCAGGGTGCACAAATATACATGGTTTAAAGCCATAGACTCTAAATAAAATAAATCCAAAAGATAACAATCTACATATAATTGCTTAGCATAAAAGATTACTTAAAATCACAACCTATGATAGCTTTTTTTTAAAAATCTAAAATAACTTACACTAACTTAAAAATAACCTAAAAAAAGATGATACTAAATTAAGAATTATTTAAGACTAAAATACGGACTTAGCCTAAGGTAACTTACACATAAATCTCCCAAGTAGGCTAACTCATTGGGGGTTTTTTTTTTAATTTTTAATAATTTTATCCAAAAAATTACGAATTTTTGAATTTTTTTCTTCTAAAAATTAAAAAAGAATATCTTCAGTCTAGTGATCGTGTCCGGTCACCAGGTCGTCTCCTTGAAATTGCTCGCTGTCCGAAGTTCGAACTACCTCCCCTCACTCGCTCCGACCCTCTAACAGCGTTTTTTTTGAAATTTGCGGCTTCTGGAGTACGCCTTGCAGCGCCGTTGCTTGCGCCGTTGTTGTTGGTGCCAATCAAGGAAGGAAGAAGGAATTGGGAAATGCAGACGGTTGCAGAGCTCTTCTCTTTGAAATGAGATGCGGATAGGAAATCTCTGTAACCAGATTGTGCATGGTTTTAGTTATACACATTGTTTTTTTTTTTTTTTTTTCCTTCCCTCGTGTTTTGGAGCATTTTTCTTGTGGCTGCTGGTTGCTTGATTTGATAGTGGCGTATTAGATGCGGCCATGGCTCGTGGCGACAAGGGCGCGGATGGTAGTGGTGGTTCGCATCTGAGCGAGTTGCAGCAGGCGCGTATCACCGAGAATTACAGAGCTGCCAAAGCGATTTTGGCTCGGAAGAAGCGTCAGCTCTTGCCTAGTTCCCAAGCGGAGGAAGAGAATCGTTCCCCGATCAAGGTGCCGCTCTATGATGCTCGTTCCGGGTATGTTCACTTTACCTGTCTTTGTGCATTCCCTTTTTCATCTTTCAATAAACTCTCAATGCTGTGCAGATTATCTTTTTTTGTCCTTATCAATTTGCTGTGTGTGGGGGACTCATTTGTTGTGCAGGAGTGTGACTCCAAAGAAGATATGTACGCTGATTATGAGTGATCAAAGGCAGAGAAGAAGCCCGCTTGCTGAATTGCAGTGCAATCGATTTCGACAATCGGATTGTAGCGAATTTGAGGCTAGTGGAACTTGTAAAGCTGCTGCTAGTTGCCACGGAGATGTGGAAAAGGAGGCTTCGGAAAATTCTTCAACGGCAGGGAAGAATATATGGAGGCTCCCCACGGATGGAGATAATTCACTGCAGTCTTGTTTAACTGAACGTCTTTGTGAGGAATTCGATGAAGAATTGATCCAAGAATTGGATGCCCTGTGCGAGAAACGATCCAAAGGTTCACATGATGGGAGAAAGTTGTCAGTGGGACAAGAATTGCATTCATTGTCTTCACATGTATCCACTGTCTGTTGGAGAGGAGATTTACAAGAGAGAATGCTGGCCAATTGTATGCCACAAAGCACTACACCCTGTTCAGATTTGCCTCTTCAGTTTCCAGGCATTGCTCAGTTTGGTAATGTGACCTCTACATTACCTGCCAGTGGAGATCTTGCAGTCAGAAATACATGTCCAAGAAGCCCTTGCCCTTTACTTGATCTAGCTGATCAAGCACTTCTTTCTCCCATTCATGCTCCAGGTCCGAACCTAGCAAACCCTAAAAACCCCACTTCAGTTGCCACTCCCTCATCGGCCATTGTCACCTCTGAATCCAAATGTCCTCCAACAAGTACAGCAGCTTCCCCTGTTAATGTTCAAGGTGCTCGGGTTACCAGGGCCGGATCCCCTTCACCTCCCACAGAGATGCCTGAATATTTGAGAACCCTCAGTGCAACACAAAGGGAGGCGGCTCTGAGCGATACTTCCAAGCCATTGTTAATTTTGGCAGGCCCTGGGAGTGGAAAGGTGCAGTTGCCCTACTCAATTTGATTAGGGCATCAAAAACACTCCACCTGTGTTTCGTCATTGGATCACATTGCAGACAGGACCTATTTGTGTTTTAGGGTTTAGGGTTTAGGATCATGCATGTGTCGCTGACCTCACCTTTGTTGCTCAGCAGACATCTACAATGGTTGCACGACTGGTTTCAATGCTAATGGAAGTAAGTTGGTCTTGCACATTGAGATAAACCATGCATGCAGATCTTTTGCTTTCACAGCCTTAACTTGCTATTTCAGAGTTGATTTCAATGACACTGTGATATGAATGATTATTCCTTCAATAGTGATGAGTAAGCTCTGCATGGTGTTCCAAAGTCAGCAGACATTGCTTTTTGACAGCACATAGTTTCTGGGTACAATGAATGTTGCAAAATAGCCATATGTTTGGGATGATTGTGGTTGAATGAGAGTCTGATGATTGGTTTGATTTGTCCGAATGCTGACAATGTTGTTTCAGGGTGTGCAAGCAAGGAATATTCTGGCAATGACATTCACGGCAGCTGCAGCAACAGAAATGAGAGATCGGGTTGGGGCTGCTGTTGGCAAAGCAGTTTCTAAAGAACTGTCTATTTCGACATTCCATGCATTCTGCTTGCAATTGTGTCGCTTGCATGCAGAAAAGTGAGCATAGAATTTCCAATTGTATTAGTGATTGAGCAGGCTGGGATCTGTTGTGAAGGAAGTATGTGCAGGATGAATATGCATTATATTTAGATTATTTAGTTTACTACTAAGCTGATTCATGTTATGTGCATGCTTCCACTGGCTCAGCAGGTTAGGACGCACTGCTGAGTTCCTAGTCTATGGTCATTCGCAACAAAGGAGAGCTGTCATAGAGGCCACTAGACTTGCCTCTATGGAAACTGATACTGCTCAGGCTGGTTCTTCTGTCACTACTCCTTTGGGGATCTCAACCACAGACACTAAACCACAAGTTCAAGCCAATGTCCAAAATCTGGTGTCTTGCAAAGATAAGGCAAAGAAATGGCTGCAGTTTGTGACACAAGTAAGTGCACAGGGCTTGTGATATCTGTATGCTGTGATGAAGTCCCACTTGTTGATCCTTTCTCGATGATGGGGAATAAATAGAAATCAAGGCATCAGTTTTATCCTTGTTAATAAAGACAAACAGAAATAGTTTAGCATTTGTATGTTTCATATAACAATGCAGAGATTGGTCCCATTCAGTTTATAGTGGGAAGGACCATAAGTATCGATAAATGGAATTACCTGTAATTTGTTGCCAAAAAAATCAAAAGAAATGGATATGCATCAGGCTCTCATCCTTGTTGAATAATGCTTTTGTTCAACTGGATTTGGGCTTGGGTTGCCTCTGGAACAAGTTTGCCAGTTCTTTCCAAATAGAGGATCTTTATAAGAGCAGTGGCCATGCTGCACTGGAGTTCTCTGCCTCACCTTTCACTACAAGTTCACTGCAGGGAGGTGTTAACATCACTGCTTTGACATGGCATGAAGGTCTTGCTACATATTTGTTCAACTGAAAGAGGTCTGTGTGTCTGGACAAGCTGTAAGCATCCTGGATGTTCACACACATTTTGGTTTTCATGGAGAGAGAGAGTGTGTGCGCTGGAAATGATCAATATGCCTCCTCATTACAAAGCTGTCAAATTCTTTTCACAGGCCAAAGCCGCTGGAAGGACGGCAGAGGAGTATGAAAAGATGGGAAACAGAATTGGGGTAAGACAAATGGCTGTTTTATATCTCTTGATCCAGGGCATCTTGAGGGATACTGCTGGTTCTGCATCTTGGAGCAATATGTCTAACCACTTTATGTTGTAGGGGGCAGTTTTGAGACACTATGAGGCAACTTTGCTGGCTTGCGATGCACTTGACTACCATGATTTTATCAATTTCTCTGTCCACCTGCTAAAGGAGCATCCTGAAGGTATATTACAGTAGATGTTTGATGAAGCTCACTGTCGTGCACAATTCGCAGTCTGCAGAAAGTTGGTTCTGAATGGTGAAGACAGCACTAGTTTAGTCAGGTGTCTATATCCCCCAGTCTGATTGTATATGATTGTGGCCATTTTCGTTCCTGCTCCTAATGTACATGTAAGAACCTGTTGAGTTCTGCTTGTGGAGTGTTACATTTTTGTAGGAAGTTATCTGTTGTATTGTGTGTTTGGAGTCCTGCTGTGTAGCCAATAAAGCTGTGACAACCACTTACCTGAGGGCAGGGTACAGTGCTGGCAGAGTGTCAAAAGACCTGGACCTGTGTGCTAGTTGATGAGTTTCAAGACACCAGCACCATGCAGTACAACTTTCTCCATCTGCTTGCCTCCCACAACCGGATCACTGTTGTTGGGGATGATGATCAGGTTTAATTGCACTGTAGGAATAAGTTCTGGTCAATGCACTTTTTGTTTTTCCTCCTTGGTGTTCGTACCAGATACCATTGGCAACAATGACCCTTCTTCGATGTTGAGGGGAGTGTGGCCAAGTAGGATAGTGTACTTGTGGATTATAACAAGCTAAAAGTAGTCCTCTGGGGCTACTGGACATTTATTTGTTGCTCCCCTAAAATGTGGGTGGTGGTCATTGATGAAAAATGCAGTCAATATTCAGCTTTAATGGAGCTGATTCTTCAGGCTTTGACTCCTTCCGCAAAGACTTTCCACAGCTGAAAGAGGTCTGCAACACTCAATACACTCCACCTTGTATGTTATTTTTTAATGTCTTTGCTTATTGCACTGTGTTTATCAGTCTTCTGTTACCCTGCACATCTTTTTTCTTTTTGTTTTGTTGAGCTATCCAGCATTATGGCTTGCTTCCTGCTGGTCAGTGTGACAGAAACACAATTTGTTGAATGATATTGTCTGGACTCACTTTTAGGAGCTGCTCGACTCAGTTTGTATGGTATGGTAGTTGGTCACTACTGTATTTATTGAGGTTCATTCAATATGCATGCAACTGTTCCTATTGTTCCAACTGCTCCTCATTGTTTTCTGTATGTGTTAAGTGCTGGATCTCCTCATTTTCTTTTTGCTGATGTGTTGTTGCATCTGAAATCTTCATAACCTTGTCATCAAGTTACCTCACAGTTATATTCAGGTTACTTACATTGTAAGTAGGGAGGAATTTTCAGTACTTGTGAAGATACTTTTACTGTCATGCAAATTTTCTGTGTTTGCAGGAACTTTGAATGTGTGATCAGTGGTTGCTACCAATCTCGTGGACCTGAACTGTGGATTTTACTTGTTGCTATTGTGATCTTCTTTCGATAACCATCTAGGAGTTCTGGAATTTTTGACCGTGTCCTCTGTCTCCAGGTGAGACTACATCAAAACTATCGGTCAACACGCTGCATTGTTGAAGCTGCTACCTCTTTAATCAAACACAACACAAAACGCTGTCAAGAAAAGCAAGCCCACACACACAATTCAGCTGGGGATAGAGTATCCATGCATGGCTTTCATCCTTCTTTTTCAAATTTGTTGATATACAATGAGCAAGTTCCTTTCGATATGGGAACTTGTTTAACTGAAAAAATGATGCATTTATGGATTGTCGTAAATCAACAAACATAGATTCAACTGAGGGAATAGACCAGTAGTCTTGTTGTAAATGCACTTGTATATAATTCTTTTCTCAGTGATGCCTTGACAACAAGGTTGAAACAGATAGTGGTGATGGAATGCCGAACAGAGGCTGCACAATGTGCATATGTTGTAGACTGCATTCTCATGAATGCAGTTGCAAATACACCACAGAAGCCCACTTATGGGAATACTGCTGTATTATATCGCCGTCAGGTAGTACTCTTGAGCCTGTTTTACTCCTGACCCAGTTTTTATTTCTAAGTTTAGTAGTGAGTAGTCACTGATAAGTTTTCTGAGAACACAGATGCTGGTAGTTTGTCAAGATAATGCAATGGTGGGATGGCTGGATAGGTTACTGGAAGAATTTTTCAGTCAGCATTTCGAGCACGCAAGATTCCCTTCAATGTGCATGGAGTGGCATTCTATCGGAAGAAAGTATGTACTAGGAGCTTGTTGGTTTATTTTCCAAGTCCTGTGGTTGATTAGTGGCTTTGCATCAGCAACTTCAACAAAGAATTATCACATCAACCTTTGACCTTATTTACTATGATCTGGTGCAGGTTATCAAGAATGTCACAGCCATGCTGTGGACTGTGTTACCAGGCAACACAGATATCTATTGGCGGCGGGTATTCAAGGCACTGTATGCTGGAGACCCTTCTGAAGGCAAAAGGGTCAGTTTTTATCATTCTGCTCCTGTACTTCTAAGTGAGTAAAGTTGCCTGTCAAACTGGAATTTAGATATGCAACATCCTTCCTTCATCTAGTTAGTTATGGACTATCTGAATTGTGGAAAACAGCATAGTTGAGATCAATAGTCTTTTCTTTTGCAGGTTGTGGAATATGTGGATAAAGTTGTAAAGACCAATGCTTGCACCTTCCAGCAGGCTGCACAAACTGTATTTACAGCTAAGGTTTCAGGCACCTTTAGCAGGTTTGATTCATGCTTTCTGTGAAGTATACTCTGACCAATTATCGAGCATCTTTATCTTAGAAGAGTTTCAAGAATTAATGAATTAAATTGTAAATGTGCTGCCCTGTAACGGACCTGTGCTTGAAGTCATGAAACGGCAGTATGTCTAATGCAGAGTTTCTTAGTGGGGCTTGATATAACCATCTTGTTTCCTACATAGTTGCTCTATTTAATTTCCGAAAACATATCCGAAAACATATAGCATGTGTGTCAAGTGTTCTGATGAGATTTGGTTTGCTACCAGTCCCTTCTTCCTTCTTTTATATTGTTGAAGTACTTTTTTGTTGCTCATTTGACAAGTGTAATTGGGGATAAGTCTTGTGTGAATCAGGCGGCAACTTGCACTGGGAAGGAGAGTGCTCACTTCTCTTAACATGGTTCACTGCCTTGCACATAAGGTAAGCTTATGTTTACTTTATAATATATGATGTGTGTAGTTGGTCTTCAAAGCCCTGCATCTTGTTCTGTGCAGGACTTGTGATGCTGATATATATTGATGCACTCTATATGTTGCACACTGCTCTTCCTTGCATAATTGACCCTGATGTAACTCCTTTTAATGGTATTTTGTGCAGGAGAAATCTCTTTCTGGATTGATCACTGCAGTTGTCAATCTACTACCTCAGGTATTTTCTATCTGCATTTGTATCCAAGTCTCTATATGAATGTCAATTTTGTAAGTATTCAAAACATTGATAACATGCAGTGAGGTTATTTTCAGTAACAAATAGCAGTTCTTTTTCAAGTTTCAACTTCTATGAATGTTTGCATGCTAGTATCTCTTGATCTGTATTGAGCTTGCAAGATTCATCCATGATTAGGAATGTCTCTTTTGCAATTTAATTTGTGCAGAGACCTGTATTTAATACACGTGCAGTTGTGGATGAGAATGGAGGAAAGCTGCTGAATGAGGATGATGATCCTCGAACTGTAAGATTCCATCACAGATTCTGGCTGCTTAACTGTTGCTTCTGCTCAATGTATGGACTATTTGCAGTAGCATGCTTTCAAGAGAGCCTTTCAATTGCTTCACTCTAATGTTGTACTTCTTAAGACATTCTGTACAATTCTGATCCTGCTGCTGAAATCTGGGCACTAAAAAATGTGGTTGTGGTCTCAGAGAAGCTATTATTGCTCTTTTCTTACTATCATGTTTACTTGTGTTGCATCTTTATCCTGGCTGTGTCAACAGGTGCTTGAGTATTTCTTGGATGATGTCAATGATTTCCTCAGCAATATCTTCAAACCCTTCTCTTATGAGGAAACTGATAAGCCATTGTCTGAGAATGGACATCATCTTGGAGTTGGGGATGGATGTCTACCAGTTCTCAAGGCCTTCCTGGATCACCTGGTAACACGTGAGCAAGATAATTTTCGCAATCGACAGAAAGAGAACAAAAACTCTGTAATGTTGACAACAATGCATCAGGTGCTTGATTCATTTCAATGTTCAACTTTTCTCATCTTAAATCTAGCAAGTATCCCTACATTTCAGAATAGTAGCTGCATTTGGTGGTGGCATATGGTGCTAGATGAATCTGAGAGCTTTCATGTATATTGGCTTTGCTTGTAAATAAATGCTTGGACTTAGGGATAGCCCAATGTCAAATAGACTTCATATTGAAATTTCTGAACAAAACCTGGTGTTAACATATATTCCACTATTGACATTGTGGTGAATTTGTAGGAAATATCCAGCCTTGTAGGTTTTTCGGGCTTTAGCTGAAATAGCAGAAATGGCATGTTCAATTGACCTTCTGAAGAGATTAGCTAATATTTAGAGTTTCTATGAAAGCCAACCAGAATTTTGCTTAATGGAGAAAGATTTCCTATTTGGTTGTCTGCTCTTGCAATCTTCAATTTGACTCTTTTGAGGGTGTCTGAATCCCAAGGAGCTTACCAAAGCCCATATGCCCTAGTTCTCTGTGTTGCTTCTTTTGTTTTTCTTTCTCTTTTTCTGTCTGTCAACACTATGGCCCATGGAGTACCTTGTAGATTCAGATGATTGGTATTCTCATATTTATTACTATGCCTCGTTGCAGAGACTATCTGCAGAGACAGTGGACATAAAGTACTGATCATGCAAATTCAGAATCATCCTTAAACTTGGATGTGAGACCTAAGATGTGGAAGAAGCATGTTCCAGCTGAGTCCCCCTTACTTGACATGCTTCTCACATTGTACTGACTTTCAATATTGTGGTTATTGCAGTCAAAAGGCTTGGAATGGGAAACCGTCTTCATTGTAAAGGCAAGCTATACTGAAGACAATTTGGCAATATCTAACAAGAGTTGGTGAAACTGTTGCCTGAAAGTAGTGACTGAGTTGATGTATAGAAAAGCCTTTGCTGACCGCATCCTAGTGTGGATAGGTATTAGCATTGGCATTAGGTAGGCAACCGAGTAAAAACATTTGTTAGATGCTCCTCTTGCAAGCTGCATAAAGATATCAACTTAACTGTACATCAGGCTAGGTTCTCCCATATTTCTGTGGACATCGTAGTGCCACCTGGGTAAAGTTGTGCTAACAACTGAGTAGTTGTTCTGAGGTTAATACAATTGACAAGGTGTTCACTGAATTAATCAATTGCCTCTGTGAAATAGGCAAATGAAACTGAGACTCCACTACTTAATGAGGCAATGGGCTATGTGGATGAAGGTGCATCCTCTATCGAGGTATGGATATTGACCATCTCTTCTTATTACATCAATGTTACTGCAAAGATCAATTTGTGAAGCAGACACCTTACTCTTTAAACCTAATACACTGAGCAGGAGGAGAGGCGCCTTTTCTATGTAGCAATGACACGTGCACAGAAGAGCCTCTACGTTTGCTATGTGGTTGTCGACAGCAGACGTCAAGTAATCTCTCTAACAATTCTCCTATAGTGTGGATTCTTAGAAACTCACATTTTGTTTGTTTGATCTCCACAATAAGTCAGGGATGTCAGATGTTATCTGTCAGTTCATTCCTTAATGTGAAACACTGTAAGGTTGATGACTATAACAAGGTTTTCAACTCAATTTGCTCATGACAATGATGCTAAAATACAGAGCCAATGTTTGTGTCGCTGTGCAGGTGCTCCAACCTTCTCGATTCATTAAGGAAATACCACACCACCTTCTGAATTTCCAGGTACACAGAATAGCTCCACCTTTGCTTCCATATTCAGTGGAAAATGTTTTGATCAAGAGAAATTCTGATATATCACACAATGAATCGTAAGTTTGTATGTAACAAGGTGCTAGATCTTTGTACTCAGGGCAATTCAGGGATGTCATCTTTGCTACCAGAGAAAGGGGATGGAATGGCCTCAGATTTAAGCGCTACCTGTCAGCATGGCACTTCACATGGTGACCCTTTCCCAAAACAAGTGACTATCAACACTTCTAAAGAGATCTTAATGAGCAGCATTAGCAATTATCAACAAGGCCTGAAAATTGACTGTGATCTGCAACTTCTGTGTGAAAATGGAGAAAATGGTTCTCCAGATGGTGGCAATGAGTTATTTTCAGGGAGGACTGACAGTCCAACAGCACATGAAGATGCAGCAGTTGGACACACCTTTCTCAAGGGGTAACTAACAAGCTGATTTTCATCGAATTGCAATAACCTAGCTCCCTCTGCTTCCAAGGATAATGTTGTGTAGCTTCTTATTCTGGTTCTGTTGCTGAATGCTAGCAAACCTTTAGCCATCTGAGCTTGTGGCAGGGAACCTTATCCTCTCCTTTAATGCACATAATGTGCACTCTCTTCAATCTGAAGTCAAGGACTTAGGGCCCCTCAATTTGCAATGACTTTATTTTGAAGGCTTTGTGTTGAAGTGTCTCTTTGGGGCAATGCTGAGGCCTTCCTTATGAAAGTGCATATATACCCATCAGACTAGTGACAGAAGTTGTCATCCTTGCTGCAGGTTCAACATTGAAGCAAGGTCAACCATAGCTGCCCTTTTCCACAACTGGGCCAGAAAGCCTGCATTCCAGGACCCCAAGCGCCTGCTATCTAAGGTAGAGCACTGACTGTTCTCTAGCATAGATGTGACCAGAAGCCCGTCTTCAAACTGGGGCTAGAATCCAACCCAGCAATATTTTCTTTTGGACTGAAGGTTTGCTTTTGCTTGATTTTACATGAGGTTGAACATTTTTCCTATTTCCTGAAGGACTCATCATTGTACAGAAAGCCCAAATTCCAACACTGATAGAGAAGTTGTGCTTACAGGTGGGGTTTGCTATAGATGAGCGGCTTCGTTCAAAAAACATAAAAAATAAGGTATCAGAGTCTGCTTGACCCATGAACACTTCTTGTAATCTACTCTTGTCTGTTTGTGCAGTTCCATCAGTTGATTCCCTGTTGCAGAATTAACTATGAACTTTATTAGTGAGGAACAGACTTCATTAGTCATTTTGAGTGCTGTGTTTTCTACTTGGCAGCTACTGAGATCTCAGCTCTCTAGTCTATTGCAGCAACACTGGCATTTTCTCCACTGACCCAACTTGTGGTATCTAATGACAGGATGTGTTGATTGCCTTGAAGTGTTCTCTTAAAGATGATGCTGCTCTTGCATATGCTCACAATGTAAGCTGTATGCATTTTACTAGTCTTTCTTTTTGTTGTTACTCCTTACTTTTGCAGCACTTCATTGCTTTGCAAAGCAGTCAACTCTCTGTTTGCCTTGAAGGTAAACAGCTTTTCCGGTAGAAGTACTAAGTGCAACTTTCTGCCTGGGTCAGGCAATAAAGTGGGGCCAACTACCACCTGAAGAGCGTGCACTACTTCAAGCTGAGCGACAGGTACACCATGTACATACTTTCAAATACCCAAACTTTGTTTTACCTGGTGGAACTGTTTAGATGGGGTGTATACCTTTTGTGCTTCAGAGTTAGAGATTCATAGCTTCTGTCACCAATTTGTTTGCAGGAACATTTTCAGCAGCAAGCCAGTGAACGATCTATGGGATGTGCTACTGCAACCCCAAAACAGGTGTCCCCTAACATCTGTTTTCTGAATGTCTTCCTCAAGCTGCTTTAAACTTCATGCCATCTTCCAGTACCATAAATCATGCAATGTTCTGAGCATATCTTTATTTAATTCATGAAATACATTTGCTGGTGCAGATTGCATTTTTGCACAGCCTTGGTTGTACAGTGAATCCTACATCCCGTCTACATGCATCGCAGCTTATTGAGCAATACAAGAAATTGTAGCCAGCTCTATTCCTTAGTCTGCAGGTGATGTAATGTTCAGAGTAAGAGATAGTTGCAGAGTAAGAGGTTGTTGAGATTCCCCAAACTTTGTGTTTCACATCTCATGTTGCAGATAACATGGAAGTATCCTCTCTCCTCATCAAAGACGGAAGCCCCAACTCTTAAATTCCATAATCTCATTGGAATGGTCATTTACATTGGTTGCATGGAGCCCCATAGAAACTTGTGAACAAGACATTCTGCAGAATGTTTAGCATGGACAAAGCATTTTTGCCAATTCATGTTTTGAAGGTGCTAATGTCAGGGTTTCTATCTGAGATGAGCTTGTGAAGTATTAAGTTGTTGATTGTACAATTTAGTTGTGAACCACAACTTAATTAGGAATTCTTATTAAAATACTCAGAAAGCTGTATTGTCTTTGATGCTTCGTATAACCAAGTTTTGGCTTTGAGACTTATGATGGTCGTTGGAACCAGAAACAGAGGTGCTCAACTTGGACACAAATGTTTTGATCATAACCATTTCATGATGAAAAGGTGAAGTTGCAATATTTGCTGAAGCTTTGCAGATGTTTGTAATCTTGTATGCTAGTCTTGTTATCATACAACACATACATTTATCTTCTAAAATTCATTACTTGGATTTATGTAAATGTATCAGAACAAAATGAACAGAAATGCAAACAGTGGATTTGAATCTGTGGAAGATTTGACAGATTTGTGACAAATTGCACTATTTATTTGATTCTTGGGAGTAATATCACTGGCACAAAGGACAAAAGGTATGTAGAAGATAGCAATAGAGTACCATGGGTAGCTAGAAGATGCCTCTAAATTTGCAGAAGTATTCAGTGCCACTGTTTTATGTGCATCAGGGCTTTTCTTCTTCCTTTAAATCTCCTCCTTATGTTGCTTGCATTCTTGTAATTCTGGTAGGCAAATCTTAAATCAACTGATGCTACTATCCAAATATATGGCATGCAGCAGGCAATTCATCAGGCATGGATTGGTAATACAAAGCATGCAATGTAACCCACACTGTGCTACGGTGAAGTTCCCTCCACATGTGTTTGCACCTCACCCAGGTTGTGAAATATTCCACAGCTCTTTCTATGATAGGTAGATAGATTCATTCTTAACCCTAAATTGAATCTGCAGATTTGCATATTCTATTTACACAAGTTCTTGTGGTGTCATAACTCAATGTTTTTCCTGTGAGTCTGTAAGTGGGAAGATTACCACAATATCATGACACATGGAGATTGCCTCATATCTCCTGGTCAAGAGGTCTTGATAGCCAAACCGTGCAACTTGGCACCACATGGCTCTTCAACTTAAGTTCCCTCTTTTGCAATCCCCAGGCCAAGAGCATCATGATGGTTGAGTTGTTGCCCTCTGTACTCTTTTCCCTTCTTTATTGAGCTTTGATTCTACAGTTCTTTTGGGTAACTGATTTGCTAATAAAATGCCACTCCTAAGTTAAATAATCAGAACAGGATAATAGCAGATCTAATTCCAGACATAGTAAATGTGGAGTTCCAGTTTCAATAACCTGAAATTCTATTCAAGAAGATGTTCTTTCAATGCGTGGATCACATAACTCTAGGCTGACTCCTTGTGGATCCTCTTGCACAGATAGACTTAGCACCCCTCTTCTGCTCCATTCTGCATCCACCTGCTCACGAACAGTGTTTCCAAGTACAACTGCAAAAACAGCATCAAACCCACCTGCACCAGGTACTCCAGCGAGTAATACACCACTCATATCCATAGTTGCATCCAACAAAGCTGTCTGTGACGGTGGCTCAATCTGCACATTGGCGATAGCTTGACAAAGTTAATGAGCCGCATATGTAGGCATCTTCCACCACTTTTAGCCCTCAGCCTCAATTGATCCTCAGTTGGTCCATAACTCAATTATTTGACAAGAAGGGTTTTGACACAGAATCAAGAAATACTGTGGGTGAGACTTACAGGTATGTTGGCTGCTTCACCGACATGCCTGAGAAGTGATCGAACATTGATGAAGGCCTGCCTGGTTTCCAGTAGAGCTTCTACTATCTCTCGCCTCTCCGGAGTGTCACCAAACAAATACTTCCACTGCACAGGCAAGTATCAGAATATATGATAAGCCATATCTACTTGTTCATATCCAAGTAATACTGTGGGAAATAGTTACAAGAGGCATTGCTCCTGCTCTGGGGCTGATCACCTTCTGTATAGTCCATGAATAACCTCAAAAGGTCAAGGGGGACTTGGCACTGAAACAAACACAACCCCAATTTTGTTCATAACAGCAGAAAATCCTAGACCAGGTGGAGGGCAGTTACCTTGTCAGATGAAGAAGTGCAACAACCTTCCAATACAGTGTTGTACGCATGCCTTGATTCGGCACATTCCATGAGGTGAAGGAGCCCTCTCTCCACACCTTGGTTAGCTTCAGCCAAAGCAACCCACACTGGATTTGCTGTTACTGGGTCTGCCTTGCGCCATGCCTGCACTGCCCCCACCATGGATGGTGTGTGCGAACCACCAAAACCTGGTTCTCCTACCATCTGCACCATCGCATGACCCAATAAGAGAAGTGTTGTTGGTACCAGTTGAATTAAATCTGTTACTCTAACAATAGGCTAACAATACTGCAGTCTTTTAACCTTTTGCCTTGCTGCACTATTGTCCTCTTGATGACAAAACAGCAAGAAGATCCTGAGGTGCACATAAGATGTTTGGACTTCAGCCATACTCTCTATTTCTAACTTGGATAACAAGCTTTTCCCCCCTTGTCATGCACAGGAAGTGTAATGCTAGCAACTTCACAGTTCACAACTAGTGTCAGTGTGATATTGAGAACATCTGGAACAAAAAAGGCATATAGAACTCAGCCCAGTAGTGGAGACATCTAACTTACCAAAACAAGCCCTGGAGGAAGTGCATACGGCAGTCTTTCAGCATCCCAATCTGTAGTCAGAACTTGCTTAACCAACTCCAAAGGCGTCACCAGTCTGCCTCCAGCCTGCAATGTATACACTTTACCAGCTGCATTATTCCAGTTGACAATGTCAACCATGTTGGTTGATAGTCATCGCCCCTGAGCCGAGAGAGAAATTAAGAACTTTCCAAGACTGATATGCCTTAAATATATACATGGATGTGGACCAACAATACAATCTTACTACATGTTTCTGCATGTGAGGTCTCAACTTGGAATTAGCAAGTTGAATCTTCATCAAAGCTGACTGATCTGCGCACAACCCTGTTTGTCTGTCTAACAGTTCACTGAAGCAGGCTGGCAACACTTTTGGAAGTAGGAGAGAAGGTGAAAAACCTAAGGGTATGTCCACCACACTGCTAGCAAGATCAAGATAAGAAATATCAACAAGGAATTGTAAGCACATTTGGAGTTCAGTGAGTTATTGTATCTATAAGATAAAGTTCGAATGGTTTTCCAGATTTTCTCTGCAGAATATTTCACACAATGCTCAGAGAAATCACATCCAATCAAAGAGGTCTTAACATCCAGCCTTCAAACTTGCAAAAGTCATTTAGACATGATCAGGAATAGGATCGTTGAAGCTTTTGCAAAAGGGATCTCCTTGAATGTGGACAGGCACCAAAACTCATAAGGAGACCTGAAGAGATGACAGGCATACCTGAGCAGACAAAAGAACATAAGGAGAGAATCGGACGTAGCGTTGGCTGCCAAACACAGCAGAGCTAACATCAAAACCACTACCAACTTTGCCCTGTGCTGCACAGTGTGCTGCCTGTGAGACCATGTGCACAAGTTCCAATTCCGTCTCCTCCTCTTTGCTCTCTCCATGCACAGCCAGCTTTATGCTCCCTAGGTACTGTAGAATACCAGCCACTACTGCTGTGGTCATGGCAGCTGATGAACCCAAACCAGTCTTAGCCACTTCCGGTAAGGCAATTGCATGGTCTCCTGGTTGAATGGATCCACTGTTACTTGTGATGGGTGAGAATGAAGGAATAGAAGCCAGACTCGATGTCATTATAGGCAATCCACTTGCTTCAATCTGCAAAATACAGGAAACAAACAACCCACTGGCTTGAAACTTCCCTGTTCAAAGTCCAACCAGATGCCTTTCCAATCTGCAATCCATCTTGTTATAACTAAAGCCTCCATTTCATTCCACGTAATTGATGAAGCTCCTAAAAATGACTGTTCCGCAAAAACACTCCCTCATATTGATTTAAAATCAACCCACAGTGAAATCAAGACATGACCCAACAATGAGTGCAAAATAAGACATGACAGCATATATCACTAACCAAGTTTCCCTTGTAACTCACCTGTTTCCGGAAGGAATAGAAGTTGTTGCTACCCAAAATTGTAATTTCAAGACCTGCATCAACCAAAATTCATCCAACATTCAGAAGCAATCCTTGAGCAGAGGACTCTGATGTCTGAACACTTGAGACCTGCTTATATGCACACCCACAACAGAATCCAGAAAAACTTTCAATCTCGGGCTTGATGAGTGACTTGTTCAGGCAAAATGAGATTGTTTGAGGCAGAGCTTTGCAGATTATTATTATTACCTTGCAGTACCAGCTTTCGTAGCAAGTCCTGGGCATCACTTGTTGCATGTTGAAGTCGAGCTTTTGCAGCTGCCACAGCAAGTTGCACTGCTTGTTCCACAAAAGCACTGCTGCCATCACTGCACAGTTGGGCAAATGACAAGTTTCTTCACCTCTCTTCTGCGCTTCCTAGAAGTTAGACCTCCTGCACACACTTTAGAGTAAAGCATTGTGCTATAGTGCATTACTCCCAATCATAGCTGCAATCACCACGTTCTCAACAAAATCCCTGGCACTCAAAGACTCTCAAGATATATTAGGAAAAGATCTAGTGATAGACATAAACCAGTTTTCAAAGTCTGCAAAACAAACATAGGGTAAGGCAAGCACACTAGCAAAAGACACAGCTCCAGATCTCTTTGAGTGCAGCAAACACTGAATTCACCAGCTGCCCCAGCCACATGTGTGCACAGAGAGAGGCATTGAAATGAATCCTGTCATGACCAAGCACAAGATTGATGGATGGATCATTACCCTGCAACCTTCCGAAGATGAGAGTCTCTAAGAGACAGTTTGTAGGTTGTCTCTGTAAACATCTGTGGAGACAACACCTTCACATCTGCCCATGACTGCACATTCACATGCATATGATGCTCAATGTCAAAAACCCAAGCTTGATCTACATCTTGCCCAAAAGAGTTGATACCCTAATCTGCAACCTTTCTCAAGATGCACCCCGGATGTGCTTCACTATTGCAAAGGAAAGTTTTACTCTCTGCTAAGACCTTCACAAATGCTGCAATCGATCAATTGTACTCTAACCCATTGACTCCGATGCTTTTCCTCTATCTCCATCCAGGCTCTACAGCACTGAGCAACAACAGATGAGAGGTAGAAGCTGCACCCTAAAACTTGCATTATTATTGTTCTGCAAACTCTTCTCTCACTACTTTTAGGCCTCCTCATTGACAAATGAAATCAGGGAAGGAAGGTGGGCGTACCCAGGACCAGCTATTGGGAGCTACATCTGAATGAATCGGCTTCACAATTGCATAGAACCGAGCTGATGTGGAGAGCACCAAGCCAGCATTAGGCCTCTCCAGTACTAAATATGCACCAGTTATCAACACTTTTCCAGGTGCTGACACTACCCTGCAAAGGATCCACCTCACCCACAACCTCATTATCGTCATCATCATCACCTCTCTCTCTCTCTCTCTCTCTCTCTCTCTATGCGCAACCCACTTTCCAATGTAGACAACATAAAGAAAATCTCTCCTTTCTTTACAATGTCAACAACATACAGAACGTTCCTCCCTTCTTGCCAATACAAGGAACTCTCTTTTTCCAGCAAGCACCAAAGCAAAAACCACCTCTGAAACCACTCACATCAATGTCTGCTGATGATCATCTGAGAAAGCAAGCACATTTGCAAAGAGATCATTTGCAAAAGATGATCATTGGCTTCAAGATCCTAACAAGACCCTCCAACACTTCCTTGATCTCATTCAGAAATGCTGTTGCATCAGTTTGAACATGGATCCTTTCCTTGTGCAGCAATCTCTCACGATTTTCTTCTTCTTCTTCACAGAACCTGGTTTAAGGTATATCAGAACTTACACTTCCATTGCTGCTGGTCACAAATTTGTTCTGGCTGCGGCTGCTTCACCTCCTCCTCCTCCTCCTCCTCTCTTCAGGTGTGTGCTAACTACGGCATCTGTTGTAAGGCATAAGAACGTACACTTCCATTTCTGTTGCTCACAAATCTGCTCTGACTGCTGCTTCTTCTCCTCCTCCTCCTTCCTCCAGGTGTGTGCTAACTATGGAATCTCTTTTGTTTGTTCTTGTGTTTAACTCTTGACATTGCAGCAAACCTCACGCATCCAAGGCTTAGATCCCAGATCCAAGCTGCTTCTGCAACAGAATAAGTAAAAGCAGCAATGGCAAAGAAAAATTTGCATCGAATCTCTTCAGGAGAAGATCAGCAACAAAGCACCATCACCAACAGCAATCCGCGGGTCTTCTGCAGCGCTAGGGTTAGGGTTTGGTGCGAGCATTCCTCCACACGCACAGCAACAGCAGTCGAACATTGCAGTGTGTTGTTTTGCTTGTCTCTCTGGTTTTGCGTCATCTGTAATTTTGCATCTTGCTGAAGAATTTTTTTCTTGTTGAGAGATCTAAAGAAGAGGCAGTGGATTCATCTCGGTAAATTGTGCTGGAATGAGGAGCTTCTTCTTCAGCTTGGATTTGCTGTGAAGCGGGTATTCTTGGAGCAAACATCATGTTGCTGTTGAGGCAACCGAGGTGGGCACAACAGGAGGGTTTGCTGCCTTCTTGTTCTGCAGCACCAGCGGCAACAGCAGGAGATTTTTCTTCTTCTTCTTCTTCTTCGCCTAGCACAACAACAAGGCCCCCACAATCATCATCGCCGGTACTAGACCTTGTGTTGGCGCTCACTGACCAACGCCTGTACAGAGAAGTAGCTCTTTCTCTCAGACAAGGACTGCGGGATGCGCGATCCGAATTCTGTTTCATGCGCGTTCGCGGCCTGAATGCTCTGGCAAAGTTTCTGGCTTCCTCTGCCAAATCGCAGAAAATCATCGAGCTTTTCCAAGATAGCCAGAGTTACCAAGAGCTCCAAGGTTTGGATCTCTCTCTGTCTGTCTCTCTCCGTCTCTCTCACACACACACTGCAATGAGCTGAAGTTTTGCTTCAAAACCAATTTGAGGAGAAGAAGAAGAAGAAGAAGGAAATCAGTTCTTTGTGGCGTTTTCTGTGTGAGAAAAGCAGCTCTGTCTCTGTCTCTGTCTCTGTCTGTCTGTCTCTCTCAGATACACACACACACACGCATTGCAATGAGCTTTAGGAGTTTGCTTTAAATTCAATCTTAGGAGGAGGAGGATGAAATGAGTATTCTTTGCGGTGTTTCGTGTGTGGGAAAGAGCAGTTGTACCAGTGCTGTTTGAGCATACATTGGTGCCACACAAATGGGCAGTGAAGAACCCTGACCTGAGTGCAACAGATGCCCGCACTGAAGTAGAGAGTCCTCCCAGCACTTCGGAGCTTACTCTTGCACTCCGAGTTTTGGAAGGCTGCTGTCTCCTGGACACTGCAAGCCAGACTATTGCATCTCAATACAGTGCGGTTTCAGTATGTAAACTCTCTCTCTCTCTCTCTCTCTCTCTCTCTCTCTCACACACACACACACACACACACATTGTGTGACACTCTATGGATTTAGGTACACTGAACTGAACTGCAGGTAAAATCATGATACTTTGCAATGGATCCAAACCCTGAATCCTTGCTCTTAGATGTCTCTGCACATCAGAATGTTGGATGAGGATGTATTCAATTCAAACAAACATGAAAACCATTTTCATTGAGATATGCAACATTGCTCCCTGCAGACAGC
This sequence comes from Sphagnum contortum, assembly GCA_963920785.1. Classification (NCBI taxonomy): domain Eukaryota; kingdom Viridiplantae; phylum Streptophyta; class Sphagnopsida; order Sphagnales; family Sphagnaceae; genus Sphagnum; species Sphagnum contortum. Next base: position 6,339,759 of record OY987291.1, on the reverse strand, counting down.
AAGAATTGCTGCTCTGTGGGCATTCATTCCAGGGAATATTAGAACAGATTTGATCTTTGCCGAAATCTGTGCTCAAACATTGTGACCACAAGGTGAAGAAATTGAGCTTCTGTTCTGATGATTTTTCATTACCAATCTTCTGTCCTCCTCAGCATGCAACAATGTCCTGGAATTTTTTCTTTGTGTGATTCTTTGTTAAACCAACTAAGCACAACTGGATGTTGAGAGCATCAAGCTCTCATAGTTTTTTAACTGTGGAACGGGGGTTGGTACCATTCCATGACACCTACGTCGTCATTGTCGTCGTTACCATCGAATGATCTGTGATCTTTATCCTCTCCCCAATGCTATTCCCTGATGGTTGTCTTTGTTCATGGTGGTATAACAGCCACACTTTGAGTTGTATGGTAACTCTTGTGCATAGTTGTGAGAAACTGATACATCTTGTTTTGTGAATCAAACCAGGAGCTTATCAACTTGTTTTTAGCAGGAGCTTCACAAGTGCAGAAAGCTTGTCTTGACTGTTTGTTAGCTGTTATGCTGGATTCATCTACCAACCAAAAGGTCTGGTTCCCTTTCTTGGTTTTTGGCCTGTGTGCTGGACTGGAATTCTGTTTCAGGTTATCCATTGACCTCTTATTTCCATCTCACCTTGTGAGGTGGAATCTCCATGGGATTTCTGGTCGCCTAGGATCTTGTTCCAAGCAAACTAGCAACCAAAAAGTCCACATTGTGAACACCCCCTACCTCTGAACTCTCCATACACATGGGAGAGTCAAGTCCACTTATGCTATTTCTGGATGTTTTGTGCATAGTCTTGTTACCTTCAATGTGTTTGTTGTAGAGTTTTCTCCACAATCTCATGGCTCTTTTTTGTTGTCTGTCAGGAATTTGAGCGGGTGCACGGTTTGCGGAAGATTGCTGACATGTTAAGGAATGGGCATCTTGATGGAACAATCAGGTTTCCATATCTATCTTCTTTTGTTTATTGCAGCTCCTTTAGATGCACTCAAGGAATGTCTACATAGAACATCAGACATATGCAGATAATATGGCAAGTTTTTTAATACTTAAAACTGTGATGTAGTTTTTTTGTTGCTGACTTTGAAATGTCTGTTTCAATACTGATGGCAGGTTACAAATTGCTGAGTTCATAGTGGTGTTGCTAGGCCACGTGCTCCCAAGTTCCACCAAACCCATGGGTGGGCTTTCCCAAGTAGAACCAAGGAAGTTTTCATGGATGGTGAAGTGGGCGCACCTAGAGCTTGTCGAGATTCTGGGGGAAGAGAGTGCTGCAGTGGTGGACACAATCATCAATGAAGTTCCAGCAATCCACCCTGATGCTGATAGCCAGCAAAGCTCTTTGTCTGCCTTGTCTCGAGAGCTTTTGCGCTTGGCAAATTGAAACTCAGTTTCAAAGGTCAACATATGCTGAGAGCTTTCTTTACTCAAAAAAGTAGCAACTGAACTACTTATTGACAGGTGGTGACAACAAAGACTGACACATTCTGCTGCACACAATATTATCTCATGGAATGTTGTTACAACACCAAAGGGAAGTTCACAATCAACAGGAAGCAACTTTTTTGTTGCTGTGAATCATGCAGTGTATGTCCAGATAAAGCATTCCTTTTGTAACAACAAAGCAGTAATGGACTTGTCATGCATTTTCCCAGATCCTGCTGAACCCTTGAATGTTATTTCTTCCCAGGTCAAAGAAAGCTTACATTTGTACAATGACAAAATGGTCAGCTTGTTCTTCCGAAGTGCAATATGCATGAGGTATCTCATAGTTTGTTGTCTTCCCATTTGGGATGATTTCTGCAACAGTAGGGTCCTGTGAACTCTATTGCCTCAATTCCTTCTAGCATTGCTACTAGCGGACTGCTTTGCTGCTTTGTACTGGCTAAACAGTCTATGCATTTGTGTGGCACAGAGTAACTGAATTTTCTCCAATATGCCTTTAGATCACGTCTGTGTTTTTATCCATGTACTGTACAATTGTAAGTGACCAATTTAGATGTGAATAAATGCTTCAAACTGCCTGAAGCACAAATGAGGTGATGGGAGATTTGTGTTATCACTTCAATATCCGAATCTGGGAGAGAGTTGTGGATAAACTGCCTGATGAGAACTGCTCACATCAGAGTGGTGGCTGAGATGGTCTTGCCCATGCAGAATGTCCCATCTCTGATCCTATTGTGCACAAATTGATGATGCTGCCAGAGCTATCCAAGGCAGTTACCTTTACACTCCTGGCAATTAAGGCAAGTTACTACCTCTCCCTTTGTTTCACAAGCCAGATGAAGGCCCACCTTCACAAGGAAGATGCAAATGATTTCTCCTAGAAAGCTTTTTTTGACTGCATAGTGTGCTAAAGCCCGTGTGGCACAAAGAAATCTTTATCTCCACCCAAGACCTCTATTTTTGGTGACCAGAAAATTTGCCTTCTTGGGTATTGGAATATTAATAGGACTGGACATTTAGACACTCACATCTAGTGTCTTTGGAATCCTTGTTGATGAATATTCAGGTTAGGGATAAATTAAAATAAAATGTGGAAACTTGCAGAGAATTGCAGTGTTGAAAAGATGTTTGTTCAACATACCACCAGCCCAATGTACTTGAATTACCCACTTTTGTGAGATGGTTGTTCTTACCTTCAGGGTAGTGGACTAGTTTCTTGATAACCAAGTTCATCAGTGAGGTTGTCTGAGGAGATTTGGTGATTTCAATAGGTTGCCTGGCTCTACATGCTGCCATTTTCTACTCTTCTTACTTCAATGAAATGAGCTGCAATAGGAGGTCTTTGGAGTGTGGCCTCATACAGTGTCCAACAGTTTGCCCTTCTGAATTGATTGCTGGTCTTTAGTGTGCATGGCTAAATGCAGTTTATAATCTCCTCATTTCTGCCAGTTTGGGTTTGGACTGCAGCCTGACTTCAGACGACAATGGGCTGTGATGAATTTGTTATTTTTCAGGTCACACTTGACACTATGGTTGACAATGGAGGCTTTGAGATCTTGATTGTTGAATTGATGGCATCAAGCAATCCTTCAACCTCCCTCAACCGCCCTTCAGAAACAAGCTTGCAAAATTTTCAAATGTGAAGTTGCTATGGAGGAGTGAAGGTTCCAGATCTCAGACAATAGAAGTTCCAGCCCTGTTGTCAGATACAAAAGGAAACATCGGTGGAAGAAGTCTCATGAAGTACTTTGGCACCACATGAAAATCCACCTCTCTCCATTCATTTCATCACAGCAACCCAACCCCAAAAACAGTGTGGAGGAAGATGACCATTTTGATAGGTACCAAAAGAGTGTCACATGGTAGACCTGGTGTACAGTATGTCATTTCAATGTTCAACTTTCCTGCTTGATTTTGCAGCTCAGGTTCCTCTTCTACTCAAGTTGCCGCATGTTGTTTCCTCTCTCTCTCTCTCTCTCTCTCTCTCTCTCTCCATGATTCTGTTTATGTGTCTGTCTGCTGATAGGTGCTTCTACCTGTAGTCCTACAAGTTTTACCTTAGTGATTTATGATGTCAGAAGACATCATGTTCTTTGTTGTTGAGGTAGTTAACAAAGTCTGCAGAATAAACTAACACCACAAATCTAACAACAATCAATGGGGATTTATAGAAGGGGATTCTTGATGGGGCATTATGCATTTGTGGTTGCTGGATTGTTTTCGAGAACAATCGTTGTGTTGTTGATGGCTAGTGTTGTGCATGGCAAAATAGGCATTCCTCCAAAGTTGCCATTACAATACCAAGGTAGTGGCAACACATTACAAACACTTCTTAACTTGTCATGGCCTGCAGCCCAAGGTGTTGGATCCACATTCACTTTCTTTGCTCCTGCAAACTCTGCCGTCAAGGTTTCAACTCTGTAAACACCAACAAGCACATTCAAAACCATACAAAATTGTCAATCGAATCTAGTTGCATCATGTTGCACTAATCAATCAATCATCACACAATTTTGTAACAATTAATGTCAAATTCACCAATTCCTCAAACTATCATCAATAGATCTATATGTTTTCCATCGCAATTTTATTTTGAGATTCTTGCAAAGTGTTGTGTGGGCAATCAATTGTTACGATGTTTGTTTTGGTATGAACAACAGAAATACCCATGCTTGTTTGATCAAAAAGGAAAAAACGCCAAAAACGTAGCTACAGCTACGAAGGTTTTGCAATACCACATCATTCCCGGGAAAGCTTTCACATACAATGAGTTGCATAACATTGCAATCTCAAGCAACTACATGTCCTCTACTGCACTAAATGGCAAAAAGCTGTATATCACGGAAGCAGGCACCAAAATCAATGGTTACTCTACCATCAATTACCCAGACATTGGAGCTTTGAAGACTCAAACCATTCATGGCATTAGTTCTCTTCTTGTTCCTCCTGGTCTCGTTGTAACTAATTCCTTCCTTCTCCACCTAATCAAGCAAGTTTTGATATCATTCTTTCTTTTTTGCACTCTTGTTATTTTACAACCTATATGGTGCAATATACCATATTACTTGTTTTTTAAATCTTTTGTGTTGTTTTCTCATCCTCTAATCTTCCAACAACTTTACAACATGTTCATAATCATATTTAATGACCTCTTATGATCTTTGATGCAACAATTATCAAAATGGCACCACTAATTCAACATACCATAACTTAGGGTTAATTTCCACATTGATAGAAAGAAAAAAACAATTCAAAATTTTCTAAAAATTTGAAATTATTTTAATTTCCATGATCTACTATGATATTGTCATATGAAAGAGAAATGTTTCAAAGTGTAAGACAATGATGGTTATAATGACTTTCAACATGTCAACTTCATATTTTCATGAAAAATTGTTTCATCATTTTGAAGTTTATTCAATGATGAAGTTAACTTTGGCATAAGGTATATGCAATTGCATGAATAATAGGTTTTGCATAAAATTGTAGATATAAATGTGCACCATGATGAAAAAACATGTTGTTCCTCGTCTTTTTTTGATCAAATGTTTATGTTGTTGATAAAATCGTGGTGATCAAAAAGATTTTGTCATGGAGTTTTAAAAGTAGGATGGAATGTTTTTGAGGAAAAATGTTGTTTAATTGATTCGTTGTTTGAATTTGAGTTTTTGAGAAAATTATTGAAACAAAAGCTTGGATTTGATATCAACTAATGGGGTGTTTGTACTTTCTAGATTAAATGTGGACCTGTAGCTCCTGTGATTAAAGGTATCGGAAACTCCACAAGTGCTGCATACACAACTTGTAATGTATCCAACAACATCTCATTAATATTTTGCATAAATATTGTCTTTCAAGTGCTTGGAATAAATATTCCTATAGTCCAATATCATGTAAGTAGATGTCGTTTCAACTAATTCAACAAACTATATATTGGGTTTGTTCATGAATTCAAAATATTTATTTTTGGGATTCCATTAAATTGCATGTAAGAGATGTTTAGGTTTTCAATCTCTTTGTTGGGGGTGTTGGGGTGGTGGATGGTTATTTAGTGTCAAGAGATGCAATGAAATTGAGGCTTGTGGACGTTGGCATTCCATTATTGAGTTGGGTAGTCAATCTTTTTTTCTTTTAGAAATTAACCATCATCGTCTTTTTATTACAACATTTTTATCAACTAAACATAATCATCATTAACTTTTAAACTTGTTGAAGGTGAACTGTAATTGGTTGAGTTACATGTGCAAACATATAATGCAAAACAAACAAAAAAAAACATTATTTTGAAAAGCGAAGAAAAATCAAATGTTGATAACACAACAAATTTTTTTTGAATTACATTATTAACTTTAGATTACAAAAAAAATTATATCAAATTTGTGGAGTTCAACTTTTCAAAAAAAAATTCAATGTCCATTAAAAATGTGTTGATCAATTGATTTGAAAGATACAATCAATAATCTTTCTTGTGCATTTCATAGTTGCTTGTCCTAAATTTGAAATGTTTGATTCCTATTGTATGATACACATGATTGCTTTAAATTCAACATAATCATTTTTCAAGAGTCCATAAATTAATTAATACACGAACAATCATGCAAGGACCAATCTTCTCTTTTCATTGTAAAATGCATATTAGTTATTCTCATTTTTTATTATTCTATTTTCATGTATGAAATTTGTTTTAGTTAGTTTTTTTCATTCACGATCAATCTAGACTCTTTCAGGCAAGGTTATTCAATTTTCCACTTTCATGCACATGTTGTGTGAGCAATTTGCCTTTGTTTTGGAAATTTGTCATAAATCTTACAACACACAAAAGCAATGTTCCAAAACCAATAAACTCATTCACTTTGTACATTAAACAAGTGGACCTAGTTTAAAATTCAAATAAATAACCAAGGGAAGTGAAAACAACAATAAGAGAAAGAGAAAATGTGTGGGTTTGAAGCAAGCCCAAGTTCAACACATCATAAGAACCAAGTACAAAAGCTTGACTAGAACAATGTTTATTCACTTCCATGGTAGAAACTTGATTACTCTAAGTGATATACTTGTATTGATTTTCAAATTGGGATGAAATCTCATTGCAATTTGACTTTCATAAAACAAACAAAACACATGTGATGTTGTGACCCTAACCTTGGGTTTGCATTCTACTCAAAATACGATAATTTTTTAATCTGTTATCATTGATTTGAGCAAAAAGAATACTTGATTTTGTCCATCATTTGCATTGTATGTGAAAGTGTCATCCATCAAATGAATTGATGAATGCATCATTTATGCATTTACTTACTTATTGTAACCATAGTTATCACCATTTGAAAAGTGTGTGAAATATCTTATATTGTTGATTTTTAATTTTTTTTAAATTTTGTGTACTAGGCTTATGTATATCAAGTGTTTTGTCCATATACAAGAAAAAGGTCAATCAATTTTAAATTTCAATGTGTACAAATGAGGTCCACAAGGTCAAGTATGTTTAGTATTGTACCTATATGCCATGTTCAACAAATATGGTTGAAATAATGAATTTCTTGAAAAAAAAGGCTCTAGTAACACCAATTTGAATATATATATATAGTTTTTAAATTTTTAAAAAAAGTTCATCAATAAGTTTCAAAGTTACCTTGTGTTTTGAAATAGGTTCAATTCTCTCAAATTTCAATGAATTGGGTTTTTTTTTTTTTTTCTTTCTTTTTTGGGTCTTTTAACTAGCCTTCTTAGGAATTAATGCCAAAAATTAGTAGTAGTTACATTCTATAACTTAACCAATATTATGTCATAGAAAATAAACTTCACATTCTTTTTTTAAAATTAGAAGTTGAAAATTTGTTCCTTGGTGCAATTAACAATAGAAACCATGAACAAATATGGAGTGGTGCACCAAACATTGAAATTAAATGGTGAAAAAAAATATATATATAGTGATTGAAAACCTCAAAAATCATGTTTTCAAATTTTTATTTCACATTTGGGTGATATTATTGCCATTAAATAAATTTCCTCATCGGATTTTGTTATAAGGTGGAAAATTATTATTAAGCACTCGCAATTGCCAAATTAAAAACTCATATTAGACATATCAACCCATCAAAAATCTTGAAACTTATTGAAAATGCCTCAATTAAACCCATGATACCTATATATATATATATATATTCACGGACTATTATTGTTTAATGAAATGGTCTTTCATACGAGGGATGTTTTCTTTTTTTTCTAAGCACATATCATGACTTGTTAGGGTTAGGGTTAAACAACCCATAATATATTAATCCTAAAATAATGTGAACATGGTTATTAACAATTCACATGAGATGTATATATACATTATGTTTTGTTTTATTTTGGTGTTCATTGTTGTAAAAGTCACATAAGGTTTTGGGATGAAAACTCAAAACACATCAATGGATGAACTTTTTTTGGTCAAGTTCACCACATTGCTTTCATTCATTGAGATCCTAATGAACCCTAAAGATATTTCCTTAATTTTTATCAAAGAAAATTATATGTACGAAAACATTCAATTTTTAAAAAACCTTCTAAAATGTAAAATAATCAAACCCTAAATCACATTCCACCTTGGAAAGGTTGGAAAGGAAAGCTTTTTAAAATGACCTATATATATTTCATGGCATGATGATGGCCTTTCAATTCACCTCACTAATTTATTATTGTTGTTATCCCTATTAATTTTTATTTTTATCATGGGGAAAAAACATCACATGGCCCTTAAATACTTTTTTTTTTTTAAAAGGGGTTTTTTATTATTATATAAAAAAACCTAATATATGTAAAAGAAAAGAACCAATTTGCACCAATGGGTACAATATAGGAAGGAGGTATGTGGCCTTAAGAATCCTTAAAAGAAGAAGAAAAATAATTAGACCTAAATGAAAAAGAAAAAAGAACAAGAAAAGAAATACCAATTTAGGTAAAAGAAAAGAACCATTTTGGGGTATTGATTAGGAAGGACGGGTTCCAACCTTTCCCCCGTTGATTCCGTCCCCTTCCCATGTGGACGACCCGACCCGACCCGGCCGTGGTCTCAGCCGACGGCAGTCCGAGCCCCCTTGTGGCCGGGATCCTTGAGCTCTCTTCTCGCTCTTCGCTGGTTGCATCCCGATTTCCATCTCCGAAATGCTCGTGGAATTTGCATTTGTGTATTGCAAGTTCTGGTTCACAGAATTCTATTTTATCTAAAACAAAAAAATTGTGAAACTGTGTGAAGAATCTTCCGTTTTCCTTGTGTACACAGAGACAGAGACACACAGAGAGAGACGGAGAGGGCCCCCGCGAGTGTGATGGGTGAGGTTGTTTTGTTGTCTGGCTTGTGGGGATGTTTTCACGCGACCTAAAGAATGCCTGTTATGACGCTTCCGTAGAGTGAGGAGGTGAAGAAGAAGAAGAAGAATAAGAAGAAGAAGCAGCAGCAGCAGCTGAAGGAGTTGAAGAAGCTGAAATGGGTTGTTGTTGGGTATAGCCAATTGTGTTTGTTGTTGGGTGGTGGCGGGATAAGGGACAAACAGAGAGAGACATAGAGAGACACAGAAAGACACAGAGAGAAAGGATGTTGAACTTTGAGTTTGCTTTTGATAATCCTGTCTTCTCCGACCGCATTTTGAACTTGGAAGTGATTCCCAGTGCACAAGCACCTCCTTCTGCATCATCATCATCAACATCGTCGTCGTCGTCGTCGTCATCATCATCATCATCGTCACAGGTGCCTATTCCACTGATCTTCTACAGTTCTGTTTTTTTTTTTTTTTTTTTTTTTTTGGTCTTTAGAAATTCTAGAGAGTAGTGTGATGGAGTGAAAATGGAAGTTGAATAGAAGCCCAGAAACATCAGTTAGACCTGTCAGGAAACTTTTGACCTAATTTTTTTGCTGTTTTGCTGCTTTCAGAAAAGACTCCATGTGTGTTGCAGGAAATCTTTTTGTAGTCTTTTGTTGCAGGAATTGATGATGATGATGATGATGATGTGTGTGTGTATGTGTGTGTGTGTTTTTTTTTCTTTTTTGGGATTGAGAATGCAGGTGGCACTGGGAGGAAGTAACAATGGAGAGGAAAGTGGGGACCAAACGGTGGTGGCTGCTGCTGCACAGAAGCCAGTGATAGAGAAGGTTCATGTGAGCTCAGTCATTCTTGCAGCGCACTCCGATTATTTCATGTGCCTTTTCTCCAATGGCATGATTGAGTCAAATTCCGAATCTGCCACTGTCCAGGTTACTGAAGAAGGTCAAGATCTCTAGCACTTTTCTTTTTTTGAAATTGAAAAAAGTAAAAGATCCAATTTTTCCTTCTCTGTCATCATTATTGGCTGGCTGGCTGGATCCTCACACAATTTTCTATCTCTACTTTTGCGTTGTTCAGATCACTGAATTAGGGATTGCAGAAACATACATTCTTTTTCAAGAAACCCTTTGTACAACCCTGATGATTCCTCAGCCAGAAAGATGATCAATGCAAATGAGAAAACTGTGTTGGGTTAGGTGGTTTGAATCACTGCTGCTCTTATGGAATTTTAGTAGATCCAGAATCTCTGAGATGTTTTGTGTACTTGTGAGCATTGCCCGTGGTTTCATTGTGTCCTGCAGAGAAGGTGGGAATCCAGGAGCTGATACGCTATATGTACACGGGCCGATTGGGGGAACCGATTGATGCAGAGGCTACAATCACACTCCTTTGCTTGGCAGATCGCTTTGCGATCTCTTCCTGTATGGAGCCCTTGGCTAAAGTGTTGAAGCGGTTCCCGAGCACTATCAGTGACTGTTTGCTTCTTTTAGGGTTGCCGGAATCTCTGAAATCTGATCGTGCTGTGCAACCAGTTGTGGAGCACTGTCGCACCTACCTTGCCCAGCAGTTTCAGGCATGAATTCCCCTCACAAATCCGCCGATTTCTTCTCCAATTCAGCTTTTGGTTTGTTGCTCACAATACCCTTTTGTACTGTTTCTGCACTTGTAGTCTTCCCTGGCTATTCTTCTTAGTGATCTTATTTGCAAAGGCCAAAAATTCCTCAAGAAAGAACTCGTGGCATTCAGTATTCAGAATCAGGTAAAAGTTCTTTTGTTTCTGTGAAATGGACATTGGATATATCTCTGTGATTTTAGTCCAGTCCTGTGTTGCTCGTGTTGGTTTCAGGACATTGCAATGAAGAAAGGAGACTTTCTGTCCCTCTCCATTGAGGGTGTCAAGGTGGTTCTTGATAGTGACGCCCTTATGGTTACGTACGAGGAAGACGTGTTTCAGATTGTGCTCGATTGGCTGGAAGTGAACTGTCGTACAGCAGAGCAGAAACAAGAAGTAGCAGTAGACATTGTGGAGGTGATCCGGTTCCCTTGGATGACGGGTGACTTTCTCATTGATGTTGTGTCTATGAACCCACATATGCAGAGTGAGGCATGCCAGGTGAGGTTTTTTCAATGGATTATTGTTGTTTTTCTTGGCAAAGTCTATGAATCCACACCTGCCTTGACAACCTGATGGACACCTGTGCATACACTGAGCAATCAGGTTGCAACTACAAGTGTTGTCAGGGTCTGGTGGATGTCTGTGGCATTGTTTCATGATGGTAATAATCACACCCACCCACTTGACAAGTTGTTGAATTCTTTCTCTGCAGGCGCTTGTGATGGAGGCCCTGAAATTCAAGAGCTACACACACTCACGCCAGCAGCAGATGCTGTGGAAGAAGACAAACCACAATCGGTACAGGCCCCGCAACAACACAATCCTGGAGAACTTTTGGGGAAACTCAAAGACATTCCAGGTGAAGCATCCTGATGGCAGCTGCCAAGTATTTTTCGAGTTCCCCCTTGAGCTGGTAATCTGTACAGGCCAGAGCTTTCAGTCTCGCACTTTCCACCTGTGTGACCAATACACATTCTATCTTGAAGCTTACCACAGCCAAGTCAAGACTAGCTACAACCAGCAACTGACGTGCTTTATCAACCTGGTGCTGATGCCCTCTTGTGAATCTCCCTGGAAACTGCCTGACAGGAGATTTGTGGAATACACAGTAGCAATGAAGCGAGATTACTCACAGAACTACGACACCAAAACAAGTGGATCCTTTGATCTGGAGGTGTCTGAAGCTACAGGGACATGCATTGTGTTCTCTGATTTTTTCTCTGGCTGGTTCATTGAGCGGGGCTTCAATTTCCCACGGTGGAACCTCACCATCAACGGACCAGTGTTCCTTAGAGTTGATCTGCAGCTCAAGACAGAGGACAACTTCACTTGCGATTAGCTGAAGAAAAACCCTGCACTGTCTGTCTCTCCTGGGCCGAACTTCCCACAGCCCCATTTGTTGAAGAAACCTGATGTTGTCATCTCCTGGAGCCATCTCTAAACAAGATATCTATGAGAGACAAATTCCACAAGAGACAAAATTATAAAAGGTGAGCCGAAACTCAGCATTGCTTCATGCCCCCTGGAACACCTGAACAATGGTGGGCAGTGAAAGACTGCAAGCTTTTCATTCATTGAATGTGATTATTATGCATTTGAGAAGATGGGTGAGTTTTAATAATCTATGGATTTTTAATCTGTTGTGAGGAACATCTGTGAAGAAATTGTTTGCATGTCAATGTAGGTAAACCACCAAGACATGTCACAAACTCTCTCAATTTAGTCTTTTGTTGTCAGGTTTGATACTCTACTGCATTTGCAGTAGTTCTATTTATAAAATTGGGTACGGTATGCCAATTCATTTTCCCAAATGTCTGTGCATTGTGGCTGGCTGATTGGTTCTGAGAATTCTGAGGTAACTGTATGAAGTTGCTGTCTGAAGGGTTGTGAAGAAGCAGCTATATGGGCTTTTGATTGTTTATTGCCTCGGTGTCAAGATAAGCATACACCCAGCAGCATGCTTAGATTGATGATTCAACTAGCATCAAGAGTTTGAAGGTGGATGGACTCAGCTGCAAAAGAACTTTGATTTTCCCATGTTAACGATGATCCCGCAAAAAATCATCTCAAAGTTGGGTCCAGGCAACAGGTTCTAAACAGTGGACATTGGTATGCCCCATGTAAGTGTGCACGGTTATTACATTTGTGGGGGCACATCTCTCTGGAACTTTTTTTTGCAAAGGGAGTTCTCTAATGCGATTGTAAAGAAAGCTTCACCATTTCATGTTAAGTAGGATTGACAAAAGGACTGAAAATGGAGCAAACTTCACATGGGTGTCTATGATGTCGTCGTGTTGCTTCAACTATCGTAAGTTTAGGGTTTAGGGTTGCAATTCCAGATTGAAAAAGCTTTGGATGCACTTTCCATAATCTATTGAGGTTTAAAGTTTTGTTTGTTCTCTCTTGAGTGACCACGATCAAAAAAAGAAAGAAAAGAAGAATTGGGACCATTTGCACTTTTATTGAAAATCTATGCTAATTCAAGTTCTAGATTCTATGTTTTTCAATTTCACATATGGAATGTTAAATTTAACACTCAAAATGAGATGACATCTTCATTGGCATCAAATGTTAACTATTGTTGGATGGTTCTCACATTTTCATGAGAATCGGCAATTCTCGTTTTCTCATAAGAGTTGTAAAAACTATCTTGATTCTTTTATTTTTGAAAAGTTTTATGAGATTCGTCTGAAGTATTAAAAAAAATATTTTAAAAATTTTAATTCGTTGATTTTCAAGTCATTGGTTCTCACAAATGTAAGAACAAACTAGTTATTAAATTCAATCTTTTCAAATAATGAGGTGCGCAATGTGCATAGTTAGCATTATAATTTTTCCCATATTATTTGTCTAAAAGGGTGGGCATTAGCTCAAGTATCACATTCCAATTGATACTTGTAAGTTCTATTAGAAAAATTTGAGCTAAAAATCGACCCAATTTTAAATTTTAATTCAATATCTAGCCAATATTGGCATTTGACTACACGGCTTGATGTTTCCGAACATTAAATCTTGACAAAAAAATGAGATTTTCAAAAGAAAAAATTTGGTGTTATGTAAAATGGGTGAAAACGAACTTGTAATTTGATCGAAAGTTATGATAGCTTCCATCTTTCACCTCTAGAATGGTAGACATCACACTTGCAAAAGGAAGGGTATAAAAATAGCAAAAAACTTGTGCAAAACCAAAAACATAAACTAGATGAGTGATAATGTTTGTTCAAAAGCATGAAACATCACACAAGCTCATGCAAGTAAAAAAGTTTGAAGAGTTCATAATAAAGAAATTGCGAGGAATTCAAGCATCAAAGTTCGAAGATTTCTATAATTTTATAAAGGTGAACACAAAACATAACCTGAATGGAGTTGTTTGGCACCATGATCATCGAATTTAACTACACCAAAGATTCATAAGACTATAAGTTCACCCTTTTGATTGCCTTTGTCTTTCTATAGGTTTTCATGCATCAAAATCTATTACGTGATTTCAATTGTTCCAAACTCTTGAATTGCTCTTGTTTTCACTACTACATACCTTTGCAATTGCTTCCATCTTCAACTTCAAACCTCATTAATCATATTATTTTCAACTATTGTTAATTTCTTGAATTACTCGTGTTTTCAATTACTACTAAACCTTAAAAAACCTTCAAACAATTATAAAAATTTGTATAATTCAAGTTTGTTCAAGAAGACTGAATGATGAACATGCTACATAAAACAATAAAAACAAGGGGAAGATGAAGCATAATCAAAGTGGAAATGTTCTAAATTCACAAACATCCTTGGAAATACAATCCAAAAAAACTTGCCAATTGAACTAGGAACATGGAATGATTTTTGCATTCATTGTAGCATAGAAAAATGAACATCTCACTACACTTGATCGAATATGCCTTTGAGACTAATTCCAAATGATTATGATGAAATCGACAAAAAATGTTGCATATGTCCTAAAAAAAGGTCATTCTTTGCACATAAGGAATGAACCATATTGTAAAAACAAAAGGAATGTTCTAAATGACAACTTCACAACAATTTTTGGCTACATGGTTGAAATAAAACATAATGAGGAATAACATGGTCAATTAAAGTTCTCATAATAAAATAACATTTCATTTGCCTTAATAATTTAATAGAAGGATGTATAAGATGATGAAGGAATTCTTGGGTATTGACCAATTTACCAACCCACCCCCTCATGTCTGCAACCTTTTGGATGACATGAATGACATTTATTAATCAACAAGCTTTACACTAAAGGATCCCATTGACCTCAATGAAGATAGTAAAACAATTCAAGACTACGATGAAAAATTTAAGACCATTAACTTGCATGACAACTTCCAAGTCAACCACTTGACATTCATGCCCAATGCCACTCCTACATTGATGTTGCCAATGATACCATATTTTGATGGCCAAATATGTCACCAACAACTCACCCCACATCCAACAAATGTAGTATTTTCAACATCAACCAATAGAAGATGCAATGTAGGACTATCAATTGGGAACACAAAGGTCAAGCAAAAATATTCCTCAATCCACAAAAGCTTTACATAAACAATTGAAAAATAAAAATGAATGTTGGTTGATTTCATTGATTGTTTGCACATCAAACCTTTCATTATAAAAGAAAAATGTTCAAAAACCCTATAAACATGAAATGTAAATAAAATTATATTATATCAAATCAAGAAAATACATAATCAACTCAACTCATATGAACTTGGTTGAAGAAATGATCATTTTTACACAAGTTTTGGGCATGGCATTCACCAATAGAGGCCATGTTATCAACAATGAAGTTTCTTTGTAATGCCATATATCATTGAACAATTAAGTCCCTTTAACAATGCCATGAACCACTCACACCAATATCAAATGTTGCATACAAGGAGAATGTTGTAGATGAAGAATAATAACACATAAGAAAGATTTAATTCAACTTTGAAAGTTTCATCTTCAAATATGAAAGATTTTTAATCACACTAGATAAATGGTAGACCTCGTGGCAGACTAGTGATAAAATTGGGTAGACTTGTACAAGTAACATACTTGAATAACAACAAAATAAGAAGTTTTGATGACAACCTTCTCAATGGAAAAACTCGTGGTGGAATTATAATAGATGGAAAATTGGATAGTAGACTTGTAATGGATTTCAATTCAATGCAAGGGAAGTATACCTCAAATTTCAATTCCCAATATTTCATTGTTGTCCCAAGTACATAGTTAGTTTTTGACAAAGATGATTTCTTGATTTTTTTGGTCTTTAATGCCACACTATCCTTATTCATTATGCATTGTAGGCATATGTTGGGTTTGTTGTAGATTTTTTGTAATTCCAAATGAATTATGTGCATTATGAAAGCACAAACAAACATGTTACATATGAACGTTACATTCAATTCAAGTTTTGTAAACAATTTTTGAAGGTTTTTTTCAAATTTCAAAAATATTGTTCATAATAGATTGTCAACACTCATTTTTTTGTTCTAAATTAATTCAAGAATAGAATGTTAACCTTCCTCCTTGAAAGGGGTAATGATCCATGAAATGAATGGATTTACCATGTATGATTTATGGGTACAGAAGAAAGGATCCATTTACTATGTTCATGTTTGCATTTAATATGTTTTTATAATGAGCATACTTCTACAAAAATGAACTTCACAAGATTCGAAATCATTCATTTACCCAAGTAGACCCACAAAACACCTCTATGAACATCTTGTTACAATTTATAACAACTTGGGTTACAATGTTTGGAAATTATAGTAATTGTGTGCAAATGCACCTAAAAGCTTTGTAATAGCAATGTGAGTTTCATCAATCACTCCTTGAACACAAGGTAATTCACACCACCCTTTGAATTTGCATTGTGTCACTTACATGCCAATGAACAACAAACTTGATCAAAACCATTGATAACATGCACAACCTCATGAAACACCATATAAATAGTAAATTTACCAATGACAAATAACTCACTAAGAAGATTAACACTTTAATCACACTTGTAAATTACATAAACCACATGAATCTCAACATTATTTTTTTAATGGTATGTTATGTTATGTTTAACAATCAATGGTTTCATTCTTTGAACAAACCCAAACAAAGCAATTTTATCCATCTAAAAATTCTCAACCCACTTATCATCATCATATTTTATCATGATGAATCAAGAAAAACAAATGGTCTATCTAGGTTTCACTTAGTGACCAAAGTTAGAACTTACAAACAAATTAACAAGCGACAAATGGTGATCGTGCAACATAAAAACAAGAATGAAATGGGAGGTCCTCTATATTATTTGGAGTATGATGATTTTCAAAGTTCAAGGAAGGAAAGGTGACTTGTTTATGAAGAACAAATTGTAGTATCTCAATGAAAATGATGAAATACTTAACAATAAGAAGTTATTTATCATCCATGGCAAGGAGATAAAATAATCAATGAATGAAGGTGAACCTACACTGTAGTTGCAAAACAAATCCGATGAAAGACAAAAAGAATCCAACTCAAGAATAAAATGAACCTTTAACACTTCAAAGTGGTCGTGCAAACATGGAAATGGAGCAAAGTTGAATACATATAATTATTAATAAATGCATCAACAAATAACATTAAAAAATGAGTACAAAACATGAGCATAAAAAATAAAAAGAGTTTAAAAATAATCTAGCTATAATGAATATTTATGGCAAAACATTATAACCAAACACAAAGATTGTAAAGGTGAAAAAAGTTAATAGGTTTGTAAGGGTAGAATGTAACTTTGTGTGTAAATTGGTAAAAAAAAAAAATGGTGAAAACATGTTGTAAGTCAATGTTATGCTTAATTTTACTTTATAAATCTAAACATTGGCCACTTTAAGTTAGTTTGTAGCCAACGTTAATTTGTGACATATGTTGCTATCTAAATTAGTAACCTTATTGTTAGGGTAACTATAATCACATTGACACATGTGTGAACAAACTTTTTTTTTGTTTTTTGTTGAGATAAACATATACACACAAGTATGATGGTGGTTTTTGGATTCAAATAAGACTTAAAAAATAAAAATGGGTAGGATTTTTTTCATATTCTATTATCTAATTTTCTTCCCATTTACCACCCATTCCAAATATTTGTGCCATTAATAAACCAATGCTTATGTAATTTTGTAATGTTTATAATGTTTGATAGGAAGGAAAGTTCGTTTCCATTCCCATTGGTGCAATGAACCAAAAGCTCTAGTGATTAAGGGATGAAAAGTACTTTGATGATGCTATTAGGAACTTGCAAGAGGATTTTTCTAAGCTTATTTTCTTTATTATAAATATTGGATTTACAATGATTGGAATTCATGTTTGCAAGGTTTACATTTTGGGAGGTCAATCATCTAAAAACTATTTCAAAAACTATTTAAAATCGACATAAATATAATTTTGTTCTGACACAATTGGCCCATCAAATCACTTGATTAATTTCTTTTAATTTCATTCACACATTAAAATTTGCTTTGTTTCATTTGGTGCTAGTTCACGTCTCTTTTTAAATGTTCAATTTAGTTGTACATTCATTCCATTGTGCATGGATTCCATCAAGTTTTCTTCAATTTTTATACAATCTTTTGCAATGAATCTCCCAAAAAATTCCATCAATTTTTACAAATTCACATTAGTTGGTTAACATTTAGTAATTTCATAGACAATAAAAAACTTTTGTTGGGTTTTAGTTGGACATTTTTTTTCCTCACTCACATGCATTCAACAACATATTTTTCTCTAGAATAGAAAGGGGCTCAACTTAATAAACACGAATTTTCAAAAAAATTGTCTCAACATTTCAATTGTTGCAATTCGACAATTAAGAATAGATTACATCAATTGTTGTGTTTCCCACATAACTTTGGACGGTTTGTTTGATTTTTGCATTTAATTGGAATGATAGCTTTTTAATACTACCCTAAATGAATGAAGAAAACCATGTATATTACATTTGGATTTGCACATGGTTCCATTAAGTTTGGCTTTGGCCAAAGAAATGTGCATAAAATGTGCATCCTTTATACCACAAGTCCACAACTAGTGTATTTCCTTTAATTGGTGGTTGTGTGTAGGACCTTTCATGGGTGGATGGATGGATTGATGGATGGATGGATGAATGAATGGGTGTCAATTGTGATGATTTATGTATCATGATTTGCATTTTGCTCAACATGATCAATCCATTTGCACATGAACCAACTTTGTGTTTGTGTTTTAACTAGGGTTAAGTGTTAGGGTTGTTGAGGCTCTCAACTTATTTATTTTTTCCCTCAAGAAGTGGTTTTTGTCTTTTGGGTGCTTTACTTAGTTCAATCCCCTTTAGCCAAAATAAAAATATTAATATATTACTTCCAAAAATGATTTTTGGATTCTAATGTTAGCAAATAAAACAAATGAAAAAGAGGGTTAAAATAGGAAACTCTTTTTTGTGACTAAAAAGATATTCCAATTACAATTTTGAACTAGAAGCTAAATCTGGAAAGGAAAAAGGGTCCACACAACCCTAAAATGAAGGCAAAAACCCATAGCTAGCTGGCCTTTGCTGGAACTTGGCTAAATTCACCAAATTTTTTAACCTCTTTTATTTTCAACCCACCTATTTTTGGCTATATACCCAATGGGCCCCTCCTTCACCAACTTTTTTTTAGTCCATATTTCTCAACTTGGACCAATAAAGGATTTAAAAAAAATTAAAAAAAAAAAAAAAAAAAACACTCCTTTCATATGTAAATACTACAATGGTTAGTAGCCTTTTATGTCACCTTAGAGTGCCACCACCAATGTGGTATAAAGCTAAGCCACTTGGGCTTCTCTTATAAGTGCAAGGTGGATTGTGGCCCAAGGTGAACATGTACATAGTATATATCCCATATGTGGCATCACCCATTCATTGGTAGCCAATAGGTATGTGGGCCTTGACCTACCACACACAAGGTCACCTTAAAAAACCCTAGTTTTTTAGGGTTTGAGTGGATAGTTTTGGGGAGGTGCACCAAAAGGGAGAAGGGGGAGGTGTGTGTGTGTGTGTGTGTGTGTGGAAAGGGCAAAGTGAGTAGTGGTGATATGTGGCAAGATGCTAAACCACCTCCTTGCACACACTTTGCAAGTGCCATGTGTAATGTGATGTGGGTGGGCCTTGTCTTTGAGCATAGAATAGAATAGAGATGCTCCATAAACTTTTTTTTTTGCAATGGACTACTTGATGAACCATGTATATAGAAGAAATCTTTTGCAAATTTCCTTAAATTTTGGTTGAATTATATAGCTAATGAAATTCTCAAAAAAAAAAAATGGTTATAATAGAAAATTTTAAAATTTAAAAAAATCATTTTTTGGGCCATTTTGGGCACAAACCCATTTAGAGGAGCAAGAGCAAAACCCCATTTTCATAACCCCATTGTCACTTTGGTGGTACCCATGTGTGATGTTTTTACCCTAATCACTAATGATATGATGAAGAAGAAGAAGAAGATGATGATGATGATGATCATCATCATCATCAACCCAATTGTAAGAAATCAAGAAATAATGGGTTGAAATTTGTTTTCCTCTCTAAATCAAATGGGATTGATTTAGTGCCATTTGGAGAGATTTTTTGGGTGCTGTTGGTTTTTTTTTATAAATTTTATAATTGTTTTTTTCTACAAAAGATTTTAAAGATTTGCTTTTTTGGGTTTGGAGACATAGATTTTGTTATTTGTGACTTTTTTTTCTTTTTTTTCTGTCAAAAAAAATTGATTTTTTTGTGATTTTTGTGAGTGGGAAAAAGAGAGAGAAGAGAGAGTTTTTTTTTTGTTGTTGTTTTTGTGTGTTTTGGAGAGATTTTGTTTGTTGTCATGTGGTTGTTCTGAGAAAACAGATTTTGTTTTGTGTTTGTGTGTGTGTGTGTGTTTGTGTGTGTGTGTGAGATTTCTGAGAGAGAGTTGGTTGGTTTTCTTTGTTTTCAGAGAGAATCAGATTTTGGGTTGTGGTTTTTATTGGAGAATTTGTGTGTGTGTGTGTGTGTGTGTGTGTTTTTGTTTCCTGAAACAGATTTGGTTGAAGGTTTTCTGTGGTTTTCTGAGAGAAACAGATTTTGGGTTGTTGTTGTTGTTGTTGTTGTGGTGGGAGAAATTTTGTTGTTGGGTTGGGTTGTTTTGGTGTTGTGGGTCTTTCTTGTGCTGGGATTGTTGAAGAGCTAGTTCCCCTACACACACCCACAAGACAAAAAAACAAAAAACAAAAAAGAAGAAGATTAAGGAGACAAGGAAGAACAAGAACAAGAACAAGGAGCAGGAGGAAGAGAAGGAGAAGAAATGTTCTCCATTGGCCTTGTGGCGACGTTCTCCTGGTGATGTTCTTCTTCTTCTGCCCACATTGCGGAAATCAATCTGTGTTGGATCCCTTGAGAGGAAGAGCAAGAAGAAGAAAGGGGTTGTAGAGAGGGAGGGAGGGAGAGGGAGGGTGCGAGAGAGGGGGGCAAGGACTTCTACTGCTGGGATGTTGTTGTAAGGAGGGAGTTGGGCATACATACTGCACCCATTCCATTTGTTTCCTCTTTTTGCTTCCCAACTCTTTGTGATGGACAACACCCACCCAAGAAACAACAACAACAACAACACTCTTTCGGATACTGGTGGAGGAGGAGAAGGGGCAGCAGCTTTGAGTCTTGCAAGTATGGCGAGAGTCTTTCTTGGAGAAACAGCGACAGCAGCAGCGACACCATCATCAGTAACACCATCGGCAGCATCAGCAGCAGTTGTATAACAACGACAACAGGAGGGGGCTTTGAACCTGAACTTTGACACTAGGGTTAGAGGTTGCCATTGCTTGGAAACTCAGACAACCAACCTCACATGTATATGGATGTGAAGGATGCCACAGAGAAGAAGAATAGACATGAGGAGGAGGAGGAGGAGCAGCAGGTAAGAAGAATAGGAGCAGGAAGGCATTTCGGCATGTGTCCAAGGATGAAGCAAACAATTTGACAAGAGGAGGAGCAAGTGTTGTCGGTACTAGCTTGTTCCTTCTTCTTCTTCTTTCCTTCTTCGTGGCTATGGTGGGAGAAAGCTTGGGAGAAAGCTTGCAACAATGGTCTGACAGGAAAATTTCTAGGGTTTTGGGTCTGAAGAAGAACTGGATGGGAGAATTGGATTCAGTGGTGCAAGCGAGCGTTGCTGCTGCTACTTAGCAACTGGATTTGCATTTGGAATCAGCAGCAGCAATGTGCATTTGGTTTTGAGTTTTCTTGAATCCAGAGTGACATAGAATAGGGCAGGTTAGGGTTTCAGATTCTTCTTCTGCGGATTCTTCAAGTAGGGAAGAAGGGGTTTACTTTTCAGATTCTTCTTGAACTGCAGATTCTTCAAGTACAAGAAGATTTGGTTTCAAATTCTTCTTCTGCGGATTCTGCAAAGAGGAGGGTTTGTTTTGGTTTCAGATTCTTCTGTGGATTCTTCGAATAGGGGGGCGGTTTTGGGGCAATTTGGGTTTGGTCTCAGATTCTGCTGTAGATTCTTTGAAGAGGAAGGGTTTGGCTTTGGATTCGTTGGCTACTGCACACTCAGGAGGTGCATCATCCAGAGAGCCTGTGATTCTATTCCTTTTCCTTACTGTGTGAGGTGCATCGACAGTGGTGCTTTGATGCGACTATGAGGGTAGACAATGGCGCCACTCTGCCTGCGCGTTACTACTCATATTGGATTTTTCCTTCTCCTTCTATGCCCTATGGTTCCTCTCAATTCTTGTAGCCCTGTAGATAAGCAGGCACCAAGCAGCTCTTTGACCAAGCTATGGATGCTGCCTGCTTCTTTATCGAGTATCTTGAGCACCAGGAAACCTACTTGTGTTCAGAAAATTACAGAGCGATTGCTTGATCCGTTTTGTCAACACCAGCTTGCACAAGAATCTCTTACTTGTGAGGAGGATTTGGGTGGAGTTGGATCGCTGGCGACAAAATGCATACTGACTCAGAACATCACCTTGGCAAGCGATTCAGTGATTGCAGGAGCAGGAACCCTAGAAATCAAGGAAAACATTTCAGTTTCGTGTGAGGTAGCTGGTTGCAACTTGGCTATCTTGTTGGAGGGTGATTTGAACCTGGGGGAGAAGTCTTCAATCAGATGTGGGACCCTTGTGGTTCAAGCCGCAAATGTGAACCTTGGCGACAAATCCACATTCAGCACGACTGCATTGGCGGGAGATCCACCCCCTCAGACTAGCGGAACACCTTCTGGTACTGATGGAGCAGGCGGAGGTCATGGTGGGCGAGGTGCTTGCTGCTTGAAAGACGAGACAAAGGAGCAAGGCGACACCTGGGGTGGTGATATGTATGACTGGTCTACGCTGCATCGACCTTGGAGCTATGGCAGCAAAGGTGGAACCACTCACTCGGGTGAGGATCTTGGTGGAAGGGGAGGAGGACGCGTGAATGTCACAGTTACAGGAATCTTGGTGGTTGATGGCTCAATCGAGGCAGATGGAGGTTCTGTTGGTGAGGATGGTGGTGGTGGATCAGGAGGTAGCCTCTACATCAAGGCTTCTCGAATGTAAATTTTGCTGCTCCCCCTTTTCTTATCTCTCTCTCTGTGTCTCTCTCTCATTCTTTCACATCTCAAGTATTGCTGTTTCTGAATGTTGAGAGAGAGAGAGTGAGAGCATGTGCCTGAAGGTGGTATTGAAATTGTGGGTGGGCTTGAATCTTTTGACTTTGGTTTTGCAGCAAAGGAAATGGGCAAATCAGTGCATCAGGGGGAACTGGACGTGGAGGTGGCTCTGGAGGTCGCATTGCAATCAACTGTCTGAGGCTTGATGGAGTTACGGTTTCTATCCACGGTTGGGTTTCCCTATTTCTCCTCCTCCTTCAAGTGTCTGGCAGTTTGTTTGCTTGTTCTGAAATATGTTTTGATGGGATGGAACTTTGATGCATGTACAACCTTCCAAGTCCTGTTCAATGTCGTTGTTGTCTCAAACTCAATCTGTGTTGCAGTCAGCATGCATGCATGCATGTGTAACCTGTAACTTCCGAGATCTGTAGTTAGATTATCCAGCTCTCAGAAAAGAGTAGCCTGACATTTTCTATTTCCCTATTGTTTTCTTTTTGTTGGCAGGTGGGAATAGTCTTGGTTGCCCAAAGAATGCGGGTGCCGCAGGTACACGTTTTGATGTGTTTTCTCAATCATTATATGTCTCCAACAGCAATAAGACAACCGGGACGGACACGTTGCTGCTTGAGTTTCCTAATCATCCTCTATGGACAGCTGTGATTGTGGAAAAATCAGCAAGTGTTTTGGTGCCTCTACTGTGGAGCAGAGTGCAGGTCAGTTCTGAATAAAATGCAATTGACAACTTTTGCTTTCAAGCAAATCTCATCATCTGCTTAAATCAGCAGTAGTTCTGAATGATTTGTTTTCCAGCATTACATTAGTATGTGGCGATGGTGCCAATGTAAAACTTTGAGACAACAACTGCAAATTTGCCTTGCAGAGCAACAATCTGTAGAGTTGACAATTCAGTGGGTTTTTTGTTTTTTCCTCTTCATGTGTTTGATGTACTGTGGTGGTTGGTTTTTTCAGGTACGGTCAATGATATCTTTGCAGTCGGGTGGCATTCTCAGCTTTGGGCTTGCATGGTTCTCCAGTTCTGAGTTTGAGTTGATGGCAGAGGAGGTTCTGATGAGTGACTCGACTATTAAGGTTTTTCTTGCACCAGCTTGCTGTCCATCCCTCTTGTTCCTGTCTTGCACTCTTTTGTTTGAACATGTGGGAATCCCAGGTTCTCATCTACGATTTCTACGGCAGAAATTTCTGATGTACCTATGCTTGTTACATTTGTTTCCTTCACTTTTCTTTTTGGGCACTTCTTTCTTTCTGTCCCAAGTCCTGAGAACACAAACTGATTGTGCATGGTTGGCTGAAAGTATGGTGAAACTTTGCATTTGTTTTGTTGTTCGCAGGTATACGGTGCTCTGAAGCTGACGGTGAAGATGCTGTTGATGTGGAACTCATTGATCCAAATAGATGGCATTCCTGACGATTTCATGTTGGCCACATCCACTGTGGAGACAAGTAACTTGGTGATTCTACGGGTGTGTGGTAAAACCCACTTTTGTCTATGGCTTTCACAATCCTTAAACTAGCTGATAAACCCTTCACATGTATCAGAGACACTGGATCAGAGATGCTGCTGGACTTCCTGTTTTCATAAGCAGTGGCCACATGGAAGTGTTTTGTTTTCTGGCATGTGAAAAAGTGGCACTCCAGCGGTTGTCTCATGGGTTTGTTCAAGACATGGTGAAGAAAATAGAAATATTATCAGACTTTGAGTTTTGATTGATGCTCTTGGGAGTTTCTCTATTGTTGTGGATCAAACCTTGAAAAGGCCCACAGTCAAAGAACTGGAGAATAAAGGAAGGTCTGAATGTTGGTGTTGGATCTGAAGTGGGAAAGTCGGGGGTGTGTGGGATGGTGATTGTACCAGGAAGGGTCGGTGATCCAATCAAATGCAAATTTGGGTATGCATGGACAGGGATTGTTGAAGCTTTCAGGTCCTGGAGATTGTATAAAAGCACAGCGCTTGTTTGTCTCCTTGTTTTACACTGTCAATGTGAGTGATGGTTATCAGTGCACATGATGGGAGTAGTTGAAAGATTGCTGTGTTCATTTACTCACCAACCCATTCTGTTCCTAGGGTTTGTTTGATGCAAGCAAACATTTGGTTTACTGGGTTCACTCATGGTTTAGGGTTCATTCTGGAAGTCACAATAGTATTGCAATTTGGTAAGAAAGTCTTTGTGGGGGTTTTGTGTGCAGGTAGGGCCAGGTGCTTTACTGCAGGCACCACTAGAGGATGAGAGTCCCATAAAAGAAGAGTAAGCCTGTTTTGGATCTCAAGATCGCACTGTGTCCATAGCTTCATGTCCTTTAGGGGAGAGAATTTTTTTTTTGGTGGGTTAGCTGCATCTCGTGGGTGCTGGCTGAAACCACGATTGAGTCTTCTCTATTGCTTCCACAATTGTGACAGAAAGATAGGGATGCAGATTTCTAGTATGAATTTTTTCTGGAGATATTTGTACAAGAAGATTTGCTAATATGAAGGATGGATGGGTCTTTGTTTCCAGGATCAGGAAACTGTACTGTGAAGGCTCAGCTTGTCCCAAAGAGGTCCTAACGCCATTTGAAGACTGCACATTGAATGTCTCATCCCCCTTCACGCTTCAGGTTGGTTTTCTCCTTGTATGATTCTTCCAGGTCAAGCTTTTTGTCTTTCATAAGTACTGAACCCTTGACAAGTGCCACCTCTAAACCTCCACTGTAGCTTGAGCCATCTTTCAATGTGAAGATTTCCACCCACAGTGGGTCTTAGATGAGCTAAAGCAAGAATGGGTGTTACAATGGTTTTTTCACAATCCTGCAGATTTGTCGAGTGGAGGATGTGGATATCGATGGCAGTGTTCTTGGTGGTGCTGTTCATGTCCAGAGTGTTCGGACCATTTCAATCAGTGCCACTGGTGTCCTGTCTGCATCCGCACTAGGTGAGTGTTTTTTGTCTACTGCATCTGGGTGCAGTGCTTCCTCTGCTATGTATGTCTTCTTCTTCATCCTTCAGGTTTCTGAGGCAGTCGGTTATCCTAATCAGAAAATCCTGATTGTTTGTTCTTATCATTGGTTAGCTTTTGTGTCAACATAAGTAGCAATCTGAGAACAAATCTGCCCATCATCATCTCTAACACTAATTTGGGCCGTTGATCTTGTAGGTTGTCAGGGAGGATTAGGCAAGGGTGGTTATGGCGGTGTAGGTGCAGGAGGTGGGGGTGGACATGGGGGAAGAGGAGGGAAGGGTTATTTCAAGGGAAGCTTTTCGGAGGGTGGCGCTCAGTATGGCAGCAGTGAGCTGCCATGTGAGTTGGGCAGTGGTAGCGGTGATTCAAGCTTTGGGAATTTCACAACTGGTGGTGGAATAGTAGGTCTGCCTCTGTTCCTTTTGGTTTTCTACACTCGCCTTTTTCCCTACTATTATCCTTACTCAGTTTTGGGCAACTCCTTTTTGTTTTTCCTGCATTTGAAAGCACCTTCACACAGAGAAGGTGTTTTTTTGGTCTGTGGTCAGTGCTAGGATCACTTGATCATCCCATAGCAACTCTGGAAATCTACGGTATTCTCGCTGCTGATGGAGGGAGTTTCGACAAAACAGAAGTTAAAGAGTCAGAAGTCGACATTGGGGATCCTGGGGGTGGCTCAGGAGGGACCCTTTTACTCTTTCTGCAGACACTGGCAATGGCAAATGGTTCCTCTCTATCGAGTGCTGGAGGCCATGGTGGTCCAGTTGGTGGTGGAGGTGGTGGAGGTGGTCGCCTTCATTTCCACTGGGTCAATATTCCTACTGGTGTGGAATTTGTGCCAGTTGCCAACATCAATGGAGGCATCATTCATACAAGGTGCTCTACTACTTTGTTGCAGGAGAATCAGCAATTTGGAAATTCATGATTCTGAACATATGCATATGATGAGGTTGTGGGTGTTGTGGATTATAGGGGAGGAACCGCTGGCACCAATGCACTGGATGGGAAAGAAGGCACGATCAGTGGGATTGAATGCCCAAAGGGACTTTGGGGCATCTTTTGTGAGGTGGGAAGTCATTCCTCCACCTTAATCAATTTGTGCTTATATTTCTTGTCATGAGATTTAGGTGAGTGAGAGAGCTGTTTTGCTTTTGAAAAATGGAACTTCCCCATAGTTGTCTAGAGAGTCTTCAATTTAGCATCATGCTGAGGTGTGCACCCCATTGTGGAACTTGGGAATTTTGTAGGAGTGTCCAGTGGGGACTTACAAAAATCAGACAGGATTGGACTTTGATCTCTGCAAGAAATGTCCACCTGAGGATCTGCCACGCCGAGCTACATACAGCTATGTCCGCGGTATGTCAATGTCTGTCAATTATCCTGACCCAATTTCTTCTTTGGTCTTGGTAACTTGTAGAGTAAGCTGAAAATCTCTTGGAACTGCTCTTCAGCAAAGGGTGTCAAACCTAAACCCTAAACCAGACTCTCAACCTACTTTACCTTTCAGGATCTCCTGATATGCCTGCTGCTGTGAACTGACAAAATCAGCGGAAATTTGTTTCTCATTGACTGGAGTCTAGTGCCACCCAATTGCTGTATTCTGCAGGAAGGTTGACATGGTTGTGGGTCTGTCCTCAGGTGGGGTGGTGGAACCCATGTGCCCATACCAGTGCAACTCAGAGAAGTACCATATGCCCAATTGTTATACGGTGATTGAGGACTTGATCAGCACACTGGGAGGCCCTTGGCTGTTCACGCTCCTCTTATCGGTTGTGATGGTTGTATTAGCCTTAGTCTTGAGTGTTGCACGAATGAAATTGGTGGGAATCGACGATTTTTCAGGACCAGCACCAATACCTCACAGTGCCAACATTGACCATTCCTTCCCTTTTCTTGAGTCCTTGAATGAGGTACTACACTGCTCTAAACCCTAAACCCTAAACCCTTGCACTGAGTCTCATAAAAAATGTGTTATCCATGTGAGAGGCGAGCTGTTGTTTTTGTACAATGAGTAATGGGAATTGGTTCTCAGTGAGGGAAAGAAAGGGAGTGTTTGGGAGTTCAGGGATCCAGAATTTCTTGTTCAGAATTGGCTTGTACTATTGTGTTACAGGTTCTGGAAACAACAAGAGTAGAGGAGACCCAGAGCCATATTCATCGCCTCTATTTTATGGGGTGTAACTCGTTTGCAGAGCCTTGGCACCTGCCACATACGCCTCCAGAGCAAATAATCGATCTTGTGTAAGGATTGAACATGCATTGGATCTGTTATTGGATTTGGATAAGAGACAATTCTGTCTCCGTCATTTGTTTGTTGACTGTACTGTTTCTGTTGTGGTTCTGGAAGTCTCTTCTGTCATGCATTTGGAATTAGAAGTTGCCTGGATGCTTGTATTCTGGAGCTTGTTTTTACTGCCCCCTATGCATTTGTTTACTGCTTTAATTCCTTTCATGTAGAGAATTTGACTAACAAATCTTGATGGATGACAAAGCGATTGTGCTACTGCTTATTTAACTGCAGGTATGAGGATGCGTTCAATAGATTTGTGGAAGAGATCAATTGTCTGGCAGCATACCAGTGGTGGGAGGGCTCACTTCACAGCATTTTGACGGTACTGGCATACCCATTTGCATGGTCATGGCAGCAGTGGCGACGGCGCAAGAAGGTACAGCGGTTGCGTGAGTATGTTCGCTCTGAGTATGATCATGCCTGCCTACGGTCATGCCGCTCCCGGGCACTTTATGAAGGCCTTAAGGTGATGGGTTTTGTCATATATTCTTTACACTGATAGCAGAAGACTTGTAAATTGAGGATTTACAGGAGGAAGGAAGATTATGGGTATTATCTGCACATGTCTGATATGATTACCTGGGGGGATGATGTGGTTTGATCAGGTGGCTGCCACGCCAGACCTTATGCTGGCGTATATTGATGTATTTCTAGGTGGTGATGAGAAACGCCCTGACTTGCCACCCAAGTTAATGCAAAGATTACCAATGGCTATGATATTTGGTGGTGATGGCAGCTACATGGCACCATACAGCCTTCACAGTGACAATCTCCTGACTAGCCTTCTAGGCCAGGTACCCGACCACATTTGTGATTATGGGTATCCAGTTGCAATTGGACTATTTCCAGGTTTAGGGATGTTGAAACAAAGATTGCACTTTCTCCATGACAGTGGAGCAAGACCTGAGAAAAGTTATGTGTTCCGATGAAGATCCTGTTTCTTTTGAGAAAGTTTGCATACGCCCATGGTGATGGAGCAATGGAATGTGAAGTATGAGAGAATGTTGAGTGTGACCATGGTCATCTTAATGAAATTTTTTGCATCTGTAGTTCCAGTCTTACAGACAGAGTCAAATGGGCATTTCAGGTAGTTCCATGTACAGCATGGTATCGAATGGTAGCTGGATTGAATGCACAGCTACGGACAGTACGAAGGGGGTCACTTCGAAGCAGCCTCATGCCAGTTGTGAACTGGTTGAACACACATGCCAATGTCAAGCTTTCTCCCCAAGGTGTGCGGGTGGATTTGGCTTGGTATCAAGCTACAGCATCTGGCTATTACCAGATTGGGTTGCTTTTGAATGCTGCTGATGAGGTTCCAGCACCTATGCCAGTTCTGGAAATGCCTAGCCCGACTACATCTCCTCGAAGGTAACAAAGAACTCAACATGTTGAGATGTACTCTTAACATACACTGAACAAAAAAATTCAATGTTACCAACAGTAGTTTTTGAACACTGGCTTTAGACAGGCTTGTTGGGTTTTTGAACTGGCACTGGTGAAAGAAAGATGGTGGAAATTTTACTGATGATGACCCATTTGAGTTGCAGTACGAATTATACCCATGTTGATCAAGAGGATTTATTCAGACCACCACCACAGTGGCAATTCACCCGGGGCTACTCTCAACTTGGTTCCTCGCGACGCCGCATTGGAGGTGCAGTTTTGGATGCTGTCAGTTTGAGGTCATTGGAATATCGGCGTGATCTTCTCTTCCCTCTGTCACTGATCTTCCGAAACTCAAGACCTGTGGGTCATCAAGTATGCAACATCAACCCACAATCTCTGAAATATGTGTGGGTAGTTTTATATTTGTTTCTACACTGGGTTGCATGGCTAGTTTCATTCAGTAGTTGCTCCTCTTCACAAATGTGCTTGGGTTTAATGAGAAAAGTGGGGTGCATACTTTCTTTGGTGGACTGCAGGCAACGGTGGGGCTTGTTATTTCTCTTTTGCTGCTTGTAGACATCAGCTTGACGCTACTCATGCTACTGCAATTCTATTCCATATCTTTGGAACCAATGCTGGTGGTTCTTCTGGTGCCACCATTGGCATCAGTTCTGCCTAGTGCTGCTGGCCTTAATGCACTCTTCAGCCATGGTCCTCCCCGATCTGCTGGCCTTGCTCGTGTCTATGCACTCTGGAATCTCACATCATTCACAAACTTGGTATCTATTCACACACCCACACTCTGCCATTTCTCTTTTTGATAGGATTGCGTACCCCACTGTGCCATTTCCTCTCCATTAGATAGGAATCAAAACTTTGCAATCATTGAGATGGGTATCCTTGGAAATTGTTGCAATAGGGTCTCAAACAAGCTGGCTGCTGCTACCTATGAGTTTCTGAGAGCTACTCTAATTAGTGCATGCATCCTTGTGAGAATTAGAACTGCACAGAGGGGCTTTACTCATGCACAACTGAACTGTTTTGGTTGTTCAATGCAGTTCGTGGCATTTGTATATGGATTGTTTCACTTTGTGATGAAATTGGGTGCCAATGGCAGTGGTCTTCAGACTGTCCATTTCAGCTCGTATGTGCATTTCTCTTACTGTTTGGCTTCTTGCTTTTTTACCTTCATTTATTTGCTTGATACATGGATATTCCTCTTTATACATGTCTAATAAGCTTGAAAAAAAATGCAAGAGAGGTTTAAGCTGGTAGATGTGGTGATTATTTTTCCATTTTTATGAGCTTGTTTAAGAGGTTTTAAGCTGGTAGATATGGTGCTAGTTTTTGCTTTGTTGAGAGAGGACTTGCCAGTTGAAGTTTTGGTGAAACTTGCTGGAACAGGGAGGAAGACAACTGGTGGCTATTTCCGACTCTTTTAGTGATAGTCAAGTGTGTGCAAGCGAGGATGATTGACCTTCACATTGCCAATCTTGAGGTTCAAGACCGCACTCTTTACACAGAGGATCCCAATGACTTTTGGGAGTCCTAGTGTGGTGAAGAGACCGATGGATGCAAGGTGTAATTTCATCAGCAGCCAGAAGAAATGGCATTGTTTTTTTAATTCACGAAACCACCACCAAACAGATGAGGTGACTTGCTGCACAACTTTTGTTCCAGTGGTTTGGGGGTGTGTTCTCAATGCCTGCAGTTTTACTCTATCAAATACCAGCTGTTTAAAAGTGTTGGTTTTTAAGGGCTTTTGTTTGTAAGAGTGGTGCCATTTTCCAGCCCTCAAAAGGAACACAATTTAGCATTTGGTTGTTGGCCGAGTTGGAAAGTTTGGCAGATGGAAGAATCTAAATTTTTTTGTTAGATTGTAGAGAGCAAAATCTGTTTTCCAGAGCGAAAGAAAAACCCAAGTGCCCCCTATTTCCTGCAGTCTGCATGAGAAGACGACAGTGAAAGAAGAAGATGGGCACAACTCAAAAGAGGAAAAATCAATCAGTAGAAACAAAAAGGATCAAAATGCATGTAACACAAAAGAGAACACTGGTCAGGAATGACATTGGGAGCAATTTCTGATTTCTGATTTCTTCCAGTTCAGAGTTGAAAAAATTGCAGAAAACAGACTTGCAAGTCTACTGTTGATACATCAATGCCAAAAGCATGGTGATAGTAGAACCCAAATGTTTCTATTGGTTTACTACAGTTGCATTCTAGACAAGGGAATTATTTTCTGGGTGTGCAATTGTTGCACTCACTCTGTATGGTTTTTATTTTTCTTCTGTATCAAAGCAAAGTGATTTGCAACATTTTACTTTCTTTGTGTAAAGGGGATTTTCCTTATGAATGTTGGTGATGCATTTTGTGGGCATCCAGAAAATGGCGGATGGATGGAATGACAAGAGAGTGACTCCACAACTTCATATCCTAGTTTGATTCTGAACTCCTCCCTCCACCTTTCATTTGTCTCCACATTTCGTATCTGAGTTTGCTTCGGAACTCTTCAACCCTTCATTGTCTCGGGTGTGCCTTTATGGTTTCAGTTTTCTATCTATACCACCATTTTCTACTTTGCTAGCAAAAAGATATACAAGTGGATAGTGTGAATGATTCTCAATAGTGGCTCATGTGGTTGAAATGGGTTTCAATGGCTTTGTGTCGAAAACTCTGGAAGTGACAATATATATATCTATGGGAATGAAGCTCCACCAGAGAGACTTGATTACTGCACATCATTGACTTGAGAGTGAGTTTTTCACTTAACATGCCATGATTAGCATTCTCCATTATGGTTTCAAAGATGTAACACCCGTTGATGGTTCCAAACTTTTTGGCAAAAGAGTTTTCCTCTCCATGGTCTGAATCTCAAGTCCTTTTCAAACATTACCAGCAAATGACAAGAGTTATAAGCAAGTGCAGTTCTAGAAATTTCAACACCAATATGCAACAAGAATGGAACCACAAGGGATGATATCACATGAAGAAAAGATGCACTCCTCTTGACACTCTGATGATATCAAATCACATGAGGAGAAGATGCGCTACTACTCCTAAAAACACTCTGGTGATCAAATCACATGAACAAAAAGATGCATTACTCTACTTCCACAAACACTCTGATGATCAAATCACATGAACAAATAGATGCACTACTTTACTTCCACAAACATTCTGATGATCAAATCACATGCAGAGAAGATGCATGTATCATCATCACCATCATCACTCTGCAATATTTTGGCTGACAAATTGATTTGCGTACATAGTTCTCAACTAGCATAAGAATCATAGGAGGGAAAAAAAATTTGCCTTTGTGGCAATTAGCTTGATTAACATGTATACAAAGTGTGGGGAGCATTGAGGATGCTCGGAGGAGAGTGTTCAACAAGCTGCCATCTCAAGATGGTATCGGGACATGTGAAATGTGGGCAAGGCCAGAAGGCATTGGTACTATTTTGACAAATATGCAACAGGAGGTATGTGCCTTGTATGAAACTCGTTCTGCATGATGTGGAAGAAGAAGAAGAAGAAGAAGAAGAAGAAGGAGAGGTTTTGCCATTTGTATCACCATAGTGAGAAATTGGCTATTGCATTTGTACCTCATCAACACAGCCTCCTGGTATTCCTCTCCGAATAAGAAAAAATCAGAGTGGGGTTTGTGAAGATTGCCATACTTCTACAAAGCTGCCATCTCAATTACAATACTCGGGAGAGCAATCATGGTGAGGGATGCCAATCGCTTTCATTACTTTGAAGATGGTATTTTGTTCTTGCATGGATTACTGGTGATGCCAGTAATCTGTCTTGTCAATCACACGATATCATGTTCATTTTGTTTATAGTAGCATGTCTAGTGGTATTGTAACACAATCAAAGTTGAACAGCATTATGTTATCAGATGTCGTAGCACCGAAAGCCAAAAACTCAGGTTTAATCCAGCAATTAAACCTGAGTTTTGGAGCAGGAAACCCAAAACTCGAGGTTTAATCCATCAAGCGAAAATTTGGGTGAATAAACAATAGGTAGTGTATTGGGTTATCAAACTATTGATCTCAGGAGTCGGGCATGAACCTAGTCTCATTTTATCTACATTATCATTGCCAATAAACTAACATTGTGAGAGCAAACAACCTTTTGAAGCATGAGTGTTAGCTTTCAAGCTAGCATGGTGTATTGTAATTTCTGACAATAATATAATTAGTGTTGAACTGGCCCCAGTAGTACTAGAGTATTGATCATAGTTTTGAAGATCTGGAATTGCAAATTGGGGCTCAAATTAGACACTTTTCTATAAGGAAAATTGCCCTTTTTTCGGGGTTTCCCAAGCCAGAGTTTTGAAGCCTAGAAGCTGCTGCTGCTGCTGTTGTTGCTTCTCTCTCTCTCTCTCTCTCCCTCCCTCTGTGACTCCCCAAATGCAAGGCTTTTACAGAAACCCTAAGATTGGGTTGTGGAGAACTCTAAACATCTGCTGTGGTTGACTTGACCAGACAAGAGTAATTGGCATTAAAGGTTTCTACAGAAAATTTGAAAACAGGGAAAACAAACTCCCATTCCTGAAAAACATAATTTAGTAGGAAGAAACTCTGGATCATGCTCACCAACAAAGCCTGGGGTTTCAATGGGAGGATAAAATAAAAATGGGGCTGTGAGATTTGCATTCAGATCTTATGATCCAAGCAATGCTCTTTGTTGTGGCTTCTTCATGAAAAGCAGAGCAATTTGAACTTTTTGTCGCTAGATGAGTCTTGAATCCGAGAATTATGGCTGAATTAAGTGATATGGCGGTGCAGGTTACACAACAGCCATGTTTCTTTGCCCATGTTGTTCTCATGTGTCCAAGAGAGAACATGGCTCACAGATAGAAAGTGATAGGGCTACCATATTGTAGTTCTCATGCATTTGAAAGCAATCTATAAAGGAAATTGTGCAATGTGTTCAAGAAAGAACCAGTCTCACAGAAGACAATGAAAGGATACCATGCCCCGAATGTTCTCACACATTTGAAAGCAATCTATAAAGGAAATTGTGCAATGTGTTCAAGAAAGAACCCATCTCACAGGAGACGATGAAAGGATACCACGCCCAGTGTATTCTCACACATTTGAAGGCAATCTATAAAGGAAATTGTGAAATGTGTTCAAGAAAGAACCCGTCACACAGAAGATGTCAGTGAAAGAAAGGATACCACATTGCCCCATGTTCTCACGCATTTGAAAGCAATCTATAAAGGAAATTGTGCAATCTGTTCCAGAAAGAACCCATCTTACAGAAGATGTCAGTGAAAGAAAGGGATACCATATTGCCCCATATTCTCACACATTTGACAGCAATCTATAAAGGAAATTGTGCAACCTGTTCAAGAAAGAACCTGATGGTGTGGTTCCTTGTGTGGCTATTCTAGGGTTATATGGTATTGATCATAGCAATTGAGCTTCCAGCACTTCATGCCGCACTATCAAGGGGTAAAACTCAAAGTGGACATAGTTGTGGCTCAAGGTGGCTCAAACTAGGCCACCTGTGGTGATCATGCAGTCTATCATGCAATTTGAGTGATTATAAGAAACCACTTGTTTACACTTGCTAGTGTTGCGGTCAGAAACAAGGCAGTGGCTTTAGAGGAGACAACACCAAATTGGTCTCACTTGTATGTATGTCTGGACCATTGCCTAAAGTGCCGGATGTTAACAAGGAAGTTGAGTTTTCCAGCAATGGTTGCAGCATTAAGCCCTGGCCCAGCTCTGATTCTGCTGCCCCTCTTACCCTTGCAGTGGTTGACATTAATGTGCCTCAAAAGAAGGGCCATACAAGCAATGTGGGGGAACACGATGATGAAGAAGAAAAAGAAGGAGGAGGAGGAGGAGACTCAGTCGTTGTGAACATCAACTCTGTCATGGAACCACCATGTGTAATTGGTGAGAGAGTTCTCCCAAATGGTGATTTCTATGTTGGTTCATGGCAGGGCAACTTGCCTGAAGGAACAGGCAAGTACTTGTGGGCTGATGGGTGTATGTATGAAGGGGAATGGGGAAGAGGTAAGAAGACAGGGAAGGGGAAATTTTCATGGCCTACGGGAGCAACGTATGAGGGTGATTTCATGGGGGGTTACATGCATGGTGTGGGGACATACACCAGTGGGAGTATTGGAGGCACAACTTATAAAGGTCATTGGAGCTTGAATGTGAAGCATGGACATGGCCGAAAAACTTACGCAAATGGTGATGTCTATGAGGGGTTTTGGAAGCAAGGGGTCCAAGAAGGATTTGCAAAGTATATGTGGGCAAGTGGCAATGAGTATCAGGGTGAATGGAGAAATGGGTCAATGTGTGGTAAAGGGATTTTGACATGGGCAAGTGGGGACCAATTTGATGGGCAATGGCTGGATGGCCTTGAGCATGGATGTGGAATTTACACATGGGTTGATGGGAGTTGCTACATTGGAAATTGGAGTCAAGGATTAAAAGATGGAAAAGGAGTGTTTTATCCTGATGGCAGTCTTTCCCCTGATACGAGGTTGCTGCAAAATAGTGACAATGTTTCAACGTTACAGCAATCCCACAAGGTTGGTCATGATGGTGGCCTGGAATTACGAGCTCCAGGGTGGTCAAGAAGCCACTCCTCATCATCCAACAAAAGTTTCCATGTGGGTGATGTTGTTTCAAGGAATGGTGAACTCTCACAACACAGTTCATATCACCGATGGACGATATTCGAGTCTCCTGTTGGCAAGGGACCAAGATCAGATGCAACCACACCATGGACAGGGGACACAATTCTTGAAGGGGTAGAGAAGACAGGGCGTGGTCCCCATCCACCAGAGAGCAGCAATGAACCTGGCCTTTTCCCTACTGTAGTGGTACGGGAATATGTCCAGGGTGTGCTCATGAGTGAATTGGTGAAGGAAAATGCAGAGTCTGATGGGCACAAGAAGAGGCGACCAAGGAAGGCACATAAGGAGATAAAGAGACCTGGTGAAACCATTTTCAAGGGCCATCGCAGTTATGACCTCATGCTCAACTTGCAGCTGGGAGTCAGGTAATTACTTCACATAATTTGTTTGTTACTTCAAAGATGTTGGTTATACATTGTTGGATGCATTGCAGGCTTCATAATCAAGAGGAGGATTGTTGTGGATAAGCATTGATCGAGTTCTGCACATGTCAAGCACCAAGGCCAAACTTGTTTCATGGATCGAAAGATCTTTGCACATGCTGATGTACTATATTTTCAATGAACAGGTACACAGTTGGCAAGATAACACCCGAACAAAAACATGAGATTTGCGCCAATAACTTTGGATCTCACGCCAGGATCCACATGAACTTCCCTCGAGGGGGAACCCCTCTGACTCCTACTCATGATTCATCCGGCTTCAAGTGGAAGGATTATTGCCCCATGGTTTTCAGGTGTTCTATATCACTACTTGCTGTATGTATCTCATCTGGGTGCATGCTCCTGAGAGATGATCAATGCTTAATTATTTGGACAAAACTCTGTGACAGTCATGAGCGATTGCTCATGAGGTGCTGCGAAGCCATCATCTGAGAGAGTTGGGATTTTGAGGCCAATTGCTGATGAACTGTAGGACTGGGAACCTTTCTTTAATTTGCAGGCATTTGCGGGAGATGTTCAAAATCGATGCTGCTGACTATATGCTTTCACTTTGTGGAGATGATGCCTTACGAGAACTTGTGTCACCCGGAAAGAGTGGCAGTGTTTTTTATCTCTCACATGATGACCGTTTCATGATCAAAACAATGAAGAAATCTGAAGTGCAAGTGAGTAATTAGCTTGTTGTCCAACTTTCTAATCTCTAAACCCATGATCCACATGAGCTTCACTCTAGTAGGGTCTCAGATCAATCTTGTTCAAGAATCATGCTCAAGCTGCCTCTATTCTGTTGTTTCAATTGCTAGATCAACAAAGCCCATCCTTTTTCTTCTACAAATGACACAGAGACTGATCACCAGTGCTAACTTCAGAGTTCTAAGGGGTGTTCTATACACTGGGATATCTTCTATATATCTGATGTTGGCATTCTGGAACTACTGTCATTGGAATATGGCAGGTGTTGTTGGCAATGTTGCAGGGTTACTATGACCATGTAAAAGCCTATGAGAATACTCTTATCACAAAGTTCTTTGGCCTCCATCAGATCAAGCCTTATGGTGGCCAGAAGGTAGCTTAACTGCTGGGCTCAAGATCTTATCAGTGTTTTTGACTTTTAGTTGAAGGTTTGTGACAAATTTGGGGCTCCAAGAAGGGCATTGCTTGAGTAGTGAAGCAATCAGTAGCTCTATCATTCTCCTTTGTTGTAATGGAGGAAACAAATGTAATCCTTGAGAGCTGTTTGTGATAGGTTTTTATTGTGTATTTTTTGGTCTGTTTGATCCTGTCACCACTTCATTTGAACATCCATGCAGCAAGCAGAAATTTGTTGTGCTCATGTTGAGAACTTAGCAGGGGATTCATGCAGGTGCGGTTTGTAGTAATGGCAAACATGTTCTGCACAGAGCTCCATATACATCGCCGATTTGACCTGAAAGGATCAACTCTGGGACGCTCTGCCAACAAAGTGGAAATTGATGAGACAACCACACTCAAGGATCTTGATCTTGAGTTTGAGTTCATTCTCGACCCTGCATGGCGTGAGTCACTTCTAAAGTAAGTTGGTTGATCTGTTCTGTACTTATATTAATTTTGCTCCTTAATTGGTCATGTTATGAAATGAGTAGTTGAAGCGGTAGTCATGAGGTCAGGAAAGGCTTGTTGATCAATGCACTGTGTGGTGTCTAGACCATCAAATTATACATAAAGATGTGGATTCTTTGGGCAGGCAAATTGAGCAGGATTGCAAGTTTTTAGAGGCTCGGGGCATCATGGACTACAGTATGTTGCTGGGCCTTCATTTCAGGGCCCCCCAGTTATATCCAACTCCTTTGTCATCAGACCCATCGTCCACTCCAGACATTGTCCACTCCAGTGAATCTTTCATAATCACAGTTGATGATGGTAGCTGCTTTTTCCTTGCTGATTTTGTATTTGTGATGCATATGGCTTCTTTCCCTGACCTTCCAGATTCACTAGATAGATTTTGTCTAGAATTTTTGTCAAACCCTAATGCAAGCAAGCCAGTAGATCCTGCTTTTTACTGAATAGCAGTCTCCTGTAACTTGTTGCCCCAAGTGCAGAAGACGCATGGAGTAGTGCCATGAGAGGTTTGGTGTTGGTGGCCCGAGACAGTGGCCATGATGATGGAGGGATTCCAGGTATCCATGTGCGTGGAAGCCCTTTACGTGCATCAGTAGCTGGTGATCCTGAGGTTGATTTGCTTCTTCCAGGGACTGCTCGGTATGATTTAAATGTGCACATAAGTCTCTTCTCATTATAAGTTCTTTTCTTGCATAATACATGTCATGTTTGGTACTGTTTCTAGCCCAATTTAAGGTGAAGTTAGACCGATTTTTTTGGTACTGCATAAAAATGGGTTGGTGGTTTGTTTGTTGTGTGTCTGTCTGTTGTCATCTCAAAATCAATTCCAGGACCTTTCCTAAAGCAGGTTAAGAATACAACTGGGTGTCAACATGCCTGCGAGAGCTGATCGGGTTCAGAAGAGGTCTGAAGAGCAGACTGGCAGCAATGATTTTGAAGGGGATCTGTTTGGTGAGTCCCATGACGTGGTGCTGTATCTTGGCATGATTGACATTCTTCAAAACTACACCCTCACCAAGCGTATTGAGCATGCCTACAAGGCTTGCTGTTTTGATTCAAGTGGCATTTCTGCTGTTGAGCCCAAGTTATACTCCAAGCGCTTCCAAAAATTCATCCAGCAAATTTTCCCCCACCCCACCACCACCACCACCACCACCACCACTACAACAACAACAATGTCTCTGAATCCTCAGTATCAACTGAAATCTTATCACCTCTGAACAAAATCCTTCCTTACCTCATCTTTTCCTTTTAACCTCAAGTTTTTCTAAGGTTGGTACATCAACATTTTCAAGTGTGTAAAAAAAGCTGTGTAGTAGTTCCAGTATGTATGAAGGAGAGAGACAGACTAGCTTGGGATTGCTGATAACTCTGTAGGCCTACAAGGTTCTTTTTAAGGATAGTAGAGGATGCAGATGCAGCTGGGGCAAGCTGCATGTTCATAATAACACTAACAGGACATGAAATCACTCTGAAGTTTTTCACAATTCTTTAAAGGTTCATAGCTGATGCTTTTTACAGATGTAGAAAGATAAAAGTACGTGAAATGGAGCTTCCTCCGAGCTTCCGGTGTATGATGAAGACTTTGTTGCTGGTAATTGGAGCTTGTAGTGTGTGATGTAAGACTTTGTTGCTGCTGGTGATTGGAGCTTCTAGTGTGTGATGAAAGTCTTTGTTGCTGCTGGTGATTGTAACAATCAAGCGGTAGTAGAATCATCTTGACCCAAATGGTCACAAATTTGAACGTCAGAATGACCTTATGTATATATATATATGTTGAAGAGTACCTTTTGGATTGTGTAAGTTATTGTTCTTGTGACATCATTGAGACGTCAACAAACAAAATTTCTTCAGCTCGCTAGAGGATCAAAGTATACAAAGGGAAAAAATGCAACGGTGCTTTACATATTGAATACATTCATTGAAGATAAAATTGGTGCAAATTTTATGACGTTTCATGCAAAGATGGTTGTTTTTTTTCTTTTGCATCATTGTTTTGCACCAATTATCCTTTCCCATCATCATTGATGAAGCAAGTTTGAACAACTTTCACTTCATATCCATATCTTCACATCATCTCCCTTTAAATGAATAATTGGTATTTTTGGCTAATGATGACTATGTACAAAATGTTCAATCGAAAGAACTTTCACTAAATGAATGACATACAAGGACTTTGAATATGAACTTGTGTTCCATCCACACAAAGTAACTTCAAATGACTCTCTAACTACCAAAAAAAAAAAAAGTGGTTTCAAAATGACTCTAAATGGACCCCATTTCATTCAATTTTTCTTGGGTTTGCAAAAATGAAAAAGAAGTTTGCAATTGCAAAACAAACAAACAAACAAAACAAACAAAAATGGGGAATGAAGAAGAAAAACCATTTCAATATACACTAATAATAATAATTTAACAAATCTAAACGCAGTTGGTATTGCACTAGTTTTACTCTGTGGGAAAAGTTATGCAAATTGGGTAAAGGGAGGGAGGAAAAACAAACCCTAAAAAAAACCTAAAAAAAATGAAGAGATGAATAACCCCCAACACTATCTAATAATTTAACACTCTCAATGCAAGTAAAAAGATGTTTCATTTAGTTTTTTTATTCAACAAAGAAAAGAAGTTTGCAAATTTGGGGAGGGGGAAAAACAAAAAGGGCAAAAAAAAAGGGGGGGAAACACTCTTGATAATTTGTTGAGTTACTAGTAAAGGTGTTGAAAGCTTGAGGAGCCCAGCCCTTCTAACATGTACACAAATATATTCAGTTTACGAAAGTTGGAAATTGAACAAAGGAAAGTTAAAATGTATGGGTTTAGGGTTTAGGAAAGGAGAAGCTCTACAAATCTGCATAGATATTAAACACAAACACACAAACATCTCTCTCTCTCTCTCTCTCTCTCTCTCTCTCTCGCAGAGTTCTAGAAACATTACTTGATCCGCTTGCATCTTCTTGTTTGGAATTTGTTGCAATTGGTTGTGAATTTTGTTGAAATTGCGGGTCTCGCCAAAAAAACTCAAAACCACATTGTGAAGACTGATTTTTGTTTCCACAAGGTGGTGGTGGTTGTTGTGACAAAGCTGCTGCACACTCTGTTCCAAATTTTTCAGCAACTTTCCTCCACCTTCTCCTCTTCGTCCCAGAGAAAACCTGAAAAATTGCTGAGCAAAATCATTGAACAAAAATTCTACAGACTATGATTGTTGTTGTTGTTGTTGTTGTTGTTGTTGTTCTTCTTCTTCTTCTTCTTCTTCTTTGTGAGCTCAAATTGCTTGTCCACAGTTTGTGATCACCATCTTCTTTTGAACTTTTTCTTCTTCTTTTTGACCTCAAATTGGTTGTCTGCACATTGTGATCACCTTTTTCTTCTTCTTCTTCTCCTTCATCTTCTGCTTCATGAACTCAAATTGATTGTCCATAGTTTGTGATCACCATCTGCAGTGCAGTATGCAATTCCTCCTTGGAAAGGTCTGAACCCTGTAAAGCCTGCAACAAGTAGAAGAACGAAGAAAATCTCATTAGTAATAACTCCCATAGTAGCGAGAAAGATGTACCCCATGCACAAAAACACATTTGTAATTCATCTCCATGCTGATGATCCTCAAGCTCTTGAGCTTCTTGTTGCTGCTGTTGCAGCATCATGATGGGTTTCTTCTCTAAACAAACCATATCACCATTCAAGAAGTTTTGTGCACAACATCATTTTGGAAGGAATGTTTGGGGAGGAGATGTGCAGCAAGGGATTAACATAATAATATTGAATGCAATGGTGTTTCTGGAGCATGCCATTGCTGCTCTGAAGCAGCAATGGCATGCTCCAGAAACAGAGCAATGCATGCTCTGGAAACACTAATTGCTGGTTCAGACATGTGGAGTGTGTTTGAGGAGACATATGTTTGTTGAGAGTGGAGTTTTTGGCAATGGGGTACCTGGCAATGCAAGCAGTGGAAGATGGAGGCTTTGCTGGTGGAGATGAAAGCGTTGATGACATCGAGGTGTTGGTTTTGCACTGTTACCAAAATTCTGTGGAAGATCCCTCTCTGTCCTCGCGGGCTGCTGATTGTGATGAAGGCATTGCTGCCACAGATATGAAGCCCCACATTTGCTCCCAGAAATGATTGCAAACAGGAGTCAGTTTGCTGTATGATCTCCTGCTGCTGCAGTGGGTGGTTTAGATTCGCACTCATAGCTGCAAGATCTGCTTGCTGCTGTTGCTGTTGCTGCACATACAGCATACTGGATTCATGGTTTCCATGGTGAGCATTCCCCTGGTGATCAAGCAGAGAGATGGCGAGATTCTCAGGTGTAACAACAGCAGCAGCAGCAGCTGGAGAAGTCTTGGGAGGTTCCATGGGGTGGTGAAGGCTCACAGTCTGTACAACAGTCTGTGAGAGAGCTCTGGCTTCCAACATCTGTTGCCGCTTCTTGGTAAGAATGTCAAGCTTCAGTTGCAGAGATTGTATGTACTTGATGATCTCTGACACAACTGTTGACTTGTCTGTCTGCAGCAGTCAGCAGCAGCAGCACCCAGACACACACAAACAAAAAAAAAGCCAAAAAGACACAAAAAAGAGAATCAGACTCCCAATCATCAAAGCCCATAAAAGCTTTTGCTCTTGTTGCTGCAAAAAAAATCTTGCTGCTTTCCCAAGGTCTTCTTGACATACATGCATCCCAAAGAATTGCTGCTGAAGAAATCCTGATGATCAAACGCTCCCCAAGTTTTGTACAAGGAAGAAGAATCCAATCCCCAATCTTCTCATCGACAAGAGACGATGCCCAATACCCAATCCTCAACAGGGGACGAGACCCAATCCTGGAGCTTTCTCACCTTGGAAGAAGGTTGAGGGAGGAGGGAACGCAGAGTGGAGAAGAGATGATTCATGCCCTTGCGACGTTGTCTTTCGGACCAGATATGGCTCTCTCGCTGAGACACGGCTCGCTTCACACACCCAGAAGAAGAACCTCCCGAAGGCTTCTTGTGGTGAACAGCAGTAGCAGCAGCAACAACGGGAGGCGTGAGATTTGCTGCTTTCTCGCCTTCACGAGGATACATGACAGCAGCACAAGGGCTGATGATGCGCCCCCCAGCTCCTTTGTGTTGCTGATGAGATCCCCCCCTGCTGCCTCCTCTCTCGATCGTCGGCGTCATCGGCTCTACCATTGTTGCTCCTGCTGCTGCGATATTGTGGCGGCCGCAGCTTTGATCTCTCGACGACGACGATAACACATGAGATCTTTTGTTGTTGCAAGTGGCTTTTGGCAGAGCATTGCTGTTGTCGTTGTTGTTGTCGTCGATGTTGAGCAAGTTCTGAACGCCGGCAATACTGGAACGAGCGGCGCACCAGGACTCCAAATCGAAGCTCGTCTCCTCTTGCTGCTGCTCCTTGTTGATCGCCTCTGCTGCTGCGGCGACGAAAACAGCGCTGTTGTTGTTGTTTTGTGTCTTCTCTCGTTCCTCCCTCTCCCCTGTTTGTTGTCAAACAAACAAACATCGATCGACAAGAGCCCCGTACACACCAAATCAAACACGGAAAATCAATCGTGAAAACAACAACCTCAACAAGCAGCGCATGTCCTTGACGAAGAAGAAGAGAAAGGATTCCTTTGCTTCCCTTCCTGCCGAGGACCGACACTCCACATCACAATTGCTGCTGAGTTTGCACGAGACTCGCGAAAGAGATGAGTTTGTTTGCACAAAACTTGCGAGATCGAGATTTCTGTGTTTGCACAACACTTGAGAGAGAGATTTCTGTGTTTGTTCGCACGAGACTCGCGAGAGAGATTTCTGTGTTTTGTTTGCACGAGACTTGCGAGAGATATTTCTGTGTTTGTTTGCACAAGACTTGCG
Organism: Sphagnum contortum; assembly: GCA_963920785.1. Lineage (NCBI taxonomy): Eukaryota > Viridiplantae > Streptophyta > Sphagnopsida > Sphagnales > Sphagnaceae > Sphagnum > Sphagnum contortum. Next base: position 6,295,547 of record OY987291.1, on the reverse strand, counting down.
AGAGAGAGATTTCGATGTTTGCACGAGACTTCCGAAATCGAAGATTTCCGTGTGTTGCATAAGACTTTCGAGAGAGATTTCTGTCTTTGCAAGACTTGCGAGATGTCGTCGAACAGCAACAACACACAAGACAGAAGCAATGGAGGTTCAGGAACCTCGACAATCTACCGATCTACATTGGAGACGACTCCTGCTCGCAGCACTCTGTGCAGGAGGAGAGTCGAGGATGCAATCAGCATTCTCGGATTTCCTGAGAAGAAGACTTTGGCGTCTCGATGATATTGCGATGACAATACAGAAGAGACTAGATAGAGAGATACACTTACGCTGATGCTGCTGCTGCGGAATGATGTTGCTGTTGTTGTTGCTGATGAGAGGAAGCGCATGCTGATGATGATTGTTGTTGTTGCTGCTGACAACTTCTTCTGAAGCTGCAATAGGCGGCCACCATTCCTGGAAGTCACCAAGCTGCAGCTGCAAGCTCATGTCTAGAGCATCCATATCCATATCCATTTGTTCCGTCGTCGTCGACGCTCCCGCCATCACTACGCCCGAAAGATTTCGTGATCGACTACTCTCTGACGATGATGATGCTAGGCGCTGCTGCTGCTGCTGCTGCGGTTCGACATGCTGCAACAGATCCAAGCCAGCACCAGAAGCAGCAGACGAAAGGCGGCAATTGCGATCTGCAGCAGCATACGCGCCGATGCCGCTGCCGCCGCGTGCAGAAGATTGTTGTGTCTGCTCATGATGTCGATCTTGTTGTTGCAGGAGGCTCTGATCATGTGTTTCTTGTTGCAGGCTGCTGTGATGTGTTGCGTATTGCGAGACTTGGAAACAAGCGGATTCCATACTGGCACTTATTATATCATGGCAGTTACTGATCTGCTGCTGCTGCTGCTGCGGATACAAGAGCGCCATTCTTGTTCTCTGGTGCGGAGGAAGAGGAGGAGGAGCTACAGCAACAGAAGCAGCAGCAGCAGCAGATCGACGTGCAAGCCGCGAGCAAGAAGGACTCGTTTTGGTTGCAACAGCGAAAGGCAAAAGCGTGTGCAACTGCAATGCAGTGCCGGCACCGTATTCACGGCGGTGCGAAGGCATGTTCTAGGACAATATCTCCTCTCCTCTCGAACCAATTGGTGGCTGCTGCTGCTGCCGTCGTCGTCGTCGTCGTCGTCGATGATGATTCAGGCACTACTACTGATACTACTGCTGCTTCAGAAATATCCTCTTTTCACAACTCACTACTGCACAGACAAAAAAGCTTCTGCTGCAGCAAAAACAAAACCCGAGCAAGGAAAGCGCAAAAGGAGGCTCCAAACAGCTCCAAATTTGGAATTTCTTCAAACTCAAAAACAGAAATCTGGAGACGAAAACAAAAAAAATCACCTTCTCTTCATCTCTTTCTTGAGAAATTCAATCGAGAAGACGAGAACAGGACGAGAAGAGCGAGAGCGCCACAGAGAGAGAGAGAGAGCGAGCGAGAGCGAGAGAGAAGCAAAGAAGAAGAAGAAGAAAGGCAAAGGCAAGGACACTTAATTTAACTGCAAGAAAACGCAGTTAATTTAACTTAACTGTGTCGCTGCTAATTTAACAGCAAACAAGTATATACATATATATTTAACTTAAGCTTTACTGTTAATTTAACAGCAATTAGTAAATTGAAATGCTCTACTGTGGATGTCTGACTGACTGTATTTGGTTAGTTAAATTTAACTGGAACTTTATAAACTGCTGAGTTACTTGACAGGAGTAGGGTAATTAACCCAGTTAATAATAATTAACTAGCCATAAAATAACTTTTTGGGGGGGGGGGGAGGGGGTTTGGTTCTTTCTTTCAATTGTTTTGGGTATTGGGGCGAATTTTTCCAAAAATTTAGCAAAATTAGTGGAATTTACACTATCTAATTGAACCAAAATTCCCCAAAATTTCTTATATATATATATATATATATATGTATGTATTTATTTTTAATTTTTTTTGGTTCATTTGTGAAGGGTAGATTATTTTATAATTATTTTGGTTTTAAAATTTTATAAAAAATATTTACTAAAAATCATATTGGCTCCCAAAAAGAGAATTAAATAATTCTTGACTTCTTTTTGCTTTCCAATGGGGCCCTTAGGGTATGGCACCATACCTCTCTTGGGCCCCCCCCCCCAAAAAAAATCGTCCGTCACAAGCACTCTTTTTTGTTTTGTTTTGTTTTTTCTTCGATTGACGAGAATGAGGTTTTGTGAGAAGAAAGAAACCTTGATGATGAGTTCAGAACATATTTGGACCCATGTTTCCGGGTGGGAACCAAAAGCGAAAGTACCACCTAGGTGTCTTAAATTCAAAGCGTACACTCTTCTTTCTTCCTTTTGCTCGTTTGCTCATTGTTGTTATCTACTTAAGGTTTTTTTTTTAATAAAAAACTTTATAAAGTTTTGGTTTCATTTTGGATGCAATGTAACAATTTTTTTTTTGGTTTCATTGGGACGGAAATGTAACCAATTTTTAAATTCTTTTTGGGGGGTTACATTGGTTTGAACGTACCAATAAGACTTGGCGAAAAAGTCATTCCAAAAAGAGTCTCGCTTGAGCTTTGAGACGAACCAAATGTGAATGAAGGTGTGCCGAGATGATTAAGAGGTGATGAGTCTCATCACTTTGAGTGCTAAAAAAAACTCAAAATGTGAATGAAATGTGTAAAATTCATTCATTCATTCATTCATTCATGAAGTGGCGACAAGGAGTCGCTTGTTTTTAGTACGCCCAAATGTGAATGAAATGTGTGAAATTCATTCATTCATTCATTCATGAAGTGGCAACAAGGAGTCGCTTGTTTTTAGAACGCCCAAATGTGAATGAAATGTGTGAAATTCATTCATTCATTCATTAAGTGGCATCAAGGAGTCGCTTGTTTTTAGTACACCCAAAATGTGAATGAAATGTGTAAAATTCATTCATTCATTCATTAAGTGGCGACAAGGAGTCACTTATTTTAATACACCCAAATGTGAATGAAATGTGTGAAATTCATTCATTCATTCATTAAGTGGCGACAAGGAGTCGCTTGTTTTAGTACGCCCAAATGTGAACGGAATGTGTCGATATTTTCGGAAACAAGCCGTATATGAAGACGAAGAAGAAGAAGGGAAACAACATAACCGCTAGAAGAAGTCGGATTTGATTTCCAAGATCCGATGAGCATCCGATATGCGTCCCCCCGGACGGTGTTTTGTTGTTGTTGCTTATGGCTACAACTCCCTTTCGCTCCTTATACAACTTTAAAAAAATTTGTGTTCCAGTACGAGTTTTGAGTACTACTACTACTACTACTACATGACAATTTATTTCTACTACTACTAACAAACAACAAGAACCGGCCATGTTCGTTTGTTGTTTCCCGATCCAAGTATGTGTCACGAGGCTTGGCCGTATCTAGTTAAAAAGACGAAATCCGACCCACCCACACCTCGTTAACAATGTGTTTAGTCAAAAAGAGGTTTGATTAATTTGTCGAGATGACGGAACGGAAATTACGAGTGGTTGTGTGGTACGATGCCACCACGTGGTAATTTGAATTTATAGAGAACCGCCGGATCCAAAAAAATTGTGCCATATATTTAGCTCTCCCTCTTTTGCAAAATTTCATCCAAAATTGAAAAATGAAGTGATTTTGGAGGTTTTCAATAAATAAAAAGTAAAGGCATTTTTTTTTTAAATGACCATATATGTATATGTAATATTGAATGTGTTTTAAAAATATATAAAACAATATATATTAAAATATTTTTAATTCGTATATAATTTGTATACAAATTGGTGTAAATCTTCCCAAGGATGGATGATCATCACTTTTACTACATCTCGTTATGGATGATCGTCACCACTTTGGTTGCAAATAAAAAGTTCGTAAGTAAAAACAAGGCTTGGGACGCTCATCACTTGCAACATGCCATTTAATCGAAAACGATGAAAATCGTTGTTTAGAATTAAAGTTAATGAAGTTTATATTTTAGGTGAAACGAGAATTGTCATGTTTTCATAATCTTCAATTAGGGCTTGAAGCATCTAATCATCAATTGCAATAATGGAATACCAATGCAAGTTAATTCCTTATTGTAGTTTATTATTTAATATGACAAATTTTAGGTAATATTAGAAGTTATATCAATGCAAAACAACTTTTTCTTTTTTCTTTTTTCTTTTTTTTTCTTTTATCGTAGACATTTTCATAAGTTTTCATAAATGTCAATTAAATTTTAAAAATTAAATGAACTTGTTTTGGTGGTTAAGAATTGGCTCAATGATCATCATTTCAATTGTGAAGGATTTTTAAATGCAAAGTCTTTAAAGATTTTTTTAGTGAAATTGAAATAGATTTGTTAAAGACAAGTGAAGAAAAGGAATTCATAGATCTCTCATGTAAGGTCTCCTTGAACTTGATCTAAACTTTGGTGAGGATGTTACATTTTAAAGTTATTTGTAAAGTCACTTGTATATGGGCTTGATATTGAGTTTACCTTTGTGATCTTGTGCTTAGTTTTTGAACTCTCCTTAAAAGTCATGTTTATTCAAATTCAACATAAGATGGTATGTCTTTTCTCTTGCAACCAAACTTTCTTTGTCTTACAATCTTCACCCAACAAACGACAAAATTTGAACACAGGCAAAAAGCTTCTTATCGTTTTTTCAAATCACAAAAGAATAGTCACTTAATTGAACAAATGAAGAAAGCCTTTGTGCTCAAATCGCAAGAAGATAGTTGATTTATTGGACACACACAAAAAGCCTCTTATCGTTTCTTCAATCACAAAAGAGTAGTCACTTAATTGAACAAATGAAGAAAGCCTTGTGCTCAAATCGCAAGAAGATAGTTGATTTATTGGACACATGGATGAGATCCTCCTTTCACTTCTCCAAAAACCACAAGAAGATAATCACTTCTCCAAATTGCAAAGTCAAGGATGTTGAACTAGGGAGGCATTAACAAGCTCATAAGTGGAGGTGGCTCTTGCTCTTGCAAATTACAACACACATACACCAACACATTTTGCGCACAACTCATTTCTAGCTTGAAGACTCCCACTCTTGCTCATATACACACACACACAACACATTTTCAAATTGGAGGCACCAACAAATTTTCAACTTGAGGTGGCTCTCACTCCTACAAATTTCACACCATCAAAGCCACCAACAAATTTCTAGCTTGGAAACAACTCATGTTGTTACAAATCATAACACACAAACACACCAAACAAAATATTTGACTTGGTGGTGGCTTAAGCTCCTTTGAATCAAAACAAATCCTAAGCACAACTACCACTTCTTTGCAAAACACACAATTTAGGAAGAAACTCAAGTGATCTTGAGAGTTTGAGATGGAACTTGAGTTCCTCTAGTCTTCATGTCATCACGATAATGTTGGTGGTTTTCATTATCATCATCAATTTTGGCTAAACCCAAGGTTTTACTAATGACTTGAAAGCTTTACTTTTATTGTATGCTATAACAATTTGGACAATGTGTGATTTTAGTTGAGTATAAGTATAGAATTGTTCAAATGATGAGAGATGTATAGCCGAAATGACTTTGCAATTGGTGTTATTATGAACTATTTCATCGATAACTTTCATTTTATTTGGCACATGCATGAATAGACAATCTATACATTAGATAGCCAAATTTACAAGCAAAGGTTTTTGTAGATTTTTGATAGAGCATCATCTATCTTGGGATCAATGTCGTTCTTTGGGGATGTAGCCAAAAGTGGCAATCAAGCTAAAGGAGGATTTATCCAAATTTGGCTATTAATGAAATATAAAAAATGAAATACATTCCATAATTTTGGCTACCTACTTGATGATTGAAAATAGCAAAAGATTTTCTTTTTTATTTTAAATTTTATTTTATTTTTAAAAAATTTGAATTTTTTTGTGGAGTGTATGAAAGGCTTCTTGGGATGGAAATTTTCTGTTTACATTGGCCTGGTGGTTATATAATAAGCTTCAATGTCATATATGGTTACCCGGAGGTTAAGGCCAAAAACCTTATAATCCAAGCAACGATTCTTGCAATCGTTCATCAAAGCCATTAATGCAATGGAATGGGCTCATAACTACCATTATACCGGCGGAAACGCCGCCACCATAGGTAGGTAGGCGTAGGTATGAAAATTTTCCTTTGTAAAAAGACATGCATGTGGGCGTCGACAATTTGTGCTTTGTCCCATTTTCTTCTTTCCGACTATGCAATGGGGATACATAATTTTGGTTGTCCATGAATCTCGTAATGCATAATTAAGGGGAGAGGAAGCAAACGGACCCTTTTTTTTCTTTTTTTTTTCCTTTTTTTTTTGTGGGAGTGCAGTTCGGTTAGGTACATATAGTATGTGGAGAAATTTTACAATATATTCATGGGTCGTTAAAAAAAAAAAAAAATTGTTCGAGATGTTGAGAATTTCTTAAACCGAGATTGATTTGTAGATGATAATTTTCACCCTTACCCATTGTCCGCACCCCCCTCCCCTCACTTATGCGGTGAATCTAGGTGAAGCGTGCGATTCTATTGCATGTCTACTAAGGTTGTGTGGGACGGTTACATTAGAATTGTATCATTCACATAAGTAGTACACCAATTAGCTTAACAATGTGTCAAAGGATTTTTTAAGTTGGGGTCCTTACTACTTCATAACTCCCCAAAAATTGGCTCCTAAAAAAAATTCAAATTCTTGCAAATGTCCGTCAAATGTTTGTATTTAATGAAAACTCTAACAATTGTCGAACTTTGGGAGGGGATGGATGGGTTGATTGAGTAATGCAAAACAATCCCCAATTTTGCCACTAAAACTCTCTCAAAAGAAAAGCACACACACACACACCCCCAAAAAACCCCCCCAACAACAAAAAAAAAAAAAAAAAGTTGCACAAATTATATTTATTTTTTTAAATGCTGAATTTTTTTCCCCAAAAAATAATTCTCAAAAGAAAAAGAAAATTATGGGAATGAAAATGAAAAATCTTTTGAAATATTCATGAATAATTAATTTGAGCTCCGGATTTGAGCAAGCGCTAGGGTTTTTGCCTCCTTAAAACCCTAACACAAAACCCTAGACCCTAAACCTACTAGAGTACAAGAAATTGTGCAAACAAAACTAGTACCCTAATTCCGAAACAAGCATGTCAAGCCAGTACCCTAATTCCGGAACAAGCATGTCAAGCCGCATAATGTGAGATAAGTTTTTTTTTTAAAAACCGTAACTCAAACTTAGTGTAACAAATTGTGCTTAATTATATTCCGGTACCCAAATTATGCTCCCAAATCTGATCCGACTTTTTTAGTTTTGTCCTTCAAAGGTGTGCAAAAGATAGTCCCGGATGTCCGTTTTTCATGAACTTGTCGGCATGCAAAGGGGGGCCTCTCATGCATGGGCCAAACTTCGGAAGCCCCCCCAAAGAATGCACCAAAGCTTATTATAAAAAATTATGTGTTTTAAAAAATTAATTCAAAGGAAGCATTTCCCTACTACCCTAAACCCCCCTCTTACTAACCCTAGTTATGATTATAACCAAGGTTACCCATTTATGTGTACTCTTCCATTTACTCTCTACATGTAAAGGGAGCAACAATGGGAACTTTGTAGTTCCCATGTGATCTCACATTGAGAGGGACGTTCCCCAAGTGTTGTTTCTTCTCTTGCTCATGGGAACTTTTTTGTGATCTCATTTTTTGGGAACATCATGGAACATTTTTGAGATGGGTGCAACCGATGAGCCCTTTTATTTCAAAGGAACGTTGATATATGGGCAACATCATGGCCCGCTAAAATCTAACATGACCATACTATTGAATTAATCTCTTGTAGGAGTGTTTATGTGATCATCCATATGTGACATTCCCCATGGTTTTTTAACTATCTTGCATTGCATTTGTGCAAAATCATCATCGTATTTGACGTTCCCCATCATTCTATAACTATCTTTGCATTAGTGTGATGATGATCATCATCATATTTGACGTTCCCCACGATTCTATAACTATCATGCGTTAGTGTGATCATCACCATGTTTGATGTTCCCCATGATTTTATGACTATCTTGCATTAGTGTGATCATCATCATATTTGACACTCCCCATGACTCTATAACTATCTTACGTTAGTGCGATCATCACCACATGTTTGACGTTCCCCATGATTCTATAACTATCATGCGTTAGTGCGATCATCACCATGTTTGATGTTCCCCATGATTTTATGACTATCTTGCACTAGTGTGATCATCATCATATTTGACAATCCCCATGATTCTATAACTATCTTATGTTAGTGCGATCATCACCACATGTTTGATGTTCCTCATGGTTTTATAAACTATCTTATGTTAGTGCGATCATCACCATGTTTGACGTTCCTCATGATTTTTATGAACTATCTTATGTTAGTGCGATCATCACCATGTTTGATGTTCCCCATGATTCTATAACTATCCTACATTAGTGCGATCATCACCATGTTTGACGTTCCTCATGATTTTTATGAACTATCTTATGTTAGTGCGATCATCACCATGTTTGATGTTCCCCATGATTCTATAACTATCCTACATTAGTGCGATCATCACCATGTTTGATGTTCCCCATGATTTTATAACTATCTTGCGTTTTGTGCGATCATCACCGAGTTCTTCAAATGACACTCTTCATGGCTCTACAACTATCTTGCATTAGTGCCATCATCATCGTCACATTTGATGCTCCTCATGATTTTATAACTACCCATGCACCGAATAATTTAACAAGGTCCTACAACTTATTAATTAGGTATTACAAATATGCCAGGTACTAAATTATTATATGTTTAGTGTCCTTTCCTTTCAATTTTTTTTTAATTTTTTTAATTTTTTAATTTTTTAATTTTAAAAAAATTGGGAATTTTAAGAGGAAGGGTTGGATTACTTGTTACTTGTTCTACTCGTGTATTAATTGTCAATCTCATTTGATGTCTCGCCCTTTGTTTCTAGGCATCTCGGTTGATGTAGGACGACGGGAGGTCACCATTGCTTATGACTTCATAGCAACGTGTGCAACTTTACTAGGACTTTACTCGGACGGATGTACGTATTTGGTCGTGGTGATGGTAACTTTTAGCTATCGACTATCAACCTAACCATTTTCGCGGTTCGACATTTTAGTAATGACACCTAAAGTCGTGATGCAAATACGATATTACATAATTGTTCAATCATTGGCAACCAACCTAATGCCATACACAATAAGGGGGGGGGGAGCTGATGGACATGGGCGGACGACTAGTTCACTATTCACGGTCACCCTTTTATTATTATGTGAAGGACCACAAGGACCCCAATTATCAACATGCACCCCTTCCCTTAATCACAATTTTATTTTATTTTATAATTTTATTTTTACCTTTGCAAAGTTCGTATGGGTTGCTTTGCCCTAATCAAAGTTTGTCCGTTTCTCACCCCTCAAGAAAAAAAAAAAATTGGGGTTGGGGACAATGATCATGAGAGCCGATGGAAATTTAACTTGGACATAGGCCGAAAGGATGGGCTACTTCTATACATCAAATTTTCTTTTCGAAAGAAGTACATCATTGGATGGACTATGAGACGGAAGGCTTTTTTTTTTTTTTTTTTGGAAGGGGGGGGGGGGGTCCTTTAATGTGATTAAAGGCCGTGTTAAACTCCCACGAGTACCATAGATGGTGTAAAACCGATGTCCCGATAAAAAAAATCATCATGTAGGTCGACAAGAGTAAAGAGTAGTAAATGTGAAAGGCGTCGAGCATATATATACGTACGAGTAAAAGTGGTGATGTAGTACGAGCGTTGTCCCGCAGCGTCTGGACGTTACAACATCACATTTTAACTTTCTCAACCTCATCTGTCCTTCGCCCTTCGCCCTACCCCACCCCCCCCCCCCTTTTCCTTGTTTCTTGTGGCCTTTGTCCTCGTCTCAAGTCTCTTGAGGCTTAGGGGTATTTAATTTTTTGACGAATGAATGAACGAACAAATGAGAGGTTCCAAGTTCCTATTATTGCATTTAATTTTTGGTTTTCATCTAGTCTACATATTTACCTCTATTTTGGCTAAAATACTCCTTCAAAAAAAAAAAAAATTCTTATTTAATGATTTTTTTGTGAGTGAGCAAAAGGCTCATACACAAACAAAGAAAAGACAAAAGAATTTATTTTATTTTATTTTATTTCCTTGCCAACCCCCTCCCCGCCCCCAAAGTAAAAAATTCAAAATATTGATAGTAATTGTATTATTGAGAGAAGGGTGGGGTGTAATAGAGTATCATATGAGAAACCCTACTAAACAAAAAGAAAAATACAAAAGCAACAATGAAAACAAGCATGGTGCTTTCAAATAGTGGTTTGGAGAGAAAGGAGAGAGAGTTGGTGCAATTTGACCACATGTAAGCCATTTGTGAGGCATTTTGGGAGGCATTTGTGCCATAGTGTAGCCATTTGTTATCAAAGAATTGGGTGACCATGGAATCCCAATGTTCTTCAAGCTTTTTGCTTTTACGGATTTGCATATATTCCTTTTGTTTGGAACTTGTGGCAAAATCTCAACATGCATGTGAAGTTTGTTCTTGGATCAATGGAAACTAAACTAGCGCCGTCCAATGTTCCAAACTTCACAAAGCACAACAAGTTGAGAGGGTGGGTTTGGGGGGGGGGGGGGGGGGGGGGGTTCAGATAACCCTAAACTTCCATGATAATAGAGTTATCCTTAAAAGTGAGAGTTTGGTCATACTTAGGGTGAGATTCAAAGAAAACCTGCAAAAAAAGAAGTACATTAGCATTCAACAGGGGATGAAACTCAAAAAAAAAAAACCATCAATTTTGGTGGCAAAATGAGTTTCATCCTGTCTTTCCTTTTTCCTGAGCGCTCTCCACTGCTGCTACATATATTTTCACTGCTCCTAACTGTACAACTACTACAGTTAGTGTCGACCCTTGTGCATTAAATGCTGAGTTTTCAGCATTTCATAATGAGATTTAATAAAAATGTCTTTTACGTTGCGGATACCACTGAAAGAGGGGATAGCGGGTGAAAAGGAGGCCCAAAGAGAGGGTGTAGAATATTTGGGAATCCCATGAAAGAAATTGTCAAATGACGAAACCCAATGGAAAGCTGGACCCCCATCTAAAGTGAGCCTAAAAATCTCTAGTCTCTACTACCTCTTTGAAGGATGCAATACCCATTGGATCCAAAGGAAGCTCTTTTGTATAATTAACAAAATTTTGGATAGATTTTTATTATTTAAAAATTGGGGAAAAAGGCCAAGTACACATATCATAAGTAAAAAACATGAATCATGTATGTTCATAACCACTTGAAATATGGATAAATTGAATGTTAGAATTTATAAAATGATCGATCATATTCATAAGTCCAAACACTAATTTCAAAAAAAACATTGATTTTTTAGTACATTTTTTTCATTCATATAATTGGTAATTTGGGTTGTGTCGTTTGTGAGCTTAGGCATTCTCCTTTAGGAATAAAATGGATTAAAATAAACTAAATGCCTTGGGGAATGAGTGACCACCGAGAGTACAAAACTCTTTGCAACCCAAGAAACAAAAAAAAGGTCATCTTATGAAGAAGCCAACAATACCTACTATTCCTCGAACTTGGGGATCTCAAAAGCCACAAAACCAATTTGAAGTTTTCTTGCGCACAAATTGGCAAAATACTAGGCTAGAAAAAGACCAATACCCATCCAAATAAATAAATAAATAAACAAACAAACAAACTTTGCAACCTTTGCTTCATATTCCATCGTTTTTATTTTTTAACAATTTATATCCGTCACTTTGTTAAACTACGGCAACACCCCCCCCCAACACACACAAAAAAAAAACAAAGATGAAACAAACGAGGTCCAAGTGCAGCTGCAAAATTTGACCTATACGCTTCATTTCGTTCATCTGATGTCGTTACATTCACCGACAGACACCGAGTGAACCATGAAGAGAGGAATGGGGTGTTATATTGGTCCCGTACCATCTGGGCACCATCCATGACTTTCCCCAAAAATAAAGGTTCATTCCGAGCATGATCCAAACAAAGGCGGAGAGAGAGAACGAGAGAGAGAGAGAGAGCGCGCCCTCAAATCCCTCTCGGACATTCCTTTAGTATGGAAGCATATCACGGGGGACCCAGCAAATTGGGTTTGGTGCCAAGGAATTTGTTTTGAAATCTTGAATCTTGGGACACGAATAATAGGTACCAAAATATGCCCATGCTCTTCGGATGGGAGGGGAAAGGGGGGTGGGGGGGAGGTGTTCCGGAGGGGGGATATTAGCTCGAGCCAAAAATGGTGACCCAAAAAAAAAACCATAGATAGGTAGGTAGGTAGGTAGGTTTACGAATAAAAATTTCATGCAACCAATAGGTACGGACATATTACATTACCTTCGCACAAGAAACTTCCGTGATATAATTTTTTTTTAGTAGTTTTTTCATAGGTTAGTAGGTATATGATGACGAACAACAATAACAAAAATGGCGTGTCGTAAATTGACAATTTCTTTCACGATGTGCGAATTTCATAATGGAACACAATGGTACTTCGGTACGAGCACACACACACCCACCCCAAAAAAAATTAAAAATTAAAAAAAAAATGTCGAACAAGATTCGAATCCCGCACTATCGGGGTGGAATCTTACCTGAGAAAAGAAAATATGCGTCAATGGTGTCTATGGCGTCTTTGACACCTTTGAACACCTAAATGGCGCCTTTGAGTGCCCAAAGGAGAAGAAAAAAAACTAGTAGAGGCTTTCAAGTAGCTTTTTTTTTTAATTATCTCAAGGAAGTTTGAATGATGGGGGGGGGGGGGGGGGGGGGGTAAGAGGGGAAAAAATCAAAAAAATTAAATTAAAAATAATTAAAAGGAGAACCATTGAAAAGCTATTGAATGCTCCTTTTTTTTGGTTTGTGAAATCATTTTGGGTCCCGACAAGGTGAATAAAATATTAAAGGGGTGTATACTTTTGGACTTTGGGTTTTTTTTTTTTTTGGGGAGGGGTTGGACTTTGTGTGGTTTCTCTTTTCTTTTTATAGGCTTTTGCAATTCTTCAACAAGTGGACAAAAGAATTGTCAACTAGGTGACAAAAATTAAATACCCTTCAAGAAAGCCCAAATAAAACTCTTTCCTTCCTTTCCTTCCAAAGGAAGGAACAAAGAGGGCCTTTTTTTTTAATAAAAAAACCCTAAAAAAAAAAAGCATAAGAATAGGGGGTGAGGTGTAGGAGATATATATATCTATGATGATATTCGAATCGAATCAATCAAAAATAAATCCCAACATTGGGTGCCCAAAAATGGGAGCTACTTTATTATTATTTTTTGTGGTTTTTGGTTTTTGTTTTTGCACTCGGATTGATTGATTCGGACGAATAAATAGAGGGGATTGGATTTTCAACGACATCATGATGAAAAGTTGAAGTGCGAGAGAGAGAAAGAGAGAGCCGCCGCAATGGCATCAATCTATGTAATGTTCAAACCCCTTTCACCTCACCCCCCTCCTCGCCCGCTACCACTTACACATGCATCCATCCCATTTGTTAGTGTCGGATTCACTTCAAGCAATCACGTTTCAAAGAGAATATGACTTTCATAAAGTGACGGACATCAAATCGATAATATATTTTTAGAGAACTATTGATTGAGAGAACGAGAGAGAGAGAGCGCGCGAGTTTAGGGTTTAGGGTTTGGAGTTTGGAGTTCACATGCTCTATTCCCATGTTTACTCTAAACCCTAAAAATCCTACTAGTTCTTGTTCTCCTCAATCTATTTGTTTTTTATTTTGTTTGGGGGGGGGGGTAGTTAGATTTTTTTTTTTTAAAAACTTGTTTTCCAATTTGTTGGATAGACTTACTTGTTGTAGTTTTGGGCTTTTTTTTTTGTGAATTTTTCGGTTCTCGGGATCCAATGGATTCTTAACTTTCCACATCACAAGGGTGACGATCGGATCGGCCCGGCCTTTCTTGCTTGTGGGGGTGGTTACCGTCCCTGCCTGGTTTACTAAACCAGGCCGCCCGGACTCTTGCTTCCCCACCGGCCCCCCTCCGAAATCCAAAATTCGTTCATTTTCCCAGTTGTTGTTTTACTCGTTTTTTTTTTTTTTGCGGCTCCGTAGACTTTTTTTGTACTTTTGGGTGTTGTCAAATTTTAGGCTTTTGTAAATTTGGATTTCTTGAGCTCCAATCGGGTCTCGAGTGTCCACATAAGAGAAAGCCAGGATGTTTTTCTTCGCCCGGGTGGTCACGCAACGATTTCGTTCGGAACAAACAAAAAGGAAGGAAGGAAGGAATGGGTATTTAGTATTTTGCCAAAGCCCCCAAAAATGCCGATGAACAGTTTTTTTTTTCCCCGGCACAAAATGACGAATAGAGAGGGGGGGGGGGGGGTCGACCTTTTTGAAACGTGTACAGAATCACCCAATGAAATATATATATATATATATATTTCCGTTCTCTCTCGGGGATACAATCATACCCAAACTTACTTCATTCCGCTCAATTTAGTTAATCTCGGCCCCTTTTTTTGATTCAAATCATACCCAAACTTACTTCGTTCCGTTCAATTTAATTAAACTCGGCCCCTTTTTTGTTGATACAAATCATACCCAAACTTACTTCATTCCGCTCGACTTAACTAAACTCGGCCCAAATACAAATTGTACCCAACCTTAGTTCGTTCCGCTTGACTTAACTAAACTCGGCCCATTCTCGTCGATAAAAAAATAAAATCACACCCAACCTTTTACTTCATTCCGCTTGACTTAACTAAAACTTGGCCCCTTCCACGTCGATACAAATCATACCCAACTTTACTTCATTCCGCTTGACTTTAACTAAACTTGGGGTTTTGTGTATTTTTTATCCAATTTATGATCAAAATGTCCGGTGGCACCCAATTCAGGTGGACTTCTTCACCCCCCCCCCCTCCCAAACAAAATAATGTGGAATTTTTTTAACCGTTTGTTGAACATACAAAGATTTCCATGTCATGTTTTTGAGCTAATCCCGACTTCATTGGCTTTTTGAAACATCATATTATCATCTTCTTCTTTTCTTTTTTTTTGGCAAAAAACCGCCCCTCGTGAGTCCCCGGACATTTTGCAAATTTGTGAAGGTTGTTATTAGATAGGTACCATTTTTTTATTTAAAACAATTTAAGAATAGTGTTATAATTTATTTTAATTAATTAATTTAAATGAATTTCTAAACTACCCTTACAAATTCCATTTCTATTTATTTATTTACTTATTTACTTATTTATTTATTTATGTATACATATATATTGAAGTGAAATGAAAGAAAAGAGCACATTTCCCAAAAAATCATAAATAAAGAGCCTTTTCACTTGACACCCATTATTGGGTAAACCCTCCCCTACCCCCCCCACACCATTAAAATATTATTATTATTATTATTATTAATTTTTAGAATTAAAATAGTTGATAAGAGAAAGTATATATTCACTTATCACACAATTCCTAATGTGGGCTATTTGGATGCGATTTGATTTAATAATAGTAAGTAAAATCTATTGACAAAAACAACATTCATCACCTTTAAGGAATCTAAAGGCCTTTGTGTGTAGAGAAATGGATGATTTTTTTTTAGGGTACAAAATTTAGGGTTTAAAGCTCACATTTTAGCCTAGCCCACACTCAACTCCCCCCCCCCCCATTCTTAGAATTTTTTTTTCAAATTTTTTTTTTTTTTTGCAAATCTTTAGAAGCTATTATTATTCATTCGTGCTTTCTCGTGTGTGTGCGTGCTTTTGCTTTTGATGTGTTTGTAAGTAAAATTTGTTACAACTTTTGTTTGGAGTGTTTTGTTGTGTTGTGTCGTGTCGAGTCGAGTCAAGTCGAGTCGTCTTCCTTGTGCCACCCAAGAACCACCAATTTGGATTTTATTTTATTTTGACCGAGAGAAAAGAACCGGCGGTTATAAAGGCGGGTTTTGGGAAATTTTGGGAGATTTTGAGAACCGTGATTCTATTATACCCGCATTAAGTTGAAGTTCTTCGCCGCAATTTAAGAATTCTTAGCATAGGAACAAAACCCGCCCCGCCCTGCCCCGCCCGCCCACCCACCATTTCCAACTACCCGCATTCATTTGAGTTTCCTTTGCCCTAAACCCTAAAATATGGTCCTTTTGTAGGTATTATTATGTTGCCTCTTTCATTGGAAAAACTTAAGTTCCTTAGAGAAAAACACCCAAGGAATTGGAAATTTGAGCCCTAAAAGAAAACAAGCAAAGAACAAGCTCATTACATACATTAATTAGGTCATGGCTCCGTCTTCATGGCTAGTTCAAAACCCAAAAAAACATATGAGAAAAAAACATGAGGACTCGAAACAAGCAAGCTCATTGAGTAATGAATGAAGCTCTACTACTCTACGAAACCCTGAAGCCTTTTTGAAAAATGATGAGAAAAGATGGAAACCCATAACCAGCAAGCTCATTCATTTGTGTAATGGGCTCTTCAACTTTATGGCAAAGTCCTAACAGAATCATGAGAGAAGATGGAACCATGTGTGTGAGAAGGTTAGGTCATTTTTGTGTAGCAGAAGGGCCAGTTCTGTGTTTTGAGGTGCTTAGAATGAAGAAGATGCAAGCACCCAAGTTTCCAGGCATCGAGAAAACACAGAATGGCTGAAATACAACACTAAGCCCTTCTTCTTGCATATAAAGATCAGCTCCCAGAATTATTTTTCAATCTGCCATATTTGTTTTCTTTTTTTTTTTTTCCATGTTTCAAATTTCTTCTTCCTACCATCATCATGGTTTAGATTAGAGAGCATTTTGCTATTGTGATCGAGTTGGTTGGATCTTGCTTAGAATCAAATGTAAAAGAAACAGTGAATGAGAAGAATGAAAAAAATGCCAGATGATGAAGATACAAAGAAAAGGAAGGGCGATGGATTTTGAAACATTTAAGGTTTTTCTTTATTCCATGGAAGATTGCTGAAAATCTTCTCTCTGACAATGGACAGCAAATTACAAAAGGAAAACAAAAACACCCATGTCTTTACTACTGGGAAATGAAATCGATTCCATATTCAAGTCAAATCTTTACACTCAAAAGTCAGCATTCTACACCGATGCAAAAAGTCCCTTTCTTCCATATGCATTAGAGCCAAACCAAAACAAAAATTCTATTTATTTGTGCATCTGACATCACAGTTTTAACAAAATTTTAATCCAACAATTTTCAGCTTTCAAAAGTGTCAACAACATTCGGCTAATAAGGGAATGAATGTTTTAACAACAAAAAGCACCAGGTAGTTGATTCCATCATGATTAGGATATTCTCTCAGAAGAACCTCAGGTGCGGAATCAAATCCCATCGAAGAATCTGATATCCAAACAAATTGCATATCATAAACAATGAAGAGTTTTGAATGTGACAACATTCCTGGGCATCCTCTCTCCTGGAATCTGAGATGAGGAACAACACAATTTAAAAAGCTCACGAGACCAAATTAGGTGAATATAATTCAGGTACTTCTTTATCTAGAAACTCCAAGAAAAACCCTCACACTGATGCAGCAGACAAAACTCTGAAAATACACATTCAAAGCTTCCACAACTCACAGTGATTGCAGGCAACTATGAAAAATACACATTCAAAAGTTCCACAACTCGCAGTGAGGCAGGCACCTTCAAACACATATTCAAGTTCCCAGATCATGTAGTATCTGCTGGATGATGCCAATAAACTTCCAATATGCATTATGCCCTCAGTTGCATTACAAAAACTCATACGCTCATACTTCTTCTACTCTATGGCTCATGCCCCACCAAAGTCCCTTTCTTCCCATCTCTTACTGGCACACTTCTGTAAACATTTCCAGAAGCAGTGCATTCTTGGCAAGAAGCATTAATTTGCATTAAGGGAAAAAACCATTGCCATGCTGCTGTTGGGCACCCTTGGTGTTGTTACGCTCCTGCTGAGTTGTTGACTCATTGACGACACACCTGCAACAGCATAAAAACCAAAATTGGTTTCACAGCACAACCACCCACAGAACCTCAACTGATGATAAATACATACGTGGTAAGCAGACTCTCTATGATGGTGTCATAGAAAACAGCAACAGGAAAGTTTGAACCCTGCATCCCCCAAAAACTTTTGCAAGGATATCTATGAGACTGCAGAGGAAAAAACTCCACAGCAACACAATAATGAGTCTGGTCATAAACCTCATGAGTGTTGTTGTTCACAAAGTGTCAGAACCCTGAACCCCAAACCCTAAACCCTAAACCCTTTTTTCACCTTCATCCTGAATAGCAGTTACAAGCTTACCATGTCTCCCCCACTGACTTCATCAGCTCCTGGTGATGGCAGTGGGGAGTGTAGATAAGTATATATACAACAGTCTGCCCACAATTTTGGGGAAACACGTTACACAACCCAACTGTACTACTGAGCTTCTGTTGTATTTCTGGAACCAACAGGAAGAAGAAGAAAACTCAGTCATGATGTTGCCTTAGAAAATTGTTTGTACATTTCAATCATTCAACAAAGAGAATCCCTAAACCCTATACCTGGGCTACAGAATATAATATATGAGAGCAATAAATACCCTGCAACAGAGATTGGAAATGCTTGTTGCTCCTGCTCTCATTAACTACACAACTTTCTTTTGCAAGGCTGGAAAAAGCATGGACTGCACTGAATAACTTACACTTGTGGTGAGCACTAGTATGTGTGCGGAGGTGCTTGGGTTGGCAGCATTCCAAACCGTTTCTTGCAAATTATGCGGTGCTTTGAGAACTTGTCATCAGGAGAAAACCTGGCTGCAAAACAAACCACCCACAATTAGGGTTCAAAGAGGATGGATTGAGATTGAGAGGTGAGTCTTTCAATGGTCTTCTTCTTAGAACTTTGTATGGGGTACTGCAAAGAAATATGTGATACAAAAAAATTTCACAACACAACAATCAAACCACTATGGCAGCAGCTACTCTGCCAGATATCTATTCAATTCAAAAGAGGGTCTGTGGGGACTTACCAGGATGTGCTGATACTGTTGGTGTCTCCTCTGGTGTCTCTTTCTGCAGCAGATGAATCAAAATTTGAATCAGAATCAAAAGAATCCATCCCGAAAAATAAAAATAAAAACAAAACTAAAACTAGAAACAGCAACATAAAACTTTCAAAATCAAGTAGTAAAACAAAAGAGATCTTCACAGTAGATTGCAACAGAAGAAGACGAAGAAAGAAAAAAGAGATGAATATTGCACAACTCTACCTTCGTACAGCTACAGGGAAACCAAAAGCATGAGAAGAAGCGGCAATAACAAAACAAGAAGAAGAAGAAGAAGAAAAGGACATGGCAACAAAGAGAAGAGCACACTCACCTTCAAGGTATAGACCTTGTCGCCATTCTCGTTCACGTAGTACATAAGATACATGGCTGCTGATAATATAACTACCACCACTCTCCTTCTCCTTGCCAATCCAAGAGCACTAAACACGCACGCAAGTAAACAAGGACATACACAAAATCACCTCTGCAACAACAGAAAGCAAAGCAAAGGGATGGCAAAATCACTGCGCATTGGACTGCAGCAGCAGTCCAGCGCTTTGCATTTCTTCAGGGCTTGCGTTAGGGTTAGGGTTAGGTCCTAACATTAGGGTTAGGGTTTGATCCTCTCCATCTCTATTTCTCCACAAATAGAGACTCTCTGTTTCTCTCATGGGCTTTTTTTTTTTTGGCAGGGATTTTTTTTTTCCCCAATATTTGTGATGTAGCTGAACTAATGACCATCATCAATAATAAAGTTTAGCCAAATTTGGCTATAAACAGGATATGAAAGTAAAAAAGTTTACGATTCCTTCACATTTTTGGCTACAATGGTAGAACCCAATAGGGTAATCTGGCAGTTTTTTTTTTTTTTTTTTTTAATTTTAATAATAAATTATTACTATTTTTTATTTTTAACTGTAGAAATTTGGCTACTAGAAAACCAAAAAAAAACACATAACTTTTTATTGCGAACAATATGTCTAAACCAATTATTAGCAAACCTCTCTCTCAAGCACTTAATCAACCTAAGGATTTCCCTAACCATGTGTGTCAAGCTTCCCATGAACAACATATTCATGCAAACTTGCATCTTCCCATGAACATTGGAGCTTCTTACAACATGTCTTTAACCAAAAAAATTCTCACTCTATTGGAGTGGAGTTTGGAATCTTTCTATGGACCCATGTTAGTTCGATCAAGGTATCGTGTGAAACATCTCTACCTTCCTTTCATGCTTTCCATTTCTCAATTATTGTCTTCATGTTGAACTTGCAAATTATTGCAAGTGTGAGTCTACAATACAAGGCATAGTATACATTTGCTAGTAAATGAGCGTTAGCTTTAATTTCAACATGTAAGATGTCACCTCGCTTAGCACAATGCCACACTGACCAAACAACATCAAACTATTTTTTTCATGGCTCTATCATGTGTTCTTTCGAAGATGGGTCCATCTTCCTATTTGCAAAAAGAAAACTACATGACAAATCAATAGTTGTTAATGAGTTCAAAGTGCAAGTTGAGATATTAGCAAGGTAGTTGCAAGGATGTAATGTGTATGAGTGAATCGAAAGTAAAAGAAGAAGTTTGCCACACACTTGGAATCAATGTAGTGCCACCAAAGTGCAATATCATTGATGATTTGGGATTGAGCTTGTTAGAGTTGGAAGATGATGGGCTTGAAAGAAATTGTGTGCATGGAAGGGTTAAAATAGATAAACAACTTGTTTATTTCCACATAACAACAGGAGTGGTTTTAAGCATGAGATAATTATCACAACTTTTCAAATTGGCAATGTTAGGTTTTGACTCAAGAAAAAACAAAGTCGAGTTAAGGTTGGATGTTCAAAGCTAGACATGTGGAATGTTTTGTCTGAAATAACCAAGGTAGAATATTAAATATTACCTACATATGAGGCATTTTATTTTGAAAACAAATCACAACCCTTTTGAATGATTGACGGTGAGTTTAAATGTGCATGGGAGGTGCGAGACTAGATGAATTGATCTTTTCCAATATTTTTAATTTCAAGATTGTGCATAGACCCAAGATGAAACATTGCAATGAAAACATTTTGAGCAAAAATCTAATGCGTGTAGCAAATGGAACAAATTTAAAATGAAATATGAAACATTGGAACCTAGCAATATTAACAATAGGTGATAGAGTTGAGTGGTGTGGATGGAAAGTAAATGTTACTATTGATTTGGCACATAGGAGGAATTGATGAACACATGTGGATTGTTATTATGGAATTAACCATGATTATATGTGTGATTTAGAGGCAAAGTTTGTTGCTACTTTTTTATACATGGTTGAGGTGGAGGAAGTGAACCATCAAGAAAGTGGATTGGAAGAATTTGAAACATTTGGAAAGGATAACAAAATACTTTTAGTAGGAGCTTGTGAAAGAGGTGGCAAGAGCTTTAAAGCGTTCTTTCAATGTTTGGCTCAATAAAAGTGAATAATGAAAATTAACATGATTGACCCCATAAGAGGTGTAGTAACCATGAACATGAAGAGCTCTCAACAATAGGCTCCTATCAACATCATGGACATTTGGAAAGATGCAACATGCATTTCTAGGTCCTCAAAAATGGTGTTCTATCAAAAGGTTATTCTTTAGAAAAGAACAAACACACAAACAATCAATCCATTATCGTTAACAAATTGAAGATTTCTATTACAAGAATTTTTTGGTTCCATGCATGGAATAGAAAAAAATCTCAATAGAGGGCATCCATGAAAAGCTTACCCATTTGTGTGAAAAAAAAACTTTGCAAAAAGTCAAACAACATTATTTTTGGCATAATAGGATTGAATCAATTAGAGAGGTGGTTTGTGAATGCAAAGAATGTTAGCTAGTGTAGAGTGCAAGATTACTAAAGTTTGAAGTTGAAAATGTGCACAATATACTTCTGTGTGAATTATTTTATAAGGTCACATTAAATACAATTTTCCAACTACTTGAAACTAACTATGGCAACAAATATATTTCAGTGGTTATAAATTAATACTCAAAATGGGTGGAAGCCCAAATTGTTGCAAATCACATAGCCCTTGTTATTGTTCAATTCCTAGTAGGAAGCCACAATTGAAGGAGGAAAATGCACCCAACATATGTTTAATGATCCCATGGTAACTAGTTGGTCTAAATAAGAAATCATTGTTCAAATGGTTAGGAAGTTGGAGCTAATGGTTGAATTGCATGAGTCATTATCAAACCATTGGTGATTACCCAATAGAAACAAAAGAAATCTTATATGTCAAAAAAAGGTAAGCTACAAAATGTTGAATTAAAAAAAGGATGTAATGTCAAGATGCACAAACTCAGGGGGAAAAAAGGTTGGAAGCCGCTTGGAAAACTCTTATGAATTTTTACATTATGAAGATAATTAAAGCAACTAGGATCTTGATGAAGGACACCGATTACATTCATCGAGATGCAAATAATAAGATTTGGAACGTGCCACACAAAGAATTAAAGTTTCCCAAATTCTAGGGTAAATTGCTTAATTTTGTGCAAACACAAAATTTTCATCAAATGGAATGGTTACATGTGTGACCATTAACATGTTCATAAATATTTTTTTGTGATGAGTGAATGGACATGTTCCACTAGTTATAGTCCATTTTGATATACCTTATAATTGGGATTTACTTTAATTTAATTACATGGGGTTGTTGGTTCAATTTTTGCATGGCAACACATATAAAATGTTGATTTGTATGGTGACAAATAGCAAGCATCCTAGGTGCATATTTTACTTGTCGTGCATGGGAAATCCAATCCTCCTGTATGGTTTTAAGCAAGAGAATGAATACTAATACTAATGGGTTATGTAAGTTTTGCTAAAGGAAATAAAACACATTTTTTTGCAAATGTGAATGGTAATATGTGAGAGCTTTATCAAGGATAACAAAATTTACATGTTGTCCTTGAATGGTACTAGACCACACACTACATTTATTAATAATAAAATGTCATGAAGTTCGAAGTAAGCAAATATCAAGTAATGTGATTGCAAACAAATGTGAGGGTGGAAAAACTTACACATATGTGAATAAATTTTTATAAAGATGTGTTTGTGAAACCATCAAAGATTTATAAAGATAAATCTAGATGATGGCCTTTGATTGGCATGCCACTAAAATTGTTTCTTGACAAGGAGTAGTTGTACCTAGGGCCTATATGAATTAAGTCAGGAATTAATTTTATTTTTATTTTTCATTACTTGTGATGATTTTTATACCTTATTCCTTCCCTTTACAAAATTAATTGCACCCCAAAAAAATTTTATTACAACTTAACAAATACATTTTTTAATCATGCTTGAAACCTATTAGAACCATAATGTTTATATCATCCAAACCTCTTAATCAAAACTAAAGAAGAGAATGATAGATGATCGAAAAAAGAAAGTTCAATTCAAAACATAGTTACATAATACATACAAGAAAACAAGTTTGTTGGGAAACAAGAGCAAATGAATGTAATCACAACAAGTGTAATCAATGCTTGTTTTTAAAAGGTTTTAGTGTTAAAATTTATATTTTTGCTCCAAGTATTTAATGTGTTAGATGACAATATAAAAATAAGTATTGGAACATGTAAAACAATTTAAAATGAATCTAAAGACTAAGTACTCCGAAACAACTTTAAAACATTGTAGCCAATTTTTTTTAAATAAAAATTAAATATTGCACATTGATGGTGACAACTTTTAGAAATTGATGCCTAAAACAAGAAAAAATTAAAAAATGGTGACTAACTAACCTAAAATCATACATCCTAATTTAATATGGGGAATATTATCAAATTTTTCAATTTTTTAGTTCAACAATGGTGATTTTTTTTAACAATTAAAGGAATATGATACAAAATATTTCCATTTTGGTTTTTTTTTTGTTTCCACTATGTGAAAATTTGCTACAAAAAATCTTATTATAAACATTGTTTTTAAGAAAAAATTGAATGATTTTAAATGCATAAAAAATGACATAATCACAACCATTAATTACTCACACCTTTACACAACATTATATTGTGACATTTTTTTGTCACGAGTATTTTTGGTGCCTCTAAAAATCATGGATTTCTAATCCATCTCCTTTTATAACCAATTTTAATTTGCCACATCATCTTGACAAATAAACCCATTTTTTTTTAAACAATCAATCTAAATGACAATTGTGGCTTATTTTATCTTTTGCACTCAATTGCTTTCCTACTTGCATGCATGCATGTCTAACACTAGCAACAAAGTCGACAATTTGACAAGGAATGCCAACCCATCTACAATCAATGTGTACAATTTAAATACATGGCCTTCTAAAATAAAACTACCAACCATTGAAAGATTAATAGGGCTTGTTTTGCTTAATATCATGCTTCCATTGCACCTTTAACTTTTTCTCACTCAATTGAAATTGTCCATAACATTCATGGTAACTTATATTGTTTATGGGGAATCATACCTTACAAATCTTACATTGTTGAGCATGTGTAGATCAACATTCACACAAAGACACCAAACAATTAAACATTATAAATGAATGGGGAAGTTTTAGAAATCCATTATGCGTTTGCATGTATTGTAGATGAATGGATGGGAGGAACAAGGTTTAAGGTATGAAGTGCGATGAATACCACATCACTACTTGGCAAGTGTGTGATCTTGTTGATGAACACCTTGGCATTGACGAACTTATCAAATGATGAAAATGCAAAAGGTAGCTCCTAACCACCAAACTAAGGTACAAGATGTGTGGTATATGATAAATGAAAAAGTTTGCTCCTTCTAGCCCTATGAGATTCAACAAAAATAAAACTCATATATAATATATTTTAGAGGACCTAAATTACCAAAACTAATTACATCCAAGCACACAAAAATATTTAAACCTTTAACAATTTCCTTGATTTCTTCTTCTACTAAGGATTGTTATGCAATGACAACTTCATTGGACAACTATTGCTTATGCACCAATCCACTCCACCTTTACATAACAAAAGAACCTTTAAAATCAAACTTTTAAAAAAACTTTAAAATGTAATCAAATTATTAATTTTCCTTCAAACCTTACTTTGCCCCTAGCTCCTACCATTTTTTCATGTTCTTGACTTCATTAAACATTTCGTGACAACAAAGTGAAAGACATAGAATTTCCTTGTAAATCCAAAACTTTCATTGCAACAAGTTTTTTAAATGCCCAAACAAAAACAACATAAGACATTTGATTTTTGGAGTGAAAACAAAACCCAAGAAGATGCATTGAACCTCCATTACCAAGAAACCTTGACTAGTTTGTATCTCCATGTGCATTTTGGTATGTGTGCCAAGACAAACAAACAAGTGGCAAAGAAAAAAACAATTGTGGGAAGGGAAAGGAAGGGATAGTGTATGGCTATGGCACTTGTTGTGACCAAACACAAGAAGGGATAGAAAGAAATGGGGAAAATTTGGCAAATTGAAAATCGTTGGAGCTTTGGGATGCATCAATTTGTTATAAATCAAGTCAAAATCATCTCTTGAAATTCTCATTCAAAATGGTGACCATAAATAAAACCTAAACTTGTTCTCCTTAAACACTTCCAATGTACCATTGTCATTGGAATTTGTAAAAAGGTTTTGTAAGAAGGTAATAAAAAAAGAAATTTTATATGAAATATTTTTGTAGTTTAAAGTTTGTAAATTCTATTGTGAAAATTACAAAAGAATATAAATATGTTGGAAAATGGTATAATTATTGAATCTTCCCCCCCAAGATCTAACTTTGAAGAACAATACTAATTGTTTTTACTACCCACTTTATACAATTAAAGGTTGAGAGTTTTAACACAACATTTCACAAAGCCATTGTCATTGAAAGATAGAAGTAAATTAAAAACTTGCCCATTCAATGTTGCTACACACTACCAATAATGATCAAGTGATGGGAAAAAATATTGAATATAAATTAAATTCAATTCAAATGAAATATTGAACGACTCTACATGCAATTTGAATTGAATTGAATTGAAAAGAGATGGGATGCAAATCAATACATATGACATTGAAAATATACTCATGATTATGATGTTATATAAAAAACACCTTTTGTTTTCACATGTTCCTTGTATTAATTTCTTTTTTGCAAAATTTCATTTAAATGTAAAATCTAGGGATAGGTTGTGAATGATATAGAATGGAAAATAATAAATAATAAATTGTGAATTTTCGGTCTAGGGTTCATTGTGTTTGTGCTCACTTATCATTGTCCATTTCTACCTTTTGTGATTTCCAAATCTGCATAGGAGTTTTAGACCTCCCCCCCCTGCGCACATCGTGACTGAATTGCCATCTTTGAACATTCTACTAGTTGTGATTTCCATAATTTCTTTGAATTCATGTTTGCTCTTCCAACTCCTTTCCTCATTTATTATTTTTGTATTCACAAGGAAATTTCACATTTGGGTTGGGGATCAGTGTTCATGTGTTCACTTTCATTGTGTTAATTGTTGGCATACACACAAATTATAGTCATAACAAGTTTTCAATGGGGGTGGCCAATGACAAATATTGGAGCCTTGCAAATATGGGTAGATCTTCAAATATTGGTGAGGTTTCTTTAGTCATTAACATGTATTTTACTTTCTTGAAGTTCAATTGGAAAATATCTTGTTTAAATTATGTTCAAGCACCTTATACAAGGCAAGGGCGAGATTTGATTCTTTTAAGCTTGCTTGAATTATTATTTTTGCATTCATGTTTTATTTATATGTGTATGCATAACCCATTTAAGTGAGTGGTAGGGAGATCTTAAGGGCTATAGTTTGGTTGTTCATGATCATCACCATGATTTGGCATAACAAAATTTTCGAGATAAGTTTGTGATTGCTTTGATTTGTAAATTAGGTTTGTGATTGTTGGGTAAGGTTATCTTGTATTAATATGTTTGTATACTCCATCCTTTTGACAATCTTCATGTGGGTTTAAGTTTATATAAGGTTTAGGGTTTGCAACTCCATGTGTTTATTTGATGGGTGTGGTACTAGAAGAATCATAGAACAAATGTGTGTTGTTGTTTTAACAATCACATTCATTTCCAAGGTTTAGGGTGTAGGCTTTGAATTGTCACTTAAATTTGATTTGCAAGGGACAACACTTTATGCAACAATGGTAAGTTAAAGTTTTATGTAATTCCATCCAATATATCGAACCCTCGACCTATAAGTATTTGTAGGTGCCAATTGTTTTGGATTATTAATCTATGAACTATAATAGGCAAAATCCATAATAAAATTTTAAATTATCAAGCATTATATTAAGTACCATAGTGATGCCGAACAAATAGTGTAGATGCCCTCATCAATTGCTTTGCATGGTACACATGATAAGGTACATGGCATGTAAGAAGGACAAAAGAAATCCCCATCTAGCACTATCATAATTTTACTCCAATTATTGGCTTTGTAGAAGTTTTTTTTGCTTCATTCTAGGTTATGCTTATGGCAATTCTTGTTCACCTTGAATATTAAACCCAAATGGAATTAATGGGATGTTGCATTTTCTATGAGTATTTGATTATTATACCATAATTAGAACCAAAGCCAAACCTATGTTTACATTGTTGGGTTCTTGATATCCTTTTGTTGTTAACCTAAAAAATAATTGGACCATTAATTTTTTAATTGTTGTGATGCAATTGTAGGGACTACTAAAGAGGTATTGGCATGTTGTAAAAAGGTAGACAAAAAACAAACAAGTTGCCAACTAAACTTCCAAAAAAATCATCCATCTATAAGCCTTCAAATTGAGTTAATTGGTCTACAATATGTTTTATAATTACCATGGTACACTTGAATTTGTTGTCTATTAAGTATGTCAAAAATTTACATGTAACATTTTGTAGTTTTGATTTTTGGAGTTGGTTTCCAAACATATGTTCTAAGAAACATTGGCTACTTATTATGTTCTTCATGCATGTCATGTAGTTTATCATATATGTTCCATAGCTAGGTAGAAACTAGTTGGCCAAAAAAAATGTTAAATCAATTTCTCATCAAATTACTATGATTTTCTTACAAGTGTTTGTTGCAATTTTTATAGGTTGCTAGTGCTATGTGTTGTAGGTATTACATATAGTAAAGGACATCATGGTCGTTTTTCATGAAGTTTTCCATCCATCCATCCCATCATCCATCCATGGATGGCATCATACAAGGAAAAAAACCCTAGCAGAAATAAATAATCCCCCCCCCGCCTTTGCGCATGTGTCGTTGTCTAGGAAAGGCATGTTTGGCCCTAGGGGGGGCACCCCCAAGATTTTGATATCAATATCAACAACAAACCCAACATATATTTGCCGTTTCTAATATTTTCCCATGGTCAGCTGTATGTTGCTATTTCATGGGTCACAAGCAGTGCAAACATCAAGATTTTCAACAACTAAGGTCTTGATGGATACATTTGGAATGTAGTATATAGAGAGGTTTTGGAAATGTAGTTTGTAGTTGTAATTTTGTAATATGTACCGTCAAATACACACACACTTGTGCATTAAGCACGGGGTTCAAACTAGTTTGTCAAATACCATGGCACTTCTAAAGAACCCCACAAATTTCAAAATTTTCCTTTTCTTTTATAGAAGGGGTGGGATTGCCACTTTGGGTGTGACTCTAGCCTTGGAATTAAGTTCTAAAAACATATAACTATACGTGCTTTCCATATGTGTGTTCATTTTGTGTATTCCTTTTAAATTTAACCTTAGTTCAAATATAACTATTCCAAGCTTTGAATATAATGAAGATGGGTTTATGGTGTGTATTGCATGTTTTTCTAAAAAGAAGAAGGCTTCATGACAAATCCAAAGGAATTTTCAAGAGACCTAGGTGGCCAAATTCTTCAAGGCAAAATTAATCATAGGGAAAGATGGCCAAATGCACCATGTTGGTGTAAGATCTACACATAAGTTGACTGCAACGATAAGCTTTTGGTGCCCAAGTTGGATGGGCTCCATAAACACATTGGGAGAAATAAATGTAAACAACCTAGTTTTCGATAAAAACAAATGATTTTTACATTAATTATGACAATCAACATCCAAAAAAAAAGGGTTTATAACACCACATGGCATGATTACATAATTGACCAAAAGTTGAATGTAGAGGGGGCTTGTAAG
The DNA here is from genome assembly GCA_963920785.1 of Sphagnum contortum. NCBI lineage: Eukaryota > Viridiplantae > Streptophyta > Sphagnopsida > Sphagnales > Sphagnaceae > Sphagnum > Sphagnum contortum. Next base: position 6,266,293 of record OY987291.1, on the reverse strand, counting down.
AATAAAATGTTTCTCCAATTTGTTGTTGTGTTTCATTGTTAAAATAAGGTATGTTAATGACAAACTATGATTACATGGAATTTTTGTTGCATTTTGAAGGTTGAGAAGGTGCCAAAGATGCAGCGGTGTGATTCCAATGAGTGGGGAATGGTAGATTGTATGCATAATGTGATCTTGGAAATGATCAAATATGTAGTTCAAAAGGCCAATTTTTTTTCCTTTAATTGTGACGAGGTAATGAATTTTGATAATTAAAATTAGATTTCAATCCATGGTTATATGGTTGGCCTTTACTCTTGAATTTGCAAAGGGTCACTAAAGGAGCCGGGTGTAACAACCTCATTACCATGTTGGTGAATTATATCCACACTTTTGGGGGATTATTTAATGGGGACTTGACATCCAAGTTGGTTTACTTTCATGCAAACGGTGTGATTGTATTTCAAGGTTTGAAGACAAGGGTGATAATTCAATTGACAAAAAACATGCCCCATTTGTCACTAGCATCTAAAATATGGCACATATGTGTAATTTGGCCATGCAAACAATCTTGAGCCTATCGTTTGTTGGGAAAATTGAGGTCTTATTATAGTCCATGTATGTTTACTTTTTTCATTCTCTTAACTAGCACATGGAGCATGGGAAATGGTATAATTCTTGCAAACAAAAAGGTTTGAAGGTCCTTTGCAATATTAAAACTCAATGGATTTTCATGGTTGCACATACCAAATGTGTTTTGGCTTAGTATAAAAGACTTGTGGTGATGATGGGTGATGACCTTGTTGAGAATGTAATTACAACTTGAACAATTATGAGTTGTTGTGTGATTGCAACACTTATTTGGGATTGACTTGTGTGTTGCCCATGTTAAAAGCAATGCAAAGTTTGACCAAGTTGGCCAAGGCAAATATACTTTGTATGCAATCTTGCATGACCTCTATTGTTTCATTATTGTTAATATATATATAATGCATGTGGACCCACTAAAGAACTATGGTCACCTTTAGTTTCAGATGTTCAATGACTTGGTGACTAATAGGTGTGATGCTTTCCACATGGTGTGTGATACTTTCCACATGGTGTGTGATACTTGGAGCTAGAAAGCTAGGGTGAGTATGTTGCATTCCAGTTCAACGTCCATTTTTTAATGTTGCACAAGATAGGTCTTAATACTAAACATATGTTTATGGTGACTAAGGATGATTGGGAAATTGTTGTCCAGTTTGTAAAAGACCAATGTACATGTGTAGTGGAGGGGTTCATAAAAGAACTTGAAAATCACTTCATTACTCATGTTTGATGAATGCAAATGGGATAATTCATCCCCATTTTGGGAGGCAACTAATGTAGAAGTGATGACATAATAAATTTGTCCCATCATAATAGATTTTATAATTAAAAATTTGGAAGTTATTTAAATTCTAAAGTGGTTTGTTTTGTGTTGATATTTTTTCCACTCCAATTGAGGAGAACTATCAAATCAACTAGGGTTCAACCCCCTATGAGATCCTAGTTGAGTCATATATGTTTTTCTTGATTGTCATGGTGGCATACTTAAGAATGCACATTGTTCATTTTATAAGTCAAATGTAAAAGCTTTCACTACACAAATATTATTAACAAAATATTTAATTTAGTTTTGAATTTATGTGTCAAGAAACACATCGTGAGTTTCAAGATATTATATTTTCAACCGCTTGTTTTTCAAGTTTGAAACCACATTTTCATCACACCTTCTACATTAGTTGCATTCGTAAAATATTAATTTTCATTCGTGTCATGCAATACCTTTCACACATTTCTTATTAGTAGCATTCTCTTTGGTTGAGTCTCCATTTTGGTTGCATAAATAAATATTCTTAAACCATGAACATCCTTGTCACACAAAAAAATTCACACAATAACCTTCGCACACATCTCATATCAGTAACATTATCCTTGGATGAATTTCCACTTTGAAAATTCTAATTCTAATATGATTTGTAGCTCACCTTTCATATAATTGAATGTGTTATAACCAACTATTATACATGTTGTTTAAGAGAAATTTTGATTAGTAGACCTTTCTTCTATGTAAAGCGTCATCGTTGTGATAGTGACACTACCAAAGGATAGTGTTGCAATGATAGAGATAGTGAGGAAAGATAAATTGATGGATAACCTTCACCATAACTTTGATAGGTTGAAAAGTACCTTTGGAATTGTGTAAGTTTTTGTTCTTGTGACATTGTTGCGATGTTAACAAACATGATTTCTTCAACTAAACAAGAGATCAAAGTATACAAAGGAAAAAATGTGACAATTTCACCATAACTTTGATAGGTTGAAAAGTACCTTTCGAATTGTATAAGTTTTTGTTCTTGCGACATTGTTGTGATGTTAACAAACATGATTTCTTCAACTAAACAAGAGATCAAAATATACAAAGGAAAAAATGTGACAATTTCACCATAACTTTGATAGGTTGAGAAGTACCTTTCGAATTGTGTAAGTTTTTGTTCTTGCGACATTGTTGTGATGTTAACAAACATGATTTCTTCAACTAAACAAGAGATCAAAATATACAAAGGAAAAAAATGTAACAATGCTTTATGTGAATCCTAATTGCGAGTCATGTTTGTGAACATAGGCTAAAGAGTGCCAATGACACACCATTGAAAAGACCCCCCCCCCCCCCCCCCAAAATCACTGGTTCCCTGGCACCCCAAAAGCCAAAAAACAACAAGGCTAGCTTTGCACACAGAATTTAGGTTTAGGGTTAGGGTTTGGGGCGCGCAGGGTGGGGGGTGGGGGTTTAGATACATTGTTTTCTTCTGTCTTGTAGTTTTTGTTCGTCGTCGTCGTCGATTGTCTACCGCGAATTTGGTTTGTTGATTGCAGTTGTGGTTGCGATAGTTTTAGCACACGTCTTCCTTCTTCTCAGCTGCTGGTTTCTTTTCCTCCTCAATAGGTTTGGTGTATATACACGCCTCTGTATACACCCCAAGAAGCATGGCTACGCAAATGAGCAAGAAAAGGAAGGTGCGTGTTACATCTGAAAGCTTTGTCTTTGTTTCCCCCTTTTTTCAGGCCCTCGTGCGTTGCCCAAAAAAAAAGCGTGTTTTCTGGTTGTTGTTGTTGTTGTTGTTGTTGTTGGGTTATTCTTTATCGAGATGATTCAAATAATATTTCGGGGTTGTTTTTGAGGAGTTGGAAGGTCTGATGGTTTTTGTTTAGGATCCCCTCGCGTGTACATTTTTCTTTTTGGTTCTGTTGGGCACTTTTCAGTGTGCATATATGTTTCAAAACGCAGTTTTATCTATTTATTTTCTTTCTGTTGCAGTTTGTGGCAGATGGAGTTTTCTTCGCGGAATTGAATGAACTACTCACCAGGGAACTGGCGGAGGATGGCTACTCGGGAGTGGAAGTTCGTGTAACTCCTATGCGCACTGAAATCATCATCCGCGCTACTCGCACTCAGAATGTTCTTGGTACGATCTCTGCACATTTCTGACCATTTCTTTAGTGCAATCCTGTTGGAAGCCCAGGTTTAGGGTTAAAGAAATTGTCACACCAGGACAGGGGACATTGCATTTGCACATCTGGAAAACACCAGAGATGGTAGCTGCTATGTCACAGACCAAAATCCCCTTTTGTTTTGAGAGCCAGTAGTGTCTGTTTTGATTCTTGTAAGCTGTATATTACATATGTGGATGGATACCCCTAATCCATAACCCCTTATACCCTAACAACAAGAAAAATGAATTTGTAGGAGAGAAGGGGCGGAGGATTCGAGAGTTGACATCAGTTGTTCAGAAACGGTTCAACTTCCCTGAGAATACTGTGGAGCTGTATGCGGAGAAGGTGAACAACCGAGGCTTGTGTGCAATAGCCCAGGCTGAATCCCTCCGCTACAAGCTTCTTGGTGGTCTTGCTGTACGCAGGTAAGAAACCCACACACACTCTCTCTTCATTTCTTTTTCTTCATTTTGATGAAGTCTGCTGCAGAATCATCTTGTGATTCTTGGACAACAGCATCATGTGCTTGTGTTTTCGGCAACATTGTAATTGTGAACTTTTCAGCTGCTTCTTGCTGGTCTTCTTGCTCTATGCACATAACCAACCCACACTCCCTTACTCCTACCGCACTCTCTCTTTGTCTCCATCGATAAGTTTGAAGGATTTTGTGATTCATAAGAGACTATCATTTTGATTTTGCTTTCTTTTTGCAACATTGTGATGCTGACTTTTGATTGTGGGCATGATGATTGTTTAGGGCATGCTATGGAGTGCTCAGGTTTATCATGGAGAGTGGAGCCAAGGGTTGTGAGGTACTATGTCATTATGTTATCCCTCAATCCTCTAGTTTAGAGTGTGATGACAGAAGGTCTCAATTTGTGTTTCTTCTTCTTCCATATAGACTAGAAAGTTCAAATATTTGTTGACGCTTTTTGTAAAGAACCATAGGAGTTGAAGGTGACATCCACCATGTATGTTCTGTGCATGACACCATTTGATCAAGAGTGTTATCTCTTGCTTCTTGGCAGGTGATAGTGAGTGGCAAACTACGTGCACAACGTGCCAAGTCCATGAAATTCAAGGATGGTTATATGATTTCTTCAGGCAGCCCTGTTAATGAGTATATTGACAGTGCTGTGAGGCATGTACTCTTACGACAGGTTTGTTTTTCTTCTACCTATTAGATTAAGTCGCTCCCGTCTCCTCTTGGACATGGTACACTGGTCCAAATGGGTCAGGTACACCTACCTATCCCTTTGATGGTAGCAGGTACAGTCAGTTCACAAGCAGTGTGTTCAATTGATTTTGTGATGACGAATAAATACATACCTTGTTTTAACTTGGAGTGTGCAGGGGGTGTTGGGCATCAAGGTCAAGATCATGCTTGACTGGGATCCAAAGGGAAAGCAAGGACCCATGACTCCACTGCCTGATATGGTCACTATCCATTCCCCCAAAGAGGAAGAGGAATTTGCTTCAAAGCCCTTTGTTGGCAAGGAGTTGGACTGAGGCAAATTTTCTCTTCACTGGACTGAGGCCTTTTGTTACTATCTGCTTTGATGTTTCAAAAATCTTGAAGGTCTCTATGCAGAGACAGATCTGTAGGCCTCAAATTTGTTGAAAATAATACTTTACAGCTACCCATGGTATTGCCTGGGTGTTTTTTAATATGATAAGGCCTTAGGAGGAAAAGAAAACCCATGGTACTTCACCAAATCATTAATGCATACATGGAAGTTATGCTGAAATCAAGCTAGGATTGTGCTATAGCAGCATTGTTGGACAACACCTTCTAGAATGCAAGTCTTTTGCTAGGGAGATTCTACATAGGAGGAATGCATGACATTGGTGTAGTGTTCAAGCAATCAATTTCAAGAAGAGAGGTGTGATACAGTGACAAAGTTCTGTAGTTTTAAGTTTGGAGAGCTCCTCCATGTTCAAAAGCATGGAGGCTTGGATTCACTGCCTGGATTCTCTTTTTGTAAAGAATAGATCTCTCTGAGTGGATTTATTTGAAGGTTCTGCAAACGAGATGCAAAATGGCAACTTCAAAATTTCAGTTTACCAGGATTAACAAACAGAAACTTTCATTCCTGATTTTCTTAAAATCTTGAAATTGAAGTCCTTTGCTGTTTCTTTTTTTCTTTCTACAATCTTACAGCAATTTTGAGGTTTTCGATCGAACACCCTGATTGTAAATCGGATGCCATATGTAAGAGACCAAACAGTTCACTTGAGAAAACCCAAATGGCCACCACACCTTCCCCCCAACCTAGATGGGAACACTTCTGAATTGAAGCTTTGCAACTTTCATCTCTCTCCTTTTTCTGGGCTCTGCTCCTCCACCATGCATGGACAGGGGGGCTTGTGAATAAAAGCTTCAACTACCTTCTTGCCCCTTTGTCTGCACTCTCTGCATGGCAAAAGCCCACCTGCAATTGCTATGCTCATCATTGTTGGGCCTGGAAGGCTATGAATATTCAATCCCCAACGCAGTACTCATCACCACAACTACACCTGTTTCAGCATCAAACCTTCTGTTCAAAAACTAGTATCCAATAACATTCCCCCAAAACAACATCTGCACTAAACAAAAACTTCCAATGGAATCCACAATCTACAGATACATCCGACCTTTTCTAGGTCAAAAAATTATGAAGCTTGCTGGAGCACATTCCAATAGCAATTCATGACATCAGTTCTCCAAAGACATTTTGTGTTTTGAGGTTACATCACGATGTTTGAGCCAAACAAAGGCCCCCTCATAAAGCCCGTGCAAATGCTGCCTTCCCGTTTTGTATGTACACTACTAGTTTGATGCTTACTAGTTGTATACACAGCGACTTTCCTCAATTATGCCTGCCAAAGAATGATATGGCTTTGTTTCCCTCTACAGACCTCATTCCTTGCTCTAAAGATCTCAACTACTTTCAGCTACTGAAAATCTAAGCTCTGTTTCCAATGACCTAGACTCTGAAAAGGGATAATCATACAGGAGAATGGTTATCTTACACATTATTGGCACCACTCATCTCTGGCATTGCCAGAACCCTTTGTAGAGAGGAGCCAACATCAACAACAAACTTTCAACTCATTTGAGGAACTTGCAAAAAATGAGGGTTCCTTCTTTTTCTCTGTCAAATTGGAGAAGACAATAAAATCTCTATACAGATGAGCAAAAGAGAGAGGGTACTATTTCTACTATGACTGCAAGAGATCTGGAACAGTCTTCAAACAAACCCTGAACCTTAAAACCTCAACACCTTCAAAAGGGAAGAAACAAAAAAGGGGATAAATAAGCCACTTTTTTACCCTTCATTCCTTAGGAGTTTCTTGTCAGGAGGAAGGATTTCAATCATCTGCACAAGTAATTGCTTGATGTTGAATGGCTTCCCCAAATACCCATCCATACCATGTGACAGACATGTCTCTTGGTAGCCATGAATTGCATGTGCAGTGAGTCCAAGGATTGGGAGTCTGCTCCACCCTTCTTGTTGTTCTACCTCCCTAATACGTTGAGTTGCTTGCAAACCATCCATGTTTGGCATCTGAGAAAAAGTGGCCAGAAAAAATCCAGAAAAATTAGAAATTGCTTCTATTCAACATATGATGCATTCATAATTTGATACTCAACTTTTCACATCAAGAAGATTCATAGCAGATCATGTGCCTTCTTATATAATTCCTTGATATATGATAAGCAAGCACATACATTCATTTTGTCAGTGAAATGTTTGGGAACCAACATCCAGCTCTTGAAGAAAAAGCATTTGAGAAAAAAGAAAAAAGATTCAACAAACTCTTGGATATTCTTATGCATTTGATGATACCTGGACATCCATGAGAACAACGTCAAACATATCGTGGTGGACTTGAACAGTTTCCAATGCCTCCCTACCATCACTGACAATTGTAACTCTGTGTCCATATTTCTCCAGTTGACGGGTAGCCACTTTCTGGTTGATGGGATTGTCCTCTGCCAGCAATATCTTCAATCGCTGCTCTGGTGCATCTTTAGGAGGAGAAGCGACCATCGCTGCTGCTTTTTTTGGAAATCTCTTCTGAGACTCTAATACAACCTTCTGGTGTTGCTGGGTTTGAAGGACATGTTGCGTTGTTTGAACTATGCCTTCTGGCAGTGACAAACTATGGCCTAAATTAGCACCATTTGGTCCAAGCTTGTGGCTAGCAGAATCAGTTGAACTTAGACCCACTGTCAGATTCAACGACCTTGATGAGGCCACCCCTTTTGGATGACATTGATCAGAACCTTGCAAGAATCGTCCATAATTTACCTCTGGGACATCAATAACAACATCCTTATTATCATGCATGGAGATTTCAAGGCACTGTGGTGAAACTCCATCCTGATTCTGCAAAGAAGGTGATAAAGAATTATTAGCTTGCATTTCCTGAGAAGTTGATGACAGAGTAGTTAAACTCCTCAACTTCTCCAATATAAACACATCAGTGGGTTTTTGAGGGATCTCAGCAGCTCTTGACAGGTTATGTGAGCAGGAGCTGTTCGGTAACAAAGTTCCCAATGATTCATGCCCAGATGGACTCCTTGCACATTGTTCTAGCTCTGGATCCTTCACTAGTTTGCTGCTTTCAGCAGCCATTGCTGAACTAGGTTGGCAACTTGAATCCATCCCAACTGGGGGCCTTGATCCCCCCCTGTCTGATGAGATCTCATCTTCTTTGCTACTGTGCAACAGATCCTGATCAGACAACAACACATTCTGTTGAAACAAGCCATTCTCCCCTTGGATAGCTCCTGAAACACTTGTTCTCACTGACTGATCTACTGGTGAGGAGGTGACACCATTTCCTCCAGGTGCCCATTGTTTTGATGCACCAAGGTCAGACGAAACTTCTCCATTCAGAAATTCTGCATTATAAGAAGAAGCATCTGGCAAGCTAAACTTTACTCCTCTTAATAAGACACCTAGAGAATATGCACGCCTGTGTGACAAAGGCCCACTTTTGGCAGCAGTTGTAGTCTTGGAAGGAGTCAGCCAGTTCTTCTCCAGAGATGGAAACCTCAACGGATGCTGAATGACATGATCAGAAGAAGCCACCACAGCAGCAGCAGCAGCAGCAGCAGATGTATCATCATCTTTGTGACCACTCAAAGCAACAAATGGCAGCTTGAAAGTAAAAGTACTGCCCTTGTCCACCACACTGTTGGCCCAGATGGTACCACCCAAAAGCTCAACAAACCTGCCAAAAATTTCACAGACACTCTCTTTCAGGTCCAATATTGGAGTATTTTACTGTTTTTCATATGGTGATCTAGCTGCAATTCAGAAGAAGACACATAGCAGGGTATACAATAACTCTTCAAATCACCAGTTTTCCAACAGCTTATAAGATAAACTCCTTGAGCCACCGTTTCTTTCCAAGAGTTTATGTATAATACAACTCCTTGAATCATTCTTTCTTCTCTCTCCCCTCAAGAGTAGCATACCTCTGCACAATGGACAAACCAAGCCCAGTGCCACCATAAAGGCGTGATGCTGAGGGATCAGCCTGTGTAAAAGGATTGAACATGTCCTGGAGCTTGTCTTTGGTGATTCCAATCCCAGTGTCCTTGACCTCAAATTCAATCTGAACTGGCTTTTTGGAGACAGCAGATTCATTGGAAGAAGGGCTTTCTTCCTCAGGCTTCTCAATCTCTGTCACTGGTGCTACTTTCGATGAACCAAACCACACATCAACAGAATCATCATGTATATAAGCCTCCTTGTTGTGAGGTTGAACTTTGAAGTAGGCACCTGGCCAGCTTGACCAACTGTGTAACTTGGCAAATGAAGTGGGTGGTTGATTGACAGGCTGAAAAGAAAATTGTGCACTGTTGTCTGCTTCTTGTAGCCCCAAATCTGCACCACCAAAAGACGCCACAGTTGTAGATTTTGTAGCAGCTAGCTCGTCCTTAGTTATAGGAAGCATCACACGCACAGTGACTGTGCCTTTGTTTGTGAATTTCAGCGCATTCCCCACTGCACACAGACCCAAAGTGACATAGATAAACGGTCTTCTCAGCTCCACTCCAAAACCAATCTTCTCCACTAGAGAAACCATAAGACTAGCAACAGTATCACATGCAGCTTGTGAAACTTTGCAATCAAACAGAAAGAAAGATCAGACATAAAACCCATCTCTCACCCAGACCAACATCAAAGGAAATATTATGCACTTGTAAGTCACTCAGAGCTTTGCTGGTATGCACCTTGTATATAACCTCTATAACATACCAAGGTTCAGAAGACATTGCTGGATCTTTCCTGCATCACCAACGAGAAGATCTGGCACGTCTGCCTGAACTTCCCACAGGAGCTTGAGTCCTCGATCTAGTGCACGAGTCTGTAGCATAAGTAGGGTACTGGAAACCAATCTGCGAATGCTGAATGGCACCCTTTCAACTTCTAAGCGACCTGCCTCAATTTTGGTGAGGTCCAACACACTGTTAATGATACGCAGCAGCAAGTCTGCACATTCTTTCAAAGAAATGAGACTCTCTTGCTGGTCCACAGTGAGCTTTGATTCCAGCAGCAGTGTTGTCAAGCCAAGTATGCCATGAATTGGAGTCCTGCACATTTGTACAAAACCCACTGACAAAATTTTTAAAAAAAAAAACAAAACAACAACAACAACAACAAACATGCAAAGGATCAAACTTGACAATGGTGGGATTGTTGTTCCAGCTGCTTGCAGTAACAACAAAAACAAACCAACAGAGACACCAACATTCATGTTTTTTTCTGTATGAAGAAGGAAACTCCTTCTGTCAATCAAAGAGAGGACAAGACCTGATTTCATGGCTCATGTTGGCAAGGAATTCTGATTTGGCATGATTGGCATGCTCTGCTGTTTTCTGAGACACCTGCAACTCGTCATTGGCCTTGACAAGCTCCTTGGTTCGCACCTCCACAGTTTTTTCAAGACCTTCCATCGCTCGGTTTAGGTCATGAGTCAGCTGGTTCTTCTCCTTCACAGCAGCAGCAAGCACAATGCCAACAAGTCCAACGACTGATATGAAAAGCTCAATCTGGAGCACCAAACTCGGGGAGGCTTTATCTTTGGGAGCACCTGCCATGTAGTAGAGAGAGCTATCACGGTGCAGGGTGCCAAGTGCACAGAACAAAGAACTCACCGCAACGACCAAGGACCAACCCACTCGGTTGAACACAAAAGCCGCACAAATGATCAATGGAAACAACAGATATGGCAATGGCCTGATGAAGGTCCGGACAGAGTACAAGAACACCATGATGAGCAAACCCAATGTAAGACTCCAGAGAAAAACAGCTTTGAAACTGCGCTTGATACTCAGCTTTTTGATGCTGCCCATCACCTTCTTCTTGCTGCTGAACAACGACAAAAAATGCAGCAGTGGTTGTGGCGGCAGCTCAAGAGCCATCAAATGTATCACTGCAGGCGAAAGACTGAGCATGGCAGAGAGCACTCCAAGCCACCAAGTCCCCCAATAACGGAACAAATACTTCCATTCCACCATACTTGTGACAGATTCAGCAACTGCAATTAGGGCTTCAAACACTAGAGAAGTAGAGAAGACGATGAGGATGTACGAAAAGGCTTGTGCTACATTGTCGAAGGTGGGCACCTCCTTCCTGGGATGTTGTTGACATAGCCATTTCTTCATGAACCAAGCTCCGATCTGCGACTCACAGGTGCCAAGAATGGCGAAGAGAAGGACTGCAACAAAGCGGCCATGTCCAATCGAATTGGAAGAGCGCACAGCCATGTAGATCCTGGAGAAGTAGAAACCGATGAAGTTGCCCAGTGCCACGGATCCCTGATGCTTTGCTGCCATTGCGATCCCCATCGCTCGCGGCAAGTAGAGTGGGAAGATGACCGTGCGCGAGAACTGCTGTTGCAGCGCTTCGATCGTCATTTCGAATACTAAGATCCCGCTCACGCAGATGAACGCAGCTTCCAGCACGTTCATCACCAGCAACGCTCTGTACGCATGAGCATCCTGGCGCTTGCCCGCGAACCTCGGGCTTGAGAACCAGTACTCCCGCACCGATCTCGTCGCTCTTCTTATTGCTGCAGCATTCCTGCCAACAACAGCTTGTTCTCCATCTCCATGCCTAGTTCTGCCACCAAAGAGCGGCATTCCCGCTCACTCCCCGCGTTCTCTCTGTGTGTCCCTCTGTCTCGGCGTGTGCTCTCTCTGTCTCTGTGCAGCTCCTTGGATCGGTCATGCACAGAAGGTGGCTGTAATTGTCTGCTTCTCAGTGCTTAGGCGTCAATTCTGCACGGATCTCATGCTGCTTCTTCTTCTCCTATTTTTCCTTTCTCGGTCTGATGATCGCGGGGGCTGCTGCTCTGCTCTCTGTAGACACTGTTTGTGAATACGCATTCGGAAAAGACGAAGCTACTCATGTCGTCTTCGTCTCCCTTGTCGATCCATGGATAGCCTCCTGCTGCAAAAGCAAAAGCTCTGTCCATCGGCATCGCCTATTTCTGCTGCTTCCAGGAAGAAAGAAACCCGACAACTGGAGCTGTTGAGAACCCCGTCGTCGTCGTCGTCGCCGTCACAAGCAATGGAGCTTCTTCTTGTACTTCATCTCCGGCGTCGCATCCTCGAGAATGCATCATCTCCAATTCTCCTTCTTCGTCTCACGAGAAGCAGACGAACTGCATAAATCCCCAGTGAGACCTTACAAGAGCTGCAATTTCCGAGATCCTCGTCTACAGAATTTCAGAAAAAGATGCATCTGCGATGAACACAACACACTCTAACTCACGTCACCAGAGCTCCTGCTGCTGCAATCGACAAAAAGCAGCACAGCACGCAACTGTGTTTGTTTGAGAACCTCTTCTTCCTCATAAACCCCAGAAAAACAACAACACACACAACAAGAAGGAACACGCAACAGAAGAAAAGAAAAACAACGTCAACAAGACATGGACAACGGGAGGGGACAAGAGATGGAGTCCATGAGGTCTACAGACTGAGAATTGTTGTGCGAGAGTACGAGTGCAAGTCGGAGAGAGAAAACAGTGTGGAAATGAGTCGAGAATGGGACTCCGGAGCTGAGATTTGTCTCAAAATGTGCGGACGAAAACAGGGAAGACGATGCGACCAAGAAGAAGAAGAAGAAGCAAGCGAAGAAACGGAAGCGAAGGGGGAAAGGAGGAGCAGCAATAAGGCGCACTACTACTGCCAAGCTCGTTGCTGACATGACCGAAAGCTCCGAACAACAATGCCGCCGCGAGGTAGTTGCGGAATTTCACGGCGGAATTCGGCGTCCTTGTCGGGGAGGACAGACAGAAAGACAGGAAACGTCGCAGAGGACAGAGACGAAGAAACCAACGAAATTCGCCACCTTTCGCCACAAACGACTTGTATTTTTGGCCGACATCGCCCGATGAAACGAGGGGTAGACTATACCCCAAAGCGTTATTATTAGTTTAGGGTCATAAATTTACCCAGCTTCCAGCGCCGGCCATTGAAAAACGCCGGCGCAGTTTCGCCATCCGGGTATATTGATTTGGTTGCCAGACGAGGGGAATATACCCGCCCCGCCCCGCCCCGCCTCGGAGTCCCCCCCCCCCCCCCCCCCCCCCCCACGCCCGCCGCGAGCCCGCCACACGCAGCAAAAGGGAAAGTACAATAGTCAAAAGTCAAATCTCTTTCTCTCTTCACTTTTTTACTACGCGTTTACTCTTGCGTTCTTTTTGCTCTTTTTCACCGTCGGATTTAATACATCTAACGATGCTCAAGATGAAGATCCATTTAAAATAAATAAATAAATGGTTTGAAATTTAAATATTTTAAAATAAATAATAAGTACCCCCCAAAAAAAAAACAAAGAGATCCCCATAGCACCTCACTTTTTATCCCATATGCTTTGGCAAATGTGTGTCCTCATTTCACTACCTGGGCCCAAGGGAATGAACTAAACCCTAAACCTAAACCTAAACCCTAAAACCCTAAACCTAAACCTAAACCCTAAAACCCTAAACCCTAAAACCTTCTAACATACATACTGAAAGGAAGGCACTTTCAAATTTACTTGTAAAAAGATGTTTTTTTTTAGGGGCCATTTGTCATGATAAGTTAGGATGGAATGTGGTGTGACAAAAAGGTTTAACTTTCTAAGTGCACAACATTCCCATGTGTGGAACAAAACCCTAAATTAAAAATTAAAAAAACCCTAAACCCTAACCACCTGGAACATAAGATATTACTACTATGTACTACTACACCCCCCCCTCCCCCTTACAATTAAAATACCAAAGAGCCTTCCTTTGTTAAATGGGTAGGTAAGGTATGGTGAAATGGGGTGGAGTGTAGTGTATCCATTGGGAATACACTTGTGGAGCCTTTTTTTTTTTCTTTTTTTTTTTTTTTGGTTATTGAACTTGGCAAGGATATAATATTGTGTTTAGATTCATTATAGAGTATAATAATAGAAGCTTCAGGGATTTTGGGCCCTAACTAAGGTACAAATTATATATTGGGAGATGGCAGATCTGGTAACACTTACTACTTATTATGGCTCATCCACTTATACAATTGGCTGATTGATGACTCTCCTGTCGTCTCATGGATATGTGTGAACATTTTGCCAACCAATTGGCACTCTGAGTTGACCTCTAAAAAGTGCGAATAATTTTAGTGGCTAATGATTAATTCAACACTGCATAATTTCCAATAGCAAGCACATTTTTTTAATGCAAATTTTTTTTTTCCAAAATTTTCAAACCAATCTTTTGTGGTTTTTGGCCCACATATTATTTTTTCCTAGGTATATGTATATAGAAATTTTTAATATTTTTTTTCATGTATAAAACTTCCCTACACTTTTGCAAAATTTCCAAGATCTTGGAAAATTTGCATAAATTTTCTTCTCATAAGCAAAGTTTTTTTTTTTTTTTTTTCCCCTCCCCATTTGTGGTGTTATAAACTTGACCTAATTCAAAATTTGTCACCGAGTAGGCACCTTAAGATTTCATAATCTTGGGGAGATTATGTTTAGGGTTAGGGTTAGGGTTATGCTTCGTTATTGAATTAGTGATGTGCGGTTAATGTTAGACCCTCTTGTTGTCGTCTAGTCGAGTTATGTACGGGGCGGGTACTATGGACGGTTATTCAATTCTCAAACTTCTTGAGAACCTCCAATTAGCCGCCCGGATTGAATTGAAACCCGTTTTCGTTCCTTTGTCCGCGAATCATCGTCAACATTCTTGTTTGCGAAAATATGTAATGTGGGAGGGTAAAGCTTCGAGAGGGTTGGGTTCAATAAGGGGCCTACAAATGAGGCGGTCATATCACATACGACCTTGCTTTTTAACATAAGATTGCCCCCTCTTCTTCTTTTCTCCGACGGATATTCATGGGTATAAGGTATGCCTTGAAATATATACTATGAGAAATTAACCGGAGAGCGAGAGCTATCCCGGAGTCACCGGATGTTTGCCTTGCCTTGCCTTGCCTCTCTTTCTCTCTCAAAGTCAGCACTAGGATTATTAGGCTACTCCTTCCGCCTCATCTTTGCCGGAAAAAAAATAAATACACGAGTCAGCAAAGGTTTGCCGAGAGGAAGGATAAGTGGGGGCAACAACAACTACAAACATGGTGGGGGCAACGAACAAGTTGGCACGGACGAGACGGACACAAAAACGTGTTGTTAAAGGATATACTCGGTAGAGAATATATAAAAACCGTCTATTAGATCGTCAAGTTTGGGGGGGGGGGGGGGGGGGGGGGGGGGGTGAAGAGCAAGTTGCGACTATCCTTTTGTCAAAAAATTTTTTTTTAAAAAATTTGAAAAAATCCGTTAACAATATGTTATGTTTTACTACTAAATTAGTCTCGTCGGTTGGTTCGGTTTGGTCGTTAGGCATTTTGAATAACAATGAGAGTAGAGACGAGAGATAGAGAGAGAGAGAGAGGAGTACGTTACGTGGCATGCGGGATTCGTTATACACCCCACATTGAGCTACTACTAAATATACCAAAGTGTTTGCATGATTGTGGAACTCGGTGGTGACGCAATAAAGTGTAGTAGTATCGAGTGCACACGAACAACAACTTTAAGGAGGGAGGGACCCTCCTCATCCTCGGAAAGTCAGTCCTTGTGTGCATTCGATGATGACGCACCAAAATTTTGCTTGCTAGCTAGCCACAATCGTCTGAAAACATTACAAAAAAATAAATAAATTGGAGTGTCGAGCATGCACAACAATGCACATAACTTGTGTTGTACACACGATAGATAGAGTTATCCCTAAAGTCACCCTGTCTTCACCCCGTCTTTGGACCTGGTTTCACCCACTATCCCTTCAATAGAGTTATCCCCAAAGTCACCCTGTCTTCACCCTGTCTTTGGACCTGGTTTCACCCACTATCCCCTCAATAGAGTTATCCCTAAAGTCACCCTGTCTTCACCCTGTCTTTGGACCTGGTTTCACCCACTATCCCTTCAATAGAGTTATCCCTAAAGTCACCCTGTCTTCACCCTCTCTTTCGACCTGGTTTCACCCACAATCCCTTCCTAAAGTCACCCTGTCTTCACCCTGTCTTTGGACCTGGTTTCACCCACTATCCCTTCAATAGAGTTATCCCTAAAGTCACCCTGTCTTCACCCTCTCTTTCGACCTGGTTTCACCAACTATCCCTTCCTCTCCTCTCTGTCAGCAGGAGCAGCAGCAGGAGTACTGTAGCTAGCTAGCTAGCTCAAAAGAGAAAGATTGCATTTTGTCTACTTAAGGAAAGGCAAAAAAAAAGTTGGGCACGGAGTTTGCTATGAAAAAGCTGGAAAGTTGGAATCTTGCAAAGCGCAAGGTTGCTATTGGAAGTTCTAAATGTGGCAAGTGCAAGTGTTTTCTTTTGATTGGGCGAAATTTCATCCATTTTTGACCTGACAAAATAAGATTTCAACTTTGTACAAAAGGATTTTTCATGGAAAAAAATCCTTTTTTTTTTTTTTTTGGGTCTTTTTCTTTTTTCCCCCAATTGTTTGATGTTGCTTAAGTGACAATATAGTCCATAAAAATATTTAGCCAAATTTGATGATATTCAAAATATGAAAATATAAAATTTAAGCACACCCTTTATATTGTAGGCAAATTATGGTGATTTTTTGGTGATTTTTTTTTGGATTTTTTTGTACATTTTTTATAAAGCAGGGATTTTATGATATAATTAGTAATCTTTTTTTGAAAATATTTTTTCTCAAAATGGTTAAAATTCACCACAAAAATTTCACTCTCAACAATCTAAAGTGGTTTGTAAAAAATCAAATTTATTTTTATTTCTTTTCTTTTCTTTTCGGTCACTTGCATACTAATTTTGGTCCCATGTTTTAAAATTTGTTTACAATAGCCTCCATTCCATGCCCCCCAAAGAAAAGCAAAGTGGCAAAAAAATAAAATAAAATAAAATAAAATCATTTTCTTTTCCATTTCCTTGCATCTAATTTTCAATTTCAAATTTATAATCCATTTACACAAGCTTCTTTTCAATGCTCCTAGAGAAAAGTAGAAAAATTAATTTAATTTTTATTTCACTTGGGCTACACATTGCTCCACACTACCAATAACAATGAAATGGTGAAAAAATAAAATGAATTGATTCAATGAAAATGAACTTCTATTTGAATGAAAAAATTTAATGAATTTGCACAATGCAACTTGAATTGAATTGAATTGAATGGAATTGATTTTTTCCCCATAACTTGGTTAAAAATGTATGAAAATTCAATTATGAAAAAAAAAACAAAATTAATTAATTTTTTCATATACATGTAGGTGTAAGTTGGTGAAAGGATAAAAAATTAAATAGTTAGAAAAAATGTAGAATGTTTTCATAATTGTCAAAACAACTATGTATAATTGTCAAGTTGATGATCATACTATTGAGAACTCTCAATTTGACCCTTAAAGAATAAAGGGATTAATTAGGGATGTTCAATTTGAGGAGTTGAAGTTGGAGTTGCGACACATTTTGGGATTCAACACAAAAGTTGAAGTGAAATTGGAGTTGGGATTCATTATGGATTCAACACAAAGATGAGGTCAAATTGGAGTTGGGACTCATTATGGATTCAACACAAAGATGAGGTCAAATTGGAGTTGGGACTCATTATGGATTCAACACAAAGATGAGGTCAAATTGGAGTTGGGACTCATTATGGATTCAACACAAAAAGATGAGGTCGAATTGGAGTTTGGGACTCTCGTTATGGATTTCAACACAAAAAGATGAGGTCAAAATTGGAGTTTGGGAACTCTCATTATGGATTTCAACACAAAAGATGGACACTTGGAAGGAAAAGCATTACCTATTATTCCCTTACACTTGAACTTGTAAGAATAATCTCCATGGATTTTGCATCATTTCAATCGCAAATTCTTGAAATCACTTGAGGAACCATTTCTTGCAAACCCATTTGTTTGATGATTGATTCAAAGGACTCATTTGCAAATGGGAAAAGATTTCACTCAATAAGTTAATTTAGGTCTTTTCAACAAAAACTTGGGTTACAAATGTCCCACAATGGATTTGTTACAAGAATGGTTTGGAAAGCTTCAATCACCCAACTTGATTAATCAAAAAGGAAATCTAGCTAGCAAAAAAACTTCACCATCTTGATGAATTATGAAAATTTGCAGAGAAAATCTCCCACAGCAACAAAAATCATTCAAAGGTAAACACCACAAGTGAGTGCTATCATGTAAGCTGTCGTGTGTGTGTGTGTGTGTGTGTGAGAGAGAGAGAGAGAGAGAGAGAGTTGCTCACCCAAATTGTTGGATGATCACCATCTTCGTGAATCTATACAAGACTGGACTTCATCAGCTCCTGACCTGCCACAAGGACTACCCACTCACTGACTTCATCAATAGCTTCCCGACAGTGGGTGCAGATAAGTAAAATACGAATTTGCTCCAAAATTCAACACAAAACCAGTTATAATACATAGACATATGCCATCTCAGAATTTCTATTGCATTTTCCAGCAGCAAACAGGGAAGAAGAAGACTCGGTCATGATCACTAGCACTTGAGAGACATTCTGGAAAACCACCCATTTAGCAAACTCAGAGGTGTGAGCTTTTGATCGACAATAACAAATGGAGTACATATGATGAAAAGATTTGCAAAGTTTACCAATTTGTGAACTTTTGATTCGTTGATAAAGTGGTGAGCTACTAAAGCTTGTTGATGTTGTGACTGCTTACAATTCCATCACCAATTGCATCTGAACACTTCAGCCAGGAAACTCTCTGCCATTCAGCCATTCAGTTGCCTTTCTTCTCTCTGCAGGAGCTCCATTCAGATGCATTTTTTCTCTCTGCAGCAGCTCCATTCAGTTGCATTTCTTCTCTCTGCAGAAGCTCCATTAAGTTGCATTTCTTCTCTCTGTAGCAGCTCCATTCAGTTGCAGTTGCAATTCCTGGTAGCTCATTTGGTTTAGCTCTTGATTTCCAACTCTTGAAAAGGATATGCACCTTGCATTCATTGCTCCTGCTATTGTTACTGCCTGATAAACTTCAGTCCTCCTCAGAAGCTGTGGATCTCCTGTCCTTTTCAACATACATACCAAGCAGGTAGGTCCTGGTTTACATGATAGATAGCAAGATCAGATCATCATCATCATCAACAACTGCAATCTCTAAGTTCTCATAGAGCAGCGAAGAGAAGAATTTCACATCTAGATCCCATCAGTCAATAATGCTGAATTCATGGCAACATCATTATCATCATCGACTGGATCTCTTTCTTGCAGAGCAAAGCAAACACATCGTTGACATCTAGAGCATCAGTAGTGCTGATGAGGTTCATGGCAAGATCATCGTCATATCATCATCAACAACTGGATCTATGATTTTCTCGCGAAGCTAGAGCCAAGAACTTTGAGAGAATCTAGAGCATGACAGCCTACTGTGTTCATTCTTCAATTGCTTCAATTTGCAGTTTTCCAGCCTGAATCTTGCAAGCTCTCTTTCTCTCTCTCCCTCTGTGGTGTTGGGTGACAAGCTTTCTCCACTTTCAACAACATTGATTCTTGTCTGTTGATGCTTGATTCATCCAATGTCTCCTCTTCTCCTTTCTCCATTTCCAGCTTGTTGTTATTGTTCTTGTTCTTGTTCTTCTGCAATTTGCTTTTGTGCTTCCAGACTACTATAGCAGCGTTTCTCCTTTGCTGCTCTTCTTCACTCTGCACAGAAAGCTGCTCTCAGAACGCCCACACAAACAACAGCAGCTGCTCCAGCAGTCGCTGTGTGGCCTCACCTTTGCAACAAAGAAAAAAATCTCCAGAAACAAAAACATTCACCATTCCCAATAGAAAAGAAAAATCCACGAGGAGAAAACACCCAAAAACAAATAAGAGTGGGCAAGCTGCAAACACAAAGAGGCAAAGCAAGCTGCCAAAAAAAATCTCTGGGTATTTGTTTCTTCGCACAAACAAGAACATTTTGTGTTGATGGGTTTTGCGCAATGATGATCACAGAAGAGAATCTCTGCTCGGATGGTACTCTATTGTCATGGGTGCATATGGCTCTGGAAAGTCTATGCCCTAGAATCAGGGAAAGCTTCAGGGTCCAGCTAGGGTTTTGGGTTTTGCTGCAATCCAAGCTTTTGCTGCTGCACAGCATTTGCTGCAAAGCACACAGTAGGATGTAGTGTGCTCCAGATCTCTTCGTCTTCTTCTTCTTCTTGCTGCAATGGGTTTGCCATCTAGGCACATTCGTTGCTCAAGCGGGAGTAGATCCATACATCTGCTGCTGCTGTTGCTTCTCTGTGGAGTTCTTGCTTTGTCATGTTCATCATTGGAAGAAGTCCAAGGAGAACAAGAAGAAGCAGCGACAACAACAACAAGAGCAGCAACAGCAACAGTACAAGGAGCATCAGCCAGTCGTGCTCATCACAACTACGGTGTTGTGGTGAAGAAACGTGAGGAAGCTTGTGTGGTAGGAGGAGGAGAAGGAGAAGGTGATGCTTTCAGAGCTCGTTACTGCGTCGAGCTTTACTTGAAGGATGTGGGTTCCAGACTCAACCATCTCCATTCCCTTCGCTGGTTGCGCTTGGAGCATGTCAATCTCTTGCTGCCGGTAAAGCTCTTACCCTCTCTGTCTGTCTCTGTCTCTCTCTCTGTGTTTGTGGGCTTAGCTTGGTTTCTGTCTAGATCTTTGTTTCTCTTCTCTGAGGAAAGGACTGGGTGGATGCCAGTTTTTCTTTCTGCCTTTTTTTAGCAGAGATGGGGAAAAGCTTCTTGAGATGTGATGATGATGATCTATGGGCAAGAGTGTATATCTGCTGTTGTTGGGTGATATGCTGCAGGGAGATGCAAGTGGACCCATTGGAACACGCATGGTCTTAAGCTTCAACAACAAGCACAGATCATCACATGATGATCATCATGATGGTGATGGTGATGATCGTCATCATCATCCACTTGTTTCTGCAGATCTTCTGTCCAGAGTAGAGCTGCTTCTGAAAGAGATTGTGGGTGGAGCGGCATTGGGATGGGAGCGACATGGACCTTCAGTGCAACAACATCAGCAGCAGCAACAACAACAACGACGACAACAGCAACAAGAGGATGTTGGTGCACTGAAGGAGATACGAGAGGTACTTCTCTTTGAGACAAGCTGGTTTTTTGCATCATCATCCTGATGGTTGCAGTTCTTGCAAAATTGCTCTTCTGAATAGAGTTGTACTACTGCAAGGCAACAGTGGATTTGGTGGATTTCTCTGTCTCTGTGGCTCTCTCCATGTGTTTCTTCTCTTTGCATTGGGAATTTTGTGTGTGCATTTTTGGAGTTTCTGCAAGTTCACAATCTGTGCCTGTTATCTGGTTTCTCTATCCTTGAGGAAACCTTCTCTTTGCAGATCAAGTCACCGTTGAAGAAGATGGTGATTTTCAAAGGAGACCATGAAGTAGAAGAAGTTGGTGGTGTTGTTGGAGATTTGTCAACTGTTGTTCTATCATCACCTCTTCTGTTTGAGGATTTCTTGCTGAACTTGACTGAGAAGGTGATGACGAGTTCAACAGATACCCAATCTGTTTTGGGACTCTGGCATTGGCTACCTTCTCGGTTTGTCGGCAACACTGCACCAAAGGGTAGCAATGGCTTGCCCTCTTTTTTCTTGTCATTAGGGTTATCAACAAAAGCACATCAGAGATCAGCGAAACAGGATGGTCCCTTGTTGCAGAGATGGCTGGCAGGTCAAGCACCACTGTGGGCACAAGAACTTTCCTCGCAATGGCAGGTTACTATTCCCCCAAATCCTTGTTGTGCTTATTGCACTTGCACATGTGTAATGCTCATTGCATTCTTGCAGTTTGCACATGTGTAATCCATCATCACACCATTGCAGTTGCATGTGTAATCGTCATTTACACTTTGCACTCTTGCAGTTGCACATGTGTGCAATCTCTCTCATTTGCTCTTTACAATCTTGCCATTGCACATGTGTAATCCTTAATTGTGCCTTCTGCTCTTGCAGTTGCACATGTGTAATCCTCATTTTTTCTGTGCGCTCTTGCAGTCACACATGTAAATCTCATGTGCACTTTTCACTGTTGCAGTTGCACATATGTAATCCTTGTTTGTGCTTCATGTGTGCAGTTGGACATGTGTAATCCTTGTTGCACTATTGCAGTTGCACATGCTTTTTCCAAAGACATAGCGAATGTCTATCTCAAAGTGCATGATCAGTCTTTGTGATATTTGTTCTTAAGGGAAAATTGGTAAATTTATTGGTTGCCAGGTGCACCAGCACAGCTTGACGATAACCTTGCCAGAAGATAGGCATAAAGGCCTCTCTCTTGCTTTCTGTGAATCTGCTTACACCAGTTCCCCACCAAAGTGTGTGTCCATGTCTCACACAACAACAGCATCTTCTGAAACCGTTTATGATATACCCACAGAGGCAAGGCTACAGGTACACCACAATTCCACGGATCTTGCACACTGCAGGAGCTCCCACTTATCTGAAGATGCAAACGGAGATGCGAATGGAGAGCTTTGGATACTCCAAGATGTTGAACGTACTCTTGTGGGCAATGGTGCCCATCGTACCTTACAATCAGTGGTAACAGTTGCACTGCACTCTGGGCGTACAATTGAAAGTCAACAACCTCACTGCTACCTGAGAATACTGGAGAGACTACCAACTGGGGTCTTTGCTGATCAATATGAGCTGCAAGGTCTTCGACGACGTGGAGGTAATTTGTCTGTTGTTCATTTTTGTGGGACAATCACTGCTTATGAAGCTCCTTTTAACAACCTGCAGTTTCAAATACTATTGCTTTGTTGCTAGCTGAAGTTTTGTGTCTGTTTTTTCTCCAGTGGTCAAGGAAGCATTTGTCTATGGTGATAAGAACTTGGAGCGACCTGCACTGCTATCAGCACAGTCCATTGTGGATGTCCATGTTACTTTGCTCAAGGAACAGAGCAAACAAAGCTCTCAGGTGCCATTACTGCTGCAAGCCAAGGTGTCAGTTCCTTTGCACGCTCGCTATCCGGTAAATGCTGAATTTACATGCACCTCCTCCTCAACACCCATTTTGCTTGATTGCCTTCTAGACAAAAAATTCCTCACCCCTCAGTTGCTAATTTCAAAGTGGAATTATTAATTTTTTTTATGCAGCCTCTGAGTGTGGAAAGCCATAGTGTGGTGCGAATCCCTCTACCACATATATTTGTTGCTTGTAAACAAGCAGGAGTTCAGGATTCATCTGCCCTCGATGAAACTGTTGGTGACTGGAGACCTGTCCTTTTGGGGGCCATTACTACTTCAACAAACAGTTCAAAGGTGGTCGAATGGATGGTTCCAGCAGGAAAACCAGCACAGTTTGAAGTTGTGGCTCGCTACACTGCCATTGCTGCACTCAGTGGAGTGTTGGCAGTTTTTGTGGCATCTGTCTCTAAAGAGCATCATTATTAGTCTAGCATGCACAAACCCATTCAGTCAGTAGCGCCTGTAAGAATTTCTGATTGCAAAGGCTGGGGTTTGCTTGTGGATTGGCAGATCAGAGTACATCCTGATTCTCATTGTTGCCCCAGATCTGTCATGGGATGGACCTTCTTGGTCAGACTATACAAATGTGAGAGCTCTGCTTGTGATTCTTCAGTTGCCAGTCAAGCATCAGAAGTGCTTCCCACAAGATAGGCATTCAGATATTTTCTTCTATCAATCCAGTTGTTTCTTTAGTTTTATATGGAATTTTTTTGCAGAGGTTGCCATCATGGTGCCCATGAAATGACAGGTCTCCTGGTCATCATCATAAACCATCTTGGTTTTTCTCTTCATTGGATCTGTTGGTTTCTATGGATTTGCCTGTGTGCTACTACTGAGGCTGATCTTGCCTTTGTGAGATCGACTCTGCAACAAATACTTTCTGCAAGAATGTGCCCAATCTAGTCAGATGCTCAAAAGAAGATGCAACTGTTGGAATCAGTAATTACTTTTGATGTTTCTCTGTCATCTTAGCATGCTCCACAACAGTGATGATCTTCAACAATTTTATGGTTGTTCTTCTTCAACAATTTCATGCCTAAAACATTTCTTTTGAGGTACAACTTCATGCCTCTTAACAGATGATTCCTTCCTGTTCATTACCTCGATGAGTAATCCTTTGCATGCACTCTAATCTTCTTATGATTGCTGTCATTTTATGGGTAACTGTTGAGAAGTAATACTTGGTCTGGGCGGTCATCTGATCTCAATCCTTCTCAACTTCTACTACGAGATGAGCTCAAGGCCCTGACAGCTCAAGGTTAACCAGATACGCTCATGAGTGACCGCCAGCAAGAAGAAAGAGCCTGTGAAAATCTTTGTGGGTTTGCTCAAACACCTGCTGGTTTGGCTACTTCTGAAGCGGTGGTGCTCTTCCTGGGAACTGCCTGGAATGTTTTGGGTGTGAAGAAATGTCATCCCTCCCGCATGGTACATATGAAAGTCTTACTTTTGACTGAGATTCTGGAGTAACCCAAATCACGGATTTAGCCCCACATTCTTACTTTTGACTGAGATTCTGCAGTACCCAAATCGCCGATTTGGCCCCAAATCTCTCACTGGTACGATGATCTTAAAACCTGCTTGTCAAATCTGTAGCAGATTCACTACATTCCTGATTGTCAAACCTGGAGCAGATTCACTAGATTTCAGATCAGACAAATCGAACCAAACACCACCACTCACAACGAAATCATGGAAAATGGCTCACATGTAATAATACTATCTATAAATTCTGATGAGATTGAATTGCTGAATTTATGTGCACTTCCCTTCTTGGCTTAATAAATACACTTCTAATTACAATGATGTAATAAACCTTTTTATTCATTTTATATATATTTTGTTTTGATAAACATTTATTGTTGTAAGTTTGAACCTTTGTTTCAAATTGTTTGGTTCATTGGTTCCTTATTTTCCTCTTTTTTGGGAGCTATTATAGTTATGAGAAATACATAGTAGTATCAAATAGGTTCAACAAACAATTGTGAAATGATTATTTAATTTTCAAACATGAATTTTGACAGACCTTTTTTTAATTTCTTGAAATTTTTAGCATAATATAGATTAATTAAAAGAATTTGACTTGGATGAATGTAAAAATCCAATTCCAAAAAAGATTGAATAATTCATATGTATCATTCACAATTATCAATGTATAAACAAGTTGATTTTTTCAAATCTACATGAATTAGACTTTTGGAATTCATACTTTAGTTGTTACTAAATTACCAACAAATTGGGTAAAGTAAGGCACATTCATGGTGTATTGTGTGGTTCACCTTGTTGAATCATACAATATTCCATCATGTGTTATGTGAATATGAATCAAATGGGGATTAGTTAGTTTGTACCTGTAGAGAGTGAAAGAGACATGGGAAAATAGGGGAAGCAAGTATATTCAAATTTGAAGAAACATGTGATAACAAGTGTTTCATTAACAACAAATGGCAACCTTTTCTACTCAAAGAGGTTCATAGGAACTCAATAATCATTACTATCTCACAACCTAAGAAAAACAAAGGGCTTTGAAGATGGATGACACTTGACTTTTAATGACAACCATTGTTACGAATACATTTTTACACGCAAATTATCACACACATGCAAAAAAGTATAACTATTGGATTCTTGCCTTTTCCCATTATTAAAAATACCACGTATCCACAAATAACCAAAGCAATAACTTCTATATTGTGTTAAGCTCCATGTGAATTATAATTATCTTAATTCTTCCTACACCTGCAAACCAATATGTCTTTAAACAAGAAAACAATGTTTTGTGTGCACACAACAATTCATACACACTACACATATACACATGTGTACACAAATGTCTCCATCAACTACTACTACTACTACTCCATACTACAATAATAAAAATGTCATTATCTTGTCTTAAAAAACTACATTGATTTCCATGTCCTCATGTTCCATATGCATGTCTCTTTTAATTTTCTCCACTACTCTATTGGTTGATCCCCTTTTCATCTTTCTCCCTTAAGCTCCATACCTCCACATTGCTTCCTTCTCTTCTCCTTGCAATCCTTCCTTTGATTTTTCTCATGATCCTCTCTCTTGTTTCATAACTTTCCCTATTTCAAGTCTCACCATCTCTTAATTAAGTTAAGCAATTATAACTAACTAGTAACCACCTATGAAGAGCTTCAACTTTGTCCTCTAGTTCGGCTACCATCAAGTCCACTATCTTGTAATTCAACTCAGGTTCTTGTTCTCACTAATGGATGTCGAAATTTCAAAATATCACAACTTCTTCAAAATGATTCCATAATTGAACATTTAACAACTCTATCTTATAGCCCTTGAAAAGAGCTTTCCAACATTGTATCATACACCTCAATCAAAGTTGATTTGGCCCCTCAAATGCCAAAACTATAAAATTGTCAATAGGTTTTGCTAGTTTGTTTAGATTGTTGGTTAGTCCTACTTGCTAGTTTATCAAGATTAACGATTTGTCATGCAGGTTTGTTATGTTGGTTTATCATTTTGATAGGCACTTTTAGCACATTTTTCTAGTAAACATTTTGGTTAATCTTTTTACTAGTATATTGGTTATGTAATAGAAGTAACTTTGTTAGCTAAATTATAATGTTTGATTTATTATTTTCTTCTAAATTACCAATAATTCCTTCACCTAACACCATTAGTTTAATAGATTACAAGAACAATTTGTGAATGCTTTGATGGTATAACTCAAAATTTAAATCCTACAACATGGACTAGCAAAACACCATAATTAAATGGTGTGATTAGTGAATTGAGTAAGGATTTCTTAGATTAGATGAAGTAAAAATGTTCAAACACATTGATGTTGTTTATCTAGCTTTAGTACAAGTTACATGCATAAAAAATTTAAAAATCAAGTCAAATACAAAAATTTATCTAAACAATTTAAAGAAATTTAAACAAAATATTGATGCATGACCACATACACATGTGAAAATACACCACCATCATACAAATTATTTTATTTTGAATTGTTGATTTTTTTTTCAATTTGCCTTATGTAAGTATTTTTTTGGGTAGGTAATGAAAAAAAATTATATATGTTCCTATGGTTCTTAAGGGAGGGTGGTGGGGTTACCCCATTTGTGAATGGACCTTTTGAGGTTTTTTTTTTTTCCATTTTTGTGATGTAACTACACCTTTTTATTATGCACAAGGAAAATTAAAAAGGAAAATACAAAACTTTATGATTGTTCCTATATTTTTGTGATTTTTTGGAACCCATTGTTTAAATATGATGAGTTCTACAAAAACATTTTCAAAATGGTCATGGCACATTTTTCCTACAAAAGTCCATTGGGGTTTTTTATTATTGTTGTTATTGTAATGTGAATACCAATTTTTTTATTTGTCAAACATAAATGTGAATAGGATAATGATCATGGCCCATTTGGTTCACGTCTCAACAGGTAAACAAACTTTGGATATAAAAACAAATTGTCACGCAACTTTTGTTTCATTTAGATGTTAATTTTTCCTTGTTTGATTTTTTTCTTACCTTAATTGCCTCTAAATCTTTGCTAACAATTAGGTATTGAAGAATGAAGAAATGAAATTTGGATTTTTTTGGCTTATAAATGAGCCTATGGCCTTTTTTTTCTTAGTCATTTGCTTTTGCACTTGTTATTTCATTTCATCAATTACCCATCATCATTGAGATCATATTATTTGTCACCTTCCTTTTATTCTTACGTGTGCATGTGTCACTTTGGGATGAAATATGATGGACAACATCATCAACATTCCACTATTCACAATGTATGTTGATGGTCAGGTGCAAAAATTGTTTTGATTTGTTTTAATTAATTGTGATCAAAAACTTTTGAACTCACGATGAAAATTTTCTATTGTTCTATAAGTTACAAATGCATAAGAGATTATCCATGCACAAGAAAAAATGTATTTTGTATTTTTTTTTTGCAAATGTAATTTGCAAATTTGGCAAAACAAAAAAAAATTTATGCAAAAATCATTTTTGTTTTGCAAATGTAATTTGCATATTTGGCAAAACAAAAAAATAAGAATTATGCAAAAATAATTCAAGAATTACAATATGCAATCTTTTTCATGTACAATTTTTTAAACTATTCATGTAATGGATGTTTAAACTTATAGTTGTTTTTTACAAACCGTTGACCATATGACATATGTGATTAAACTAATATGCAATGAACCTAGCAATTTCGTTAATGAATTTAACATATTTTACAATTACTAGTCTTTCACTAAAACATCATGTCAAATAACATGTAAGCATTTAATGTAGTTGAAATTGTTTGTAACTTATAAGAAGTGTTTTAAGGAACAAATTTATAACAAATTACCAAAAAAACTTTTATAAAACTTCAACATACACAATGTAATGATTCTTGCTATTGCTAATTGCAATTAATACATACATTCCTTTCTATTGTGAATTATGATATTCATGTATATATCGCATAATTGTAAACATTGAAGGATAAATCCCAAGGTTGATTCCGTTCAGTACTAGCTTGAACAATTAAGGAAAATTATGTATTTATGGACTATGTAGATGTTTTAAGACATTCATGATGTTATTTTGTCCATTTTTTGAAGTCGAAAAAATAGTTTGGTTAAATCTTAATTTGTTTTTTTTAAAAACAAATTGAAGGAATTTTTAAAGATTCTAACCATGTAACTTCAAATAATTTACATTTTTTTCAATAATCATTAGTTATCCCCACTAATCTATTTTACAACTATTTTTAAAATGTGTTTATATTACAAAAAAATTGTTCCATAACATATTATTTTCCTTGAAATTTTAAATACTTTAGTAGATAATTGAATTTTTTTTTGAATTTTTTTTGGTAACCTTATTCATTTTAGTTGTCATAACATTATTAATGTTACATCAATTTTAAAACAATCACAATGTGGCCATGAAAGTTAGTTGAATTTTTTTCAAATTGCGATAAAAGTTTTTTTTCAGATAAAAGAAATCAAGCATATTGTGTTCTATGAATGAATGATATGGGGTGTTTATGTGTGAATATTCAAAATTTTCAATTTATAACCTAATTTGCCCAATAGCTTGTGACCTATAGGAATCCAATTGAGAATGAAAATTTTAACAACATGATGACTACTATCATTGTCTTGATGCATTAAACAAATGCATAGGTGAGAAGAAACTAGGTGGATTAAAATTTTAAATCACTTAAATTTTTTTTTTATGAAACTTTTGCAATAATGAACATGTGTTTGATTATTTTTATTTTGTTACATTCCATTTGTGTGAATTTGTGTTATAATTTTTATTTTTTTTACAATCCTTGAATTTGATTTCAAATACTAATGTATGTAACATTTCTTTATAGTCCTCCATCCAATTTCATGCACAAACATCTTGTTCAAAATATGTCATTTCAAATTTTAATTGCGACTAGATGATTTAAGAGGTGGATTTTGATTTCTGACGAAGCTACATTTCTAACATTACTTGTTCATGCATGTTGTTTTCAAATTTCTTGTCATCTCTTAATATAAATATATACAAAGTAATTAGGTAGGAACTTGGATTTGGTCCTTCATTCCTTTTGTTTTTGAACTATCCACACAATTAGCAAAATTTAATAAAATTATTGAAATTGGGTATCAAATGTTCTATTGAATACACCATGAATGCATATTTATTGCACAGGGTATGGGTAACATCACAAAACTATCAAGTTTCATAGGTTCATATAAACTTCATGCAATATTATGTTTTCATAGGTTTATACCAAAATCATTTGAATTATGTGATATAATTATTATGAGTGATATTTGTATATATTTAATATTTTAAATATTTAAACAGTTGAAACATTGTTTTTGAATGACATATGTAAATGTTCATGTTTAATACACAAAATAACATAATTTTATTCAAAATAACATCATAATAATTGAACAAATTTAGTTAATATGTAAATCATAAATATTTCATATCAAAACATCACAAATAGAAAAGACACATCATTTATATAAAAATAATATATATATTATTCATGCCATTGTTACATTTTGAAGTTCATGGATTTTGCACAGACAGATTAATTTACAATTTTTGCACAAATTTTATTAAAATTTTGGGATGTTATAAGTTTGTAATGAATTAATGCAACAATGAAACCACATAGTATGAAGGCACATAACAAATGAAAAAAATAATAATACACAACAATAAAATAATCTTATCACTAATTTTATCACAAAATGCAATTTGGTTCCCCATTATATGCATGTGTATTTTTTTTATTTCAAAATTTGAATTTCATTTGTTCTTTCACCAAATTGTGTATTCAACCTTAAATTTGAAAAAAAATTCATATAACTTTAATATGTACATAACTTTTGGTATGACATTTTGATTTTAGATGATAATAAACACAAGAGGAAGGATGGTGGGGGGGGGGGGGGGGAGAAGTAATAAACATTTATGAATAAATTATAATGCTTGCTTGCACCTTCTTAATAAAGTTTTAAAAACTTTCATGTTTGAATCCAAACTCATAAAAACTCACACTAACAATTCATCCCATCCCATGATCATGATATCACAAAAAAAATGAGCACATCTATGAGGCTCATTTGATCAAATCACATCCATACCCATAGCCAAAGCAAAACATGGGATTGAAAAAAAAAAAAAAGAAAAAAAGAAAAAAACAAGCACGTGTCGATTTACCAAAAAGGCCTTGGTGATCACACTTTATAATTGCCTTCGTGCCTTGTTGAGATGGGTTGGAAAGACTCATCCCAAATGCCAAGCAATTCAAAAAAGGCGAGCTAAAGACAATTTGGTTCATCTAGTTATATCAAAAGGCTAAATTCAACACTTACAAAAACATATAGTACCTAGTAGTGGAAAACAACATCATGTAGTTCTTGTTGTGCATGTGAACTTTATTGGTAGTAAGGATGTTGATAATGATGATGTTGAGCTTGTCAAAGATGAACTTTGTTGCAATCAAACATGTTGACAACGTCTTCTTGTTGTTGTTGTTGATGATGATTGTGAAATTGTTGGAGATGAGCTTTGTTGCTATCAAACATGTTGACAATGTCTTGTTGTTAATGTTGTTGATGATGGTGATTATTGTGAACTTGTGGGAGATGAATTTTGTTTTGTCATCAAGTATGTTGAATATGTTGGACGCCAATGATGATGACAACAATTACAAGGAGCTTGGCAAAGATGAATTTTGTTGTTATCAAGGATATTGACAATGTTGTTGTTATTTGATAAGATGATGATGAGCTTGTGGAAGATGAATTTTTGTTGCTATTGAGGATGTTGACAACATGTTGATGGTGATGATGACGACGACGATGATGATGATGATGAGAGGAGGAGGAGCTTGTCAAATGAAAATTGTTGCTTTTGTGAATCTTCAGGTTGATGATGTTGATGTGATGATCTTGCCACATGGATTTTGTTTTGCTATGGATCATGTTGATCATGATGTCGCAATGATGATGATGATGTTGTTTTGTTGCACTTGTTGACGATGTTGTTGTTTTGTTGATCTTGTTGAGAACTAGACACAAGAAGAGCAACAAGAAGAAGAAGAAGAGGAGGAGGAAGAGGAAGAGGAGGAGGAAGAAGAAGAGGAAGGGGAGGTGTGAGAAACAGGAAAGCTCTAGTAGAAAAACAAACAATCAAACAAACAAAGCTAGCTAGCTGATGAGCTAGCCATCACGTCGTGAGCAGCTCACAAACCCAAACCACCAGCTTGATGATCAAGCATTCATTGATTGTGTATTGGGTATTACCACCATCTCTCAGAAATTCCCAGACAGACGATTCAAGACAAGACCCACATGAGAGAAAGATCCATGAGAGAGAGAGAGAGAGGTTCTTGAGATGAATTTTGTTTTGAAAGAGACCTGAGATGGAGGAGTTGCTCTTTCCGCAGAGATTCAGTGATGGATTGCTTGCTTGATTCTTAACAATCTCAACAACAACACTAAGGTAAGTCTCGGTGTGTCTCTCTTCTGATGTGTTTTTTGCTCCGATTGGTTTCATTTGATTTCATTGTCTTCGACTCAGGAACAACAACGTGAAGCAGAAGAAGACGAAGATGATGATGATGATGATGATGTAGAACAACAACAATAAAACAACAAGATGAAGAACAAGAAGTACAAAAACAAGAACAAGATGAAAAAGAAGAAGAACATGAGGAGGAGGAGGAGGAGGAGGAGGAGGAGGAGTAATTTCGGATCTGGGTTTGTTGTTGTTGTGCTTTGTGTGCGGGAAAAAGCAATTGCAAGAGAGCAAAAGTAATTGCAAGAGGAGGGAGGGAGGGAGAGAGAGAGGGGAGGATCTGTGTTTTGTCTTGGCTATGGAGATGCGCGAAGGGTTCCTGTCGTCTTATTATGTAATATAAAATTGGGAGAGACTGTTTTTCGTCTTTTGATTTGTTGCAGTGTGGGGGGTGGTGGTCGTGAGAACGTGGCAGGATCTTCTCGTTTGAAGGAGTCAAAATTCGCAGCCAAGAAAGAACGCAAATCGTTGGGACTTGTGTCCGTGTGAAGAAGACGACGGAGAACAAGAACAAGCAGAACAAGAACAAGAAGGAGAAAGGGTCAAACTCTTTTCTTTTCTTGCTCAGATTCTCGCGAACGTTGTTCTGCGGCCACGGAAATCTCTGCGTCGTCGTCCACGAATCCAGGTAATGAAATTCTAGGGCTTTTTCTTCGGTTTCCAAATTCCAAAGCTCCGCATCTGCCGGGCTGCAATGCTATTTTTCTAACTTTTTTTCTTCAAAAACTCTCATCAGTAGAAGCTTTCTCTGCTTTGGTGGAGGGAAAAAAAGAAAAAGAAGAAGCAGCAGCAGCAGCAGCAGCAGCAGCAGAAGAAGGAGAAGGAACAGAAGCAGCAGAAGGAGAAGAAGAAGAAGAAGAAGAAGAAGAAGAAGCGGCAGCAGCAGCAGAAGAAAGAAGGAGAAGAAGAGGGTTTTGATGATGTGTTTGTCTTTGAAGAAAAGGCTTGAGATTTAGTATTGCAAAATAGCCAAAAACCCTTGGTTGTTTGATGAAAGCTTTTGCAGGTCTTTTTGTGTTTTGTTGTAGCTTTTTGTGGGTACAAAAGAAATCCCCTAACTTCTGAAGCCAGAAACTCTTTTCAAGGTCGTTGAGGATTTGGCAAGATTTGGTGACAATCTCTTGAGGAAGAGGAAGAGGAGTTCAGTACTTTAGCTTGTTTTGGTTGGGGTTTGGGGTTTTGAGAAACAAATTCTTTGAGAATCCAAGAGATTGAGACAATGTCTTGGAAGAAAAACAATCGGTGTGAATGATGGGCTGCCAAACCCTAACTTTCTTTTGTCTTTGAGGAGGAGAGAGGGGCTACATGTATTTTGGAAAGGGAAGATGATGTTTTCCACTTGCCTCTCAACTCTATCAATGACATCTCGCTGACTTTGTTCGTGTTCAGGAAATGGAGAAAACAGTGATGACCGTGTTTTCAGCTTTTTGGGAGTTTTTTCAGATGCCACAATCAGATTGCAAGAGTGTAGGTAAACTGAAATAACAGAGGTCTCAATTTTGAGCTTCTTTTTTCTCTTTGTCATTTTCCATCATCGTCAAAGTGTGGCCATGCAGACAAGAAGAAGAAAAGAAGCGAAGACACTCACAGGTAGGGTTTGGCTCATGGAGAATTCAACACTCCTCTCATTGCTGTTGTCATTTATATGAAGATGGGCAGAGAGTGGAGTTTGTCACTCTTATCTTGATTTGCAAGCTTGAGCTTTCTGTGCAGTCTAGGACAAATGGATAGGTAGCAGATGCTGAATTTGTTCCTGTCCTCTGTGGGGAATCAGGTTCGCAACTTTGTTGGGAGGACTGAAAAACAGCTTTGTAGAATAGTTGCTCAGCTCGAATCCGTCTGTCAGTTTCTCTCTCCCCCATTCCAACAGGACAGGAAGTAGGAATGGAGACATGAGTTTGATGAAAGTTTGAGGCTTCAGCACAGTCGATGATTTGGCAACAACAAAACCAATTGCTAGCATGCTGAAGTGGA
Source organism: Sphagnum contortum (assembly GCA_963920785.1). NCBI lineage: Eukaryota > Viridiplantae > Streptophyta > Sphagnopsida > Sphagnales > Sphagnaceae > Sphagnum > Sphagnum contortum. The sequence continues at coordinate 6,232,230 of OY987291.1, read as the reverse complement.
CTCCTTTGCAACCTTTTTGTTCCTCATAAAGCATTATCAGGAGAGAAGCTCCTCCTTGTCAGTTTGAGATTCCATGTTCTCCATGAAGACTTCATCAATAGGGCCACGCCTGTTGAGGGTTTTTGAGTACCAGGCTGCATAAAAGGGGAGTGGAAACAGATTTCTCCACAATACTTTCCACTGCCACTATTCATCTTCTACCCGCTTCTCAAGGCGGGTTGCCAACTGCTGATTGCTTGCAGGTGGTCATATCACAGTTTGGCCAGGGTATTCATATATGTTGTTTCCAGATTGGGCCAAGAGTTCTATGCTTTTGGAATTTCAGAGAGAGACTTTGTCTGACCTGCACAGACTAAGCTCTAGACTTTGATCTGAATTATCAAGCCTCAGAATTAGCAACACGGGTATTTTCAATTTGCACGTTGACTGGTGCTTTGACATTTAAGAAGTTGGATTGGGAATTCTGACTATGAGGGTGAAGTTACATTATGGCAATTCTCCACTTGCAAGGCTTCTTCAGACGACTGTTGCTCTACTACTTGGTGCAGACAGTTTCAGTCATATATTGCAGTGAATTGGAGTTGTCATTGGTGAACTGGACAGATGCAAGTTCAACGACTTACTCTGGAGTTGTTGCTGAAGGTGCAGTGCAGCTGCCAAATAGATTACCAGATTGTGGACCTTCTCTGCCCTCATATGATCCGAGCTGCTGGCCTCAAGTGAAGAATCAGTCCCTTGGTTGTGAAACTGACTTACATGGTGTGGGATCTATTGACACTGTGTGTGTGCTCAGCAAGTCTATCACTCTTTTAAATAATTCAGTAATTGTTGGAGATGGAACACTAGAACTATTGTCAAATGTTTCTCTCTCATGTGGAAGTCCAGGGTGCACATTGATAATACTCTTGTCAGGAGATCTGAATTTGGGTTCAAGCTCATCAGTTGTAGGTGGAACTCTAACAATTCAAGCTTCAAATGTGCATTTGGGTGACAATTCCACACTTGATTCCACTGCATTTTCCGGAAGCCCTCCTGCACAAACCAGTGGGACACCAACTGGGTCAGAAGGAGCAGGTGGTGGTCATGGTGGCCGAGGGGCTTCCTGTGAGAGTGATGAGGGAAAAGATCAAAGTGATACTTGGGGGGGTGATACATATGCATGGACTTCACTTAGTTACCCTTGGAGCTATGGCAGCAAAGGAGGTGAATCAGGTGATACTACAGAGGTTGTAGGTGGTGGATTGGGAGGTGGGCGTGTGGGACTCACAGTTGTCGGCAGGTTAGATGTCATGGGGACGATTGAGGCCAATGGGGGCTCTGTGAGTGAGGGTGGTGGCGGGGGTGGCTCAGGTGGCAGCATCATAATCAAAGCTGCACAAATGTGAGAGTTGCTGTACAACTTTGTTGCAGGAGATCCAATCACAATGCATGTTCTTTTTATCATTAAGGATAGCATAGCCCCTTTTTGAATTGTTCTATTTGTTTAGTCAACTTGAGTGCTATGTTATATGTGATTGCAGCAAGGGAGTTGGTACAATCAGTGCCTCAGGAGGAACAGGGCGAGGTGGTGGTGGTGGGGGTCGTGTATCTATTGAATGTCCAGATTATGGGAACGTAACAGTTCTGGTTCATGGTTCGGATTCTCTCTCTGTCCATCTTCCCTTCAAGTGGTTTAATTTGGATAATTGCTGTCAGAGAAGTATTGACATTTCCATCTCATAGTGGCATTTCCACCTTGTAATGTCATTTCCATCTTATAGTTTTCATGATTCTTACAGGTGGGGACAGCTTGGGTTGCCCTACAAATGCTGGGGGAGCGGGCACTCATTTTGATGTTGTGTTACGGTCTCTGCATGTATCAAACAACAATAAGCCAACTCAAACAGATACTGTATTGTTGGAGTTCCCCATCCAGCGACCACTTTGGGGAAATTTGATTGTTGAGAGCTCTGCAAGAGTGGGGGTTCCTCTTCTTTGGAGCAGAATACAGGTGAGAGTGCAATCACATTCAGTGAATGCCTTTTAATTACAATTATCTGTTCCGTTTGCTACCCACTGCAATTTGTTCTACAAAGTATCATCTATGCGAATCTTGTTCCAATCGATATCTTTGCTCATTATTGCAGGTTTGGTCTTGTTCAGCTTGGTCACCACTAGCATGAGTTGCCTTTTTTTCTGCCATGCACTTCCAAAGTACTTCTTTGTTAATGAACGGAAGCCAAAGAACTGGAACATTGTTCGAGAAAAGCTTGATAAATATGTCAAAGAAGTATATGAAGAGTGCCCAACCATTTGTTTTGCTGCTTGTTGGGGATGGTAGGTAAGGGAGAGGATAAAGTTGTTGAGTGGCAGCACTCTCAGTTTTGGGCTTGCACGCTTCTCTAGTTCAGAGTTTGAACTGGTGGCAGATGAGCTTTCCATGGACGACTCTGCAGTGAAGGTATTCCAATGCTCTGGTTCTGATTTCCTTGCTTCATTTGGGTTTTAGTTCCCACATGCTGTATCTCTTGTGCTTCCTTTGAATTTATAGTACATAAGGGTGAAGGCAAGGTACATGATAGTAGCTGCAAGCCACTGTGAACTGAAATGGTGGTTCAAGAATCTGTAGCTGGCATAGAATGAGAGTAACTATCTCATCTGGTATCCTGCCTTGTGGAGCTTCATTCTGTGGTCATTTCATGAAACAGTAACATGTGTTGTAACTGCTGCCCTATACTGACAGGTATTTGGAGCTCTGAAGATGACAGTAAGAAGTCTGGTGATGACCAGTTCTGCAATTACGGTTGTAGCCAGCAAGGATGATTTGATAGTGGCTACATCAACTGTGGAGGCAAGCAGCATCATGTTGCTCAAGGTGCATAATTTTCCCTGCTTGGGTCTTTTGTAGAAGTCAAGGCCCATCACTTGCTGTGGTACACAATCTTGCAGAAACACATTACTGCAATATTGAGCCTACCAAAGAACCAACCATCTATGTCAGCCAACAGCGTCTTACAAGAGGATAATTGTTGCCCTCTGGAACAGAAAATGCAAGTGGCAAAAAAGCTTTACTTTGGTCTGTTGGTTTTGGCAGGATGGATCATCAATTAAGTCGAATTCAAACTTGGGAATGCATGGGCAGGGCTTATTGAGCCTGGTTGGGGTTGGGGACTGCATCAAAGCTCAACGTCTTTTTCTCTCATTGTTCTATGACATATATGTGAGTGACTTTTTCCATTATTGTTATGCTTCTAACAGCATGCTATGGATTGGAATAGGTCAAAATTTAACAGCCAATGTAGAAGTTTTGTTGCAACATGTACTTGTTTCTTCTGGCTTGGTATGCAGTTTGCTAGCTCAGAAGTAAGTTGAAGGGGGTGGAAAATTGTCCTATGAAAAATGAGGCTTTTCGAAGACAGGAAAGAGTTTTGTATGCACACCTCTTTTGGTTGAGTTGAGAGGTTCAGTGGACATTGTGTCTTGAAGTGGGGATCCATGAGGTTCCATGGTTTTAGGTGGAGAGAACAAGTGACAAAAGAGGGGGGGAAGTCTCTCTACAGGTAGGGCGTAATGCAAGCTTACAGGCACCACTTGAGGCCGATTCTCCTATCAAAGAAGAGTATGTGCTACCTTGCAGTTCATGTAGTTATCTTAGTTCTCCACAAACTAGTTAGTCCAGTGTTCATCTGTAACTGTGGTTGATGATATTATGTATCAGATGTTTCCAGGATTAGAAACCGAGTCTAATGCTCTTAATACTCTATTGTATTGCATTGCATGTCCAGAATCACAAAATTATACTGTGAAAGCACAGAGTGTCCAGTGGAGGTGACTACCCCATCTGAGGACTGCACTTTGAATATTTCATCACCATTTTCTCTCCAGGTGCATGCATGACCAGATGCCTTTATGCAGAATGTTTTCCTGATTTTCAGTCTGTCCTCTCACCTGATACAAGTGTTTGAAGGTGCTGTGTGCTTTTCCACATCCTTCAGACTTTCCTGTAATGCAGACTGCCATCTTTTTTTTCAGCCAGACAGATTGCTCAGTTTTCACTTCAAAATAGTTCTAAAGTAGCTGACTAATGGCAATATGCATCTCTGGACCTTGTGAATGATTTTGAAAAGCTCATTGGGTCTGGACAACACAGCCTAATTGTTAAAGGCAAATTGAAAAGATGCTGTGCTTTTTCAGTTAGTACGTGCATTGGACTGATTGTTTGTTTGTGACCTGCAACCAGATCTGTCGAGTGGATCATATTGATGTTCTAGGTCTTGTTCTTGGTAGTGTAGTGCACATACAGCGTGCCCGAAATGTAACAATAAGCCCTGGAGGAGTGATTTCCGCCTCTGCCTTGGGTGGGTTTCTGCTTTAATCAATGTTGTAGCAGATGTCTGCAAGTTATTTGCTCTACAGTGGTAATTCTGCATTGTGTATTTCGTTATGGTGAATAAAGCTTGTGAGCCAATTGTAATGTTCACAGGTAAGGAATGAGTTCTGTTGCTGATTGTTTTAACCCGTCTTTTCTTTTTGAAAATAGTAACATGATCAGGGTGGGTTGGTGACAATACAGGATGCCAAGGGGGGCCAGGGAAAGGCAGCTATAAAGCAGGCAGTGCAGGAGGGGGTGGTGGTCATGGGGGTAAAGGGGGACCAGGGATATATGGCAGCAAGAGGTCAGAGGGGGGTGATGTATATGGCAACAAGCAGCTGCCATGTGAGCTTGGGAGTGGAGGTGGCACCTCTGCTGGCCTTGGCTATACTGCTGGTGGTGGAGTCATTGGTAAGCCATCAATACTGTGACGGCCATGTTTTTGGTAATATGACCCTCTTCTTTGTCAGAACACAAGCATCAGAATACTTGTGTAACTCTGATGCTACCACTGACTTGCTCTGTCCACTTTCATAAACTAGAGAGAAGGTGGTTAGTTTATTCATTTCTGCTGGGAATAGGCACATAGCTTGACATAGATGGTTGTGGTGGTGGGCTTTGGAATGGGGTTTAGTGCTGGGTTCGTTAGACCATCCAATATCAACTGTAGAAGTGTATGGAGTGTTAGCGGCGGATGGAGAGAATTCAGACGAAGTGGGATCAAAGGTGGCAATTGGAGAAGAGGGTGGGCCTGGGGGAGGTTCTGGTGGCAGCCTCCTGTTATTTTTGAAGACCATGACAATGGGAAATATGTCTTTGTTTTCAAGTGTGGGTGGCCATGGGGGTCTGGTTGGAGGTGGTGGTGGGGGAGGCGGCCGGGTTCATTTTCACTGGTCCAACATTGCAACTGGGGAGGACTTTGTGCCCCTGGCAACTGGCAGGGGCATCATTGCAACAAGGTTGCTGCCTTGCCTTGTCTTCACTACTTTGGAATATGTGATTGTGAGTGCTGTTATTGTGCTGTATTTTTACCATTTAGACCATCAAGAAAATGTTCCTTTTGTAAGGTCATCATCTGCTCTTTAGATGTCAATTGATGCCAAGTCAAGTTGACCAGCAGAATTATATGCAAATAGGGGTGACAGTAGCATACCCAGGACTCTAAACTCCTTTTCTGTTTAGAATTCAATCTTGTTCCAGTGCTGTTCAATAGGCTTTCAACAAGTCTCTGTGGGTAGAGAGTTGCACGTCTGTGTTTTGCAACCTTCCCTGTTATTGGGCTGCCAATGGGTTCTGATATGGTGAAGAGATGACGTGGCCACAGGGGTGGAATAGGCAGTAAGAGCGGGCTTGAGGGTGGAAATGGCACTATCACTGGCAAGCCATGTCCTCGAGGCCTTTATGGCCTTTTCTGTGAGGTATGCAAAATTGTAGAGGCTTGGAGTACAGTGCAATTGTAATTGTAATCAAATAATTGCAAGTACACACTGTACACTTAGTACCCCTGTGTACTTGTTTCTGTGAGAGAGAAACCTCAGAATAATGATGCAAGAATAGTAGTGCTGTAAAAATGGCACCAGTATCATGTTCTTCAGTATCAGTCATTTGATGGTTATTTCACTATTGTCACACTGCAACAGGAGTGTGAGATTGGAACATATAAAGATGAGATTGGTTCAGCAAGAGAATTGTGCAAGCCTTGCCCTCCTGAGCAACTTCCACATCGGGCTCTGTACACCTATGTTCGAGGTTCCTAATCCCTCTCTTATTCTGTTTTGTATCATTGCAAATGAGGTCTGGAACATTTGCATCCCCATTTCAGCATCTTACATTACAATTATAGAGATTCTGCCAGGAGCAGACTGCTGATAACTCTAAACTACTGTTTAGTTGGTTGTGGTTTAGTTCAGGTTTATATGGATAAACCTCTGAAGTATGATGATGTGGGCCTGCTACACAGGTGGTGTAAGGAAGCCAAAATGTCCATATCAGTGTACTTCAGAGAAGTACCGCATGCCTAATTGCTATACCATGCTAGAGGATTTGATATACACACTTGGAGGTCCTTGGTTGTTCACGCTCCTGCTATCCTGCATAATGGTCATTTTGGCGCTTGTTCTGAGTGTGGCCCGTGTCAAGCTCATTGGTGATGATTTTACAACCCCTCCCCCTGCACCCCATGGAGCTCACATTGACCATTCCTTTCCTTTCCTTGAATCTTTGGAAGAGGTAATAAGGTCAATCACAATCTTATTGAATTGTCTTGGAAACTATTATCTTGTAAAAGCTTTATGTAAGAGTGGGATTTTGATACTGGTCTACCTCAGAAGAACATGTGCAGAACAAAAAAGACATGATGGTCTTTTCAAGGAATTCAACTCTTTCCAAGCTTTTTTTGGTGCAGGTGCTTGAAACAACAAGAGTTGAGGAATCACAGACACATATGCATCGCATGTATTTCATGGGGTGCAATTCATTTGGGGAGCCTTGGTACCTCCCTCACTCCCCTCCGGAACAAATCATTGATCATGTGTAAGTCTCCTCACACATGCTTCTTCCAATAACAGCAAAGCTTACTACTTTAAAATTGCTTTTGTATAATGCACCCAGATATATGCAGCTCCACAGTAACACGTGGTTCATAACAATCTCAATCAACTTCAGTTCTTACATCCACTGGATATGCTGGTTTAGAGCAGTAGCATATGTGGATCTATGTCATTGTTCCCAAATCTGTGGGCTATGTTTTGAACTGCATATTGTTGTCACTTCAGTGACCTTTTTTGTTTTTCTCATTGGTCCTCTTGCTCCTTGAGATAGGAAGATCATCCTGAGTTTCTTCTTTTGTTCATCTTCTTCTCCATGTCTAAGAATGCCCACTTTGGACTCCTGTGGAGAAGCTGGGCAACATGGTTTTGCTTTCTTGTTTTCTTTCAAACCAGTGCTGAGGTGTGTTTGCTATTAAAAATGCAGGTATGAGGATGCATTCAATCGATTTGTGGAGGAGCTAAACACATTAGCAGCTTATCAGTGGTGGGAAGGCTCAGTGCATAGCATATTGACAGTGCTGGCGTACCCGTTGGCATGGTCATGGCAGGAATGGCGTCGACAAATTAAAATCCAACGGTTGCGTGAGTATGTATGCTCTGAGTATGATCATGCTTGTCTTCGTTCGTGCCGCTCTCGGGCTCTCTATGAGGGCCTTAAGTTGGCAGCTACCCCAGATCTCATGCTGGCATATATTGATGTGTTTCTGGGAGGGGACGAAAAACAACCAGATCTACCGCCCAAGTTGATGGACAGGCTACCCATGTCCATTCTTTTTGGTGGCGATGGCAGCTACATGGCTCCTTACTGTCTCCATAGTGATAACCTTCTTACGACCCTTCTAAGCCAGGTTTGTTTGTCATCCATCTTACATTCCCCTTCAATGATGACAGAATAGATGCACCTGGATGCAGATTTGTGACTCCTTCTGAGTCTGCCAATCTTCAGTGGGACTGCTGGATCAGTGTGAAAGCAAGCTAACCACATATTCTGCCCAATTTTTTCATGTTTTGATCATTGCCTTGACTTTCTGGTTTCTGCCTGCCTGTAGAAAAATAAACATTTCCTGAATTGATGACTATTGCCAATGTTGATGTGGTGTGCAGGCAGTGCCAGCAACAATGTGGTATAGAATGGTGGCAGGATTGAATGCACAGTTGCGGACAGTGAGGCGGGGTTGGTTGAGACGCAGCTTGTTACCTGTCATCAACTGGCTAAATACGCATGCAAATCCTTGGCTTGCTGCTCAAGGTTTGCATGTGGATTTAGCCTGGTTTCAAGCCACCACTTCTGGCTATTACCAACTGGGCTTAGTTCTAAATGCCAGGGATGAGGCGCCTTACTCTTTATACCATTCTGATTTGATGAGCCTTGCCCGGTCTTCTGGAAGGTGAGTTTTCTGTAGCTATTGAAGTTTGTGTTGCTATGATGCTATTATGAGTTCTCTATGTTTGGATTTTGGCAAGAAAATGATTGTCTGTGTTGATGGAACCACCACAGTGCTCGCTATGGACTGATAGACCCAGATGGTGTTTTTCCTCGACCTGAGCAACCGTGGCATCTTAGCCCAAGCTACTCAATGCTAGGAACTTCTAGACGGTCAATTGGAGGAGCTATTATTGACACTGTAAGCTTGAAATCCTTGGAGGATCACCATCGTTACACCTTCTTGCCACTGACCTTTCTCTTGAGAAATACGCGGCCAGTTGGTCATCAAGTGAGTAATTTCCTGCACAGAAACAATTTTGATTGCAGTGAGAGGATATATGAGAATGTTCACCAGATTCTTGTGATTGGGATTCTATGAGAACAATGGCCAACTGCTCTACATAGTAGACTTGTTCCACATGCGAGCAAAAGATTCTCAGTTTAACTGTACCAGTTAGAATGAACTCAGAGAACCGATGAACTCAGAACCACTTTTTTCTTTTTTCTGTTGATGTCAATCAGTGTACAATATTCTTCCTATCTAAAACAAGTCGTTTTTGGTTCATGTATTGTTATGGCGTTTTTGCAGGCGTCTGTAGGACTAGTGATTTCATTATTGCTGTTGGTGGATTTGAGTTTAACTCTATTGACGCTGCTACAATATTACTCCATATCGACGGGTGCCATTCTCATAGTGGTTCTAGTGCTGCCATTGATATCCCTATTACCAAGTGCAGCAGGCCTCAATGCTCTGTTCAGCCATGGTCCCCGCCGCTCTGCCAGCCTTGCTCGTGTTTATGCCCTCTGGAACACCACTGCAATTGTGAATATGGTATGCACTCAAAAAGACTCTAAAAGGAAGACACTTTGTTCCTTGCAGGTGGTTTTTGATGTGCAGGAAAGTTGATATTTAGGGTCTTGTGAGGTTCTTTCTAAAGGTTTCTCTGATTGTCTCATTGACCACAAGTGAAATCCTTTGACCCGCAAGTGAAATGCTTTGAGTCAGTGGTGGTGGTTTGGATTGCTGCAGTTGGTGGCAGTGGTGTTAGGATTCTTCTATTATGAACTGGTGCTTGGACCTGCAAACGACACTCTCCATCACTACGGCGTTAGTTCATACAAGTATTTTCTGCCCACCTTTTTTTTATCTCATGCTTTGCTTATGGAACTGCAACTTTGTGTAGAACAACATGACAGTGCAGAAGTAACTTGTATCACTAGTAGTGTACAGCAGCAAGAGAGAAGAATTGAGATTGGTCCAGTCCCATGAAAGTCATTGAAAAGGAAATAGCTCACTACAGATTACACAATCCTCAAGCAGAAACTGCATATAACCGGATTACAATGTGCATTTGCTTTATATATAGCGCAAAACTGCCACTGTATACTAGCTCTTTTCAAACAGGAAAGAGATTCATTCAGTCACCATTCATATGAATGTAGAGTTTGTGAAGTCTAAGAAATTTTGACCATATTTAGATAATCAGGAGTTTTTTAGAGCGATGAAGCAAGAAGTGATGAACATGAGTGAGATGTAATTTACATCTTTAATAGATGTGTGTCCCTCTCTCTGAACTCAAGAAAAACATGTTCATGTGTTTGCCAGGGAGGATGATAGCTGGTGGCTCTTCCCAGGACTACTGTTGCTGGTCAAGTGCGTGCAAGCAAGGATGATCGATAATCATATTGCCAATCTTGAAATTCAAGACACCACTCTTTACTCAACAGACCCCACTATCTTCTGGGAGTCATAAAAAGAAACCCGCAGGAAACAGAAAACCCTTATGCTGAGCAATTAGTTTTTCAGCTTTCAAAATCTAGTTGCAGGTCTGGTAAGAGGCCGGGGGGGGGGGGTGTTAGAAGAGGATGAAATGGTTTGATTTTTACTTACACAGGAGATTTCAAGTGCGACTAGAAATCTTTGAGAGTAGGCTCCAGGTTGATTAGAAAAGGACATTCTCTTTGGTTCTCAAAAGGCTCCTGATTTGGAAGAGTACCTAAAACAGAAGCCAGGGGGCAAAGAAAAGATGCCACACCTCTTTGATTGATGGTGTCATTGGATTGCGGGAAGATGTTGTAACAGTGTATGGCAAAGAGTACATAATGTCCACAGAGAGCTTGTCATCTATCACTGACAACCAGAGTACAGTTATCCACTGCTATCTGTTGCAAATCAAGCGTTGATTGGCAATGAATGTGTTGCTGAACATCTCAGCTATAACTATGCACCCATCTAAAATGGACTTCTCTTGCAGAGACAACCCTGGGAAAGTAATGGATTTGCACACAACAGGCAGAAAGATGAAGTGACTAGTATTTGCCATACTTAGGCTTGGGCTAAGAACCATCCTTAACTTCTCCAAAGGTAGCAATTGAATGCATGATTATCAATTGATACAAGCTCATTCACATGATGCACTCAGATCATTTCACATACATGTGGAGAAAAGATCTGTATCCCTTGGAAATCTTGCTTGGGGATTCCAGTGATGATGATCCAGTAACCTAAAAGAGTTTCATGTGCTAATGATGATGATATTAATTCCAACATCATATCAAAATTTAGAACTCTTAAAACCACTTCCAGAAAAAAAGAAGCCCACCTTGTCTTGTCCTTCAGCAATTGGATCTACTGCTTCTATTGAATGCAGCCCATAACCAAATATGTAGTTTCCTAGTCATGTCTTCATGGCCTGCTTTCACATCCCTGCTTCCAAAGATGTCGAACCTTATCCAGATTGCAATGTTAGAGTGATACAAAAATTGTCTAACATATGAATCATTAATCAACCAATTCTATTCTCCTTGTTGCATGTGAAGAAAGAAAGAAAGAAGATATGACATGAATCAGCAAGCCTCACAAAACAAATATACATCATCATCCACATCTTTTTACAATGAAAGTATATCCTTATGAAAGAGCAGACAGCTCTGAATCCTCGTCATCATTGACATATTGTAGAGCAATTATCCATGACTCCTGCTCCCTGCTTACCCTTTAGATCCCTCCACACCAGTATCATGCAGTAGCTGACCCACATACATGTCTGAACAACCACAATTGTCACACAAAATCAAAAGTTTTGATTACACATCTCCTTAGGACATTCAAGTTGAATTCATACAATTCATGGGTTTCCTGATAAAAATCACCCTTCTATCTATTCTGTAGGCATGGCAAGTACACCACTAATTTTAAACAAGGAGCAATTGCACTCTGTCATCCAGGGAAAAGTTTAAGATCCTATCAGATTCCAGAGCCCTGTTCAGATCTACATCTTGCCTTTAAATATTTGCTCCACTGTAACCAATTGGTGGCTGCTGTTTAGCTCCAAAATCACTCAGGCATTTGACAATTTCATCTGGTTTGGATATATGTGTCTTCTCAATGTCAACACTACACAGCTAGAACTGGTCCTCGGATCACCATGCAATACTTCCTGCATGTGATGAGATTCCCAGTTGTTTTGTCACTGTTTTTTAGAAGGTTATGTGTGAGAGTTATAAATCACCTTGTTTGGTTTATGCGTAAATCTTAAATCAATATGCATGCATTATACTCTATTCTGGGACATGGTTCCAACCCAAATCTTTAGAGAGCACAGAGTGACATGAGGAACCAACAAAGCATGTGTCAACTGACACAGATTAAACTGTACAGGAAAACTCACAGGTATGTTCAAAACCCTATAGCATAGTATACTTCCCCCAGAGAAGCACTCCTTGCAGATTAATTAGAGTCTACATACAAATACTTTCCATTGAGCAAAATATCAGCAACCACTGATCCACATTATCTCACCAAAAAAATCTATTGTGCAGAAAAGATATATTTTGGTGTATATGAACATATCTGAATCCAGGATAGGGCTCATGTGTATCACTCACCTCCTCTCTTTTAAGCTTTGCCCTTGAAAAGGATTTTCAAGACACAATCTTTACATGAACCTCTTGCTTTCTGTTCTTGATTTCAAATGGACTGCTGTACCCAGCAAATACTGCAGATGACTCGTCATATTTTACACCATCCTTGTCCAAATACTTCTTCAACTGTGAAAATTTAGCCTCATAGTCAAAGTCACCAGGGAATCCACCAAAAGGACCAATAACAGCCATGACAGCCTCTTTGTGCACATTGAACTTGATCTTAGGATCTCTAGGTGTGGGCAGATCATTTACAGACTTGAACCTGCATGAACCCAAAGTGGATGGAGAAACATTTTTATAAGAGTGTACCATAAAAATGTCCTCCCACAAATGGCAGATTTCAAATGAAACAATCATTTAGGGTTTAGGGTTTGAAGGACTGTACAAACTTAGTCCTTAAGGGTGAAGGACTTATACAGTCCAACCTGTACATCCACCCTTATACAGGTTGGACTGTACAACCTTAAGGACTATACAAGTTTTCAGGACTGTATAAGTTGCCAGAGTGGATGAAGGAGAGAGTATATGCACAATATGGCTGGAGGAGTATACCTGCTGGGCACAAAGAAACCAGTTTTATAACCAGCCTCACTCAGGACTGGTGTGATGTGGACCGGGCCAGTCATCTCAATCTCCATGTTCTTTGAGTTTCCACCTGAAATGAAGAGGAAACAGCGAACGAACCCAATAGAAGTTGCTAAGTTGTAAGTTGAATTCTCCACAAGTGTCTCCACCCATATCTGCAAACCCCAAAGAAGAGAAACACTTTCCTCAGTCAATTGAGTGCCATCAAACGAAACATATGCATCCAGGAGAAAAGGCATGCCCTTTGAAGTCGAAGCAAAGCTTGAAGCCAAAGTCCTGAACAGTCATGGATCCCTCTTGTTTCCTTCATGTTTGAAACTAATCTTGATCTGTGGAGTAAATGTTTTCTCTTTCAGAAAGCAAAGAGAAGTGTGACAAGCCATGGTAATTCCCCTGAGTTTTACTTATCTATTTGATTGCACAGAATCTCCCATAACAACACTTTGAATGTAACTATTGTGTCAGATCCAGCAAAAGTGAAACTAACATGTCATAATGAATAGCCACAACTAGCTGCCAGACTCTCACTCTCAATTCCCAATTGTGGTTATAGTTAAAGTCATAATAGTCTAGCCATCAGGCAACAGTATTGTACGAAAATCTGCATCATGAGTTTTTGTCTCATTTATGGAAGTGCCAGAAGGATTCAGTCATGATGCTGGCAAGCACTCATGAGACGTAGCTAACCAAAAAAGTAAACAATATCCTCATTCAAGCTGCAACAAGCTTGTGAGGGTAAGCTTCACATCATTTTAGATTGCCCCCTGTACAAGCAAGTATGTCATCTAAGCCAACAGCATCCAGAGGCCTTTACCCTGAGTATTACTGTAGACAAAATTTTCATAGTTGCATTGCCTTTCATACTGACATTTTGCATGGATTGCATTAGGGCAGCTTCACTTCATTTTAGATTGCCCCTGTGACAAGCAAGCATGTCATCTAAGCTGAAGGCATCCAGAGGCCCTTCCCCTGAGTATAACTGTAGACACAACATACATAGTTGCATCGCCTTTGATCCTTTCATTCTGAGATTTTCTATGGATCACATTAGAGCAGGTTCACGTCATTTTAGATTGCCTCTGTGACAAGCAATATTGTCTAGAGCTACTGCAAGGGCTACAAAGAGTGTTAACTAACGGACATAAACATAATTTCACGAACTTCGCAATGACAAAACGATCTACGTTCCCAAGAATTTTTTATTAAACTACTCTAGATAGATCACTTTAAAAACAGGCTTTTCTTGATCAGCTGAACATCTCAATTTCTCTGCAGCTCCAGATTTCAGCTTTCTTAACACCAGACGGCAAACAAACGCCTTGAAACAAGAACCGCAAACAGTTTTGAAACAAATTGCCAACCACAAGAAGAAGCAACATACAAAGCACCTGCAGAAAGTACACAGAAAAAAAAACGGTGTCGCGGAAAAAGAAAAAGAAAAAGCACGTCTACGAAGATACATCAAGCTCACCTGTCCACCAGGGTACTTCCGAAGCTCGTACCCGTTCCCCTTCCCGACGACATCACAAGCAGGCGTTTCGATAGAGATTTGCGGTCCACAGGAATCGTCACTGCTCTTTCTCGATTCGAAAGCCCGATCACGAATTCTAGTCTCTCCTACTGTTCCTGCTGATGATGAAGCAGAGGCGACCAAACGCAGCAACGATTCGTCATCTCTTCCCTGCACTTCCAGCGAAATTGCTGCTACAAACAGCGGCACAAACACAAACGCCGATGCTCTAAACATATCGAAGATCATCGCCATTTGTTTTGTTCCCCGCAACAAACAAGAACTGCAGCAGTGGTAACCGAAAGCCCTGCAATGTGCACGCGAGAGCACTGCGCCATCGCGCGCTGCCCGCACAGACGCAGTGAAGCTCTTGACGACCGGTGGTAGCCGGTTTCGGGACCGGGCATAAGCGGTAGTGGATAGCAGGAATTATGCGAAAATTCGGCCCCCAACTGCCCTCACTACCGACACGTACCAGTCGGAAGTTTTTGCTAGTGTGAGAACAATCGATTATGCTCACAAACCGGTTATCAAATTTTATTTTAATTTTCCAAAAATCACCCAAAGGTTTGGACTCAAAATCAGTTATTTCTAATGTAACAACTTTGAAAAATGGTTATCAAATTTTATTTCATTTTTCAAAAAATCACCCAAAGGTTTGGACTCAAAATCATTTATTTATATTGTAATAACTTCAAAAAAAAATTATTTTATATTATATTATTTTTCAAAAATCACCCAAAAAGTTTGGACTCAAAATCATTGATTTGTATTGTAAGAACTTAACACTTAATCAATGAACCACATGTTTTACATGTAACAAAATAGATTGCGACTTTTTAATTTGAAGGTTACACACATATCAAAACAAGTGGTGGGTTAGAAATCTTTGCATGGGTATATATGGCCACATGGTTTGTTGGTTTAGGGTGTCTAAAATTTGGGATATTCTAAATTCAAGCATTCAATTAAATGGTTCAACCATCCAAAAACCCTTTGATGAGGATTGAATGATTGAACCTTGATGATTACATGGTTCTTCAACTTGAGAATTGGTTTTAAACAAATAGTTAATAGATTTGGAATGGACAATTTTTATCAACAAATTGTGTCATAAGCCCCTTGTCAAAGCTAGATATGTTTGAATCAACATAAGAAGGATTGAGTTTTAAGATATTTGTGTCAACTTTGTGCACATGGTGAAGCTTATTTTAGTGGCATTGAGAGCATTCAATGGCAAACAATTCATCATGAAATTGTATGGCTTGTCATGAAAACATTAAAAATGACATGCTTTAATACTATAAGATCAATCGTTCTCATTATCATGAGACCTTGCAGATGTAATGAAAGATCAATTTTACCATCAATGGAACATGTTGACAATTAATTTACATTATGCAAGGACCTTTTTCAATCCATACTTATGGGATGAACCTTGTTTTCATGGGGATTCAAATGTGAAGGAAACATTAGATTGCATGTTACAAAAAAAACACTAATAGTTCAATAAACTATATTCAAGCTTTAAAGGACTTTGTTGAAAGTCCAAAGCCTTTTTAAAACCCTAGTGGATAACCTCAATTTGATGTTAGCATTGGGAACGACTTGACATTTGATAATGGAGATACAAACACCATTGTGCCACCCAACAATGCATCATAATAGATGGACCTCTTACCATTTGAGTTTTCGACTTTCCCCTCATTAGATACATCTAATGAACATGACATGGAAACCCCCATGCATCCCCATGGATGTGCATGTCACAAAATGCCAACATGATGAAGTTCATTCACGTAATGAATTTGTACCTAGCTCTTAGTTTATTTTTAGTTCATTCTTAATTAATTTTTAATTCACTTTTAATTAGCTTTTAGTTCATTTTTAATTAATTAAAATTGATTATTAGTTCATTTTGAGCTAAATTCTACTCAAATTTTAGTTCACTTCTAATTAATTCCTAATTAATTTTAATTCACTTTTAATCAAGTTCAATTTACATGTGGCCCATGTGCATTCATGTGTGAACTATGAGTGGATTAAAATTCAATTAAGAATGAACTAAAACTCAACTAAAAATGAGTTTATTCCTTGAGATGTTTATGAGGTTTGCATATCATCAATTGCGTGGATCTTGGTGGTGGAGGCTAGATGTTATGGAATTCAATACATGTGTCGAATGTTTCATGTCAAGTGATTGATTGATATTGTGGTAACCCAAAATCCTGCAGGTGCTCTGCTCTCCGTTCACTTGTGGCAATGGCTATGGTGAACATGGCCAGATGGTTAGATACATTTGTGAATGGGCCTGCCAGTGGAGGTAGCTTGGGGGCAAGAACACAAGCAGCAGCAATTGTTGCAGTTTTAAATGTTTCAGAGGTGCTGGACAGACAAAGCATGGGAATAGGATTAATCGACGGCCTCCCCATCTTGGGACATATGCTGGAAAGTGACAATCTTGAGGAAATTGGAGCAGGGGTTGGTGGCCTTCGGACTTTGAGTCTCTCTCTCAGTATTGAGCCAGATATCACACTTGCAAAAGATGGAGACCAGTCACAACATGAGTAGCCTTAACCTAGAAAGTTTGAGGTTGTGGCAGTTGAAATGATTACAGCACTTAGAGACCTTGGGAGGGGCAGTTCTGAGGAAGCCAAATTTGCAACTTTCAGGGCATTAGCAGGTTTCAAGCAACCAGGGAGTCCAGATACAGCGAGTATCACAGTGGTAGATGCATCATTGGGGACTGGGGAGAAACAACTGATAACTCACATGAGAAATGAAGGAGTTCAATCACTTTTCACACTTTAAGACAGGAGTTCATCAATAGCAGGTTTCAGCGAAATTGGCATCAGATCCTTGGCAGGTGTGCTTGCTAGTGAAAAGCTGAACA
This sequence comes from Sphagnum contortum, assembly GCA_963920785.1. NCBI lineage: Eukaryota > Viridiplantae > Streptophyta > Sphagnopsida > Sphagnales > Sphagnaceae > Sphagnum > Sphagnum contortum. Next base: position 6,214,989 of record OY987291.1, on the reverse strand, counting down.
TTTATCTAGAGGGGTTTGGAGCTCTTCAAGAACTTATGAGGTACAGCAACAACTCCAATCCTCACAATCCATACATCAAGTGAAGAACTTGTTATCTAACAGATCAGTGCCATTACATTGTATAATTAATGTAACTTTGTGCTGCAGATGTGTAGTCTTCTTAAGATTTCATAGTACAGTTGTGCTAAATTTGTGGGCAGATTACTGCAAAGAAGATCAGACAATTGCAACAAGAGTACTTGCAGCTGCAACAATAGCAAACATGTGTGCCAAAAAGAAGAGATTAGATGCCATTTCAAGTGACCATATCTCACTGTTGCTGCAGCTCCTTGCAAGTGATATATTTTTTTCATTTTTTCCATGAAGAAACTTGACAATACCAACTAAATCATTCAATAAATTGAGTTACTTAGTGAATTAGGTTCTTGCATAGCTTCAGAGCATAGCACACACTAACCTGCCTGTAACATACTCCTTTGGGCGCACTTCACAACCACAAAACAAGTAACAAGTGTGATCCTAAACATTTATCCATTCATCTCAGCTTCACTGTACAGTGGTCTTGATAGCTTGCATAGGGATCAATCTTGACCAACAACTAATGCATGCTCAGGTTCCTGGTTGCACAACTTACGCTCCAAGTCACACTCTTGTTTGTGTTACGGGTCGTCTTGCAGTCAGGTTCGTGGAGATCTCTCCCTCAAAGCATCACAGCATTTACCTGTAGACTTACAGCAGGGTATTTTCACTTGAGCACCAGCACCTACAAGCACACATTCCTCCACCTATGCAAATTCAGCTGAGAGGTCCTGAGAGCCTAGAAACTACTGGACAATCCACAAGTCCCTAAAACTAAGGTCACTGTTAAGATCATAATCTTAGCACAAGTCGAACTAGATGGCTTTTACTGGCCTGAATACACGTGCCTCAAATTTAGATGTTAACAACCTTAGTACATTCCCAGCTGTAGTGCATGTGCAAATTCTTATCTATTATGCACAAATCCAGTTTCTGCCCTCAATTAAGCTCAGAAATATTGCAAAATCTGTCATGACATACTGTTAAGCAACAAAACCAAGATTAGGACATCAGTATCATCTACCACAGGACCTAACACAAGAGCTCTGGATTTGGTCAATGAGCTTGACATCCCACAATCAACTACAATTTCATCAGTTCACAAAAGTGTACACACCCTGCCCATTTGTGTGCCCCAGGAGGCAGGGCTAGCCCAAGGGACCCAGTATGGCTGCCGATTAAGTGCTTTGGTTCAAAAAAAAGAGTGGTCAGAGATAAAAAGGAAGCTCCCTACACTGACTTTCTGTACTGCTCAAACATGAAAATATTGAGCTCAACAATGAACCCCAATGTGCCAAAAGGACGGCAACACTCATCTACATTGGTTTAGCAACCACCCCCTTTCATGGCATCAGTTGAAGCTGCAATTTCTGTATATGCCATAGATCACCATGCCAATTGATGTAATCACATGAATACCTTCCCCCTAAGGCAAGCTGAAACCAAAACATCAAGGTAGCTCCTCAAGAAACCGCATTTTACAACCCTTACTTCTCTAACATAATATCCTAGTGCCTAGCAGTCCCAACTGAGACAAACAACGATCTCAGAGCATAGTAAAATGATGTGAAGCAGGCAAGTAGCAAAAGAACAGGCCAGGATGAAGGACACACCTTAGCAGACATATGGCCCAACAATTCCATCATAAATGCCAAGTGATCCTGCACCATTACAATAAGATTTGCAGTTCAATTTTCCAGTCCTCAGGATTCCCTCCGTTGGCGCCGACCTGCCCTGTACACATCATTTGTCACCTACCTGCTGGCACTATGAAACGCACTAACTCTTAGGGTTTCCTAGCTCTTAAGGTTTCTTCCCTTAACCTGCGCATGTTTGAAGCTTCCCTCGCGATTAGGGTTTCGTCTGGAGCTCCAATTTGGAGTGGTTTAGACGATCGGTTCTTATGAGTTTTGTTGCTTCGTAAAGATTTTAGCATTGGGTTCGAGAATCTCTGAAGATCCGAGCAATCATCGTTGTAGCCCTAATTTCGAAGAGCGTGAAGGTAGGTTTTTTTTTTTTGGTTCGGTGTACTTCTTCTGTTGTTGTTATTAGGGTTTTTTTGTTCCCCCTCCTTCGACAAGGATTTGGTTTTAGTTTGGAGAATCCGGAGTATTGTGTTATTGTTTGAGAGTTGCAATCTTCTGATTTTTGTCTGAATGTGACGAGAGACGGTTTAGCAGGGGTTTTCGCGATTTTCTCGAGATGGGGAAGAAGCAGCATAGCAAGGATCGCATGTTCATCACTAGCACGGAATGGGCAACGGAATGGGGCGGTGCCAAGTTTCGCGACCTCAAGACGCCATTCAAGCGCTTACCCTTCTATTGCTGCGCGTGCGTGTCTCTTCCTTCCCCCTCTCTCCTTCTCTTTGACCCGTTTCTTCATGTAGTATTAGAGCAACAACTGTTTTCTTTTTTTTCAAATGTTTGTAAGCCTGTTGTGTACTCCAGTTTGCACCTACTGCGGGCCAGTGAACCCTACTGAGCTTGTCTGACCCAGAAAACATGCACATCCCTGTGCACTGCACGTACATCTCATGACATACTACACCAGTGGTACACCTTGGGAACAGCCCCAGAGGCTATGTCTGCCTCTCGGTCTATTGCATGGCGTTGTGTGGAGAGGTTTGGCAGATGATTTATACAGTAGTAGAATGTTTTGTGTTGAAGTATCCCAAAAAGAACTATTAGAGCAGCCGCATAAGAAATGTATTGCTAGACAAGCTTTTGGCATGGCTTCTTCTCAAGAAGCAAGCCAGTAATTAGGGTTTATGGTGTTTAGGGCTGAAGGCATTCAACCTCTGTGTGTTGGTGGGAAGCAGGCTCACATTCACACCATTTGAGGATGCAGTCTGTACGGCAGACGGCCATGTTTTTGAAATTATGTGAGTAATGGCATTTTCCTCCATTATTTTGCAGTTTCAGGTTGTTACACATGATTGGAGAGTAATGCAGCAAGCTGAATTTGATGGATGTGCTTAAACACAAGTTGAGTAATTTGTGGGGTGAAAGACATTGCTCTGCTTCTCTTCAAAAGGTTGCTAAAAAATTTCTGCTGCAGTTGACAATTTTGTTCCACATATGGAATCTATTGTGATCAATCTTCAGGGTTCTCAGTATCACATGCAGTCATTGTTGTTTCTTTTTGTGGTTGACTGCAGGAATATCATCCCTTATGTTCAAAAGTTCAAGAAAAATCCTGTGACTGGCTTGCCTTTGGCTCTCAAGGACCTTATAAAACTTCATTTCCACAAGAATGCAGATGGTGAGATTCACTACTCATTGTGCTAGTCCAAATCTCTGTTCCATCTCTCATCAAGTGACTAGTGCAACATGTTTCTTAAGCTTGGCTTGTAGAAGAAGCCATACACTGGACATGTACATGAAGATAGTTTATTAAGCTGGCAAAAGGGTAGCCTTTTTGTTCTTCAGATCCTATTGTCATGGATTGAAAGGGAGTAATGTGTATTGTGAGTTACCAGATAAGATACACAAAATATATCTTAAAGGATTTGTTCAATATTTTGGTTGTTTTTGTGTGGACTGAGAAGTCATTTCAATTTGGATTGTTCTTCCAATCTGTTTCTATTGCAGGTGAGTTTCACTGTCCAGTACTCCACAAAGTCTTTACAGAATTCACACATATTGTGGCAGTGAAGACAACTGGAAATGTCTTCTGCTATGAGGTAAGTTGGTTCAATTGCACAAAACTGGAGAAGATAAACTTGTGCTATGTTACAGAGTGTCTGATCTTAGTATGCAATTTTTGGTGTCGCTCATGTGCTGGACACATTTGTAACAGCATAGCCTTTATTGAACTTTAATGGTGCATGGAGCTTAGAACGTCTGCTTTGCAGCTGCATGGACTGACTATTCATTATCTCATGGTTTTGTGGCTACCAATGTGCCAGGCCATTAAGGAGCTAAACATCAAGCCAAAAAACTGGAAAGAGCTTTTGACTGATGAACCTTTCACAAGAGATGATCTCATCACAATTCAGGTGCATGACATAAGTGGCCTACTTTCTCATTGCCACTTCACAATGACCCTTTTAGGTTTCAAAAGCTTCTTACCTGATATAAATCTTTTCCTTTGTCTCTTCCACCAGCTGTATCACAGCTTCAGTGTGTCTGTTGCCGTTGCTGTATTCCATAACTTAATCTAAGTTGTTATGATGGGTGATGACACAGGATCCTAATGCTTTGGATGCAAAGGTACTTTCAGAATTTGATCATGTGAAGAATGAGCTTCAACTTGATGATGAAGGTAATTTCTTTTTATTGTGGATAAAAGCAGAAATTTCTTCCACAATTTTTGTTGGTAATAGCTCCTTCAACTTCAGACATGCTCTATTGTAGCACCTTAATAACTCCCAGAAGTTTGTAGCTCAAAAAATATTTGGAAAAGTCACGAGTTTGCTTTGCTCTGCAGGGCTTCAGTAAAATGTTTTGCTAATGGGTTGAGCGTTGTTTTTAATGAACTGCACATTGATTTGCATGGAGTCTGTAAAAGTCGTTGATGCCTGAAATCTGTTCATGGACAGAATTAAAGAAGCTGCGAGAAGATCCTGCCTACAATATCAACTTGTCAGATGACACCAAACGTATTTTGCAAGAGCTGGGCACTGAAAAAGGACAAGCATCAGCTCTGTTAGGAGGTGGTGGAGACAAGGCTCAGCGTGCACATGCGCTGGCAGTCCAGGCTGCAAAGACACGTCCAGAAGTGGAAGAAGGAAAAGAAGCTCCTCCTCCTGCACTCAGTATTGTAGATGCAGCATCAGCAGCAGTTCATGGCCGTAGTGCAGAAGCTGCAAAAGCCTCCACAGCAGCTAAGACAGCTGCCCGTGTTGCAGCTCATGCAGCTGGTGAAATTGTGCCTGTTAACACAAAAATGGTATGATTGCAATTTCCACTGATGACTCTGTATTGTTCATGGGAATTGAGTGCAAGCTCTGTTGTATGGGCACAAATCCTTGCTGGAATACTTTTTTTCCAAAAATTGCTCAGGCAAGGAATTTGGAAGTTGCTGGAAATCTGGACATGTGTATTTCCAAATTCCTCAATTTTTGTGTATGCAGGTAAAAAGCAGATATACAACTGGAGCAGCATCACGGTCCTTTACATCAACATCTTATGACCCAGTCACTGAGAATGAATATGAGTATGTGCACGTAGAGAGAAATCCCAAAAAGAAGGGATATGTGCGAATGCACACTAATCGTGGTGATCTCAACATAGAACTGCACTGTGATATCACACCACGCACATGTGAAAATTTTATCACTCTCTGTGAGCGAGGGTACTATGACAATGTCATATTCCACAGGAGCATAAGGTAGTTAATGAGACTTTGTTCATGTAAATCTGTAGACAAGCAAGAAATTCCTTACATTTTGATATTCTGTCCACGAGTGCTATTGCCTCATTCCTTGGGAACTTCTGTAGTAATTTCATTTCTCTAAAATATGCCCTTGTCACCCTCCTCTTCTCTTCTGGATCAAACTCCTGTGGAATAGTGAGGTTCATATGAATGAAGGTCTTTACAGACAGTATTCACTGATGCATTTTCAGCATGCTGATTGCCATTCTACTGGGTTGACTTCACAGGAACTTCATGATACAAGGAGGTGACCCAACAGGCACTGGGCGTGGTGGTGAGTCCATATGGGGAAAGCCTTTCAAAGATGAACTGAATTCAAAGCTCCTGCATTCGGAGAGGGGTATTTTAAGCATGGCAAATAGTGGACCTCACAGCAATGGCTCCCAGTTCTTCATTCTGTATAAGTCAGCTCAACATCTCAACTACAAGCATACTGTATTTGGTCGAGTAGTGGGGGGTTTGGAAGTGCTGACCTTGCTTGAGAAGGTTCCAGTGGATGATGATGATCGTCCGCTAGTGAGTTCCACCCTTCCTTGTGACTTCTATCCTTATTCGTTCTGGGGATCTTTGTGCTGAGATCTTTCAAAGTTCATGTACACATGTAGTTGAACTTTGTGTAGGTAGCATACATGATTAGGTAAAGGGGTGTCCTGAATGGCATTTTGTAGATTACTAGGTGGAGATCTTTGATCTTTACTGGATAACCTGAGTTTGACTCTTGTTCATGAGAGGTTTCATGATTGGCTTAAGTGCAGCCCATGGTCAACTCATCTTTCTTCCACTTTGGGTTGTAGGAGGAGCTGAAGATCTTGCGGATATCTGTATTCGTCAACCCTTACACAGAGATGGATAAAGAAGAAGAGGAAGCAAGAGCAAAGGAAGCTGCAAAGTCTGCTGTAGATGAAGAGGAAAATGTATGTTAAATGCTAGACTAGCTGCTTTGTGGAGTTTCTCCCCTGGGCAAGAATTCAATATTTGTTAATTAGGATGTTCTGTTATTACTTGGTTCTTATTGATGTTGCACCCTGCCACTTTACATGTGGTATTTTGCAAGTTACTGTGCTGACTGTTGTCAAATTCTCTCGTGACATCCATTGCCATTAGTGATCTGATGTTTATTTTTCACCTTGTGATTATCAGGAAAAGATGGGCAGTTGGTACAGTAATCCAGGTCTGGGTGTAGCACCAACAGCAGCGGGCACTGGTGTTGGCAAGTACCTCAAGACTGCCCAAGCACCAGAGCTTCCAGTAAAGAGTGATTCTTTTCTGAATGAGGATGTTTCTGGCAAACGAAGGAAAGTGGCCGCAGGTACAGGGGTTCAGTTCAAGGACTTCTCAAATTGGTAGTCTGCAACTTGGATGGTCAGAAAAAGATGGGGGTCCTGTTCTCTAAGAGCAGTTCAGTGCATTTTGGCCTGAACCTGAAGCTTGTCAAAGGACAAAGACCAACAATGTGGCACCTCTGTCAAAGATAGATTTGCTGGTTTTGGCAAGTGACAATGGCCAACAATGCTGTATACCTCTGTCAAGATGGAGTCAGTACTTTTCGTGGCTCCTTGCACAGAAACAAGCATTTGTATGTTATTGACCAATTGGAGATCTTCCTCAGACTCAAGTGAAACATATCTCCTTAGTTCTGGATGTACTTCTTCCTTATGTGGACTGACATTTGTGCTGAAAGTGGAGGGTCTTCTACCAAAATTTAGTCATACTCAGGGAACATGTCCAAGAAAATTTGTACAATGTACAATTGATCTCAGTTTTTTATTAGCTAGAAAAACTATTATCTTTCAAAAGCAAAGTAAACTGCATGAGAGAAACTAGCATATATCAAAAGCACAGTACACTCTTTGATGATGTACTGCAGTCAAGAACTGCTACATTGGTCTCCAGACTATGTTCACAGATTGTATTCAGCACCACATCAATGATCTGCAAAATATAAATATTTCATATAAAATTTACTCAACTTCTTTCTTGATACATATTCTTGTAAGGTGTATGGAAGTACAAAAACCTTCCATAATAAAAGCTACAAGATGAACATAACTAATTAACTTTCCAAAAGTTCCCATGGAAAGTATAATCTGTCTGAAGTCACAGATCACTGAACAATAAAACATCCTAAATTCATCAAAAACATAACATCTAGGGTACAAACATAAGCTACCACAGATATGTGTCTGACACGTTGCAAATGTTGGATAAAACCTCTGATGATGTAGAGACATGTGAATGTCAAATACTCTCTGAAGATAGCAGCCAGAAAGCTCACAATGTCGAAGGTTCTCTGGAGATGGTATTCTGAAAGTTGATGCTTGCTAGAGCCCAAATGTGCAGAAGCTTCATACCTTGCTTGAATATCTTGATGTCTTTGCACACATCAATAAGATAATCCTTGACCTTCGAAGGAGTGAGAACTGTGTCCAGAGCTTTTTCTTTCCAAGAGATGTTAACTATTGAACCCATATCTGGGAATTCATGTCTGAGGTCTTCAATTTTAGTGCAAATTGAAAAGGCAGCAGTAGCAGCAAGGTGCAATCTACAGCTCATGCATGATGAGTTTTATGGTCTCTCCCCGTTGTCCTATATTCCTCTGACAGAAATTGTATTCTCTTGTATGTTCAGTAGAGGTATTCATTTCATCAAGAATCACCTTACAATGTACTGGTATTGAGCGTCCTCTCTGATGATGAAGGAATAAATTACAGCAGCAATAGAGGGGATGAGAAAGAGAGCTATAATGAGCATCTCCTGCCAGAAACCTCCGGGAACAAAGAAAGCCAACACAATCCCCACTACTCCCGTAACTGCAAACATCTTGGAAGCCAGAGCATGAGTCTCTTCCCACACATGTGCACTCTGCAATGTCCAGAGATCCCTGATCCCCACCACATGGTTCTGTTCTATGTAGTTGAACACAAACCCCAAGATGATCAACAGAATCGAAGCCAGCACAGTGAAGGGCGTGGTCCCTACCTTGTGATCGGACCAAGTTGCCCAAAGCAGGATGATCTGAATAGGAAGAGAGAAGACACTCGGTACCGCAATTATAGCGGCCACTGCCGCTCTGGAAGACAGATCCTGAGTTGCAATAAGAGGATCGCAGCTCACGATCAGCGCCACCATGAGTGTGAGCACGATACCGATGACAGGAACCAGAAGAATCCCCACCAGTTTCGGCACTTCTCCTACTCCAAAGAAGTCCACATGTTCCGGCAACCATGCCCATGATGCAAAACCACATACAACCCCAGTCGCGCTCAAACCCGCACTTATCTTCAAAGCTCCTGCTATGTTTGATTCCATCGCTGTTTTTTTGTTAGATTTACCCCACTTTCTTTGCTCTTGTTTTTTTGGCTCCCGTTCTTCCTCCTCCTCCTTTCTCCTTTCTCCTTTCTCCTTAATAAACAGCGATTCTTCTGGAGTTCCTCTCTAGTTCTCGACTTTCAGCAACTCTTTTCTCTTTCTTGTCTTCTTCCTCCTCTTCTTCTTCAACAACTTCACTTCCGCGAAACCTTCTCTTTTGCTGCTTTTTCTGCTGCCAGAACGCACAACTATTTCCTCGAAGAATTCAGAGGCGCAAGTCGATTTTCGCCGTCGCTTCTGCAAGCATCTGGCATCTACTCGCTGAAAGCACACAAGCAATTCTTTAGCTCAAGACAACACTGTGTAGAGAGAAACAGGAGCAGCCCGAGCTTTTAGGGTTTGAGCTGACCGGTTTTAGGGTCCAGCCTTAGGATTCGTGTCCAGATGATATTTTAAGGGAAGCGGTTCGATTCCCCCCCGCCCCCAAATTTCTAATTTGGCGATCACCCACAAGAGCGATTACCCAAATTTGGCTACAGATCAGTCAGGAATGTAGAACTCACTTTGGAACCTTTTTTTTCTCAAACATCCTTTCTATGTATCCATTATGTTCCACAAATTTTCGAGAAATGTAAAAGTCACAAATATATATTCGAAGAAACTAAGTTTTAAAACATTTTATCATGTGGATATGTTATAATGTATTTTAATTAATTAATTAATTAAAAATATTTTTAATTAATTAATTAAAAATATGTTAGATAATCTTATATATAATTACAAACATGGTGTTTGTGTGTCTGTCTTTACTTTTTTAAAGTTACCTTTCTTTACCTAATTTATCTAAATTACTTTTTACTAAACGACAGTTAAGAAGTTATAACAAAAAAAAAAAATCCCAGGGGGCCAACAGGGGTGGGGCGGGCCAGAGGGGGGGGGGGCAGCAGGGGTGGGGGGGGTGCCAATTTTTTTTTAAATTATTTTCATTATAGAACATTTTTAAAAAAATTAGAATCTTTTTGAAAAACAAAATAAAATAAATAAATACATACATAAAAATAGATAAAATAAAAACATGAAACAAACATAAACCAAAAAAAAAGTAAAAACTATAAAAAAGGAATGGAAACAAATGAAACAAGGAAAGGAAAATACAGTAAAATAATTTTAAAAGAAAAAAAAATTCCAAAAATGAAGAAACCAAATAAAGAGTAAAAAATAAAACTTATAAATATTGACAGGACTTCACAGTGGTGGGGGGGGGACGGGCGGGGAAGGACGGGGGGGGGAGCTTGATAGGTGCATTATGCACCGGGTTCACACTAGTAAGAATTATTAATTAATTAAATAGATTATAATGATGATGATAATCAGAATTGGTATATATGTAGAACGGGTATAGGGGTTTTTTTTCGTCATTAAAATAATTACACCATAATCGTCGACCATGATAATTACAAATTGTAGTCAAACTAGGTGATAGAAAACCTAGTTTCAAAGAGCATGGATATCATCTCACCAATCACTTGTTTGCTTGATTTTTGAAAAAAAAATTGTTGTGATTCCATAGCAAGTGGAGCTAGATTTGCAAAGACTCACTTGTTTGCTTGATTTTTGAAAACAAATTTGTTGTGATTCCATAGCAAGTGGAGCTAGATTTGCAAAGACTCACTTGTTTGCTTGATTTTTGAAAAAAAAAATTCTGTTGTGATTCCTTAGCAAGTCGAGCTAGATTTGCAAAGACAAATAGTTTGATGAAGTTGTAATATTGGAAACCTCAATCAATCCATGTCCTCTCCTAAAGTCAACAATATGCGCTTCAAATTAGGTCACACTTCTAAATCCGATGAAACTATTAATACCACACATCCCACAACTTTGGCATTGACATCTAAGAATTCTTCCCAAAGTTATTCAATAAAATGTCATTATTATCTCAAAATTAGTCATGTTGTCAACTACTAAGGTTTAGGATTTTTATTGTACTTTATTTGGAATAATAATGCAAGTTGCAAAAATGATAACAATAGTCTAGTGGTAAGTGTACCATGTCTATATACACTAATACATAATGAGTCCAAATTCACTAATGAATTCATGTCTATATACACTAGTACATAATGAGTCCAAATTCACTAGGGTTTGTAGTGAACTAAGTGAATTTTTGATCGTAGTGAATTTGTTAATTACTTAGTGATCGAGAACATGTTGCTATGGACAAGTACATTCATTAGTAAATTCATTAACATATAAACAACTAGGAAATTTTGAATATTTTAATTATTTGATTTAGATTATTTAGCATTGATTATCTAATCCAAATTATTTAATATTAATTATTAAACCCATATTATTCAATATTAATTTATTTAATCCATATTTTTTAAATGAAAAAAATGTTACAATTTATAAATTTCTCTAATATAATATTCATTTTATCCAAAAATATTTTCATTAATATAGTATACAACAAAAATATTTTCATATATTATATATAAGTAATCTTATATGATAAAAATATTGGAAAAAAAAGTTATATTTCCATGGACAAATATTATGTTATCCATTTTTTCCAAGTGAAGCCCACAATAAAATATTTGTTAGTTAAGAACTTTATATGTAATATGTATATAATTTTACATGTTATGTATTTCATATCTTGTAAACATATGACATAGTATATCATATTTATTATATATTCTATGTTAAAAAATATTCAATTTTGATTTTGTTTTGTTGTAAACATCTTTTAACATTTTATTAAATAAAGGCAGAAAGTAAAATCTGACTTATTTTTCAGAATTAAATTTTTATTTTAATTCAATAATGCACATTTTGGATTTATGACAGATGATATTTGTACATAGACTAAGAATAGATTATATCATTAATTGATATAATAAATACATTAAAATAGATTAATGTAAAAATATTTTCAATTAATTTTCAATATTAAGAAATTAGGTAAATTATATTATTATAAGTAGTTTGGTAATTATAATTTATTACTTATTTGTTACAATAAAATATTTAATATAATCCAAAAATAAAGTAAAGTACATTACAAAATTTTATTTTGATTATATATAAATGGACTATGAAATTTTTGTATTAAATTTTTTAATGAAATAAGGATATTTTACATAAAATAAATTATTTTAAATATTTAAATATTAAATAAATTATGTAATTATAAATAATATGCTAGTTGATAATACAAAATATTTTAGAAATTTATTAATAGTATTCCAAATAATTAATATTAATGATTAATGAAATTAAAAAGTAAAAAAGTAAAATTTCCTTATTTACTTATTTATTTGGAATTTTATTGTAGTTCATTTCGTATTACATTATATTACTGAAATATATTATTTATAATATATTATATTATATATTTTATGTTGAATATATATATTAACACATATGATTAAAAGTGGATTTTCATCTGTTCATTTCTTAAAATTGTCTTTACATTGTAAGAAATGAAAGCCCAAATTAATATATGGCAATTAAATTCAAAATTGTATGTAAACTAAATTATTAAATTTTATCTAAGTTCATTTAAATCACCTTCTAATTTTCCATATGGTAACTATTTGATGTGATAAAAGGTTATGATAAATAATCTTATACTTTATAAATATATTATATTAAATAATGATTATTATAAATTTTATATACCATTGAAATTCTATGGTGAAATTCCAAGTGAAGGATTTCATTGAAAGTGGGTGAGAATTCTTTGGAAATAAATAACTCCACCTAAAGTGGGGCACAATGATTATTGCAACTAAAATCACTTCATGTAAAGTGGGCCAAAGTGATTTCATGGTGATTATGCAATAGGCAAGGTGGAATGGGGAAAGGATGTGGTCAAATTATTTCACAAAATAGGTAGCATAGTGATTTAAGCTAATGAAATAAGATGGATTATGTAATGGTGATAACTCTAACTATGTCAAGTTTGTTGATGTTGTAGGCGATGTTGTATAATGCAAAGTTGTGGGAGAAGACTCTTCAGAGCTTTGACCTATCTTACTTCAATACCACCTACAAAGTATGTCTAGTCGCAAACTAACAAGAAATGTGATTTTTGCTTGAACTTTCTCTCTATCTGATTGTGATGGTTCTCTCACTCACAAGGAAGATTGGGACATTAGATTTTCATTCATGTATCCATGGTGCTAGGGTTTGTATTTGCATGTTTTAGATTATCCTTGTGAGTTTGACACTCCATGTGTGGATTGTTAACATGATGCATGTCTACCTAAAGGATGGAAGTCTTTTTCCTCAGTGATCTTTCATGAGTTGGGTGTTTCATGAAATAGTGTAGAATTGTGTTTCCTGAAGTATTTGCAACCGCATGCCATTAGTTTCCCATCATAGCCATGGACATACATTTTGTAGTGTTCTCAATCCAAACAACTACTTTTACATTTGTGTAGTAACGACTTTTGTGGTAACATTTTTATTGCACGTGCCAAATAGAAAAATTGTAGGCATCTAAGAAGATTGCAACATTTGATTTTGATGGTTGCCTTGTCAAGACAAATGTTTATAGGTTTGTCCCACTTACCAAAATTGTTTATGCTATATGGAATTTGCATCCCTAGTGAAATTGTTGAAAGTTTGCATGTGATTTCTATCCACATACGTAACTACATTACAACTAGAGTTGAGAGGGTTTTGCTTAATAAATGTTGATGAAGATTCTATTGTTTTCATTGTGTGTGAAAGCTAATACAATTATCAATGTGAATAGTTTTGTTCTATATGTACTTGAATACATTTTATTTTTGTTTTGGCTGGTTAGAATTGGAGCACATGCATGGTCACTCCTTTTTCCTTCAATCCCAAAGAAATTTCCCAAAATCTGAACTAATATGACATATACATGCTTTCTTTAAAAACAATTCATTTTCACTAGTAGAACGAAGCAATGCGGAGCCCAAGTTAAGTAATAGGTAGTATGTATGTGAATTAAATAATAAGAATTTTATTGTGTTGATATGTGATAATATTTTTATATTAATTTTTATTTAATTATATGTAGATTATGGGATAATTAATTTATTAAATAGGTTATGTAGTAAGTAAATGTTAAAAAATGGATATTTTGTTTTTTGAATATGTGACAAAAAAAAATTTGCATGGGACAAAGGATGTGATATGATAAAACCACTCAACACCGAAGCTTAAACACAACACTTTTCAATATTTTTCTCATATTTGAATCAACTTAAACAATTTTTATGTCATTACGAGCACAAATTATAGGATTAAAAACGTTCTTTAAGCATAGAAAACAAAGGCACAAGGAAAAAAATGCAAAAAAATGAGGAAAAACATTGTGATATTTTGTTTCAATTTTTTTGAAGAAAAAGCTCTGACCTTCTCTACTTTCAAACCCCACTAGTGTGGCCTATGTCATTGGCCCAAGTGTGAACCCATTACAAAATAGGGAAACTCAACCTGTGAACATTGTTTTGTAATGTATGTATCATTTTTTTGAGTAGCCGAATATGAAAGGAAATCATGCTTGAATTGAATGGTAAGCCTAAGTGTTACCACGTTTTCAACTGATCTTTCCTTCCAAAACATGGTTTTTTGGAACGTATTTGAATTTTCAGCAACAAAAATCACTTCAAAATCAATATCTTTCACATTTTGAATCCAAATCTTACCAAATAAATTCCATTAAATCATGTTCATCAAGATATTTCCAACAACACCAAAGGCACATTCCAATTCCTTCACAATTTTCAGCTACAATTTAATTTAATAAACAAATCATTCAATATTCAAGAACTTTTGCATTGCAAGTCCAAACGTCATGGAACCAAGCCCATGCACCCATCCTTGTTAGGAGCTTTCCAAACACACCAAGAACACGATCTAAAGCATTTCAATTTGATGGATCTCATAACTACAAAACAAAACAAGTTGCCTTCTTTCAAAGATAGATATTTCCTTCATTTTTCGCTTGTTGTGAAGCATATACAAACCTATGCGTAGGCCAACTGAAGATCTATGTCAATGAAACAACTACCAAAGAATTTAATCTTGAAATCCAAAATTGTTTTAATAACCTTTCCATAAAACATTAACCTCCTTATATGAAACAATTCATATCTTGTTCAATTTTTGACTATATTGAATTTTTGTGTGGCATTGGAAGCATTAAGTAGAAGTTTACAAATGTTTTTAAAAGATATAAAGATAAGGAACGAAATGTGAAAAAATCAATTGTCATTGAGCTCTTAAATGTATAGTGGTCAATGTGAGTTACATAGTGTTTTGGTTCTCTTTGATTAGGATTTATCCCATATCATTTGTTGACAAGTTCAATTTTGTAAACTATATAGGTATGTGAAAGAATGAACTTATCATGGTTTGCACTTTAAACATTCAAAGTACATGAATTATATGGGATGGATTAATTAATAAGGTTTATACCAATGAAATAAATGTAGGATCCTACTTACTTATGTTAGATTGGTTATTATAACATAAATTACACTAGGATAGTTGCCTACCCTGACTTAGCCTAATTTAGACTAGATAGTTGTCTAGATTAGAGAAAAACAAATTATTACTTATTGCCACATGTACATCATTTAGTGGACAATATTGATCCAAGTTCAATGGATTATTTTTTGGCACATGTATAGGTACATCTTAACTATTTGTTATTTGTGATTACACATTTGAATTGTACATTCATTTACAAATAATCATGCCATGTCGAATGGATGAAAATTTGATGTTAGTTGCATATTTATGCAATTGTCTTTTGATTGCATGTCAAGTCTTGTCTTTTGCAATTGAAATGATATGCGATTAAACAATATAACAAGTTTTATGTGTTATTTATGAGAAAATCAATTTTAAATTTAGTCATTAGTTTATAAATTTATTGTAGTGGATTTTGTAAAACAAAATTGTAAGATAAACTTTTAATGGAAATAAATTCACCTGTGGGATGTTTTTAGTTAAATAATTGTTAAAGAACAAGCCATATAGCGATTGATCTACATGATTTATTTTATATTTTGAATATTATATTATTTGAATTCATGTGAAGAATGATGGGATTCTTTTTGAGTCTTGTTCATTGTACCTTGTAATAGGAAGCCAAAATGAAGATGTTGAATGTCTTCATATAATTGTGTGTATTAATGTTTCTATATTTGTTGAGGAATTGAAAGAAATTATTCTTTAATGTTTAATGTTGAATTTTGAAAAAGTCATGTTACTTTCAAAATCATTTTTAATTTGTTGATAAGCGTGAACACTTCACAAAAGGGTAAAAAGTTATTGAAAAAACACCAAATATTACAATCAATGAATCGTTTGCAAATTATAGTACCAAATTGGTTATTAATTTCATAATTGCTAGAATTTGAATTTGATGTTTACAAATCAAACAATTGTTGTTCCTCTTTTGAAAAATGTATGTTTTTTTGTTAATGTTGTTGTAATCATGCAATGTTTCAAAATTTATTCATTGATTTGTGAAGACTAACACCCCCCCCCCCCTAGGGATCTTACAAAAACACCTAATAACAAGGATCATATAACTTGCCCCCTTGAATGAATGGTTTTTTTCCCCACATCTTTATGGTTGTGATGACCTATTATTATTATTATTTACATATGATTAGTAGATTATTATGGTGTAATGGTTACAAGTTTCAAGTGATGATAATGTTTTTGCATGAAAAATTCAAACCATAAATAACAATTCTTAAGCCCATCTTAAACTAAAAATTAGAGCCAAAAAAATCTTGAAGCTAAGAATGGAAAATTTGAGCTCTTCTTGGTTCATTGTATGATCCCAAGTTACTAATAAAATATGATTTGTTTACAGGTTAATAATTCATGTGTAAAACCATTAAAACCAAGACCTAAAGACCAAGGCTTCAACCTTTCATACGTTTTCATTCATTTTTGGTATCACTCTTTTTTTCAATTTTCCTTCCATTTTCAAACAAAACTTTAGAAGGCATACCACCATGGATGAATATAGACACAAAATTCTTGTAATTCTTGTGTTTTTCATGACCAATCCCAAGTTTAAAAAATTTATCCATCATTCACAAAAGACATCAAAATTTAACAAAAGGAGAAAAAAATGAAAAAGAAATAGAATATATCAAGTTTGGTTTAGGGCTTACTTTGATCCTACATTGTGGATTTCATCAAAATGACAATATTTTTTTGTAGCAACATTAACATCAAGGGTTACATATTGAGCTTTCAAGTTGATACGTTTTTTTTTTTTGCCTTGGGGCCATGTTAGGGCCATAAAGTGGTAGAATTGAAGTGGTAGATTAAAAACATTATTTTCTTTTTCAACATTGATTCCTAATGTAAAAAAGCCCTTGGGGTTAATTTCAATGATTACACTAATAATAATGCTTGTGTAATGTAAAGCTTTAAGTCGAGGGCATTACTAAAATAAGGGTGCATAAGGCGATACTCAAATATAGGCCCAATTTTGGTATTGCCTTTTACCAAGGGCTTTACTTGATGTAAATATTTGCTAGAAATTTAATAGAAAAACCAAGGCAAAAGAGGAGGGTGGGGTATTATGAAAGATGATAAGCCTTCCTAACAATGGAAAAAACAAGGCAAATAGGGAGTGGGGCATTGTGAAAAATGAAATGCCTTTTGTGTTCTTAGATGAAAAATTATGTTTTATAAGGTTATCTCTAGATCCATTACAATTTTTTTGGCAAGTCATTATGACTTGAATTCAACCTTGGCCTTGACCTTTAGTGTAAAATGAACTTAATTTTATTGCTTTTGGTGTTCATTAATTTGGAAATCTATAGTGCCAAAGGTAAGGGTGCACATAATCACCCAATGAATCAATCCAAATTGAAACCATAATATACATTGATGACAAAGGTTTTATTTACATAAACCAACTTCTTAGAGCTAAAATCTACATGAATTATTATTGGCAACACAAAATGCAACAATTAAAGGTCTTTAGGGGTCATATCCCTTTGATCTCACATTCAATGAACTCCACTAATCATCTTGGGCTTATCTTAATTGCAATAGACCACAAATCAAATGGAAGAACACAAATCCAAAATTCTTTTCGCAACGTTAACCCAATGGTTTCAATAGCCATAGATACCCAATAATTTTGACCTTGTTAATAAATAACATTGCTCTCACACAAATGAACAAATTTTTTTATATTCACATAAATGCTTTATGAGTTTAACAAAGAAAATTATAGCACCTTCACAAACAAACAAGCACACTTCTCATGATTCGTTAAACACCAATGTTTTTTCGAAATTCCCATCATAAAGGTGTTCTCTCATGAAATATAAAACAATAACAAACAAACAAACATAAGGACACACACACACACACACACACACACACACACAATTTGAGATGTCAATTGATGCGCCCCCGAGTTCCTAGATAGACTCAAATGTGAGTTTGAGGTGAGAACATCAAAAGAGTAAAAAGTTGGGACATGTTATTTGGTTCACAAGACTTTGGGGGTAGAGGGGTGTGCTGGAACTCCAAGATGAGACTAGGAAGAATGACAAACAATCAATCATTCACACGAACTTGCACAAACCAAACAATAAGTTGGTTAGTGCATAGATGGGCACTTTTGGTGTTAGGACAATTTACGGGCAAACTTGGACTCATAAGATTCACCACGACCCAAACTTGGGGGAAACCACCACCGTCCCCCCTTAAATATACTCTATGCATGGCGACGAGACTAACATCCAAATGACATTTTGTCCCAGGACTCCCAAGTGGGAGTCTTGAAAATTCCCAAAATTGGGACTCTGCGACTTTGGGGCCCATAACTTTGTGTGCAGACCTCTGATTGAGATGAGGTCCAAAACAAAATTGTAGTCCTTGTTGAGAGCATTGCAATGGTATGTCACATGCTAGTTGAACGCAAGGAAATTGGGGCAATTCCCGACTTTTAGTGGTTGGAAATCAAATTGCCAATTTGACTCCTTGCCCTTCTTTTGGCCATAACTTGTGTTTCAGTTGTCCAAATGGGTCATGCAAACCCATTTAAGACATATAAGTTCCAAGAGCTTTTTCAATGATATAAGGAACTCTTCAATCCAATGAGTTTTGACCCCTGCAATCACCCTTTGAAAATTCTAAAGTCCACAAAGACTCCAACTCCCAAAATAAGAGTTTACTTGGGAGTGTGAAGGTTCATTCGTTCACACTTTTTTGCACTCCTGAGAGCATGAAACATGAGTCCTGGGTTCAGTCTTGGCCCAAACCTTTGCAAACCTTTGCTTTGGTCGCGAGCCCAAGGCTAGGGTTATGACATCAATTAATCATTCTCGAAATCCTTTTGGTCATTCTTTGGTCATCAACTATTTAATTTGCATTTGCAACTAAACTCCTATCTACATAGGCATATGGCACAACGGATACTTCATCACCTTTTGCAAGTAGAAAACCCGTTCAACAAAACAATTTTCCTAAGTTTTGAATCTTGAACAAAAAAATCACACAACTTATCTATTAATGCATCCTTAACTTGTTGAAATGTTTCATTTCACCACCACTACATTCTTTTTATTTTCCTATCTTGCCTAACTTCTTACTCATCGTTCATTAAAACATCTGTGCAAACCAAGCCACACCACAAAACATGCGTCCAACACAAACACAACAACATACAATAACCATTTAAAATAAAAACAAAAGAACATAATTCACAAGCAATAAACAATGTAGAAAAAAAACAATAATCACCAAAACATAAGCTTCACATCATCCTCAACGACCTAGAAACTTGTTGTTTTATGCTTTCGACAATTTAACAACATTGTACCATCCTCCATTAGGGTTTCATCCCATATTTCTCATCACATATCATTTTCCTTGTCACAAACCTAAGTGGACTTGTTGAAAATCATAAAACATTGCAACTTTTTTTTATTATATATTTTGATCCCTCAATTGCTTAAGAAATCCAATTTCATGGACAGTTTAAAAAACTTCTAACACATGGAAATTATTTTTTAGATTATCACAAAAACTTCAACCTGGTGGAAGTTCCTACCAATGTTGGGGGTTTTCATTTTTTTGTGATAACCAAATGGTTCCAATTCTTTCATCATGTTATGAAAACTTGATTGGTTCGTTAATATATAATTTTTTAAAGACTGGTGTGAAACTAGTCAAAATTATCAATTTTCTTTTTCAAATTCACCCAATTCTCAAATAGGGCGATTTTCATATATACAACAACAACCAATTTTTCCATCCAATTTTCACAACTTGATTATTAAATTCTTCATTAAGTAAAATCAATTTTAATAATTTAATAATTTAATTACTTCATCAAAGGAAAAGAACAACACCATGTGAGAAGAGTAATAACAAAAATAAGAGCAATGGGAAAAGAATAATAGTAATGGGAAAAGAGTAATAGCACCAAAAAAGAAGACTAACTCTCGACATAGTGAGACCTTTTCCTACACCTAACTTGATAATCAAACACAAAAATTTATGTGAATGTGAGATACTCCATGATTTGAGGTGGTTGTCAAGCATTGTTAATTTAAAATGTGGATATGTGACCAACATTCCACACATTCACCTAACACATTCTTCTCCCATCCATTCTTCTCATCCCAAAGTAGTGCAAGGCATGCTTTCCTATGTTCCCATGTAATTTTAAATTATCGCTATTGATTCCATGTTATGTTCCCATTGTTCTCTCTATTTCTATTTTAGATAAAGATACTTTAGATATGAAATGGCACATGTTACATGTTAACATGTGCCATTTAATATCCAAATAGGTTGTAAGTGGAAAGGCCTCAAACAAGGCAAAATACAATTTATTGGCCTTGCCTACCAAGGGCAAGGATATTGTGTTTAGATTCATTATATAGAGTATATTAGCTTAATGGATTGCATTATATGTAAATCTATCCAAGAGATGTGTTTGTCACATTTCATTCATTCATATCTATGGCTAATGCAATTTTATGGATCAAATAACTTCATCCATGAGCAATGATTCATCCTTTTGACATATTTTGTTGTTCAAGCATATCTTTTCATTCATCCTTATTCTAAATTCTGTTTTGTTTTAGTCACCCTTTGTTCTTTCTTTTTTTTTGCCCCCCCTTTCCCACCCCTCCTTTCATTCCCCCTTAACCTTGGGGTGCCTCCTTTCCCATTTTTTTCTTTCCCATTTTAGAGTGAGGCTTGGCCCCATTGGAACCTACTTGCTTCTCCGATCTATAGCCAAATTTGACTAAGTCCTCTTTTGGATGATGCCAATCCACCTACTTCACTTTTATTAATAATAATAATATAAATATAATAATAATAATAATAATAAATATTATTAAAAAAAAAAACTTCTCTTATCTTTATAAAGCACCAAGAATAGCTACATACAATATGGGAAGAGTCCCTAAGGTGAGGCCATTCCCCAAACAAGGGGCCTTGGTATAGGGGAAGGGTCTAGGTAGATGATAATCCCGGATGATAAGGCCTTGAATGAACCAGTTGGGAAGTCCACAACGGATTTAGTGTTTAGTCCCACCTGTTGTCTAAGGGTCAGACAGGAGCTTTACAGAAATTTGGGGTCCCTTATTTCGGTAGGGCCCTGTCTTAGGGCTTTACCCTACACTTATTTAGGGCCGAGCCTACTAGATTTCCTACTATATTCACATACCTACTATAGGGGTATAAAGTAGCCCTCCGAATAGGTAGGTACATTTTAAAGAAATTCCTCTAATTTATTTATTTTTCCTCCAAAGTAATTTTCAGAAAATTAAAAATAATAAAATTTTAGGAAACTTGGATATGAGCGGGCTTAGGGTTTTGTTGTTGCAGCAGCAGAGGGTGGAGGAGGATTGGACGGTGCCGATGAGCGTTAACCCTAAAATGTGCGATCTCGATCCTCTCTCCCCGCTCTCGTGTTTGCCTTTGGTACTGGTGCTCTCTCGCTCTTGTGTTTCCTGCCTTGTGCTTTTGCTCTTCTTCTTCTTCTTCTTCTGTAGCGCTTGTTGTGAGTGCGATTTTGCCTCGGTTTTCTTTTATCTGCTTGTCGACAACGCTGAGACTATTTTTCAGTGTTCGGTTTTTTTCTCTGTTTTTCGGACTCTGTTTTTTTTTTGGTCCCTGGGAGATTTTGGTTTTGTGGTTTTCGTCTTCCCCAGTGGTGGTTGTTTTTGTTGTCCTTGTTGTAGCATTATTGAGAGAGAAGTGCGAATGTGCGGGAGACGGAAAAGAACGGGCCACATGAATGCTGGGAAGACTGAGTAATTTGCAGAGGGTAGGAGTGGTGGTGAACAGAGGTGGAGTGCTGTGTCCCAGCAGAAGGTTGCTCTTTTGTACTCAGACGGATACCAGTTCCTGCTGGTTGATAAGCTTCTTCATCACAGGTGGAGCAGCAGTAGCAAACTCCTCCTGGCGCAACAAGTTTCTATCTAGTGGTTCTTCTCTAGTTAACAACTTGCCGCAAGCCATCAGGAAACTGATCACAACCACAACCACAACCAGTTCGCTCTATCGAAGAACTACTTCATCTCAGGCATCTCAGCAGGCGCATTCGCCTTCCGTCAATCTGGCTCAAAAAGTAGGAAAGTCGATACGGCGACCGGGTGTTATGTCCAAAGCCCGAGTGTATACAGAGGTGAATGTCCAACGTCCCAAAGACTACTGGGACTACGAAGCCCTAACTGTGCAATGGGGGTAATGAGGAATTCTTTCTTTTCCCCTTTCTTTCTTGTTGGCTCTGCCCTTCAGGGTAGAGACATTGAAATACATCCAGAAATGGGCAAAAGTTTGGTTCCCTACATTCTAGGGTCATGTGCAGGAGTCCCACATAAATTACCACCGTTCTTCTTACTCCACTCTAAAAATGCTTACTATCTTGCTTTCCTACTTTTGTTCTTATGTCATGATCGTTGCTGCTCAATGCCTCAGAGAATTGGAAGCTGTGATTAAGGCCAGATGATTGAGAAGAATGGCTTATCATCCACTTAGGTCACAGCTTGACCTATTTTCTGTGCAAAAAAAAAAAAAAAAAAAAACAGGGACCAAGATGATTATGAAGTTGTACGGAAGGTTGGCCGTGGCAAGTACAGTGAGGTGTTTGAAGGTGTGAATTCGGTTAGCAATGAGCGCTGCATTATCAAGATTCTGAAGCCTGTCAAGAAGAAGAAGGTGCTCCAGTTTTTCCTTTCTGCCGCTATCTTTTGAGTGATGGGTTGCTTTGCAATTATTGCAGCTGCTTCTCTATTGCTCTCAAATTTGCACTCAAAAGACACTGTCACTCTGTGACTGATTGACAACATTCTGTCCACATCAAAGAGGAATGATTGCTTCCTATTGTCTGAAAGCAGATGTATATGTTTCCTCTTGTGGGAGCTACTATCAGCTCTGTTTGCTGTAGTATGCACAGATTTTGAAGCAGGCACCAACCAGAGCAATTCTCCCAGGGGTCTTAAGTTCTCTTTTTGCCCTATCTGACAAGTCGAAAAGACAATGTGCAGGGAAATTTGAAGTCTAGATGGTTGAGACAGGTTCTTCAAAGACTTTATGCCTGGTATAATTGTATTTTGCATGAATATCTGACAAGGGTTACTTTTTTGTGCCTGGGTGTTGATGATGGCATGGTAAGATCAAACGCGAGATCAAGATTCTGCAAAATCTGTGTGGAGGTCCCAACATTGTGAAGCTGTTAGACATTGTCCGTGATCAGCAGTCAAAGACACCCAGCCTTGTGTTTGAGTATGTGAACAACACTGATTTCAAAGTGCTGTATCCAACCCTGACAGACTATGACATACGGTTCTACATTTATGAGCTACTCAAGGTGGGTTTACTTCACAAGAAAAAGAGGGTGTGTTTTCTACATTTCAGAATTGTAACTCCAACTGGTTTCGGGTGTCCTGTGCTATAGGATGTATAGTAATAGAAAAAGGGGGACTAGAGAGGCACAGCACCTGGTTCGGGTCTCTTACCACTGAAAACAGTAAGGGACTTGCCATTTGGGTGACTGATGGGCAAGGGTACAGTTAAGCGGTTGGATCAGTCTTTGTTGTTGTCTTGTGAGCAAGTATAGTGTTAAGTGGTTGCATCAGTCTTTGTTGTTGTATTCAAATGGATCCTGGAATCTGACCATATATAACATGAGATCCTCTCTCTTTGGGTGGTGACAGCAAGTCATTATCTGTTAGATATGGAAAAGATGGTTCAGTGCTACAAGATAGAAAATGAGCATTCTTAGGAGACACTAAGTTGCAGTATTTTGCAACAGCTTCCATGTGAAGGTTCTATTTTAGCTGTAGAAATGCAGAGGTTTCCTTTGAACTTAGGTTTTAACTTTGAAATCATGAACACAATAACTTAGCACCTTGTTTTAGCAAGGTGCGCATTGGTTGTTTTGCTTCTGTGCTACCTTTTCCCTGGGTAGGAGGAAAAGCCAATGCCTGCAATTGCAGCTCACTTGGGCTCATCTTTCCAACATTCAATGTGGGAGCTCTTGGTTGACCCTCCTTCTGGTCTCTTGATATGTAAATTCCACAAGATTGCTATGTGCCCCAATATGATAGATGGGATACTGTTGGACCTGCGTGCAGGCATTGGACTTTTGCCACTCGCAAGGGATAATGCACAGAGATGTGAAACCTCATAACGTGATGATTGATCACGAGCAGCGGAAGCTTAGGCTCATTGATTGGGGACTTGCAGAATTTTATCACCCCAGCAAGGAGTACAATGTTCGTGTGGCCTCCAGGTTGTTCCTCTCCCCAGTCCCACACCCTACAGAAATGGAGACCCACTCTATAGATTGGCCTTGTGCTGTCGTGATGATAAGAGCTTGAAGTTGTTCACTGCAAAGAATCCTTGTTATTGTAGACTTGCTTTCTGTCTCACTTCGAGTTCTACTGATCTTATTATGTTTTCAGACTGAAATCTCTATAACCTTATTATTAGGTCATTTCTCAATTCTATTTAGGTTGAGTTTAAATTGTAAGCATGGAGAAATTCTCAGTACTCATGAAGATATTTGTTGCTCATATTACAGGTACTTCAAAGGTCCTGAGTTGCTTGTGGACCTTCAAGACTATGACTACTCCCTTGACATGTGGAGTCTGGGTTGCATGTTTGCTGGCATGGTGTGTTTATCTTGACTGAGGAGTGTCCATCCTTCCTTTTTTCTCTCCCTCTCCAACATACATCCTCTCTCCACTTCTCTGCAGTGGTTCTATGAAGAAACTCTTCTAGGACATGCAGGCTAAAGGTTGGTTAATATAGGTGAATCTACCATACTGGCCCTAAGGTATGCAAGTGCTTTTGCAGGGTTAGGGGATACCTTATCCTACCTCGAGAGCAAAATGATAGTGCAAGGGGAACTTGAATATGTCAGTTGGAGTGGTGGTTGTTTTCAGCAATGTGGGGTAGGAGGGGCAGGGAAAATTGGTTTATTCTCCTCAAATTGCAACCAAAGGTTTACATAAACAAAACGTGGTTGAAGGAGGGAAACACCCAGCATTCAGTTTCCCTAGGTTATTCCCCTGCCAAGGAACCATAATAGATGCATTATATGTAATAAACCTGAGGGTGCAGAGTCTCCAACCACTACCCTTTATGGAGGCCTCTCAATGCCTTCAACTTAGATGCTTGCTTGTATAGGAGCAAAGCTTAGATGAAATGAAAAATACTCTCACAATCTTTTTGCAGCTGAAATGAGGATTTTATTGATGTCTTGAGTGCTTGTAAACATGATAGAGTGTTTCAGTTGCTGTCGGAAATGTGACAGAAACTTAGAATGCAGATTTCTGCACAGTTGTTTGCCCACAATTTTGAGCAGATTACTTTGTATTCATCTGCACCATCAGTCAGGAGCTGATCAAATCAGTGGGCAGTAATGTCAGCTACTGATGATGAAGGTGATGGTCTGGTACCTTGTGAGTTAGTCACAAGAGTATGACCATATACATAATTGTCATTTCTTGGTTGGAACTGACATACTGGTTGCCTTCAAAGTGTTATTGTGGATTGTTCTCTGATAGATGACATATAACTTGGTGGCTTGATGTATGATATTGAACTCCACCCACTATCAGGAGCTGGTGAAGTCAGTGAGGATAATATGGTAGCTGGTCACTACCATACATGTTGCTGTTGAAGGTCATGAACATGCAGTTGACTGTTACCATTCTTCAAACTGCTCCTCAGTTTTTTCTGTGTTCTTAGGAGTTTGATGTCCTCCTTTTCTTCCTAATTTGTTGATTGATATGTTGTTGGTCTTCAAATCTCCATCACCTAATTGTATGCTCATCTCTCAATTCTATTCAAGTTGACTTAAATCATAAGCATAGTGAAGTCTACTATGTATATCTCAAAATACCCATCCTCAATTGCGTATTGAGTATGGGGAGGAAGTTTCAGTTTAAAGTCAGCTTTTGGCTGTTAGTTTGTTCTAAAGTTGGTCAGAAGGGCACTGGTCTGGAGTCTCTAAAGTATTTCTGTTTGTTTTGTTTGCATTTGCAACAGATCTTCCGCAAGGAACCATTTTTTTATGGTCACGACAACTATGACCAGCTTGTGAAGATTGCAAAGGTATGCCTGATATTATGAGTATATTGTAATGACAGTATTGCACTGTATTTGTTTTGTTCTGCCTATGACTTATCAAAGGTTGTAGTATCTGCAAGGTGATTCCTAATTGTAATTGCTGATCTGAGATTATGGGAGGACATGATCAGGTCCTAGGCACAGATGAATTGAATGCCTACCTCAGTAAATACCGCCTGGAGCTGGATCCCCATTTGGAGGCCTTGGTTGGCAGGTCAGTTTTAAAGCTTTCGCAGCTAATTCTTTTAGCTTGAGCAGGAATAGGCAGAGTAATCCATCCAACCTTTGATAATCTTCATCTTCAAGATCATCTGTATGGAGGACTCTATGTCATCAAATATAAGTGCTTGGTGTTAGAAATTATTTGGTTCAATTGCTCTCAATAGTTAATGTTTTTTGAGGAATGTTGTTTTGATCTCATCTTGAAAAACTCGCTCAGCTTTCGAGGATCAGTTTACTCATCAAACCACCATATTGATACTAGTTATATCCCTTGTGGTTGTCCTTGCATCAAAGTGTGTTGTGATGTTTCAATACAATGGGGCTTATTACAGTGTTGCACTCACAGATCTGCTGGACATGATGGGTTCACTGTAAAAATCCACACTAGGAGATTATCTTTTAAGCTGATTGCCTCTACAACCAACTGGATGGAATTGCATGTATTTGGCCTGATAGTTTGGTGGAAAGCATGGATGTTTGGATGTTGGAGACGGTCTTGTGATAGGAAATGTTGGCTTTCTGGGTGTGCAGACACAGTAGGAAGCCATGGTCAAAGTTCATCAATGCTGATAACCAGCACTTGGTGGTTCCTGAGGTTTGTGTGCTGCACCTTTTGCATCATTGAAGGTCTTAGTGTATTGAGTCTTTCTTTATAAGAGACTGTTGTATCCTGATATACAACTCTAGTTTGTTACAGGGACATCTGTTGGTCCTCATTAGTGCTTTGCAATTGAGCACTCCACAACGTTCCCATTTAACATAGTTTTTTTTTTGTGATGACCATTTCACAATGCTTTACTTTGTTGCTTATCTTTTAGTTATTTAGTGACCTGCTTAGCAGTCAACAGTTTCCAGTGCCAGAAAGGGGTTACAGTATCAGGTTTGTATCTTTTGGCAGCACTTGATATTGACTACCATATTGATCTATGATGCTAGAAATGTAGGTGGTTGACTGTGGATTAAGTGTGTTGTCTTCATTGAATTGACTTGCTTCTCTCCCAAATGGCAGCAAGATGCTGATTCTAGAATAGGTCTGCATGGTTAGAAGCTTCCCTAAGATCAAGCAAGCAGCTATAAATTCTATCTTTACTGGGTCAGCTTGAACTGTCTGTTTCATTGGCTACAGGCAGTGGATTTCTTGGACAAATTGTTGCGGTATGATCACCAGGAACGATTGACTGCAAGAGAGGCCATGGTAAACCTCATTTCTGTCTTCATGTGTGACTTCTTCTCAGTTGAGTCAATAGATAATAGGATTTTGGATATTTGTTTTGCAGTGTGGTAATAACTCTGGCCAATATGAGGACTAATAATTAGTACAGAAAGTTCTTGAGACTTATGAACAAACTTATGATACCTAAGTTCACAAGGTGGCATTCAGACATCAAAGAGTTTGGTGGCTATTTGATGACTTCTTCAGTAATTTTGTGCTGTGATGGTTAGAACTTTTGTTTTTGGGTTCAGTTATCCTGCTCTCATATCTTCTAGGTTTTTGTCACAGCTCACTGATGCTTGTTAAAATATTGCAAATATTGTGAGTTTGTTGCACTGTACAATTCCTCTGTATTTCATATATATTTTCTGCAGCTATCTAAGTCAGTGTCCCTCTCTTTTGTTTGCAGGCTCATGCCTACTTCTATCCCATCCGTGCAGCAGAGGGGAACACCCGCCGCAATTCGGCAGCATAGAAGCACTGATTAATCTGCAAGTGCATCCTGTGCTAAACTCAATCATTTCATCTAGTTATTCTTGGATTTTTCTACTTTGTATTCTCTTGGAGATGGTGTGAAGCCCTCCAGGAAGCTGGACCCATCAACAAGACAGTGGGCAGGATCAAATTTGTGGCTGTAAAGAAGTTGAGTGTGCTGCTATGAGGAACCTTCTGGTGCTTGAGGTAGTTACTCAGTGTGGCCCTCCTGCTGCCTTGTCCAGCAAGGCAGGAGACTTCACTAAATAAACAGCCAGTATCAAGGCTCTGCTAAAATTTCCAGTGGATAATACTATGTGAGCTGCATAGTCATCAGTCACAACAAGTTTTCTGTGACTTATATCATTGGCAAATTCCTGCCGTAGGATGAACAGATGTCTCCCTACTGAAAATTGTGCAAAATTCTGATCAGTGTTGAGGACAAACATTCACATTTACCGGAGGTTTTCTCTTCAAGATTTATGAAGGGGTTTTTCTCTTTGTGGAGTGGTTCTTGATATTTGAGTGGAGTAAGTTCAACATGAATTTACACGTTTAAAGTCTCAATTGACCCATCGCAAGTATTTTTGGTGAAATTTCCCAAAATTGTTCACAAAGTATGTCAGAAGTCCTTGCAGGAGAAGAGTGGAAAGAAGGCAACTTGCTCTTGTTTGCTCTGGTTTAAGAAGACCTCTTCCCCTCAGATTCTCAATGTTTGCTCCCTTCCATATGAAGTTGTGCTTAGTTTGACGTTGTATGAAGCTCGCGTCTTGCTATCCATATGGGTTACCAACTCCAAGCAACACCAAAGCAAGCAGACCTTTGATAACTAATGGTTACATTCATCAAGTTGTACAAACTCGAAGCTCCCCTGCACAAGAATTTTGTTGTTGCATGTAGTAGGAAAGCAAAGAAATAGTATCTTACAAATATGCTGTGCATCATACACAAATCTTTTGTTCAAAAGAGAAATGGCAGCTTACAAATGCGGTATACATCACGAGGATACAAGAACATTTGTTCAAAGGAGCACCCATTGGATTTCAGTTTAAGGTTTAGATTAGGATTTGCAGGCAATTAATAATTAATTAATTAAGTTGTCATTCTATCATTTTTAGTTTTTATTGACTGCAAAATTGTCACCTTAATCAAAAGAACCAGACTTTTCTTCACCCTAATTTTTCTTCATCCTTTGTAATGCCAGTACATATGTGGTACTTCTTCACACAGGAGGAAAGAACAATAGATGTAGGCTAGGTCATGGAGAATGGCAGTTGAAAAGGATCTTCATGGAGACTGAGATTCTGTTGGCTAGGTCATGAAGAAGGGCAGTTGAAGAAGATCTTCATGGAGAACGAGATTTTGTTGTTGGTAGAGAAGTTGGGTGGTTTCCATTAGGGTTGCTTTGTGTTGTGTTATGTTGTGTGGGTTGATGAATCTGTAGTAGATGTGAAGCTTGAGCAGAGATGACAAGCAGCGGCAATAGAAGCCTCAGCAGCAGTTTTAAGAGGCTGGGACGGACCAACCCTTTCCTCAAGTATGGAGTTCCCCTCATCTCTCTCACTATTCTCGGCTCCTTGGGCTTGGCTCATTTGCAGCAAGGCTGGTATGCAATCTCTTCTCTCACGCTCCTTCGCTCCTTCTCTCAGATCCTGATGCTCCATATGAGGTCCATTTTTTGGGGGGGGCTCTGAAAGGAAATCCTTGCTCTTCGTGACCTGAAAGAGTTTTAGGGTTGTATGTATGTATGTTGCAGCCATGTGATCTTCTTCTTCTTCTTCTAGAGGTTTCAGGGATTGGAAGAACTCAAGCATATTGATGGGAAAGCTTGACAAGTGTATGGACTAGTGTTTTTGCTTCAGTGTTCTTTTGGTGCTTCTTCAACAAAAACCTTGCAGGATTTAGGGTTTAGGGTTTCTCAACAAAGTTTCTCAACAAATTTGCAGGAAGGATGTGATGTCAGCTCGAGATGATCGAGAATGGCGAGCTATTGCTGTGAGTCGATTACTTACACGAGAAGGCCCTGTAGCCGGTGCTGAGAAGAAAAAGTTGAATCTGGAGGAGGAGCTTAAGGTGTGGATGCCAGTTCTTGTGCTTTGTCACCTCTCTCTCTCAAGCAAAATGTAATATGCAATTCAGATTGTTCCCTCCATTTTTCATCATCCACAGTTGCCAATGAGGAACCATGTGCTGCAATTGTCTATACAAGCATTTCACTTGGAGAAACAACACTTGTAATCTGGACACTTTCATCATTTGTGCTAAAAAGAGTGTGCAAAACTTCTGCAGAAAGTGGAGGTCAAGCCATTTGACTACAAGCCAATTCCCCGGCCCAAACACTCTGAGAACTGATATTGTAAAGTTCATCATGACAACAGCAGGCATTCATAAACCGGGAGCAAAGCTGAACAGCAACCACTCAATGCTCTTCTTGTGCTTACAGTCTTCAAACTTTTGTCCCAGGGCAATTGGAGAGTTGAGCAGAGTGTATGGAACAGTCTTCTGGAGTCTATTTTTGGTGAATGCTTATGTAGCTTTAGAGAGGGACCAATTTGTGTCTGCAAAAGCAGCTTGTGGGTGGAATGCAAGTTGGTGTCCAAGCATCAGAATTCACTACAAGAGCATTCCGAGTGTTGCATCAATTTCACTTGAGGTTAGGTTTTTTCTACAAGGAATGTATAGAAAACCAAGTTTTACCATGTGGAAAACAGAATTCCAAAAGCAAGATTGCTCAGGGGTGCAAGGGAACAAATCTTGAACATGAGGAAGGACTACTAATGAAACTGATATGAGACAGCTACGAGAATGAAGGATGGATCAGGAATGGCAAGTAGGTGGTGAGCGCACAATGGCCTAAGAGCTAGGAGCAATTGCTTATTGCAGTAGAGACTGTCAAACATCTTGTAGCTTACTGTGTTTAGTCTCTTTTCTTACCCAATCTGTCCAGACACAATCTGTTGGCATGACTTTTGTTTGAAGCAACAATGGGTGTATCAATCCATTCTGGTCCCATGGAAAGAAACAGAAGCTGAAAATGTGTTTCACAGGTCTCTTAGCCTTTTGATTGTCTTTACTCAGAGAACAAGGGGAAGTTGTATTGGACTGTCTTGCCACTTTGGACAACAGAAAATTGAGTTCTTGTGCTGATATATTTGTGAAGAAATACAGAGAATATTTGGAGGGTTTGGCTTGACTTGCAGGTTGGGTCATCCAGAGTCAAATGAAATATGTCTTCTGAGAAATGATATGTCGAATGCAATAGATGCATTTGTTCCACAAGACCTTTCTCTGCTTTCAGGTTTGTTGCTGCTATGTGGAGCTTCTGAAACCTGATGTTTCCCAAGAGCAAGAGCAAACACATCAGTGGGTCTGTCAGGCTTGCTTGGAATCAGGTGTGAAGCTCCACATTTATCTCAGCTCTTGAATCTGGTGTGTTCGGACAGTGGCATGTTTGATTGTAGTGTCAGATTTTGTCCAGGCATAATATGTAGCAGGAAGTGATCTGGTTTTGATGCTTTGTTGCTCATACAGGTTTGAATGAATTTCATCATATGTTAACCTCATATATTTGCTCTGAAGTTATTACAGGATTATATGATTAACTGGAGATTTAAAAGTTTATACTGTGCAAGGAACCTGGAATTCAACATTGATATCAATAGGAAGCTCAGGTTTGGACTGGTATGGAAAAAAGAGGTGAATGATCATGAAGACCAACAAATTTGCAACAATGAAACTCTGATGAAAACACAATTTCTGGAAGACACAATTCCTTAAGGTATAGGTACTCCGTAGATGCTTTCAAAGGAGCAACCAAGGTAGACCTGTGTTTGGTTGATTATGTTTTTTGGGCTGGGATCACCACTGACTTCAAGTTTGGTTTTCATGTGAGCTACACTTTGAATAGAAGGCCTCACCTTATGCAGATCAGTACATTATGGATGGTAATCTCCCTGGAGAAAGGTGTTCCTGGAATGAGCACCCCTTGGCTCCTCTGCCTCAGGCATGCGCTTGTTTTGTGAATGCCCCACTCCAAGGGAGTTACCATAGACCTTACACACAACCGTGCAAGATAATGAAGTCCAAGGTCAGTTTACACCTAACTTTGACCACATTTTCATCACAACTTCTTGCATGAACCACCTAAAAAAAACAGCCTCCATGAAGACTTTATTGATGGGAAACTCTGCTATGTAAATAAAAGCATATGCATAAGATCTGAGCTCCATCAGTCCCATAATGGCTTATGATTGTTATTTTATTGGACCCTTTAGAGGTTTTAAAGAATAACAATCATTATACTTACTTCTATATGATGTGAACTCTCAGGGCTGAATGCACCCACACAGACAAAAATTCTCAACGATCCGTAGTTGCCCACATTCCATTCAATCTCGGTTGCAAAAGACAATGATTTGAGAACAGAGAAAAAACTACCCAAATACATGTCTCTGATCAATCCCGCTGTCTCAGCCAGGGTGGGCTAAGTGAGGCTAGGTGTCTGTCAGGCTTCATTGGGATGCTGAAACCAGTTGCATTCAGCCAACCCATTTTCTGCACTTGATGTAACCCACAAACTTAAAACTTGTTTTGTATACAGACAATGGTTATAATATTAGTGTAGAAAATATACACCAATATACAGGGTCTGTGGAATAGGCTTGTGTGTGCCAAGGCTCTCATTTTAACAAGATTTGGATGGCCAATCATATTGTTGCAATGGGAGGAGCCTTGGCTTCTTTTGAGGAGTTAAAAATTACAGTAAACTGGCACTGAAATGTTGTAATATCCCCCATAGGCTTCTTGCTTAGGTGCAAAGAAAAAGTTTTGTGACAAATTGCACCTTGAATTGTTTTAAAAAGTTGCCTTAATAAACTACTACTTAGAGCATCTCCAGTGGTGCTCAGTTTTTGTGATCCTCCACAATAAAATTGGATGAAGAAGAGTCAAAACATGCCGGTTTGGCTCAGGAAAATGGTTTTGGCTCAGCATAATTGCACAAATTTGTGGTGATGGGTAAAAGGCGCAGCAATCAGTTGACATGGAGAAGAGTGTAATCAATACGATCTCACTCGTGCTCAATGTTTTCTGATTGGCCTATCGTAATGATTGGTCCAGGTGGTTTGCTTTTAGTAGTCCCCCACCCTAATATGCACTAAATGCTTGGATTCAGCATTTGAAATCCGGCTTCAGAATAATTCACTCACTTCGCAAATAATTAGCATGTAAAGGTCAAAAAGGGGCCCAAAGGCAAAGGTTATTTTAACAATAACTTGAATATCTGAAGAAATCTTCAACTTTGCTAGAGATATGGATCTATTAGAATAGTTTCTTGACATTATCTTTTGAAAATAAAATTATATACATGCAATGTTATTGACTAGAAAATATGGACTAAAATTTTGTTCATGACTCTTCAACAAATGAACACCGATACTATTGATGGCAACCAATGGACTCCAGCTGGTTACTAGACATAACCTACTACATTGGAGACATTAGAGAGCAATCTCGTAACAACCCCTTGTTTCGATGGATGAAAAGTTTCATAACTAGCTTGTAGATGGACAAAAAATACGTGTAACCCACCTCTCAATGAATGAAACCTTGTAACCTAGGTCTGTCTGGATGATGTACACAAGACCCAAAAAGAAAACGAAGAGGAAGAGGTCATGCATCTGGAGTGACAAGAGGAGGACTGGACCAATCAAAAGCTCGAGAACCTTTGCATTGTAGGTTATGGAAATTATAATGATATTTGTAATCACGTAAGTAAGGATATGGGCTGAAAAAGTGGACATTCTTATGAGTTATGAAGACTAAATCCCTCTTGAAGGATTTTGTCATATGAATAATTACAGATTATTATTATTATTATTATTTGGGGCCATGATATCAAATTGAGTGTTAAAAGCCTAATTCATCATAATGTGATGCTACAATAATAATTAATTGACTCTCAATTCATTGAGGACACACGACAACAATAAGGCTTTCAATTTGGGGGCCTGTATGCAGCAGCAGCAGCAGCCTGATAGCATTTATCTGTTAAGCTTTTATATACACTACTGACATTGGAGAGTGGCAATGAGTTCTGGTGACTACAACCAAAACATTCACTTGATGCTTTAAAACTTGATGTGAGTAAGGCACTGATCTGCTCACTACAACCAAGGATTCACTCACTCGATGCTTAAAACTTGATGTGAGTAAGGCTCAACAGCTGTGATAGGAAGTGAAATGATGAGACAAACCTAGGAGCCTGTCATGATCTGCACAACTGCATGTGTACATTTGCTTTTGGAGACTTTTTTCACAGGACTTTTTGCAGAGTGTTGGGTATCTGTTTATCATGATTTGTACTCAATTACAAAGCACAACATCCTGAGAATGCAGGCCAAGAATGCTGCTACATACTACCAGTGTTGGGTGGGGGCACGGGTATTTGATTTCCTTAATAATTGTTGGTTTCAGTGTTTTGTGAGTGGTAGTATATCAAAATCAGAGAACCCATCAATTCTGGGTATTTAAAAAATTAGACATCAAAAGAACCATTAGTTGTTTTCAGTTAGTTTGAAAACCTTAAAAGAACCAACTTGTTTCATGAAGTGACCAGCCAAGAATCAATGGTTTTCTGGGGTGGTTATTTGGCTTGTTCCGATTTTGAGAACCATGCTTGTGTACGAGAAATCAGGTATTTTGATATTTGGCAATGGTGGTTAATGAGTGTTGAGAACCACCACGATACCTAGTGGGTGTCTGGTGTGCAAGTTTCTAATATCAGTGCAACACTAGATAACACATCCATGGTTTGCTAAAAAAGCAGTCTGCGTGGTGGATTAACACAACGAGACATATTGTTTCTGAGGGGAAAATAGCAGATCTGATTCTTTGTTTTAAGTAGGAGCTCATTACAATCTCTTTAACTACTGGCTGCAAAACTCAATGCAAAATGGTGTAAGTAATGTGTCTGTCTTTCATTTGAAACTTTTGTACAACACAACTGAAACACGACCGTTGCAGAGACTGCAGGTTCCTAATTTCACTGTTCATTACCAGCACTGTGCACACAAGAACAATTACCGTAGTACTTTGGTGGCTTTGAGCACAAATTATGAAAATGCTGAAATTTTCAACAAAAATACTCTTTCTCGAAAGAACACATTTTGTGAACACATTTTTTTGTGCATGAAAAAATGAAATCCTTTTTCAAAACAATTTATTTTTTGAAATGGAATCTTCAAAATTAATTAATTAAATTAATCTTTAGCACACATGTGCTGAAGCTGGCCATGTATATTAATTGAATCTCTTGTAGTTTGTAGTATGTACCCCAGTAGTAGTGTTGGGCGGTTCTCAAAAAATAGGAAACAAAACCCCAGTGGGTCTTAAGGTTTCCTAACTGTGGTTCTCAAGAGATTAAATGATTACATAATCCATGATTCTCAACTCCAACAAAACACACAGCAAAATCAAAAATCACCACCTCTTCATGAAAACCGCCGGTTCTTTCATGAAAGTTTGCATAGGTTCTTGGTGTTTTTGAAATAACCAGAACCCCAACAATTCTTTCATTCTGAAATTTCTTATAATAAAAAATAAACACACCCACAAATGATTGGTTCTCTTGATTCTGAAATATTCAAATTACCAAAACCAAAAGTTATTAACAAAATCAAATACCCGCCCTAACATTGGTCTGTATCGGAGCTGGTTGATTATTGGGTTTTTTTTACAAATAACCACCGGCTAGGTTTATGTTTACAATTGTTTGGATCACACAGGTTTTCAATATCAATATCACAAAAAATTGGGGTATCAGGTAAGTTATTTAGATGTTGAAAATTCAGGACTAGATGGGTATCAAAATATGAAAAGAGAAGGTTCGTTCGTAAACTATTAATAACCGGGATGATAACCGGGGTCACCACTCAGATAACCGGTCAAAAGCACTGGTCTGTGCACCAGGGTTGTCTGCTGGCCAAAATTAGTTTGAATTCTTGGATTGAGCTCAAAGTGCCCTTGTGAGATGCAAACTGTGAGTAATGATTCTGTGTAGCTGCAAAAAAAAACTACCTCCTTAGCAGATTGATCTCACAAGGCCTT
This sequence comes from Sphagnum contortum, assembly GCA_963920785.1. Taxonomy (NCBI): domain Eukaryota; kingdom Viridiplantae; phylum Streptophyta; class Sphagnopsida; order Sphagnales; family Sphagnaceae; genus Sphagnum; species Sphagnum contortum. Next base: position 6,178,577 of record OY987291.1, on the reverse strand, counting down.
AAATGCAAAGGAAAGTAATCTACATATATTTGACATTTGTTTCTCTTGAGACTTGTGTGTGGAGTGCTTGACCAGAAAAGATTTGTGACACCAATGAGCACCATTTGACTCATGTGTCATCATGACCTAGTCTAGGCTTCCTTGACCAGGAAGGAAGTGAGAGCTCCTCAACATTTTTTGCCTGCAGGGGAGGATCTGTCCATATCTGGTAACTCCCATGTTACAGCAAGGACCCGAGGGGCACATAGCATGCCAGTAGCATAGCATGTGCCAAGGGACTTGTAGCATGTTACATACCGGCTCGTGTTCTCATAACATGCCCAAAAACATATGTATGATATATGGACCCAAAACATGATCTCTAGAAATGTGGCAAAGGGCAGACTGGGAAAGAAAGAATTGGTATTACGTATGTTTAAAAAAAAAATTCATACAAATCTTGTTCAGGTATTAGGGCAAAGACTGATCTTTGGCTGGTATGAAGCAAAGTATAATAATATATGTTATCAAGACTGGCATAAAAGGGGTACAAGATTGGTATTCATACCTCAGATCCTGGCTACCAAGCTGGTAGAGGTATAAGGTTGGTATCATTACCTCAATTCATCACATATTGGCAGGGTCCTTCAGAGCAATGTTGGTCTGGTATATCTAGACTCTAGAGTCATTGACTGATACAATACTTGTAGTATCAAGTGGAAGACAAGTCTCATATGAGCTGAGGCAATAGCAGTCTTATATCTATTTGTTACATGTCAGCTAAAAAATTCTTGAATTTGATATCAGGATCAGCTGAGTATGTTGAAAGGTCAAAATTTTTTTGAGTTCAACTTCCAACTTTCGACACCAGACCAATACTGGTTGATAGTTGTTCATACCAGCGCAAGCCTACACACCTACCAGACCACTGCTGGTATATTTGTGCACACCTGCTAACTAAGTAACTAACTTAGCAGACTGGGGGTTCCCGTAAGTCCTTAATGCAAATGGAAGTTTGTTCGTGTTGACATTTGTGTCTGTTTTGTGTGGTATTGAGATCTGTGTTGTAGTACAAAGCTTGACTAACAAATTTATGGGAGATATTGTGTGGCACACAAATCAAATAAGAGTTATTCTTAAAGTCACCTTGTTTTTGGGCTTTACCACCACTGGGCCTGCTTTTACCCTCTAGACTTTTAGAGTCTAGGCTCTCATGCTCAAGTGATGAGTCTCAATCACCATTTTCACACATGACTCAACCTGATGAGTACAGAAAATTTATTCTTCTGCTCTCACCTTTAATTCTAGTGACACATTCACCAAAGAATTCGGTGGGTCCATCAATGCAGCACACCACCACCACCAGGTGCACTTGCTGTGAGAAGATCCCACTACTCAATGCTCAAACACCAAAACTAGCAACAAATTTACAACCAACTGTTCAGTGCAACTCCCCAGGTGCACATCTCTTTAGGTACCCACTACCTAGTACCCACCCATCACTCCTTCCCTCAGATCCAAAACTCAAATGGAACACACAAGACATTGCTAAGCTGGACTAATCTAAACAAGGAAGAGCTGATGAGGGCCCTATCCTTTTTCTCTGACCTAATTTTCAGAAGGCATGAACTTCCCCACTGGGGAAGATTTCTTCCATTTTGGAAGATCCTTTGCTGAGTTCTTGTGCCTGACAATGGTCTTCTAAATACACTACAAAAATTAGGGCAGCTTTTTACGAAAAGGCCGCAAGTCGTGAATCTCATCAACTCTAAACTAGTTCAAATTACGCCACACAAGTGTGGCATGTGTTGTTGGGCACATATTGTAACATCAAATTGTACACCTTCTTTGTCTACTAAAATTCAATTTTCATTCACAATTTTATTAAAATATTTAGTGATTTTTTTTTTCTCAAAATTCAATATATTGTACATCCTAAATCTAGAATTTATGAAATCATATTCTCTAAGAAAACTGAATCATCAAGGGCGTTCCATTAGTAACCCCCATTTCTATATCCTACATATTAACCATTCACATTTTTACCTACTTACACCTATGACACATACCCAACTATATAGGCAGTTGACTAGGTAATGTGAGGGGCAAGTATTAGGGTTTTCAAGGTTGGTCACCAAGGTTCCACCTTGGTAACTCTGTTGTAGTTCAACTACAACTAAAGTCATAAGTTGTCTACACTCTCCAATGAATGGTGGCTCTAGTGGGGTGCTCAGTCTAGTGATCCTCTTGCATTCATTCAAAGCACACATACACTAGATGGGACAAGATGCCTGACTCTTCTCATGGATCTAAGGCAAATTGTAAGACACCCATTCCTTGGTCATTCAATTATTCATGTCCTTGCTATTTTCCGTTCAATAGTTACACGATGGCCTTGATAGTGCAACAATTGCATCATTTATGAAACACAATCTTGATTGAGCTCTCATCTTGAAAGAACATTATATCAAAGTAGCATATTTTCACCAAAATAATTAATAATAATAAAATTACACCACATCAAACTATGAATTTCAACTATACAAGTAATTCCATATGTGCAAAGAAACATTTTCATCATCCATAAAGCATTCAAAGCAATTTCTTAGTGTATTTTTTGGAAGGCACCTATGTCTCATGATCTATGTGTGTTTATGTTCATGATATGCTTTGCTTTGTATTCTATGATGGGTAAATGGCATAGGTGGAAAACATTCTCACAATGGGGTTAGACTCGACTATGGCCTTGTCATGGGCCCCTTATGTTGGAAATGTGTCCACCTTGGGGCTTTACCCTACATGTATCCTTGTCTTGTGTTTAGTGTCTACCAACCTGGCCAAAGTGCTTCGCAATGGTGTGGTAAGAAACTGAAATGAGGAGATTGTGGGAAACCCTAAACCTCCCTACCACCACAAGAAGAAACAACCACACAAAAATCCACACCTACCTACATTGGCTTTTGCAATTTGTGTCCTAGGCTTGCATCCCAAGAGGGATTTAGCATTAAATGATGACATGTTTTTAGAACTTGTCTAAATATTTATTAAACTAGTTTTAAAAGAATGCTACAAAACTAAAATCAGAGTTGAGACTCCAAATGTGATGAATAATTTTCAATTTTTTGAAAAAAAAGTTGGCAATTCTTTTCAGAAAAAAATAATATTGCAAAATTCTCTTTTATTTTCATTTTTCACATTTTGGCAAATTTTCGCACCAAAATAAAATGTTGGTTGAACCATGAACAAAAACATTTTTGAATGCCTTCTGAAATGTCGTAAATTATGCACAAGCAACTTTTTGAAGAGGCTTTAGAATATGGATGAATGCCCTTTCCAACATGAATGTGGTTATGGGTGGGGAACCAAGGGATGTCATCATATCTCATTGGTTGTCGCCATTGAAAAGAACATCATTAATTTGTATGTGCACACCATTAAACTTATCCCTACTTTCTTTTGATTCCTATTATCAAACAAAGCCAAATGCAAGAAAGAACTAGAACGCCACATTTACATGATGTAATTTCTTTTTAAGGTTTACATAACATTGCACAAAAAACTCCAAAACCAACTATTCGTATTTGGAAGATGAGAGTATTATCAAAACAATAACACACAAATGCTTTATGCACATCATGTTTTACTTTTGTTTAGTAGAATTCACACATATCACACTAGATGATAACGAATGGAATTGAATTTGATTCATTGTACAATTGGCTTTCATACATAGCAAGTTCAAAAATTGGTTAAAAATGATGATAGCTTTTCCAACTAACCATATGTGTTCATGTCACATGAATGGTCCATTGTGTATGACATGCATCATTTAAAAACTCTTTTCGCCTTTCATGAATTTGTTGTCTTGTCCTCGAATGGACTTGATGGATTCCAAACTCTTTTGTTGGTGATTTTATTACGCGGTTTAGTTTAGATTTCTAATCTTATTTTGTTGTTATTACTCGGTTCTTTGTTTGGAACAATATTTAATTTTGCATACTAACAAGGTTTTGGTGATATGCTGAAGCATGAATATTAACCACCTTCTACATGCCAACTTTTATTATCTTGCACATGTTATATTGTCAACTTCTTGAAAACATTGCCATTACATGGATGCCCACATTCAATATCACACATATTGTAGGGTTGTATATAGCCTTCAACTTATACCAAATCACCATGTTTGAATAAATACATAGAATTCCTCAAGCACTTCGACTTCAAAAAAAAAATGGCCCACAACACGAAATGTCAAACATCTCTCATAAACAACCACTTGACATGAATGACTTTGTATGTTTTGGATTGCCGAAGCCAAAAACTAAAGAGTTGAAGTTTCAAACCTCGACCACCATGTACAAGAATTGTCCTTTACTCCTTTTACCTTTTGTACTCCCAACAACCCAACTATGTGTGCATCTAACTAGAATTTTTAAGACAAGAGTGACCCAACACCCACTAAATGTACCATGAACAATGGATGGTATGTGTGTAAAGGAAACACTTTTTTTTTTTGTTGTGTTCATGTCCATAGGCTAACCATGGTGGTTAGGAAAGTATCTACCTACCTACCTACGTGGTCACCAAGTGCCTTACCTACTTACATAGAGACTATGTGGATTATGTACATACTTATCAATATGTTCTTAGTTCTTACCACTAGCACCAATGTTGGGCAAAGTGTATGTTTTATGATTTACCAATGGGGGTGGGTATATGTTTTTTTGGGGGTTATAGGTGGGTCTCGGTATTTGAAATTAAAAATTCAAAGAATCACCTGGGTTGGGTCCGGTTACAAATATTGGAATTTTTGAAAAAATCACGGGCTATGATGAGAGAGGGGCGAGTGTTAACTTTCAGAAAATGCTGGGTAAGAGAGGGGTCCGAGTTTTTGAAAAAGGAAGACCCAATGAGCAATATATGCACATATCAGGCATGATACCCGGTTAATACCCGAAATGGAAGAAATATCCACCCCCCCCACACTCAAGAATTTAATATCCAAATGATATAAATATTGGATAAATTTTCATCTTTACATATCCCTACGGTATGAATATAAATAATGAGAAGACCATTACTAGCAAGTATTGAACATGGATACTATTGATATCATATGAAAAAATCAATGTATGTTAAAATGTTCTCCATTTTAAACTTCCAATGCTTGAAATGAAGCAAATAAAATGCTTGGAATGAAGGCTACCAAAATGCCTTCCAAGGTTAAGATGAAGCTTCCTAATGTTCCATGCACTTTGAAGGTAGCCCTCACCTCGAACTCATATGAGCCATGGAACTGAAAAATTATCGGTAATGAGTATTGAAAGTAATATACCATATCTTCATACCAACTAGTCATAAAAATGGTGTTACCCTCCCAACTCTCATACCCACCCCGGTTCAAGCAATTAAACCTTAATACTTTATAATCAATTACCAAAGTGCTCTCATTCTTAATATACCATTATTGATATCATGTTGTAAATAGTGGGATTTTAATTACTATTAATTATTATTATTTTCCAATTTTGTGGTTTTGAAAATTTAATGAAAATTTCCAAAAATTTTAGCAAAATTATTAGTCGAATTTAAGAGCACCAATTTCCAATGAGCAAATTCTTTCTCTCTCTCTCTCTCTCTCTCTCTCATACTCTGTTGCAAGAGTTTCTTAAAAACCTGCAAAAAATTTCCTGGTGTATTTAGAGGCCATGTTTTAAATTCTAATTTCCCCTTCCTTTAAGGGTGAAGAGGGGGTTAGGGTTAAACCCTAAACCCTATTTCCAGTGTTGTGTGATTCTCACTTTCAAAATTTTGAAATATCAAAAACCTCTAGTCATGGGTATATGCAAACAAATACCAAAAGTCAATTAAATCAATTGTTGATTCTTTCACTTAACCTTTGGTCATGGCGTCGGATGAAAGGAGGTTAACTAAAAATCAAATTGGGATGAAGACCTAATGAATTGGCATATTAGGTTGTCAACTGCAAAAAAAGAAAGAAAGGAGATGGGTTAGTTAGAATCATTTCTAGTTGTGTGGATATGGAGTTCTTGCGTTGTATGTTGCAGGTTTTTTTTGTCTTTCAAGAGTTTTGTGGTGTGCGCTTGCTTTATGAAAGGCATAAGTGGCAAGTGTGATGATTTCTATTGGTTGTTCTTCAATAGTTTTTGGAAATGGTGAGCTCTACAAAGGTCGAGGAGGATGAGCTTGTGGAGAAGATGGTGGATGCCAAGATAAAGAAGGAAGGGATTCCGAAAGTTAAACTCTCTTTTCCTTTTGGTTTTGAGTAGACTTGTGTGATGAAAATAGTGAGAAGCAATTAGGAATACAAATCCAGAAGGCTCATGAAGGAGATGTTGATGGGAAGAATGCCCTCAACATTTTTTGAGTTCTACTAGCTACTTCAACTTTTAAGTGTTCTTTCGTTGTGCACTATAGTTGGGGTGTTTGAAGGGTGATAAAACGTCATGAATAACCAAGCAAATAGAGATATTGGAGTTGATGAGACTCTATAGGGGACAATGTTGGCCAGTTTAAAACGACATCAATCCATGGGAATTTAGTTGGGATGTTACTCAAAAAATTTGAGACCCTTTGTCTTGGGAATTCTAAGGATGTTGTGTCTTCATCCTTTCAAGAAAGAATTGTGTTGTTAAGGGTTGTTGTTTTTGCTTTGCTCAATGCTTGAATGCACCGTTGATGTGGGGAAAATTATTTGTGAGAGATTCAATTTGGGTGTTGTTCAAATTTTTTTGAAACCCTTGTTTTGACAACCATTTTTTGATTGTTTAATTTCAAATTTTACATTGAATCATCGCATTCAAGACCAAACTTCTTTTTAAGATTTGTGAAAATGTCAAAATAGTTTGATTTTAATTGTGATACCTAATATAAATTAATTAAGCAATTTAATGAACCTCATCTACCATTTCAACTTGTTTTGGATCCTTAAATGAACAATTACATCCCATGTGAGGATACTTTACAAATAAGTCTATTATATTTTGAGAATGAGCTATGACTTTCAAATTTGCACATTCACTTTATAAGCTTTAAAATTCTCAACTCTTACAACCAACAAATTCCATAACAACTTCGGCCATAATAACTCCACCATAGTCACATAATGCACCACATACAAGGGCTAGTTGATGACCCAAGTCATACAAATTGATCATAGAAGACCTGGCTAAAAATATATATCATAAGAAAAAATTGCCCAAAATTATAATTTTTTTTTCAAATTGGTAAAATCTTTGTTTTATTTTGAAATTTTTTGTCGCCAAATTTTTTTTTAAATTAATTTTTTTGAGTTTTTAAAAAAAGATGCTAGATTTGTTCTACTTTCATATTTTCTTTAATCTCCAATTCTGGCTAAATTGTCTTTAGGATGATCATCACTTCAGCTACATCACAAAATCGAAAAAAAAAGAGAAAAAAAAACCTGCTCAGGATATGAGGAGTCAGGGACTGGCAGTGCTTATTTTTCTGGCGAAATTTGGCTATTTATAGCAAAGAAATTGGGAAATTTCTGTTTTTCTAGTGTAAGTTCGACTAATTTTGCCTTTTAAAAAATTTTGGGGGGTTAAATTTTGCCAAATTTTTTGATACCAAGAAAATGAAAAAATATATATATTAAAAAAATTAAATAAAAAAAACTGGTCAGATTTCATTGCTAAGCCACGTGCTAAGTAAATCCTTTTCACACGTGCGAGAATTGAATGTACACGGTAAACTAAAAGTCCCATACACGAAGAAGGTACCGGTAACTGCACAGGTTTGACTTAATTACTAATTTACCAGCCCAGCCCAAATTAAAAACTTGAAAGCCTTGTGGCAGAGCTTTTAACACAAGAGCCAAAAAACAAAACCAAAAAAAAAGTACCTACCTACTCAGTACAGTAAAACAGTAATTTGTAATACCTGCCTACGTACCTACCTACCACTCTAAGAAACACACTAACAAACTCAATCCCAGTTTTCCCCCCTTCCTTTTCTCTCTCCTCTCTTCTCTCTCTTCGCTCGCTCGCTCGCTCGCGCGCTCTTTCTTTCTCTCTCTCTTCTCTCCTCTCGCTCGCGCATGCAGTGCTCGCGCTCTCTCTTCTCTCTTTCTTCTCTCTTCGCTCGCGCTCTCTCCCTCTCTTTCCACAAGACTTGTGTCTTCTGCTACTCATTGCACTGCCACACAAAGAGAGAGAGAAGCGATCGAGAGCGAGGTAGAAAATTGAGTACACGAAATTATACAATTTTCAGTTCGGTGTTCATGCAAATGGCCGTAGCATCAGCATCTACGTCGGTGGCCTCGCACCCGCTCCCCTTCCTCCACCCGCCTCCTAGCCCTGTGCCGTGTCTTTCCTAAGCGACACGGGCATAAACAGCACAGACTTACATTGCCAGTAGCCGAGACGAGCATTAGCAGTCGCGGAAACGAGCATTAGCAGAAGCAGAGACGAGCACTAGCGACAGCGGCACAGACGAGCATTTAGCACAGAGAGACGAACATTAGCAGCAGCAGAAATGGGCATTAGCAGTAGCAGAGACGAGCATTAGCAGCCGCAGAAGTGAGCATTAGCAGGAGCAGAGACGAGCACTAGCGACAGCCGCACAGACTCGCATTAGCACAGAGAGACGAACATTAGCAGCAGTAGAAACTCGCATTAGCAGCAGCACAGACTCGCATTAGCAGCAGCGACGAGCATTAGAAGAGACGAGCATTAGCAAGAGATGAGCAGCAGCAGAAGAAGTAAGTCCTGAGAAGACGGAATGAGTGATTTGCAGGCGTGGACCAGGACGATGTTGCGTTTTCTTAGCAACCGGAGTGCGCGAGACCGACTAGAGTTGTAGTAGTAGGATCACAAGGAGTTTGGAGAGAACAGAGATACGCGGGAGAGAGAGAGCGAAGGCGGTGGCTTTGTAGCTCTGCACACTAGTGTCATGGCAGTATCTAGAGCTCCGACGACAACAGGGCGCAAGCAACAACAGCGACAGCAAGCGCAAATCTCGGCAATGCTGGATGGCGGCGTAGAGAGCCAGTGGAGAATAGGACGTAGCATGTCCAGCAGAACAGCGCGGGACTCGTCGCGAACGTCCTTGGACACGGCAGCAGCAACGGCGTACTCCACCACCACGGAGGGGCTCATCTCGGGCGCCTGGTGCGGTTGCGTCACCAGGTCGGGGGCTATGTCCCCTCCTCCCGCCCTGTCCTCCCGCACTTGCTCGCGGTCGAAGAAAGAGAAATCCGGAGAGATCAAGTACTCCTCGACCGCGGACAACAATATCAGTGCGCTTGTGCGCAACTATAACGAGAGATCGGTGACGCCCGGAGGTTCGCCCTTCCGGCCTCGTCTGTCACCGGGGAAGGTCTCTCCTCTTGTGGAGGTGGTTCCTCCGCCGCAAGCTTCTGCTGCAACCGTAGTGGCGTCGTCCATGGCTCCTCCTCCGGCCGTGTTTTCTATGTCGAGCTACTTGTCCACTGAGAAGTTGAGCAATGCCGCAGTGTCGAGCTCTCCACCCGTGGAGAAGATCAAAGCTTCGCCGACGTTGTTCGAGATGATGAGCCACGAGCAGCAAGAACTGCAGCAGGAGTCCAAGCTGCCACTGCAGACCATTTCCCTGAGCCAGCAACTCACGTTCCAGGAGAAGATGAAGACCATACTTGCAGGTACCTACTGTGAAACTAAACCCCCCACCACTCTTCCCCCCTCTGCTGGAAGGTTTAACCTTGCCAAGAAAAACTCCCCACCTCATCCAGGATTGTTTTGCTTCTCTCCTGCGTGTGAGACTGCTAACAATACTTCCGCAATCCAATTAGAAAGTGTTGCATTTCCCTAACTGTCGAAGAATGCAAGATTGTAAAGTACCCAAGTGTCTGCAAAGAACCTAAGTGTTTCAAGAGAAATTGGAGACATGTTACCATGTGGAACAGGGTGTGGTGATGGTTGGCATGCGTTGGAATTCATGGACAATGCTCTGAGAAGGCCCATTGATGTGCAGGAAGCAGCCCAGGAAGTCAATTCAATGATGCAAGCACGAGTGATTTGGAGCTGACGCTCCACAACAAGGAGGGATACAGCATCACCATCAATGTGCACCGCCACATTCTTGTCACCCACAGCAGGTTCTTTGCAGCCAAACTTTCCGACCGCTGGTCGAAGCAGCAGCAGCAGCGAGTAAACCCCAATCTGATTGAGATCACTGACATTGAGGATGTCGAGATTTACTTGGAAACACTTCGACTCATGTACTGCAAGGATATCAAGAGACGACTGATGAAGGAGAATGTTCCTCGTGTTCTTGACATACTCAAGGTACATGCGTTCTGATGATCTTGCAAGAATTGTTCTTGACATTTTGGTGGAAGTTTTCTGCAGAATTCTGAACTCATTTCTTGGGGTGGTTTTGACCCAGCTATCAGCCCACATCATGTTTGAAGGCTGTGTGTTTGCATGCCTTGGTTACCTAGAAGCTATGCCATGGGCAGAGGATGAAGAAGCAAAGGTGACAGCACTTCTAGGTCAATTGCAGTTGGAGAGTGTGGGTGTTGCAGCTGATGTCATGAAGCGTTGTTCTGGACTTGATTCATCCAACTCAGAAGCTGTGCTTGTTCGGCTGCTGCATGCAGTCACCAAGGGTAAGCACGTTGTCCTTACTAGGGGTCTAGAAATTTTGGTGGAGCTTTGTGTTTTCTACAGGATAATGTGTATAGATATGAGGTTAGCTTGTGCTGGATTTGTAGTATTGACAATTTGTTGTGTTTGTGTGAATTGCAACCCAAAGGCACTGATGACAAAGCCAGACGAGAGATGAAGGCACTGGTCTCAAGAATGTTGCGGGAGAATGTTGCACAGAACAAGGATATGGTTGATGTGAGCAAAGACAGCTTGTATCGAGCTTGTCATAGCTGCCTTGATTCTCTGCTCCACCTCTTCATGCAGGTATTAGGACATCTCTTTGTGTCATGAGTTGATGACTTACGTTTGTGGAAGTAATTTGCGAACATCCTTCAAAAATGCTCATGCAAATTTGTTCTCATTTTGCTCTTTAGATGAGGTGGTCAAGGTACTAATCTGTGGGTCTGCATGCAGGCCAAAGATGGTGAGGACAGGGGAATGTTGCTTAATATTGCTCGGCATGCTGACAACCTTCATTGGTTGGTGGACATTCTCATAGACCGTCGGATTGCAGATGATTTTGTACGCATGTGGGCTCACCAAGCAGAGCTTGCAGCCTTGCACACACAAGTCCCAGTTATGTTCCGTTATGAAGTCAGCCGCCTCACTGCCCGCCTCTGCATTGCTATTGGCAAGGGACAGGTAATGTCTGGCTGAGTGTTGTCTGGTTTCCAACACTGGTTACTTCAGAAATATTGTGCATAATCTATGGCTATGGTGTAGGCTTGAAGGGATTGTACAAAGTCAAGAGCACAATTGCCACTTGTTGCTGCATTTGATCCTACTAAACCTTCTTGTGTAATGTGCACTGGGAGCAGGTGCTATCTCCAAAAGATGTGAGGTATCTGCTGTTGCAGACATGGCTGCAGCCCTTGGTGGAGGACTTTGGATGGATGCAGAGATGTTGCCGAAATCTGGACAAGAAGGTGGTAGAGGAAGGAATAAGTCAAACTATTCTTACACTCCCAATGAAACAGCAACAGAGTATTCTTCTCTCATGGTTTGATCGATTTTCCACCTCTGGTGATGATTGCCCGAATCTGCAGAAAGCTTTTGAGGTCTGGTGGCGGAGAACTTTCACACGGCCATGCTCAGAATTTGATGGTGGTTCTCAACCCTGTTTCTAGATTGCATGCAATGCATGAAAAAGGTTTTGACATAAATTGGTATTGTCAAGTCTCCATTCAGGGAGTGAGATACTTCAAACAGGATGGTACCAAATTGACAAAGCTGCCACTTGTGAGTGAGTATTGTTTGGAGCTACAAATTTGGGCTCTTTCAAAGCAGCAGGCATGTGTGCTGCTGTGCACTAGTCTGACTTTCACAGGCAGCAAACTGATCAAACATTGGGTTCTTCAGACTTTTGCAGAAGTATTATGGGAGATTTATGGGTGAAAGGGGAGTGGGGGGTCTGGTCCGTAAGTGTGTCTGGTTCACAATTCAGACACGGGGAGGAGAGCACTCATATAAAGCACAGGAGGGGGCTAAATGGATGTCTAGGGCAGTTTGTTGGCAGTTTGTTTCATTGGGGGATGCTACAGGAGCTTGGGGGTTAATGTGCACAGTGCATTCAGGGTTCCTTGGGGGATGCTACATGAGGGTGGAGGGTTAATGTGCACAGCCCGTTCAGGGAACTTGACATAGCTTAGAATTACTAAGAGTTCTCAAGATTCAATGTGGCAGCTCTGATTTTGGTAACAGGAACAGTCGGTTGAAGCAGAGGTCAGGGATATGTATGGTAAGTGCAGCGAAGGGAACTTAGCTTAAAGTAGTAGTGGCAAATACATTTGCTGTTCTGAGTCTGTGATCCTGAGATGCTATCATGTAAACATTAAAGGTTTGTGGGCAAGACTTTCCATGCTCAGCAATGCTGGAATTCAGAGAGGCATCTCATGTATACTATGTCCATTTCTATCTATCTTTAACAAGTATGTTTATACTTGCTTTTTGGTCTCACTTGTGTGTTTTCCTAACATATTTATTCAATTTGGAGATGTTTCTAGCAAAGATGGAGAAAGTTGTTGGCAATCTTGCAAGCTAACCTTATGTCCCTCCCATACAGTGATAACAAGGTGCTGTTCTTGTTGTTAAAAATGTGCTGGATGGCTTACCAGGCAATTTTGGTGTGTTTTTTTGTTGCAGAAGAAGTGTGTTCTTAATTACTAGCTGTTTATACATTAGTTCCAAGCACAAAATTTCAGCCAAAATAGCCTGAGATAGCTAACAGAGCAGAAAGACTCTACTGTCCTTCACCAGTGCAACAAGACTATCAGACCGCAAGTGATAACACAAACCTTGTTGATCAGTACTGATTGCAACATAAAACAAAGAATGACACAATTGCATCAAGAATGCACGGAAGCAAGGACACAATCACAGCAACAATGGACACAAATGGTGGAAAAGGAGATGAAGTGCTGCAGCTACAGAAGAGTTATAAAAGGTGGTAGGAAATAGACTGGTGACACCGATGTGTCCACCGCCATCATAACATGTAGTGATAGTGGAGGTATGTATCACATGTGGGGCTTATCGCCAGTCTATTTGTACACCAAGTAAAATTTTAGCAGCAATAGCTCAATGACATCATCATGAGATGATACTCCAAGAGACCCATAAGTTAGGAGGAATAGCAGACTTTAAGCTACATCATCATGATATAACATTCCAAAAGACCTGTAAGTTAGGAGCAATAGCAGACTTAGGCTAAACTCTAGACGTGAGCGTTCCTTTAGGAAAGTCCTTGATCTGAATACCTCTTTTGAAGAACTGAACATAGTGAGGAACTACCCTGGGATAGCCACAGTTTGCAAATCTGTGTGCATTTCAATAAATAGATCATTTAGTAACTTTTGGGATTTTCTACAAATAAATCATTCTAAAGACAACCCAAACTTGCACATGAATGTTCATAACATTTTTACCATTTCCAAGTACTCTTCTGTGTACAAATTCGGACTCAAATCTTTGCATTCAATGAACAATAACTCTACACTCTTTATGTCCTCAATTGCACTCATTGTTCAAACCAAACTTTAACAACTTGTTCAGAGACTCAGCATTTCTGGAAATTTTTAATGCAAAATGGAGCAAAATCTTCACAGAGTCACTTTCCTTCATGTCTTATGTTTTGGAGGTCATACCTGTCATGCTGAGAACAATTCCATCACATGGACTGCTGTGTGTGCCAGCTCTAGTTGCAAAACACACAATAATACTCATAGCGCAGTCTCTCAAGACCAACTCTCTCTAAAACCAAACTGGTTTTAAGATCATCTCAATTCCTCCACTCCAGAAACATTAACCAAAGGCTGACAACTCTTGGCAGAAAATATGCATCTCCTGATCTGCACCTATTTCTATCCATTTAATGCCATCCACACACATAGTCAAGGAAAGCTACCAAACCGATAGAGATTGGGTAAAGTGCAATGCCAATGAAAGCCATCCAAAGAGGAAAGGTCGTTCTTGCAGCTGCCACCCCACCCATCACTAAGGTGGAGAAAAGAATAACTGTTACCTCTGCTGAAAAGTCCCACAGAAGGCCCCGAAAGTGGACAATAGCGAGGAAGATACTGAGGCACAATGTGTTATTCATGGTAACTGCACCATAGATCTGCAGAACAAAGGTAAGTACATAAGAATCTAAGCTCGATAATGCGGTGAGGCACCAGAGGCTAAGGAATGTCTCAATTATAGAATACATGGCAAAACATTTGTAAGCACCTGAACCAGGCTACACTCCAGACGATATCAGAAGTTCAAGAGGGTGCATCTGATTGTTGGCTGGCTCTCAGATTGATCAAGATGCCTGTTTCCAGGAAAGATGCAACAAACCTGTGAATAAGTCATGGAGATATTTCTCTTGCGTTTACCCCTGGCAAACAATATGGACGAAATGGCTTCACTTGAATTGGTTGCAAGTGGGGTTGCAATGAATGCAATGAAGAAGGGGGGGATGCCAGAGGCCTTTGAAAAGCCACCAATTGCATCTACCAAAGGATCTGAAAAAATGGCAGCAATGGCAGCACCAGCAATCAAATACAGCACAGCCCATGTTATGATTTGTGTTCTTGTTGGTGGGGGCTTACTTTCCTTGTCACCATCCTCGTCATCCTCGTCATCCTCATCCTCCTGCAAGGTAGACAGAAGGTACCTATCTGTCTGCAGCCAGGAAACCAAAGTTGGTGTCAATTTGGATGATCTTCAATACAAATGTCAAATTAAAAAATTAAGGGGACCTAACCAGAGCTGCTCTGGAACACTGATAGTAGAAACTTGTGTTGTACACATATCCCCATTTCCTGTTAGTTTCACTCTGTCAGTACTGCTTACTCCATCCCACAAAAAGAGTCATGATTTAGAATGATCAAAATCTCCTCAGACCTGTGCCTCTGCATCAAATGGGTTGGGTGGTGCAACATCACTGGAAATGAAATCCAGACTCGTGCCAGACCCATTGGTACGCTTGACAGAGTTCATCCATGTTCTCATGCCCTTGTAAAATTCGTTCTTAGTGATCCTGTCATCCTTATCATCAAGGTCAAATTCTTTCATCCAAAGTTCTACTTCATGTTCAGAGGGCACTTTCCGTTGGTTCTGAATACCCAAACCAACAATCAGCCCCTTTAACTCCTCCCTTGTAAGCATTTCGTCTCTGTCTGTATCAAAATAATCAAAAACTCTGCATGAACAAAAAGTTTTGTGTCAGAGTTTGAAGCCCTCTATACACACGCATTGCATAAGAGAATTCTATAATGCATCTGAAACAATGATTCAACAGCCTTCTTGCAAATATAGTGAAACTGTAGATTCAGTCATCCACACAGAGGCCATTGTTTGTAGCATGTTTTCACCTCTCTAGATTTGTATCACCTTCTCCAAATAGGGGCCCCCAATTGTTGCTATGCATGAAATAATGTAACTTGTGTAGGATATGCAGCCTATATTTATGCTTTGCCCAAGATATACGCCTCTCTTGGATCCATGGTGCAACAAGCTGCAATGCAATTCCTAAATCCAGTTAGAGACAGCAGGTTCCATGAATAGACAGGATATGAACATCCTTGCACAATTCAATCCATCTTAGAAAGCTCAAACAAAAACAGTCCTGCTGTGGTGCAGAGCAGTTTCAAATTTAGGACTTTCAATCTCAGAACAGAAAACTCTTGGGTTCTGCAAGACTACTAGACACTCACAGAATCAAATCCTGCATTACTACACCACCCAGCATCTTGTGTGATCACATAATCTAGCACATAGCCAGAGAATGACCTGTAATTGCAGACTGCTCTACTGCAAGCTGCAAGTATGTAACAAGGACTGAACTGGTCCCAACACATGTCTCAAGACATGCAGACATGCATCAAAGCAGATTCAAGCAAGACCAATGAGCTGCTGGCTTTCGTGAAGGGGAACCCTATGAATGTTACCTGATACACGAAGTAGACAATCAGCCAAACAACAGAGATTACACCAGCTGTGGCCACTGCCAAGCTGCCTCCTGTGGTCAACCCTAGCAGTTGGGGCAACTGTGCCACCAGGTAAGGCAGAAGAGTTGCCATCATGATCCATGACAGCCACTTTGTTTCTGGATCTGTTGTCACTCCCGTACCTTTCACAAGCACACATTTGCTTCACAATTTACTCCTGTCATCTCAATGGCTGTATGTAATCTAAACACTTGCAAATCTACTCCTGGACACAATCTTCACCAAACAGATCCTGAAGAAAAGCAGACAGGGGCCATGCTGGAGACAAAAGCTTGAGACTCCCCCAGAAATATAAGTATTTGGAATGAGAGCTTATCACAATGTTGCTTGCCAAGATGATTTTCTGATGGATAGGTCTGAATATGTCTAAGGATTCATTCTGATAAACATGGTTGCTACTTTGGTCTTGCAGGAAGGATCAAATTTGTCCTTCCAAGAAAAATTTCGAGAAAATCTGAGATGCAGATGACAGAAAATGAGAAATGGAAATTTTAGGAAGAAGCTGCTACCGAAGAGGCTGAAGCCGTTAGCTGGCGTTAGCTGGCGATCCTTGGCAACACCATTCACCAGGTCACACCGGCCGAATATGAGACAAGAGCCCCACAGAGCTGTGAGCACCATTACCGAGGAGCCTGCAAGCAATCCCATGCCCACTAGAACCTCCGTCTGCGCTTCAGCCTGGTTTGCTCCCAACCCCGACACTGCAATCCTCCCACGCATGCCCTATCAATCTCTATTCCTACTACAAATGAAAAATGAAGAACCCTGAACCAACTAAGAAAGACGGCGCCTGTGCAGCAGCAGCAGGCACGGTTATCATCACGCGCTTAGCGTGATGCAGAAAGATGTGCCTTGTTTGTACACATTTGGTAGAAGTTTTCGGCAAAATAGAAAAGAGATGAACCCTGATTCAAAAGAAGCTATCCGGTCCTAGTAGTACAGTAGTCTCAAAGCTCACCAAGAATGAGAAGAGCATCAGGAAGAGCTCCAAGAATGGGAAGCACAAGACCGCCGATGATACCAGGGCTCAACACCGTCAGGAGAAGTTCACTCCCCTCTGATAAAAGCTGCGCGGCAATGAGAAGCATGTAGCCGTAGATCACAAGGAGCGCCACATTACCTCCCAAACTGGTGGAGCAAGGCATCACCCCGTAATGCTCCACGCACTCGTGTGAGGCCGTCGCCATTCCATTACTCCACCAGCGCCGCACCTCATGAAACTCCTCTCCATTATCAAAACTCCCCGCTGCTGCAACAACGGGCAAAATCTCGACCTCTTCATGAGAAGCAGCGAAGCATGGCCGAACGAAAACAGTAGTAGAGAAAAAAAGCAGCAGCAGAAGACTGGAGAGAACCAGAACAAAATTCTGCTGCCGGTGCATTCTCCAACTCTTGAACCCGACCTTCATAGTTCGCCTGTCACGAAGTGAGGACGGCTGTGCAAACTAGGGACAAACCACAGTTCTCTTCTCTTTGACAAAACACAGGCTACAACTCTTGGCCAACGCTTCTTGTGCTCTTAACCCAGCAGAGCTTTCTGCACACTACCCAAGGCACAGGTTTTTTTTGTTTTTTTTTTTTTTTTTTTCACCCTTGGGTTTCAGAGCTCCTTTTGTTAGCATATTTGTAGAGATTGTGTGTAGACGTGTGTTTTGTGGGGGAACTTGAAAGGCTTTTTTTTTTGGTGGGTGGGGAGGAGAGGGGGTTTTGTTTCTGTTTTTGGAACTGGGGGTTGGGTAGTGGCTAATAACCTCCCCTTCCCTTTGCTCAGAAGCTTCATACCTAGTGTTGTCCCGTCCTTCTTGGCATGTTGTATGAGCGGAATCTAGCTTTTGTTATTCCATCATCCCTTGCTTGATTTGGGTTGAAATTTTTATTCAAGATGTTTTGAGTGTGTAAATTTTGATTCCAATTGCTCGAGTATTTGAGTTTCATATCTAATAACCTTAGGCATCATTGTCCCATTGTTGGGTGAGTTGAATCTAGCTTTGCTATTTCATCATCTCTTACTTGATTTTGGTGTAAATTTTTATCACAGATTTTTTTTAATGGAGTAGGTATGTCCAACTATTGGATTTGTGAAGCTTCATATCTAGCCTTCAACATCTTACCCATGTTGTCTGAGTTGAACCTAGCTTTGTTATTCTATCATCACTTGCTTGATTTTGGTTTAAATTTGTATCAAAGATTTTTGAATGTGTAAATTTTTACTCCAACAATTGGATTTGTTAAGTTTCATGTCTAACCTCAGGGCATCATTCCCTTGTTGTGCAACTTGAATTTAGCCTTTTTTTAAATTCATCATCTCTTGCTTGAATTTTTGGTTAAAATTTACTTTTTTGAGTGTGTAAATTTTGATTCCGACGGTTGGATTTGTTAAGTTTCATGTCTAATCTTGGGCATCATTTTTCCTTCTTGTGCAAGTTGAATTTAGCTTTGCTATTTCATCATCTCTAGCTTGATTTTGGTTGAAGTTTTTATCAAAGATTTTTTGAGTTTGTAAATTTTGATTCCAAGGGTTAGATTTGTTAAGTTTCATATCTAATACTGGGCATCATTCCCTTGTTCTCTGAGTTGAATCTAGCTTTCACTACTATTTCATCATCTCTTGCTTGATTTTGGTTTAAATTCTTATTAAAGATTTTTTAATGGACTAGGTAACCATAGCTTTTTGCTATTTCATTCATCTCTTGCTGATTTTGGTTTAAATTTTTTATCAAGGATTTTTGAATGGACTAGGTAACCAAAGCTTTTGTTATTTCATCATCTCTTGCTGATTTTGGCTTCAATTTTTTTTATTGAAGATTTTTGAATGGACTATTATGTAACCAGCAAGAGGATGCCAGTTACAGGACATAGCTGAGGCCCACGAGCACCAGAATTATATCCAGTAGCCAGTGGCCTTGAGCTAGTCATGGGACATAATCAATGGATGAAGGCAAATCGCGCCCGACCACTACTTCTCATAATCATCTCTCTTCAGAGACAGAAAGGGCTCTTCATGGATGAAAAATAGATTATTTCATCTATATATATATGTATATGTATATATATGTCAGATGTGGAGTGTAAATGTTTAATCAACCTCCTACATTCATGGCTACAAACTGAGAACCGAATATAAAAATTTGGCGATTAGTGTTATATTTTTTGTCACTTCTGGCGATGGAGACCTGCAAAATCACTTCATTTTTTTTCATTTTTTTTTCTCTTTTTTGGCGAGATTTCGCCAGTAAAAAAACGGGCTAGAAACTTGGCAGTGATTCTCAATCCAAAAGTACTGACAAAACTGTTCTTGAAGACGAGACAGCTTTTAACCTACTACTATGGCCAGTACTAGAAGTACGAAGAAGTACTGTCCTCGTACTTTTTGGTACTAGAATTTTGAACCTCCTTATTTGTTGGTGTCTGCCAAGCACATTTTTTTTTAAAAAATTTCCCCCTACTGTCGCAATACTGGCGAGCAGGGTTTCTTTTAAGGATTTTGTGGGGTAGCCAAAGTGGCAATTATCCAGAAAACAATTTAGCCATACTTGGATACATAATAGCTATGAAGGTGGGAAAGAAAAACATAGAATCCTTCTATTTTTCTTGGCTGCCTTCTGGAAGTTATCGTAAGACTCTGGGGATTTGGGATTTTTTTTTAAAATTGGGCGATTTTTCCAATGAAAAAATCCTTTGTATTGGGTCAAAATCATCTTTTTCAAGTAAAAAATTGGCAAAAAATCACCTGTGAAAGAAACCAGTGTTTTTTTTTTTTGGCGAATTTTTGTATCATGGCAAAACCAAAAAGGGCCTGGCAAATGGCATAGAGCAATTTGGGCCATCAGATTAGGTTCAACTCATCGAGGTGCGACATTTTGGTAGGGTTTATGAGCCAATGCCTTGACAAACAATTTAGATACACCACCATATCTCTATCAACTCAATAAATGTTCAATCTTTGTTGTTAATCCACCATCCACATTACATGTGTCTCTTGTAGCCCTAAAAGGCAAAGGTATGATGGTTTTTTATGGAACACCCACATATGAACCAACCTTTGCAAATGCTTTATCAGATTTTAAACCTAGTAAACCAAAAAAGAGGGCATCAAAGTGGGAATTAAATAGGGTTTACCAAGATAAGTGGGCTACAAAGTTTTCATGGTTTGAAGTAATATGTGAGAAGGATGGCAAAATGAAAATGGTCATATGCAAGATTTGCATTAACATAAAGGGGAAGGAAAAGTTTATAATTTTGAACCTAAACTCCCTCGTTAAACATTCTAGTTTGAGGAAATGCAAAAATGCAAAGCCTAAAATTATTGTTGGAGGATTATATATTTGCCCTACTAATGTTCATGTGCAAAACAAAAAGTTTATGCATCTAGGGGAAGGGACAATGTTGATGTTCAAGTTGCAAATGGTAATAAAGTAGAGAAAAAGAATAAATACCTACAATTTGTGTCCATTTTTCATTTGCTACAACAAAATAGGCCCATGACAAATTTTGAAGGATCTAAAAACCTAATCATTTGCTTGCAAGTCTAAATCTAAGATATGGCATGCATTGTCGATATGCATGATGTAGGAGAGCTTGATGTTCTTGTATCAAAATTTACAAACACCAAAGTTATCAGAATGTTAAAATCTTGAGTTGTAAAATGCCTAGATTAAGTTAGATGCGGCTATTCATGGGGTTTATTGCCAGTCACTTCTACTTCAAAGTTTTCATTTTCGCGTATGTTTTTTTCCTCCTTTTCCAATATTGTTTCTATTTTATCTTTTATTGTTTTATGTTGTGTTTTTTCTTCTTCATTTTCTTTACTAGCACTTGTGTTCTTTGTGCTCTTTACTTACAACTACTTGCACATTGCATTGTGAGTCGTAATTGTTTCTTTGATGAGCAAAAATGGTGGAAAGATGGCAACCACAAAATAAAACCAATATTAACAATGGGTAGGACCCAAGCAAATATCTTCACACCTCTTCACATTAGTTTGTAGCCACAAAATTTATCATGTTAGAACGTTTGTCAGCTCATATTTGACATTGTTTTGCATCTAGTAGTTTCATAAATGTAAGTGTGAAAAAAATTGTCACTACATGAACTCATAACATTCTTTCAATGCTCAACACAAGGTTCAAACATGAACTACTTAACATAGCCGATTTGAAAGACAAAAAAAAATCTAGGCATAGCCAATTGGAGCTACAAGTCTTTAAAAAAAGTTGCCACCTACCACCCCCCACTATGGGTAGATAGTAACAAAACACTTTTGTACAAGATCGTTAAAATTGTAGCCAGTGGACAGAATAGTGGCGACACGCTCCCCAAAATAGAGGGAAGTTTGGCGAATTCTTTTGGAAAAAAAGGAGAATTTTCGCTAGAAATTTGATGCAGTTTCACCATTTGGCGATTTTGCACCAAAAAGAAAAACAAAAAGACTGGCAACCAGTGCCAACAGTGGACGACAATGGACATATAGGTAGTTGAAATTAGGGTTAGTTAATAATAAATACTGAACACTTCTGTATTCTTTAGTTACCTCATAAAGTTATCCGTAAAGTCAATTAGGGGGCGAGAAGGGCCAGTTTTGGTATAATAGGGTATCAAATGCGTGTGACTGGGAATGAAATTTTACAAAACAAAAATAACTGGGACCCAAATCAGTTTTTCCACCAATTTTGGTGATGAACTGAGTTTCATCCCCGCTTCCTTTTTCACGAGCGCCTCCACTGCTTCTACATATATTTTCACTGCTCCTACCTGCACTACTATAATTACTCTCAAACCTTGTGCATTAAATGCTGAGATTTAATAAAATTCCTACCTTTGGGGATACCACTGAAAGAAGGGATAGGTCTCTTCGGAGACATCTGAAAGAAGGGATAGGGGATGAAAGCAGAGGGGATAGCGAGTGAAAGAGAGGGTGATTTTACAAATAACTTTAGTACCTAATGAGCATTGGCAATGGGAGTTATGCAGGAAACCCAAGTTTTTTACACCTTGCAAAATATGGCAGATTACAACTTGGGCTAAGTTACATTTTTCCATTTACCAGCACAGCATTGAACAAGGTGGGCCAAGGTGCGCCATGGCAAGACCAAATAACTACACGGGTACCTTCACCTTCTATTGCATGAGGCGTCTTAGAGACTATATTTAACTTGTGACATGTTAAATCTGGACTTTGAGATCCTTGTTTTAGTCGAGGATGGTACATTTGTCATGTTTAAGAACAACCCAAAAAAAGGTTTGGAGTTTTCGTCACGATAACAATGTCGGTGCTGGTTCACCGAGGCCTTCTAGAGTGACCATTTGACCCTCTTGCACCAAACTTACCTACCGCCACCCTAACTAGCTTTGCACTTCATGCTACATAATATTTTAATTCTCCAGGCTTTTTATGCACCTTCCATTTCAGGGGCCACTTCCATCGTGCATGTGAGACAATAAACATCTCCTACAGAGCTTTGTCCAACACATTTTCAGGCTTATTTTTTTGCACCTTAGGTGGTTTTACATTGAATCACATTGTATAATTTTCATGTTATATGTCTTTAACGAAAAAAACATTATTTCATTCACTATGCATGTTTTGTTATCTTATGCCAAATTTGAATCCAATGCCTGTCTCTTCAAAAGAAAAAGTACTCACCAAGAGCTAAGGATTCAAGAGCTGAAAAATATTATTATTATTATTTAACAAATTCACAAGGTCAAAACAATCAAACTGCATCATAACTGAGCAAGTATACATAAGGTTAAGCATTGTTGGCCATTTTTGTGCTAAAAAATGCTCATTAGGGGTGTTTAGCATCTTTCATTTTGCATTACCTACCCTTGTTGGATATCAACATCTTATCAAATTATTTTCATCTTATATATTTACGCTTCATACATTCAATTTTTATAGTTTTAGAAGATATTTTAATTTGAAATAGTTTAGTTAAAGTTGATTAAATATTTTATTGCATGAATAAAATCATACTCAAATGGGCCACCCAAGTGACTAGATTCTTCTCAAACTACATTTTTGTATGTTTGAAAAATCACAAAGGAAACATAATAGTTTGAATTGTCATAATATTTTTTGAAATATTTTTCATTAATTGAAAATTTTATATGCTCAAAGCTTGTCACAAATCAAAAAATAATAATTCATGTTCAAAGCATTCAAAAATTGAAAATGAACAATTCTTGTTTTTTTCTTAAACATCATTTTTTTCTACCAAATCTGCACCATTTTTTTAAAAAATTGAGAAGGATTTTAACATTGATGATTAGAAGAGCAAAAGGATTTGAATTAATGAATTATTTTTTTGTAATTCATTTAAACACATTTGGTTCAAAAATGTTTTTGACCCTAAAAATGATGGATTTTGAAAATGTGGTTTTAACAAAAGTTGTTCATATATATGTGATAGAGGGTATGAATGCATAATATACATGATATAAAATCAATTGTAATTAAAATGTATTTATATCTAAAATGCACTGTTAAATGAAATATTCAAAATACAAAATTTCAAATTTTAAACCAAAGTAAAAATGACACATGTCATGTGCAATCCTTGGAAAAGGATTTTTACCTTGGTGCCCATGGCTCCTTTGACCATGATTTCATTTGCATATGATATTCATCCCAATTATGATGGAAGTAACATGTGAAGAGATGATAAACTATGTGCATGTACATGAAATGTTAAGGATAGTAACATTATGTGTGGAATGTTCACTTTCTATTTAAAAAATAAACCAAAGCGTGGAGGTGAATTGTAAAGTTTATACCAACTTGTGTGGTCCTAAGGTTAGGTTGAGAGTTCATAACAATTTTTTTAAAAACATATTTATTTTCTCATTAATCCATTATCAATTTCCACCATGGTAACAAAACTTGGTTGCTTTCAAAAAAAGGAAAATTAAAGTTGCATGATTTTCATTCAATTTGTTTTTAGAATTTTGAGTGTTTATTTTTTAGCATCATTTTTCCATGTATCCTTTGGTGGTTTAACTTAACACCCACATGATGAATTGTCTATGGAGTTTTTATGTGAACAATTATTGCAAGGAGAGTTGTGATTAAAGCAAAAAATATTTAACCAAGCATTAACACATTGGGAGCATCATTAATAACCATTGGAAACATGTGGGAAAACATTGAAAACATGATGACAACACCAAGATCCAAAAACAAATAAAACACACACTTTTCATTTGTCTATAGGTTCAAGAAAACCTCAAATGGGCTATGGAATTTTCATAGGGAATGCATCAATTGTCCACCTTATTGAATACATATGATCTCTAAACCCTAAACTTTCAAGCTCAAATGTCTTTATCATCCATTTTATATGATATATAAACTGTTGTAATCTTTGGTTTAAAATCATTTGACGGTATCAATGTATTGTAATTAACCTACTTTATGTGCACAAGATCAATAAGTAATATATTCACACAATGGGTCAACCTTTTGTTGGTTTGTGTGCACTTGACCTACTAGTTATTTTTTGGTTATTTCATGTTCAATCTGCTAGTTCCTTACCATTTTTCAAAAGCCCATAACCAAATGTTATTTTATCTTTAAAAAATTCAAAACTTGGAACCAAAGTCATTTTATTTTTAAAATTTTAAAACAAAACCTTCCTATCATTAACTTTCTTGGCTGAAAAATACCTTCAAATATCTTAGTCAGTTTTTTAATAATACCCATTTATTTTGCAAAAAGGTTGAGTTTGAAATACCCCAATTAAACCACCTAAGACTAGTTTCTTACCTCTAGGAATAGCCATTAAATGCACACAAAGCTCCCAAATATCCCTTGGGGGACTTAACACCCACATTTATACCAATATTGATTTTAGTCTACATATTCATGCCTGGTATCAACAATGTTATTGACTGCCATATTAGCTTGGTATTTGATCTTTCAATACATGCCTTGATACCCAAATATAACTAAGATTGTATTTGCAAAAATTGACTAAAAACCATACTAGGTTGCTCTTATGGTTTAGAAACTAGAGTTAATATTTGGTACTTAGGGATTTTTGTTAATCTCTTCTCTAGTACCAATATTTTTTTCTAATAGTAAGATTTTTTCGAATGTGTGAGTCTTGGTGCTTTCAATTATGTTATATTTTCTATTTGCTAATATCCCCCTCTCTAACTTTCCATGCAATTGTTGAGCACCAAACTTCATGACGAAGCCCCATTTTATGTAAGTTTTAAAGCTCAATGTCCAATTTCCATTTGTAGCTTTCTTTGTTTTTTGTTTTCAATCTAAATGTCACAAGTTTTTCACATAATTGTAAAAAAGATACATTTTGCTATTATCATCAAAAATGGGAATTTGCATGTACAAATGTTGGCTTGAGGCCACCAAAATTGGAGATGCTTGTAAAAACTCAATATGTTGGAATACTGTACGACCATTAACATTTGCTACAATTAACAAACTTTTAAGCTATAAGCTTAAATACCATTAATATTTATGTGGATAATGACCAAAGTAGTGATAAAAACTTTGGGCCCTATGATGGAGTAGTGAATTTTGAATTAAACCAAAAGGTATTAGTTGTTCTCAAATGTTTTGTTCATTCTTTTTTCAATATATAAGGAGTACCACATTCAAATAGATATAACTCCACCTTTGACATGTGGAAATTTTGAACTTGAATTGGAGATTTGTATGCAAGAATGGGTTTTGAAGTCATCACAATGTGGAAACTTTTTTTGTCATTTGTTACATGTTTCAATGTTATTGCTACACAATATGTGTGTACTCCAATTTGATCCTTGGTTTAAAGGGTTTCAATGTGTCATTGGAATATGCTAACAAGGAAAGAACGACGACAATTGTGGAAAAACATGACTAGAAAGTGCTAGTGTTTACACTGATGAAAGTTTCAAAGCATTTGGACCTCATGCTCATAGAAAACCTTGTACCTTTGACACCCAATTTTGATGATTCCTTATGGGGAGTTGTCATTTCTATTAAGGAAGTTAGCCTCTCCTTGTTGAAAACTAAATTGTTCTTGTATCAAATAGATACTTGTGAATGAAAGTGACGTAAAATCACCATTGCAATGGTGGAAAGATGTTGCAACCCTAGCTTTGGGCTCGTGACCAAGGCAAGGGGTTGCAAAGTTGCGGGCCAAGAGGAAGGAAGCTTGGGAGTCAAGGCAAAGGCATGGCAAGGTTGCAAGCTAAAAGGAAGCAAGCCTGGAAGCGAAAGCAAAAGCATTGGAAGGGTGTGGGCCAAGAGGAAGCCCGGGAGTCGCCACACACTCCCAGGAGTTTAAGGAAGTGCGAGGGAGTGTGAGGGAATGAACACTCACATTCCCAAGGCAGCTCCCATTTTGGGAGAGGGAGTCCCGGTGGACTCTCGAAACTTCAGAGGGCGAGTTGAAGGGTCTAATTTCAATGGATTGTTGCGCTCTTTATACCATTGGAAAGTTATTGAAACGTAGATGTCTAAAATGGGCTCGCATTGCTCATTTGGACATCTGAAACACAAGTTATGGGCAAAAGAAGGGCCGGGAGTCAAACTGCCAGTTTGACTCCCGACTAAAAGTCGGGAATCGACCTCTTCCCGACATCCGATTTGAGAGTGTGACACGGCGTTGGAAAGCTCTCGACGAGGGATACAACTTTTCTTCAAACCACGTTGCGATCGGACTCTGCAGTCAGGAGATATGGGCGTCCAAAATCCCGTGACTCCAACCCAGGATAGTTTCGGGACTCCAACTCGGGAGTCCTGGGAAAAAGAGCCATTTGGATGTAGCCTCCGTGGAGAGCTGCAGAGTATACTATAAGGGGGAAGGTGGTGGCTTCCCCTAAGTACAGGCCGTGGTGAGTCTTGTGTGTTCGTGTTGCTCGTGGCTCGTCCTAGCACCAAGGGTGCTCTAACTATGCACTAACCACCTTGTGTGGGTTGTGTGCAGGCTCGTGTGAGTGAATGAAGCTTGTCAACTCTTCCTAGTCCCATCCCGGAGCTCCAACACGCCCCTCTACCCCTCCAAGTGTTGTGAACTAGGGAGCGTGCCCCGATTCCTCTTTCTTCCGATGTCTTTCACTTGGACTCACATTTGGGTCCTTTGAGGAGTTGGGAGTGCGTCAAAAGATCATGAAAAACAATCTCCTATAGTTGCATTTCTAGTTTGACAATTTTTTGACATTCCAAGGTCCCAAATTGAAATATTATATATTTTTAGCATTGCCAAAATATTAGTTTGCTATGGTATCAATTGGGAGTGCAGGATTTAGACAAGCTTGTTATGATTTGTAAACATTGGTTGAGCAATGTGAGGACATGTTGCTTTGCTATTGGAAGGATGGAGGAGTTTTTCCCTATTGAAGAGGAGTTATTTGATGATTATGAGGGAAGAGCTTGAAAAGATTGAATGCTTTGAAAATGATTGCCCTCTAATTGAATGGTGAAAGGCATATTGGTTTTGAGTTTTCAATATATTGTCAGATGTTGGTGTTGCAATGGTTGGTGATGTAATAGTAAATGTTGGTGATCTATTTTGCTATAGAACATAGTTGCTCCCGATTTCCAATAAGTATTATTCCAATCTAGTATGACATTTGGCATTCGACTGCCTACTCTTTTGGTTGGGTTTTGCAAATGTTAATGATGCAATCTATAATGGAACAGAAATTATCCCAATTTATGGATGTTTTCTTATGGCAAGCTCCCATGACATCATGACATGGGACATTTCCATGGGTACTTTAATGGTTGCATTTCAATGAGTATTTTAATGTGGGTTAGGTGTTTGTGATGCATTATGAAACAAAGGTACTCCTAGTTGACCAAATTATGTGTTTGTGATGCATTTTGTAGTAGAACAAAGGTACTCCTAGCTTATAACATTTTTTTCGGCAATTTGCCATGACCTTTGACATTTTAGTGGCTACGCTTGTGAGTCCTTGAGTGTTGGTGATGCATTCTCTAGTAGAATAGAGTAATGCTTCTAGTTTATGACACCTTTAGTTGACGAAGCCATGACATGATAAGAAAACCCTAAACCTAAACCAACATTCTGACATTCTGTTGTGTCTTACATTAGTACCATGATCCATTATAAATGTCACCTGGAATTGAACTATTGAACTGTATATTGATACCATTGCACACCCATTTCATAAACCCAAGTTTATTTATACATACCAGACTGGTATGAACATTTTAAATATCTTCAAATACCATGACCAGGCTGGTATGTCAAAATATGAATACCCTATAACAACACTGGTTAGTAGTTGGTACCATGGTAAAAAATCCCTAAATCCATTTAAATAAATTCTAAATAGTACATATATTCTATGCTTCCACTAAATAAGGGTCTCTAAGTTCAAATCTAACATTTTTGGGGCTTAATATGGCCTCTAAAGGGCCTCACTCGAGAAGGTCAAGGTACCAACTTAACATTCACCATGTTTTCCTATAAATCTTTAATTAAGAAATGCTTGTAAATGCATCATCATCAGCATTATCTTTAAAGGCCAATTTACTTCTGCCATTGGGCATGCTCAAGGGACACACAGATGAAAAGGCCTCCTGAAGGGAGAGATCTTCTTTTCACACATTTTGTGGGCCATCCACCGACCCAGAACCCAATATACACTACTAATCCATTTGCCATGATGAGTACTAGGACCTTTTCATAGGGCCGACTTTTGAACTATATATCTAACTAAGCCTAGGTTCAGCTTCCACAATGACAAAAGGAATTATTATTATTATTTTGGAAAGTGAAATTTTTAGAATTGGAATTATCATATTTTTCATGATCTATTATATAGTTTACTGTAATATTGTTTCATATCACAGCCAGGGTTTTATTTCTCAATTTTGTGAAGTAGCCACATTGGTGAAAATTCACAAGAGGAATTAGCCAAATTTGGCTAAGGTCATCATCAGAGACAAAACTAGAAATTTTTAATTAGCCTATGATATTTTTGCAACATGCTGGGAACCTAATAGTCTAAATATGGTGATATCATTAACTTTTTTCCCTCAAAATCTGGTGACTTTGCCACAAAAAAAGCCTTTTGAATGAGTCGCATTGATTTATGTTTTGTTGCCAAGTGGTGAAAATTTGGCCAAAAAGCAACCCCCAAAAAAAAAAAAGCCCTAGAAAAAAAAGACAAAAAGAGAAACAAAACAAAACGCTGATTTGCAGCAGGTCAGGATGATAACAAATTTTCACACCACAAATGTCATTGTTTGCCCAAAACAAATGTTTCAATATTTAAACGATTTATTTAATGACAAAACTGAACCTAGGCCCCGGCGAGAGGAGCCAGATTACTGAATATTATCAAAGTAGTCTTGAATATAGCCGAATATATGCCTCGGCTATATTCGGCTCCTCTTGCCAGTTACCGGACATAATCGGTTTCTGGAAAAAAAACAAAAAACTAGAGGAGAGAACGGAGAAAATTATGTGCTATAAACCCCCCCCCCCCCTTCTCTGGACCAATGAGGAAGTGACATATCATACTGCATACTAATAATATTTTGGTCGGTGGCATTGGTCGGTGGCATCCGATGGTAATGCATTGGGCCATTTCAAAGCCACGGTTGCCATACAAATAACCTATCCACTTGGCAGGAACCCCATACGAGGAGAGGATAAAACAAACCCCCTACAGTTCATTCTGTAACCAGACGTGTTGAAAGGATTCTTCAAGACTAGAAATTTAGAATGAGTCATAGGAGTCCTAGAGTCTTAAGGAGAAGTGATGGCATATCCGAGTGGTCATGCTAACTTGTATGATAGAAGTTGAGACGGATCTGAGAACTTTAGTCCTAGTAGAGTAGTAATTGTTAAATTTCATAATATAGTAAATTTGGCTAAATTTTCCAATAAATGGCTTTTTTTTTTTTAATTTGGATTTTAAGCAGAAAAAAATCCAAAATTTTCCCATTTTTTTGTCAGGAAAACAAAAAATTATGTAATAAAATACTGGTCAAAACTAGGGGCCTAATCCTAGAGTATTTAGTCTTCTTCCCTTAAGGAACCCCAACTCATACCTTACACCTGGCCTAGTTTGGCAGCAATGTGCCTAGATTTTATTTTATTTTTGTCATTTATGTTCAGGGATAAAAACAACAATTTTGCCATGATACTACTAAATATTGAAGCTAGTAGAGTGATCCATAAACTAATAAAAACACAGCACCAGAACCCCTAAGTTTGGTCATACACAGTGTGAGATTTTTTTAAAAACCTGCCAAAAAGTACATTAGCATTCAATGGGGGATGAAACTAAGAAAACCATCAATTTTGGTGGTAAACTGAGTTTCATCCTGTCTTTCCTTTTTCCTGAACGCCGCCAATGCTGCTACATATATTTTCACTTCTCCTAACTGTATAACTACTGTAATTAGTCTCGAACCTCGTGCCCAGTTTGAGCATTTCATACTGAGATTTAATCAAATGTCTTTACTTTGCGGATACCACTGAAAGAGGTGATAGGGGGTGAAAGGAAGCCCAAAGACAGGGTTACTTTATGGATAACTCTAGCGTGCTTATAGTTTTTCTTTTAGATTTTTGGCATGGCAAGCAGGTATTTTTCAGAAATTTTGACAATTTCAAAAAAATAATAATTCCTAACCAGGCTAGGGAGTATGGTAAATGATATCAATCACCAGACAATCAAGACTGGTCTTGGGATCCAAATCTTGTCCGATGGGTATTCTCGCCATTCTCCTTGGGTGACTCAGGTCTGAAATGCTGTCACTATGAAATTGTTTATTGTCAACTTTTCTTAGTTTCATTCTTTTCAGTTCTATCTCCCCCACACACTCAGCAGGTGGCAGATTATGGATTTCACACAACCATAATAAGGGGAGCACAACTCAAACCAGCTTTGGGGAAATTATTTAAATTTAGTTCAGTGGAGTAAGGGTCTCTATACATTAAGTTTTCATGATCGCAATTACACATGTGGCAATCGCAGCAGCCTAATGGAAAGGCCTTGGCATAGGGCGCTTTCAGATATCATGTGAGCATGTTTCTGATCATGTGTGAATTTAGGAATAGGCATTTGGTTATTAGTTCATCTTGTCACACGTGCATTTTGTTTATTTTCAGTTCACTTTTTTATAACATTGTGTACCTGTCTTAGCTTGTCACGTTCTATAGTTGTCCATCTTTCACATTGTCAATGTGTCATACCATTAATAATCTAGGCACCCATTTATTTCGGTGCCCCTACAAAAATGAATATACAATAGTTCACAACGTATTTCGGGATACTATCAAAACTATTGCTTTGAAGAGTGAAGCACATGTTCAAAAGGAGTTTTCCCACCTTTTCCCTTGTCACACATAACAACGAGTGAATATCCTTATCACCAAAAATGACTTCAAAACATTGCCATTGTTGACTCGACTCGAATAGATATAGTGCAACAAACATTGACAACATATAACACATGATGATGGTTTTTTTAGGAGAAAACATGATCATACAACAAGTGAACATCAAGCAAAGATTTCACTTTCCTTGCTATTGAAATATATGGGTGTTTTCATTTTCGTTTTCATTCATTTTTTATTGCTTGTGCACAGACCAATATCATGTGTCATTAGTCTTCTTTAGTCCCCTTGATGCTTGTTTCTTACTATTGATAGCACATGTCCATAGCCTTGCAAACGTTCGTAGTCATAACGATTTTTCAATGAACTACTACACTTGATCCAGATTCTTCATATTTTTCACACATCATAGCTAGTGCACCTTCATCACTAATCAATTTGTGGCAAAACAATAGCTCTTTTATTCTTAAGTCCTTTTTGTTATCATTGGTCGTCAGTTTGTAGTCATGGGTCCTATTTGCATAGGGCTTTTACCTTTTTATTGTTAATTGTTTATTTTTGTTTTTTCTTTGGGTTGTGTCTACTTGTGTTCTCTTTTGCCTTGTACTTTTAATGGATGGGTTCCCTCTTTGATTTTTATATACATGGGTTTTCTTTTTTGTTCTTGTTGCAAATGCATTGAAAATTGAATTAATCATGGGAACATACGATCTCATTTAAAAAGGACAAAAGTCACTTGATAATGGGTCACAATTTTCAAATCTTTTGCAATTGGTCAATGCTTGACAAATAGAACTTTGATATGATAGTGAAGATATCTAGCTCCAAAAACATAATGGAAAGCTGCTGAAACCAGAGAATCGATGATCATAATAGCCTAATGGAAAGATGTCTAAAATGCATTGTTGGCCCACACAACATATTTTGGATGAAGTATGGCATCAACATTTCCATGTGGGCCAATAAATGTTATTTAGGCTTGTAAACTTGCACTGGATGCAATGCTTGTAAAAGACATTGTATAGTGTAGTGACTACTCTTGATTTGTTGACTATAAAATTGGCTAGGTGGTTGATTTAAAGTGGTGTCTCACCAATGATTCTTTTGGATGAAAAATCATCAAAAGGTCATTTTTTTTAGATATAAAAATCTTGTTTATCTTTCTTTTATGCAACCTTCACCAAAGTGTTTCCTTTTTTTTTGGAATTCTTAGTGTTGCCATAGTGTTGTCTAGTCATTATTATTTTAATGTCAACAATTAAGGTGAAATCTATTTTGGGATGCTCACTGCTATGGTTGCAAATTGGAAATATGAAAATTGGAAAAAGAAAGACTGCCCTAATGTAAGGGCAACTTCAACACATGTATGCCAAATAATAAATTAAACTTAAAATTCAATTTTGAAAGAAATATTTTAAAATATTCTTCATTTTTCTTCAAAATAAGTTTTTTTGAATTTAAAAAAAATTTCAGCATTTTTTAAAATTAAATAATTTGTCTTGAACTTGCGAACATATTATGATATCTCTAATCTTCTACTATTTCACTTGGGTTGCTTTGCACTACTACCAGCTTATTATTAAGTATTTTTTTCTTTCTTTTTATGTTCTCATATGGTTTTCAACATTTCATCATTATTTGTATCAATTTCAAATTTGATCTAAATCAATAAAAATTTCATCGAAATGAAAAAACACATGTTAATTTGCATTTCATCACAATTTTAAAAACACATTTCATATCCATGTTGATGGGTAGGAGAAACGAGGGAGGCAATTATTAAGATAAGATATAATTATTAAAAAAGTTAGCCCAAAAGAAATGAGGTAGTTAATATGTCTTTTCATGTCCACATTGGTTGGTGGGGGAAAGGATTTGAGTAGTTAGGCTTAAAAACAAGATAAATATGAATTAATTTTGGAATTGTTTAGAGAGAATCATGCAATAAATTCTAAAAAAATTACCCATATATATCAATTTCTCATTTGTCTCATGACTGATTTTTTCATGTTTATGGGTGATGATTGGGAGACAACTATAACCCCATGTTAGATGTGATAAACACTGCTATGGGCCCCAAGTAAAGAGTACATGTGGAGCTACTCTTAGTACCTATATATGTGTAGGTTTCAAAACTCAATCCAAGTGAATCTCATTTTGAAGACATCTTTGGAACTAGGAATGAAAAGACATGTTTGTTGGCCTTTCAAAAGGTCTGGCTCTGAAGTGAAGTGAGAGCAGTTCCCCCCATTGTTTTCAGTACAGGCGTAATTTTTCCCATAATCTTTTGCCCAAAGTTCTACTATTTAAAGTAGTTGTAGAACCCCAAATACAATGTAATTGCCTACTTGTTGGATAGAGGGTTTCACTTATAACAGCAGTCAGTTCCTTTCAAGAAACTTGCCAAGCAGGCACACAATTAATCTGTAACACAGGGTTCTTCAATGGCTTATGAATCTCTCAAAACTTTTTATACATTAGAGTTATTCGTAAAGTCAAGCGTATTAGGGGGTGAGAAGGACCAGTTTCAGCAAAGTAGGGGATGTAACAGGGAATGAAAGTTTTGCAAAATGAAATTTTTGGTCCTCAAACTAGTTTTTCGCCCAATTTTAGTGGTAAACTCAATTTCATCCTGTCTTTCCTTTCTCTTCAGTGCCTCTACTGTTACTACATATATTTTCACTGCTGCTACCTGTACAACTATTATAAGTACTTTCGAACCTTGTGCATTAAATGATAAGTTTCAGCATTTCATATGAGATTTAATAACTTACTTTGAAGATACCACTGAAGGAGGGGATAGGAGGTGAGAGAGAGGGTGACTTTCCAGATAACATTATTACCCAACTTCTGTATGATGGGGGCCAACTAACATGTCCATATCAATCATGACCAAAAAAGCAAGGGTTCTCAGAACTACACATTACCCATTAAATGGCACAAGATCCAATGTTTGGAACCTCTACACTTGTCCTCGCCAAAAAATCAGCATACCAGGCATTGACACATGACTCTCAATGCCAACCCTAAAGTGAACCAGATTTCTACTCCTGACCTACCAAAAAAACCCTAATTCACTACCTCTACAAGATAAGAAATGGAAGAGCTTCAGACGCTTGGAAAGTTGTATGGAAACCAGGATGCAGTCTTCACATTCGTATATCACACAGATTCATACAAACATATTGATATAAACAAAGCAACAGTTGTACACTACAATTGTAGCAATTACAATGCAAATTGCAGTAGTTGATTTGAGCAAATTTGCAATGCAACACTCGTTGCCATCCACACAACTCAAAATACACTTGGAAACTGATCAAGAGATTTGAAATTCATCCAGTCCTCTGACCGTCAGATTACAAAAGAAACCCTATTACATTTTCTTTCAGAATGCACTGAATGATGTATGAAACCTTTATTGTGGCACATCTTTTTCCAGCCAGATACATGCTGTGATGTCCTCACCTATCAATGTATTGTATTTCTTCCAGACATGTTACCCTATTTTGATAAAACAATCCTTTGCCAGAATCCAAAATTCTACGATACAACCTGTCTGTACAATGACCTTGATTCAGGATATATTCCATGCATGGTGAGTTATAGGCTTGTTTGCTTTATGACCTGAATGCAAAAAAATTAAGTGTTGGACTGCATGCTCAATAGGAGTACACAAAAAAATTTCTTTCACGGGTGCTAACCTGGTAGACAAAATTTAAGACTCTCCTCACTTAATGTTACACAAGTACTTTCTCTATGACACAAAATTAATCAATGTCTACACACTTGCTGCTGCATGAGGAATTTCAACCTCAGCAGGCATTCCAGCATCATGCAACAACTCTGGTAATAATGAAGCTTCAAGTTTGGGATTTACGGGTTCAGGAACAGGTGCAGTGGCATCTGCATTCAGAACAGTTGCAAACTTCAGTCTCAATTCCTAGTCACAAGGGCAATCCACATGCAATGATTCTACTCTTTGAGTCGGAAAGACAGTGCTCCTAAGATTTCAAATAGATCTGAACAATGCTTTACCTCCATCCACAATGTCCTGGGCTGCTTCAGTCTCGGGTGCTTCATCTGACTCTGCATTCCACAGTCACAACAATGACAACTTTAGTTTTGATCACCACATCAATGCCTGTAAATATTCCAATCCTGAATGACCAGGACTGCAATTACCAATTACAAAGGAATTCATGAGAATGGCACCAAAAGCCCATCTTTACCTGTTCCATTCACATCCTTGGCTGCTTCAGCTTTGAGGTCCTTGGGTCGTTCTGGCAGTTCATTGATTTCTTGAATAACATCCAATGCAGCATCTGCAGTCAGAAGTCATAACTATGTTAATTTCAATGGTCTGATTCTAGCCAACAATTTGATGCACAAGTGAACATTTCACTCTTAGATGGAAGATAGCAAAATTTTGGTGGGATTCAAAATACTGGAACTTTAGTGCAAGGCTCATCAATTACCTGCTCCATCCACTTCCTTGGCTGCTTCAGTCTCTGGCTCTTTAAGTGTTTCATTTGACTCCACTTCCTTGGCTGCTTCAGCCTCTGGCTCTTTAAGTGCTTCATTTGACTCCACTTCCTTGGCTGCTTCAGTCTCTGGCTCTTTAAGTGCTTCATTTGACTCCACTTCCTTGGCTGCTTCAGTCTCTGGCTCTTTAAGTGTTTCATTTGACTCCACTTCCTTGGCTGCTTCAGTCTCTGGCTCTTTAAGTGCTTCATTTGACTCCACTTCCTTGGCTGCTTCAGTCTCTGGCTCTTTAAGTGTTTCATTTGACTCCACTTCCTTGGCTGCTTCAGTCTCTGGCTCTTTAAGTGCTTCATTTGACTCCACTTCCTTGGCTGCTTCAGTCTCTGGCTCTTTAAGTGTTTCATTTGACTCCACTTCCTTGGCTGCTTCAGTCTCTGGCTCTTTAAGTGCTTCATTTGACTCCACTTCCTTGGCTGCTTCAGTCTCTGGCTCTTTAAGTGTTTCATTTGACTCCACTTCCTTGGCTGCTTCAGTCTCTGGCTCTTTAGGTGCTCCATTTGACTCCACTTCCTTGCTTGCTTCGGCCTCCAGGTCTTTAGGTATTTCACTAGACTCAATCTCCACATTCTCTCGTGTCTCAACATTCTCAGGTAGTTCTGCAGTTGACAGTTCATCATGGTCAATGGACTCAACTTGTCTAGGTTCCTTGATCTCCAGTGTCTGATCAGAGGGAGCATCTGCATTCAGCACAGCGATAATATTGCTAATTGAGTGTTTCACTCCTGCTCAAGACACCAATGAACTGACAAACAATGTATACCTTCTCCATTCAGACCATTGGCTGCTTCAATCTCCTGCTCCTTTGATTCTTCCTCCAACTCCTTCTCCACACCTTTTTCTATCTCGATATCCTCAGATGATACTATAACCTTGTCAACAGACTCTGCTTCAGGGACTTCAAACCTTAATTCACCTTCATTTACTGGGGTCTCAGTGGAAGGAGGAACTGCATGGAGCATTACACTTACATCAGCATTTGATTCCTGTATACTACAGTGTTTCAACAAGTATTTTACTTTTAGCTGTTCAGGATTGTATGCATAAACAAGATTCTTGATGAGATTCCATATATTGGAGCTTCAAAAACTAAATGCTATGCTTACCTCCCTCTGTTTCATTTGACTCCACTCCAATTTTTCCCTCTGTTGCCTCTGTTGCTTCAACCTCCAGCTCCTTTGGTTCTTCGACTTTAAGGGGAGAGTCTGATAAAGGCTCTGAGAGTTCCAAAGTTGGCATGCTGGTTGGCACTTCAACTGGCTCCTCATCAGTTGCAGGAGTAGAATCCTCCAAACCAAATGTGATATCAGCCTGCTTCTCCTCAGCTGCTTCAACTGCTTGCTCTTGGGTTTTCTTGGCCTCTTCAGTAGATTTTGTAACTGACTCAACTACTTCAGTACTTGGAGCTTCAATTTCACTGTCCTCAATTACTTGTTGTGGTTCAACTACAAGGTCCTTCTCTGTTGTCCCTGTTGGTTCCACTGTCTCTGCAGGTGCGGAGGAGGTGTCAATTGCAGCTTCAGGTGCATCTTCAATTTCTTTCTCCTCAATTGCTGACAGTTCATTTGTTGCAGTTTGGACTACCTCAGAATCTTTTGTCCCTGTAGTGAGCTCTGTGGCTGTCACTTCTGTAGGCTCATCAGCAATCAATGTAGGCTCCTCACCTGGACTTGTAGTATGCTTGGCCTCCTCCCCCACAGCAGCCAATGTTGTGTCCTTGTCAGGAGCTGTTCCCTCCCTTGTTGCAACTTCTGTAGGTGCATCATGAATTGCTGTAATGGCTGGTTCCTCCTCTGGACTAGAAGCACCTTCAGCCTCAACAGCAGGCACAGTTTCCTCCTCTGGAACAGTAAACTCACTACTTATAGCTTCTATAGGCTCCTCATCAACTACTGTAGTGATTGGTTTGTCCTCTGAGGTGGAAGTGGCTTCAGTCTCAGTCACAATAGTAGGAGCCTTTTCCTCATCCGGAGCAGTTAACTCCCTGTTTGTAATATCTTTAGGCTCCTCCACAATGGCTGTAGTGACTGGCTCTTCCTCTGTAGTACAAGCAGTGTCAGCCTGCGTCACAATGGCAGGCACTATTTCCTCATCTGGAACAGTCAACTCCTGGGTTGTCACTTCCCTGGGCTCCTCCACAATTTCTGTAGTGGGTGGATCTTCCTCTAGACTAGGAGGAGTCTCACACTCAGCCTCTGTAGCAGGCACTGTTTCCTCATCTGGAACCACCAACTCCCTGCTTGCCATATCTGCAGGTTCTTCAGAAATGGTTGTACTGACTGGTTCCTCCTCTGGAGTAGCAGCAGGTTCAAGGATAGTCCTAGTAGCAGGCAATACCTCTTCATCTGGAACAGTCAACTCTTGGGTTGTCACTTCTGTAGGCTCCTCCACAATTGGTATACTGACTGGTTCTTCCTTTAGAGTAGGAGCACCTTCAAACTCAGCCTCAACAGCATGCAATGTTCCTTCATCTGAAACTGTCAACTGCCTGCTTGCAACTTCTGTAGGCTCCTCCAAAATTGCTTTAGTGGCTGGTTCTTTCTCTTCAGTGGGAGCACCTTCTGATTGAGCCTCAACTGCAGACACTACTTCCTCATCTGGAACAGCAAGCTCATTGCTTGTAACTTCTGTAGGCTGCTCTGCAATTGCTGTTGTGACTGGTTCCTCCTCTGGAGTAGGAGCAGCTTCAGCTTCAGCCTCAAAGGCAGGTAATGTCTCCCTTGTTGCCCCTTCTGTAGGCTGCTCCCCAATTGTTGTTGTGGCTGGTTCTTCCTCAGGAGTAGAAGCAGCTTCACCTTCAGCTTCAACAGCAGGCACTATTTCCTCATCTGGAACAGACAATTCCCTACTTGTAACTTCTATAGGGTCCTCACCAATTGCTGCTGTCACTGGTTCTTCTTCTAGAGTAGGAGCAGCTCCAGCCTCAGCCTCAGCCTTAACTGTTTCCTCATTTAGAATAGTAAGGTCCCTGCTTGCAACTTCTGTAGGCTCCTCAGCAATTGTGTTAGTGGGTGGTTCCTCCTCAGGAGTAGGAGCAGCTTCAGTATCAGCCTCAACTGCAGGCACTGTTTCCTCATTTGGAACACTCAACTCCTGAGTTGCTGCTTCCTTAGGCTCCTCAACAATTGCTCCAATGGCTGGTTCTTCCTTTTGAGTAGGAGCAGCTTCAGCCTCAGCCTCAACAGCAGGCAATGTTTCCTTGTCTGGAGTAACCAACTCCCTGCTTGTCACCTCGGTAGACTCCTCAGCAGATGCTGTACTGACTTGTTCCTCCTCTGGAGTAGGAACAGCTTCAGCCTCAGTCTCAACAGCAGGCACTGTTTCCTCATCTGCAGTAACCAACTCACTGCTTGTCACTTCTGTAGACTCCTCAGCAGATGCTGTATTGATTGATTCGTCCAGAGTCGGAGCAGCTTCAGCCTCAGCCTCAGCCTCAATTGCATGCACTGTTTCATCATCAGTCAACTCCCGGGTGGTCAAGTCTGTAGGCTCCTCAGTAACTTCTGTAGTGACTGGATCTGCCTCCAAAGTAGGTGCAGCTCCAGCCTCAACAGTAGGCACTGTGGGGACTTCCCTGGTTGTCACTTCTGTAGACTCCTCAGCAGTTGCTGTTGTGGCTGGTTCTTCCTCTTTAGAAGGAGCAGCTTCAGCTCCAACCTCGAAGGTGGGTACTGTTTGTTCAGCTGGGACACTCAATTCTGGGGTGGTGATTTCTGTAGGCTCCTCAACATGCACTGCAGTGGCTGGTTCCTCCTCTAGAGTAAGAGCATCTTCAGCCTTGGTCTCAAGGACAGGCATTGTTTCCTCATCTGGAACAGTCAGGTCTTTAGTTGCCACTTGTGCAGGATCCTCAGCAACTGCAGTGGTGACTGGTTCTTCTTCTGGAGAAGTAGCAGCTTCTGCCTCAACTGCAGGCACTGCTTCATGATCCAGAACAGCAAACTCCCTCAATGGCAATTCTGTAGGTTCCTCTGCAACTGCTGAAGTGACATGTTCTTGCTCTGGAGTAGGAGCAACTTGAACCTTGGCCTCAACCTCCTCAACAGCAGGCACTTTTTCATCATCTGCCACAATGAATTCCTTGCTTGTAACGTCTGAAGGCTCCTCAGTAATTGGCAAAGTGGCTACTTCTTCCTCTGGAGTAGGAGCAGCTTCAGCCTTACCATCAGCCTCAGCCTCAGCCTCAGTCTCAATGGCAGGCACTGTTTCCTCACTTGGAACAGTTAACTGCTGATCTGTCGCTTCCGTAGGCTCATCAACAATTGCTGTGGTGGTTGATTCTTCTGGAGAAGGAGCAACTTCCGCCTCAACTGCAGGCACTGATTCCTCATCAGGAATAGTCACCTCCCGGCTTGTCAATTCTGTAGGCTCATCAACAACTGGTTTAATTGCTGATTCTCCTTCTGGACTAGGAGCAGGTTCAGCCTCAGTCTCAATGGCAGAAACTGCCACCTTATCTGGAATGGTGGACTCAATTGCTGGCACTTCTGTATGCTCCTCCACAATTGTAGTGCCTGGTTCTTCCTCTGAAGTAGGAGCAGCTTCAGCCTCAGACTCAACACCAAGCACTGTTTTGCCATCTGGGACAGATAACTCCCGGGTTGTCACCTCTGTAGGCTCCTCCAGAACTGGCGTAGTAGCTGGTTCTTCCTCTGAAGTAGGAGCAGCTTCAGTCTCAGCTTCATGGGCAGATACTATTTGGTCATCTGGAACAGTCAACTCCCTGCTTGCCACCTCTGTTGGCTCCTTGACAATTGCATTATTGACTAGATCCTCCTCTGGAACAGTAGCAGCTTTAGCCTCAGCCTCAACAGCTGGTATTGTTTCCTCATCTGGACCAATCAACTCCTGGTTTGTTGCTTCTGTAGGCTCCTCTACACTTGTTGTAATGACTGGTTCATCCTTTGCAGCAGGAGTAGCTTCAAGATTAGCCTCTGTCTCAACAGCTGGCACTGATTCCTCACCTGCAACAGTTAGCTCCTTGGGAGCCACTTCTGTCAACTCCTCAGCAATTGTAGAAATTGGTTCCTCTTCCGGATTGATACCAGCTTCAGCATCACCCTCAATGGCAGTAATTGGTTCCTTATCAAGAACAGGTACCCTGTTTGGCAATCCTATGGACTCCTCTGGAATTGTTGTAGTGATTGGTTCTTCATCTTCATTAGAAGCAATTTCTGCCTCAGCCTGAATGCTAGGGATTTGTTCCACATCTGGAACAGTTAAGTCCCTGGTTGTCACTTCTGTAGGTTCATCAGCAATCAATGTAGTGACAGATTCCTCCTCGGGTGTAGTTGTAGCTTCAGCCTCAGCCTCCACAGGAGGTTGTGTTCCCTCATTTTGAACACTTTGGTCCTTGGTCATCACTTCTACAGGCTCCTTGGCAATTGCTGTAGTGATGGGATCCTCCTCTGGGGTTTTGGCTTCAGCCTCAGTTTCAACAACAGGCACTGCATTCTCATTTTGAACACTTAACTCCCTGGTTGTTACTTCTGTAGGCTCCTTGGAAAGTAGTAAGTCCTCTGGAAGAGGAACAGCTTCAGATTCAACCTCAACAGCAGGAACTGTTTCCTCATCCACAGCAGTTGGCTCTCCAGCTGCCAATTCTGTAGGCTCCTCATCAACTGCTATAGTATCTGGCTCCTCGGCTTTAGCCTCAGTGCCCACAGTAGGCGCATCAGCCTGAACTTGCACTTGCTCCTCAGTGGCATCAACCTCAGCTACATCTAGCTCTGGTGCAATTGACACAGATTGAGATTTTGGCTCCACAAGGATCTCCTTGGTTGCTACATCTGCAGGCTCCTCCTGAATTACAGAAATAGGTGATTCCTCCTCAGTAACAAAGGTGGGAGCAGTCACTCCAGCAGCCACATGAGATGTTTGCACATCATGACCTAAAGATATTAAATCTGGAATTGCAGCAGGAGTCAACTCTCCTTGCACTTCATGAGCTAGGATATTGCTATCCTTAGACTCTGCCAGAAAGCCTGGATCTGATATTGTTGATCCAATTGATCTTTGTTTGTCCGCAATTGAAGTTTTCTCAATATCAAGAGGGCCAATTTCCCCATTTGGATCTGAAATTGAAATTTCTTTACTAAGTCTGCCTTT
Source organism: Sphagnum contortum (assembly GCA_963920785.1). Classification (NCBI taxonomy): domain Eukaryota; kingdom Viridiplantae; phylum Streptophyta; class Sphagnopsida; order Sphagnales; family Sphagnaceae; genus Sphagnum; species Sphagnum contortum. The sequence goes on along the minus strand of OY987291.1, from coordinate 6,136,457 downwards.
GCCATTTTGTAGAATACTAACCCCTGTTACCTCAGAGTCTGCAGCACCATCTTTCTCTTCAAATTTGGACCTCCTAGATTCTGAAGCTGCAGGCGCCACATCTGAGGGGCCATCTTCTTGCTTCAACAAACTCAATGGCACAGCACCCTCTTTGTTCCCTACCTTCAAGCCCAATCCAGGATCCAGAAAAGGCTGGCTCTCTTCTTCAGTCCCCTGCAAATGTACAACCAATAAACATCATTCCACCAAACCGCACAAGTAAGAAGCATCTGATATATAGACACATGTATGCAAATTAGATAAGCAAGCAGCAGAATCATCCACAAATAAAGGTTATCTACAACTGCATACAGTACAAGAATAACAATGCTAAAACATGCAAGTTCACATCATGAAACAAGAAAAAGGAACTGCACAAATGGTCTCAGACACTGTTCCTTGTTGGATTTCATCAATGTCTCCAAGTAAGGGTATGAATCTAGTGCACTCAAAAGAGCGCAGAAAATATCATACCATCCAACATCATCACAAAAGATACTGACAACTTACTATCTACAAACCCCAGGAGTTGCAGCAGGACATATTTCCAACTCCCATTACAAAGACATGAATCATGACATTTCCAAGGACAAGAAGCTGCTGCTGCAACTCTTTTGGAGTCTCTTTGAACTGGCAGATAACATCCCAACCTAAAATCTTGCAACCTTTTAAATGACAGAACTCAGGTGTCCACCATGTACTCAATTAAGCTCTGAATCTCTATAAGGGACCTTCAATTTCACAACAGGAGGTACAACCAGAAAATTGACTAAAGTCAAGATGACAAAGATGTGATAGCAACAGCAGTCAAATCTCATGGCAGAATAGTACTCTCACTTCTTTCCAAGCTCCTGAGACTCTGCATCACTTTCAGAGTACTTAATACTTTTTGCCCAGAGCAGAAAAGAGAAATACTATACAATAGAAATCGTTCATAGGAAGTTTCAGCACACAGGATTTGGTTAAGAATGGCTTGCAGTTTCCAAGCACGTTTGCAATAACACCAAAGAAAGAAAAAAAAAAAAAAAAACAGGCACATGATTTCACAACTCTTCAAGGGCTGTCCTACAACTCGAGTACAGATGATGCACATCGTCCCAGGTTCCCAGTTCGCTTCTTTCGAAACAGCTTGAGGCAGTTCAAAAGATCACAGTCTATGCGGTGGACGTGCTAACAACTAGCTCTAATCTATGCAGCACACAAATCCCAGCATAGAACTCCAAAGACAGAAGAGAGATCGGACAAAGAGACGAGACGAGAAGCTAAAAGGAAGAATACTAACATCCTCAAGCAAGGCCTGCAAAGATCTGGCGGTGGAATCTTTGGACAGTACAACTCCGGCCGGCTGGAGCTCTCCTCCACTGCGCTCATCCCTCGGATCCCGTGCAACGCCCAAGCACTGCCCCATTGCGGTGAAGAAGCGAAGCTCGCATCAGCTTCTTCCTTCCCCAAAGCTCCTTTGTTTTACAGTGCACTTGTGCAACGACCTTACTTTCAAGCGCAAAATCTTTTGGTTCGTCTGTCGTGGCCCAAGAATTTGAACTCGAGAACTTATTACTCTACTGCAAAAGAAGGCAACGATTTAGGCCTCGAAATTTTCAAAAATAGAATTCGGTACCTAAAAATAGAATACCCAATTCTTGGACAATACTTTTAATATCTACCAAGTAATTTTTATAAAATAATTAAATAAGACTCAAACTACCTCAAAGTGGAAGTATCCAACACCTACAAATTACTTTTAATATATAAATAAAAAATATAAAAATACACTATGGATGTGCTAAGTACCTACCTCAAAATGGAAGAAGGCAATGCGGGGACAATACTTTTAATATACATCAATTCAATAACAAAAAAGCCTTTCTCTTACACCATTGTTATAGGTAGGTTGTGACTTTAAAACTCCTTTTCTTTAGGCTCCCCGAAGGTTGTTTCTAGACCATCAATTTTGGGAAAAATTCATCGCTATGGGAATCTCCAACCGCTACAAATAGTTGAATTAATTCTGACGTAAGAAGACGGATTCGAGATAATGCCTTCCAATTCATGAGGTACAACTTGCAACCATCATTTACAATTGAATGAAACCAGTATAGCTTTAAAAAGACTTTAAAAGCTCATTATTAACATTATTAGAGCCTTCATGGTCACTACCACCTCTTAATTCTGTGTACACTGCCGCTTCAGAGAAATAAAGAGTAGGTACTGGGAGGGCATTAAAGGAATTTTAAGCTGGGGAAAAAAAAAAAAAAAAAGGTCAGGGGAATCAGAAAAAGTTAGTTCCCTCGCCTAAAAAATCCATGAACTTTAGAAAAGAAACCTAGTGAGGAAAGACCTTATAGTTCTAGTATTGGGTGAACAGGCATCTAAACTGGTACCATGGGCAAAACCCCCAAAATCCATTTAAAAGAATTAAAAATATCTCATGCTTAGACTAAATCAGGGGCTCTTTGTTAAAATATGACATTTTTTGGACTTAACATGGCCACTAAGAGGCCTGACTCAGAAAGGTGAAGGTACCCACATGGATGCCAGTTCACCCTAGCCCCAGTTCTGAATCCCTAAGGGGCCAAAATGGCAAGATGAGGTAATCCAAAATGGTGCAAAGAGCGTCTCCTCTCCAAAGCCACAAAGAATGTATTTCTTTATATATCTCTAGCCATCACACATTTTTGCAAGTTTAGTACCCTCCAAAGAACAATTTTGTGAAAAAAGAGCTACTAATTCTGAGTCCCCTATGGTGCCCAAACGGAAAGATGAGGCAATTCAAATAGGAAAGCATGTCTAATCTCCAAAGCCAAGACCATGTTTCCTTAAATCTTGTTGTATTGGCCATCACATGTTATTGCAATTTAGTTCCCTGGCCTTCCTGAAAATGCCAAGCCTCTAATCGATTTTCATATTGGATTCCACAATTTCAGCCACTTCGATGGAACCATGGACGCTTCATTTTGCAGCACCCAGCACGAAAACTTAGCTGAGCCAATTTAATGGCCCATCATTGAGAAGTTTCTGACAAGACCCAAGCCTTGTTGTCCATATATCTACCTACATAATCACCCATATTATTCTTATAACTGACTGATTAATTGATCAAGCACCAGAACTTCCTGCCCATGGATGACAGTTTTTTATCATCATCCTAGACAAACACAGAACCATCTCTCAATGTTTTTGGAGACAAAACCCACTTTCAAATTTTGTGGATATGTATCTTCATATCATACCCAAGGGAACGGTTACAAACAATTGTAAAATTTTCAAATTTTGTCCTCTTCCTGTCCAGAGTTTGTTGGTGAGAGAAACCCAGAATAAGTATAGTGACATAAAGAAGAGGACAAAGAAGTGAAACTCTGTCCTCTTCTTTATGTCTGTGTCATGATCAAGCCCATCCCAAATTCCAATTCTTCCTCTCAGAACAATATGATGCTGCTGAACCCACGATTATGAAATTACTTAAGTTTCGAATCATGCACAAGCTTTGTTTTGTGAACAACGACAGAAGATGCAAGCATTGTGGACACAAGGGTAAGTAACATTCGTGATAAAGCAAAGATCCACTCGGTACGGTAGAAAGGCGGACAGAAGAAGTATGTTCCGCTATGTGAACTCAAAGGACAATGAACTTACCGACCATACAACACGCGGGGACTCGTCTCTTATTCCTGCAGGATGGGTCGAACTCTTGGATCAAGCTTTTTTAAGGATCCAAAACTGCAGATCAGACGTCGACTGCCATAACGTTTGAGAGAATCACTGCATACATCGGCCGGTCAACGAGTCGATCAGCTCTCACATCTCATTGTGACAACATTTTCTAGCACATCCATCATCGTTCACACAATAGGAGATCCGGCCTTGAAAGGAAAGATGAAATATGCAACTCCTATCGGAAACGCAAGAAACCAAAGAAACACTCATGAGAAGAGCCGTCACAAGATATTCAGCCAACTAAGAGACAAAGATCAAACAAAACCAAAGGATTTCAGCAAAAATACACAACACTCGAAATGTTCCTGTACCTCGAGTCGAACATACGAAAGTCCCCGATCAACAAAAGTTAGAACACGAGGAGAACAACAAAAACCCGAAGAAAAGTCGTCAAGGATCTAGATAAATATTACCCGTATACTACTACTACTACCCTCTTGACAAATCTGAAGCATCATCCAAGGGAGAGAACCTTCGCATACCTTATTAGAGTGAGTGAGGTTGTATGTGCAGTGAGAGCATTCGGTGAAGGAGCGATGCACACCAGTAGTGTGTTGCGTGTGAAGACGGAGAGAAACGGAGTTTGAGAGAGAGAGAGAGAAAAAAAAAGCACAATTCGTGAAGCGCGCTGGAAAACAAAGAGGCAAGCAATTTTTTACCACCCTCGAATCGGCTGTCAGAAGACAACCACTTGTCCCAATGTGGATTACTTATTGCAATTGGCCACCAATTTCAATTCCAGAACCTTTCTCTCTATTTTTTTGGGGGTTTTGAACTCATAGAATTTTTTTTTGCCAAAGGAAAGAAATTAAATATTTCAATGTTATTTTTATTCTATGTAGAAAAAACAATACAATTTTTTTCCAAATGAATTAATAATTAATTTTCCATATTAGTCCAACATGGAAAAAGAAATAATTTGTTTGCCATAGTATATTTTAATAAAAAATTCATTGTCATTCCACATGTGAAATTTTATTATGTAGCGTACTGATTTATTACTGAATCAATAAAGCATTAAGAAACCAACACACACAAGTTTATTTAAGCAATTTAAATAGCTAGCATTCCCTTCCCCCTCACCCAACCCCACCCCACCCCACCCCAAATATGCTTTTTAAGACAATGGGTCCTTTTTTTTTTTGTTGATAATATGATTTCTTGGACTTTTGTGCCGGCCAATCTTGTTAGCAGCCACCTACCTACCAACTCACTTTCTTAGCCTTTGTTCACATGTTGGAACTATAATGGCTGGCGCAAACAACAAGCCAGGACATAACCCAGGTGTCACTTCACTTGTTTGTGGGTCGAGAGAAGCCATGATTGGTGCGATTTTGAAATCTAAGCAATATAAATGGTGCTGTCACACCCCCCCCCCTCCCTTTCCCCCCCCCTTCTCTTTTTCCAGCTCTCCTTTCAAAATTGCCGCCGAAAGGTTTAGTTAACCTAAACCCAGTGGCACCCCCCCCCCCTCGGGGCCCCCGGCGGCCCCGCTCTCCCCAACCTCACCCCCCGAACGCCGCCGGGTGCGGCGCCACAGCAGCCTCTCCTGGTAGATCCATTGATTAATTCCTTTTACAGATAGGAAGGCTCCGTTACAAACACTCCCTGTTCTTTCAAGGGATTAACTTCTGTCCCACCCCCCGCCTCCCCCTCCCCTCCAATTCAGCGGTTTGAAATTGGGTATTCAAAAGCACCACTCAAATCCACTCCTGGTGACTTGGTCCACTAGAGTTAATGGTTTTCTTCTCTTTTTCTTTTTTTCCTACTCTTGACTTGGTCCACTAGAGTTTTGAAGGTTTTGATTCCTTTTAGTCACCTTTTGTGTGAGAGAAAAAAGAAAATTCACTCCTGGTCCAAAATATATATTGGGATCTTCTTTTTTTTTCTTTCAATTCCCATAAGGCTAACCTCTTTTATTTCTTACCAAATAGTTCAGAATGTTGTCTTTGGTTGTGCCATGGCCCCAATTTACGTTTAGGGGATCATGGGTACCATAGTGGTAACTTGTGGGTCATGGCCAATTCACATTTGTAAAACCCTCTGCAAGTTTGCAGCTATTGTAACTGGAAGTCTCCTTACATGCCATAAATGAGGTTAGCAACAAGTGGGCATTGCCAAGCGTTTCACTTTCTGAAATGCCCACTTTCTTTTTTCTTGTTTGTACCCAAGTTACCCGGTTGGTACCCACTGGGTATCACAACATTAACATTTTAAAAAATTAAAAAGTCAATCCAGACTTATGCCAGCCAACATCCGCACGCTGCTGGGGCATTCCTGAAATAACCGGCCCCCAGATCCAGCCTCAAGGGCTGGTTATTTCAGGAACGGCCCCGCCCTAGGGGCGTTATCCTATAGAATAGCCTACACAAAAGGCCAAAGCAGAGAGGCGTCACAAAGTCCCAGAAAGTGGTGCAATATAAACCAAACACTTATTAGGCCACCGCCAGTCCTCCATCAATCAAATTGACAGTACTTACAAAATCTTCAAGATTTTGTCCCTGAAACAAAACAGGTTTTGCCTTCTGACTAGCTAGGATTCAATTCAAGACAATCTCCAGACAAAATGTTTTGACAGATCGATCTTCTTGGGTCGAATTTATTTTGAACCCCAACTCTTTGAAAACCACACATGAACAAAAAAAGAATTTGGGTTGATGCTCAATCCCCAAAATGGTCAAATATCAAATTTCGGGTGGATGATAAAATACACCAAATTGTCAAACACAAGTTTCTGATAGATGATAAATCCACCAAATGGTCAAACATCAAATTTTGGGTCGGATGATAAATCCCCCAAATTGTCAAACAGCAAAATTAGGATGGATGATAAATCCACACAATGGTCAAATATCAAATTTTTGGTGGATGATAAATCCACAAAATTGTCAAACAGCTAAATGAGGATGGATGATAAATCCACAAAATGGTCAAACATCCAATTTTGGGTGGATGATAAATCCACAAAATGGTCAATCCTGCCATGAACGTGTTTTGAGGTATTGGAATTTTGGCCACGTTTTAGGGTTAGATCCAACATTGAGGGGGTGACTGATTTGGGTAAGTGAGGAGGCATGTCAAGATCAGTGTTTTTTTTTCCTCAAATTCCTCAAGTAGGTGCACTGGCTAGGATCCACAGAATTAATTAGCAGTAAATGGCGACTAGTAGGTCTTTTTTGAAATCCTGCCTACTTCTGGCGACCTACACAAACACACTTGTCCAAATCTGGCGACTTCTAAGTATTTTTTTGTCAAGATACAGCGATTTTTTTTTTAAAATCTCAAAAATCCCCTTTGTTGGATTCGCCAGCCCTTGTTTTTTTTTTTTGGTCGCCAGGTTGCGAAAATTGGCCCCCAAAAAAAAAGCACTGGTCAAGATGGGTTGTTCAGTGATTGAGGAATTTGCATATTTTCCCAGGCCCTTTTTTTCCACCTAAAGTTAGAGACCTTTGGCCCTAGTAAACCAGGGAAAGATTAAACCAGTGTTGAGTAGGTATATAGTAGGTACTAACTACTATCTCCAGTTGTCATGCATTTGCTTTCACTGGTGTGCAGTTAAATTTAAAGGATGACAGGAGAAATTCTGTATATAACTAAATTATAATTATGGCTATCCGTAGGTAATCAGGCACTCGGTCCCACCGACCTTGTTTTTAGGGAACAGAATCATCTATTAAAAGTATTGGATGCTAATTTGAACAACTAGTTGTTCACATCAGCATTTGTCATGGCGATTTTTTTTGAGCTAATTTGGCATTTGTGGGACATTAAGAGTTTACATTTTGCATTGGATTCCAAATGTAAAGGCTAAAATTTATTTAAAAATTATTAGCTTAATGGCAAACATTAAATACTTTTTCTTTCATTAACAAAGTCCTAATATGTCATATATGCATAGATAGGTGGTAGGGTTTCTTTCTTTGGTTTTCCAGCTGTGGATGGAAGCGTACACAAAAGAATATGATACCCAGCCAAAAACTCTTTCCAACCACATGCATACATGAATGAATGAATGAATGAATGAACGGCTAGGACATGCTTGAGAAGGGAATTTTTCTTTTTTCGATTAATTTTTTTCAATTTATTTATTTATTTTATTTAGGGAACAATTGGCACAAAGGCCATTGAAATACCCCCACTTAAGACAGGAATGTAACAAGTTGGTGGGAAAAAACACCCAATGAGGTGTCAACTAGAGCAAAGGGATTTTTTTGTGGCCACTTTCTGATGTGCATACAAATCTCATGTGTCTTATATCACTGAAAGAAATTTAATCATCCAAATTGGCCAATGGTGGAAATAGGCGAGGAATCTATTGGGCTCATCTAGTGAAGAAGACTCGGTCTTGGGGGGTGGGGATGCAAGGGGTCCCCAACATGGCACTATTTCATTACTTATTCCATATTGTCTCGAAATCCATGTGATCAAGATGTCCGTATCCTAAAAGCCCAAGCAAAGACTTTGCGTACAAGAACTTGTGTTGGTGAATCTCTAGGGCCCATGTATGTGTGATGGGACTTGTGGGGAATATAGCCCATTCACAATTTTGCAATTAAATTATCGCCTGTCATGACACCACAGACTTGTAAGGGGCTTAGTGAAAGAGGTCATCTTAATTTGCTCAATACAAAACTATTATAAAACATAATATTCCACACTATCACTAGCAATGCAAATTTTCACCCAAGAAGTACCAACACCATGACACCCTTTGGGTATTCCACGACATTCATCCTTTGGGAGACCAGCAATATTTCATGCTGGTATTCTAAGAATGCATTGGATCTCACAACAACATGTGGAATACAAAATTCCCATAGCCATAAAAGACACACAACCCAGATGTCATATATGTAACCATTGTGCTATGGCATCAATTCATAATCCCCAAGTTTGTAGTACCTTTCAATGCGTCGTCAAAGCACCTCCCTTCCATATTGGTGATGTTGCCAATGCTCTCGAAAGCCTAACCTAACCCAATGTTTTGTTAGTGAGTGGAAGATTTGAGACATGAAGTCTCAGCATGAGTTTCCTAAGAAGAGAATGGTGGACTAAATTGGCAAATTTTTCAGACGTATTTGTCTGAATGTATGGGAAAGATTAGTGCAGTCTTACAAGTTTATAACATAATGGCCTTACTACAACAAGCACATTCGACCATCCATCTCTTCTCCTCGTAACAAGCACATTTGAGACCAACTCAATATTGTATTACTCCATTTGGTAGATTTCAGACCCAAAGCCACCATGTGAGTTTGGAAATATTTCAAACGGAAAGGTAGACTATTGTTGAATTACAAATCCAATTTCCCCTATTTCAAGCAAATTTTTATGCTCCTAATATTTTATTATGTACTATCTCCATATTACAATTGCTTTAGAATTGTGTTTTCTTCTAAAGGTGCATTCAACCCTATGGTAAGGTGGCTATAACTCAATGTTAAGAATTTGACAAATTCACATTGAAAATGTTAGGTAACATTAAATTTGATGCAATTACTTGCATTGCCACTAGTAATAACTCAATGTTAAGAAAATGTTAGGACCTTGTAACTTAGCACCACGTTTTAGATTTTTATGTAAATTGATAAAGTTGGATAACAACCTATTAAAAAGTTATTTAATTCAACTTTTGCATTGAGTACCAAAGCTTTCAATTTGCCCTAAGATGTTCTCCTATTTTCAAACTTTATTTTTAAGCCCCATTATTTTACTCCATCACTAGAAGATTGGATCACACTTTCACTCTACATGTCTCCAACAACAGAATTGGTTTTAATTGAAACAATGCAACTATCGTAGATATTGATATTTATAATGTTAGCATTATCTTTGCTGGAAACTAGGAAGCATGAAATTGTTTTCAAGACCTTTGTTTACATGCCATGGAAGTGCAAACTTAAATTTTTCGTTACAATCAATCGTATATTGGTACTTCACAACATAAGCGATTCTACATGTTAGATTACAAATTTCTAAATTAAATATTTATAACTAGCAAAAACTTCTAATGAATTATTAAAATTTATGATGAGAACATGTAATATTGTGTGAAATAAATAATGTGCTTTTGCATGTCCACAATGTCATCTTTGTTGAGTTAGATTGATTGCAAAGCTAGAAAACCAAACTCTCCAAAAAACTTAAACAAATGTGCAAACACGTAACATGTAAGTGTATTAATTTTTTCACCATTACTTCTTCGATTTCTACATATAATCATACAACTTTCCTTCATTGATCCCAAAGGTTATAGTTGATTATGTTTGCCATGTTGCTTGCATACAATGTTATTGTGAAGGAAGTTGTTGAACTAGAATAGTCATTCAGGTTATTGCTATTTGAAACTAACCATCCTTGCACTCATAAAACTCTCCTTATAATCATATTGTTGAGATTTTTATTGCAGTTCAAAAGCTTAAACATTCATTCAAGAGTTTGGAGTCATGCAATGGTTCTTCTTCCATAGTAAAAAAAATATCAGGCTTCTTCTTCCAAAACACCATAAGTAAGGTTTTTTCCATAACACCAAAGGTTTCTTTTTTTGATATTGTGTGTTTTGTCTCTTGCTTCAAATCATTAGGGATCAAGAATTGTTATAGGTGTAAACACAATATGCAAAGCACATGGAAGAGGAGGAAGTGATGGTGGCACTAATGGTAAGCAACTTTTTTTTCCTTCTCTTTTCTCAAGCTTGCTTTGCACATATTTGGTGTCTTTGTGTTGTTACAATTCCTTTAACCTACTTTTACTACAACCAAACAATAGCTATTCTTTAATTGTATTTAGAGTCTATGGTTTTGCAATGTTATATGCAGTTTGATTCCCCATCATCAAAACTTAAATATGGTTTAACAAAAAAACTTTTTTTAATTTTATGTTCTATTGCCCCTAGCCATATTTGACCCCATGACTTTAGGGAGGCCACTTATGAAACCCACCAACTACCCCAATGTTTTCATTTTAATTTGTTGTTTTCTTTTCCAAAACATTAGTCAAAGCATGCACAATTTTACACAAGCATCATGCAAATTGCCCTAACACTAGTTCAGATAGAGCTCAATGGGAGGTATTTTACATCTCACATGTTAGGCCACCATACCACTGGGGTCCTAGATTCCATGACTCAATAATGTTGCCTACGTTCCTTATAAATGGTGAAAGCATCATCATCTCTTTCCAAGACATGACAACCCCAATCCAAATTCAACAAGGGGTGTGTCACACTGTGGCCTTGCCATTTACATTAAAAAGGTATCTTAAGGTAAAAAGAAGAATTATGGGAAGCTCAAATATTATTTCACCATGCAAAAATATAATATTTCAAAAATCCTCTAGAAGAAACCAAAATCCTTCAAGATACAATGAAACTGTAACTAATCTCAAGTTTCAACACAAGCCAAAATATCATCTTTTCAAAAAATTCTCATATAAAAATAGACCTATTATTATTACCTACGGCCCAAAATCCCTTAAGCTACAATAGTCTATAATGAATCTGCAAACAATATATCTTTGCCTTGGTAGGTGAGGCCAACAAAAGCAAAAACAAAAAAAACAAAAAAAAAAAAGAAGGGTGTAAGGGAGCAAAGTGACTTTTCAGCTCTTTAGGACATTGCTATTCTTCCTCTTCTTTTTCATGTCCCTGGTGAATAAATTGTTTCGGGTAGGGTTAGGTCGTGTATTGTCACCGACCTTTTAACCGCTTTCATTTTTATTTCAACTGGCACAATTCACCACCGACCACGCCGACCATGCTCAACAAACTTGTTGCAACCTCAAGTTAGGAAGTTGGTTAGTTAGTTAGTTAGTTAGTTAGTTCTCCCCAAGTGCCCTTAACTTACACGTAAAGAATCAACCCCCTTATATTGAACAGAAGGAAGTAGGAGGTATTATGGATTTTGGGATTTATCTATCTACAAATTGCAATGTCGTGTAAGGTAAGTATTTATTCGGCCAATGGAAAAGAGGTCAGTATTGGATTCGCCCACCTCTCCCCTTGTAAGAAAGTAGGAAGCGGGCGGGGGGCACTCATTTGGGTCCAGCTGATATTGTCAGCAGAGCAACCCCGCAAGTTTCAAGCTACAGTAAAGATATTTATATATGCACCACCGCCGTATCTTTGGGTTCCCCTAGCTATCCGCCCTCTTTGGAGGATTGTTCCGTTTTGCCAGGACTTGGGGGGTCATTTTTATCTCCATTGTTGGGCGGTTCTCACCACGGTTCCGGTTCTTTGAAGCTCTGTGTGTGTGAGAGAGAACCCATCTTGTTTCTTGCTTTACCTCTTACAACAGGGAACTTATGTGAACCATCCTGGGTACAGATTTTTATTTTATTTTTATTTTCCAAGGAAAAATGCGGTTCTCAGACTTGGTGGTTCTCAACCCTTTAAGAATAGCTGGTGTTTTGGTCGGTTGTCGACAAGCTAGATCTCAAAAAAAAATTTAAATCTTCGCTTTTAGAAAATTTCTTTGTTACATTTATTTTCAAACAAATAGACTAAGAATATATTTTCAGCAATATATAAATCCATAATTTCATCTTTTTCAAAAGCTTTTTCAAATTGTTCTAACTCCTCCTCTTCTAGGTCCACATCTATCCCAATAAGTTTAAAAGGTTAGGAAGGGATTTATAACTAATTCTACATTGGGCCAATTCTTGTTCACAAAATTTATTTTTTTTAAGTTTTCTAATTATAAACAACTTCTTCTCAAATTAGAAAGGATTCCAATCAAGGAGAGAATATTTTTAGTCTCTATTTGGGAATCAACAATCCCTAAAATCTAACAAACAAGAAACCCAAGTGTCAGGAACATGGCTTCGTGTTTCTCCCACCATTGAAGGGGACATTTAGTTTCCTTTACGTCCACCTAATAACATCTAAAAACCAATAATTATACTTTAACAAAAAAATGTGTTAGCTCACTATTCCCTACTATCATTTGAAAAATATCCAAACTATTGTCATCGTCCACTTTTGTTAAATCCACTTCTAATTAACAAAACCATTATCAAATTCTATTGATGGATGCAAATGATAATAACATTTCATGAGCATAGGATATAATGACATTGTATCATATTGCTCAACAATTGCTACTCCTTGATCATGACCAATGAAAGAATACACTAAGCAAAGACTTTTTAATCTTGGGTCCAACACTAGAACTAACATATCATGTGTTTTTCTTTGATCAAATTTCTTCAAGAAGGAATGAAATCTATCTAAAACTCCACAAACCTCTTTTCTAATGTTGGAAGCCAAACAAATTATTCAAGTGCTACACCAAAATCCTCTTCCATTGAGGTCTAAAAAGATGGTGCATTCTTCTTTCAATTTCAAGCTCATGGAAATGGTAGAGTGAAAAGCATTGTCTAACAACTAATGTCCCCTAAATTGGTTTAAAAACACAAGCAACTACAATAGGGGAGAGACAATCAAAAACAATTTCACAAACATGCCATGTCAAAGGGGGTGGAACTTTGATAATTATCATCCTCACTAAATTATACTTGCTACAACAAAGCATTAAACATTTTTCCAACTACATAACCTATTGAAAAAGAATGATTCTACTAGCAAACCTACAAAAAAAAAAACAACAAATGATCAATATTTATATTGTAGCAAGTCATAACAAAAGTAATAATATATATATGTAATATTTGAAGATAACCTTATTTTAATTAAAGTATCAATTTCCTATGAAGAATATTTGAATCTACAAAAGCTTTGTTCCATTATTGTCTTCCCCTCTTTAATTTTTTTGGCCAAATTATGCATTTTTGTAAGTTAGATTGGGTAGTTTTTGACAAATACATATTTCAAACCTTTACAAATTTTCATTAGCTAAAAAATACTTATAGGCTTTAAAGAATGCAAGGCCAAAACATGTATCCTAGAAGTTTTTGCCAAACTTAAAATATCACAACTTACAACAAACTTAAATATGTATTCATAGTATTTAAATTAGATCCATTTTTAACATAAGCAATGATTTTTTTTCTCAAGTTGTGTTTACGTAATAACTTAATTAAATCATTGGTTAATCCATGCCTAGAGGTATTAGATGCATCAAACAACCCAATTGCAATATCAATCAAACCCGAAAATTTTAATAACAAGGGCAAAAATGTCATAAGCCCCTTTTGACATTCATAGATCAAAACTTGCTATTACAAAATAACAATTTGCCAAAACAAGTAGGACATACACTTGTTTCATTTTGTTGCACCAACTCTAACAAAAACTTTCTTGATAACTATTTTTAAGAACGCAAAACAACCTTTAGACACAAATGAAAATTAAATTTTTTCAACCATTAACTTTCAACAAGATGCATCAACAAATTGTTTTTAACAATTAAAAAAACTAATCTTTCAAAAATTACTTTTGTTACACATCATTTTTTTTATAAGAATCTTTGGCATCAAAAAAATTAAAGATAGTGGTTCAATTTACATGAAGTATTTTTTTAGCAAGTTGTCTTTCAATTTCTTTTTAACAAATTGTTTATTTTTTCTTCAAATATTTTTACAATCATACAATGGTCTATATAAACAGGATTTTTTTGCATTGATTCCATTTGCACTATTATACAATATCAAACCAGGGTAGATGCAAGTTAGGGTGGTTAAAAAAAAACTAGACTCCAAGTCCCAAAAATCCATATAAAGTCCATATTTTAACACTAAAATAGAAAAAAATGTTTAAAACCAATGTTGAATGGGACCTTTGTGGTGATTAATCAATTAATGAAGCTAGTATAAAAGGCTACCCATCTAGAATACTCTTTAACATACATGTTAGGGGGGGGGGAAATCAAACCAATAAAAAAATGACCAATATTGGGACCTTTGAGAATAATGTCCAAATTTAGTCATTCAAAAATCCATAATTACTTGTTGGTTAAAGTTTTTGTTGTAATTTTTTCAGTCCACATTTTTTTTTCCGTCACATATCACATATTGAGTCCTTATAAAAAATATTGAAATGAAATCATAGCAAAAAAATGCATTTGAATGTTAATGCAAAACTTAGATTATTGTCCATATGTCCATTTTAAAAAGTTAATTACTATATAATTGGTGTATGTTTGTTGAATTTCACCCTACATTAAATATTCTTATCCAAGTTAACAATTTTAATCCATAAATATTTTTGTCAAATTGATGATTTTATATTATGTTTGTGACATTTGAAAAGAATACACTTTACATAAAGTCCATAAGGACCCAAAAAGTGAGTAATTGTAGCTTGCATCTATCCACCTTTCCTTGCTTGTGTTTTGGCATTTGTTATTAAGATTGAATTCACATAACAAATAATACAACTTGTCAATTAGGAACATCCACTAAATAATTATCATTTACACAATAAAATGACCAACATACTACATTTCTACTATCATGTCTCCATTTTCTTGTTTGAAGATGTAATTTTCTTTTAAATTCCTAGATTTTTTCTTTCCCTTCATCTACATTAACATTTTCTTCTATTTGCAAACTTGGCTGAATTTCAAACTCTTCTTCCATTATTTCCGCTTCCATTACAACATCATTTAGATCTACTTCATCATTATCATTCACTTTATTTTCGTTTTGGGATGACTTTTCCATTACTAGTTAGAAGATGAAATTTTGCTAATGAATGGCGAAAAAACCTAAATAGTTATATGCAAACCTTTAAGTTACTAATAAACAAATTTACAAAATCATTTATAATTTACAAGAGCACTTACAAAGTGCATTTACAAAAATGAAATGCAATGTTAAGTTAGAATGCAAGTTAAAATCTCAAAGTTGAATTCAAAAAATATAAAACCCTACAACCAAAAATGAAAAAAAAATCATCAAAAGTTGAAACAAAAAAAAAAAATCTAAAAAAAATCCATATATATGAACCAAAAAAAAAAAAAAAAAAAAAACAACAACAACAACAACAAAACTTGAATGAAATTTAAAAATAATAATTTACCCTATTTTCCTAAGACAACACCTCTAGCTCCAAGCTCCAAAACCTACACATGGCAAAAGGGAGGGGAGTACATCACCTCAACAAACAAGCAGCAACAACACAAGGTGAACAATGACAAACTATGACAAGTAGTAATAACACAATGGAAGGTGAAATGAATATTTGGAAAAGGTTTGGAACAATGAAGCAAGATGAGAAAAATAAACCACAACAAACAATAGTAGTGCAAGGCAAAGGACACAATAAATAGCAATAGTGCAAGGCGAAGGACCACAACAAACAACGACAATGCAAGGTGAAGGACCATAACAAGCAACGACAACACAAGGTGAGGAACTATAGCAAGCAATGGCAATGTGAGGTGAGGGATCACAACAAGTAACGAGAACACAAAGCAAAGGACCACAATAAGTAACAACAACACAAGGTGAGGGCGATGAACCAAAACAAACAACAACAATGCAATGCAAAAGATGACACACCATCGTAGTTAGCAGCAACACAAAGCAAGGAGTGATACAAGGTGAAAAGCATTAAATCAAAGGAGCAAAGAGCAAATGCAAAACAAAAAAAACAACAAGAAACAAGAAAAGATGCAAAAAGACACAAAAATTCGCACATTAACAAGAAAAAAAAGCCTCCTAGCTTTTGTATTTTTCTCCTTTCTTTCATGGTCTCCCCGGGTGGAGGTGCTGCCTTAAACCTTAAAACTTTAGACCCTGAACCTAATTCCAACCTGCCCATTTTCCCTTCCAAACCCTGGAGAACCAGTTTGGATTTTCATGTGAAAAACTCATATTGTTCTTTTTCTTTTTAAAAGAATTCTGATTCCGGTTCACCTAGTAGGTTCTCACATGGGTGAGAACCTTAAAACCAGTTTTCAGGCCAGTTTTCACCCTAAATCAGAAGAGATGGTTCTCAATGTGAGAACTGGGCTGAGAACTGAGTCACCCAGTGAGA
Source organism: Sphagnum contortum (assembly GCA_963920785.1). Taxonomy (NCBI): domain Eukaryota; kingdom Viridiplantae; phylum Streptophyta; class Sphagnopsida; order Sphagnales; family Sphagnaceae; genus Sphagnum; species Sphagnum contortum. Next base: position 6,119,767 of record OY987291.1, on the reverse strand, counting down.
ACTGCCCAACACTGGTCCTTTTGTCTTTTTCTCTTTTTTTTCCCCTTTGTTGGGTGCTTTGTTTTATTGATGATTGGCAGGTTTTCTTCTTTGAGTTCTACTTTAATGTCTTGCACCCTCCTTCTGTTGAGTGCTTTGTTTTATTGATGGTTGGCATGTTTTCTTCTTTGAGTTCTAATTTAATGTTTTGCACACTCCTTTTGTTGAGTGCTTTGTTTTATTGATGATTTGTATGTTTTCTTCTTTGAGTTCTAATTTAATGTTTTGCACACTTCTTTTGTTGAGTGCTTTGTTTTATTGATGATTTGCATGTTTTCTTCTTTGAGTTCTAATTTAATGCTTTGCACCCTCTGATTCTTGATGTATCCCACATATGAATGAAGCTGTAAACTAGGCTAAACGAAATTGGATACCATTTCATGAAACTGAGTGTACCAGTTCAGAAGATTTGCAACGATTCTCATAAGACTTTTTTCATCCTTACTTTTCATGTTGTATTCTAATGTTTTGGAAATTTAGCTAAAGGCTAACTTACATCATTTTGGAAGGGAATCAAGACATTACCCATAGCCAAATCCTGATGTTCTGCCTGCTATTGCTCCCCTATAGAAGGATTAAAAGTATTGTCACTAGAGCCCATGTCAAAGTTAATATAGTTCGTGGTTTGTTCATAGTTTTTGTAGCTGAAGCTGATGTGATTGAAAGTCTTATCCCTCCTCTGTTGAGAGCAGGGAATCCATTCAAATGTAAAGCACAGGCAGAAAATTTCTAGTGTTTTGTAGGGCATATTAGAGTTATCCGTAAGGTCACCCTGTCTTTGGGCCTCCTTTCCCCCCCTAACACCTCTTTTAGCGGTATCCACAAAGTAAGGAAATCTTATCTTATTAAATCTCAGCATTAAATCTCAAAACGAAATGCTGAATCTCAGCATTTAATGCACAAGGTTCCAGAGGAATTATAGTAGCCTGTACAGGCAGGAGCAGTGAAAATCTATGTAGCAGCAGTGGAGGCGCTCACGAAAAAAGAAAGACTAATGTACTTTTTTGCAGGTTTATATTCAATCTCACCTTGTGTATGACCAAACTCAGGGAACTGTTGCTGTCTTTTCCTGACTTTACGGATATCACTATTATCCAAGCGAATTTCTCCTCACCAAATGGTGGGGCTTTTAAAGTGCAAGAATGACAAGCATTTCGCTTTCTCTATTTTTTCCAATTTACCCAACAGATGCCCTTTGGGTATATCACAAGAAAGAGAACAAAACCATTATTTCTGCTGGTGCTTTACGTGAAGTAATGGCCAAAAAGCTCCAAGGGGTGTTCCTGAAATAAGTACCCCTCAGCTCCACCTCAGGCAGCCCCATCGCCTGGCTCCAAGGGCATTAGTCTACAGATAACTTGCTGGGGTTAAGACTTAAGATCCCCAAATGACCTCATCCATACGCAATTCCCAAAATTTAAAGCAACTTAACAAACCCAACACTCAGGAGGTCCAAAAACACTTCCTTCAAAGCCCACATCAAGGATATCATCAAAAGGGAACAACACCCACATCAAAGAGAGCATCCAAACGGACAATGACAAAAAACTAAAGGGATCCATGAATTATAGGAATCAAGCATCAAAAGGGACAAAGGGGATTCTCCCCTTGTAGACACAGAAACAACTCGTGGCCAGCTAAGGGCAAAGAGGCCACAACCACCACCACTCTGGCAGCATCAAGCTTCTGGGTGTTCAAAGGATGAGAAGATTCAAGAAGTGTGATCTGTAAACTCTCTGCTCCCACAAAGGGGAGGGGGAAGAAGACACATGGGTTTAAATATGGGTCTGTGAAAAGTCTCAGTTTGCATGAAGAGTAGGCAGAGGCAGAAGAACAACATCCCAACTCCCCATGGCAAATTATTCGTCATACTCTGGGCCATCTGCCTATCTCATATATCTGTCAACACACAACCTGCAATTTATCATTATACTGATTTGGCAAGCATGTAAGTAGAGGAGGCTTCTGGATCTTGTAACCCATAGCTTTTATTCAGCTGGATCTTCCTCTTCAAGCAGCTGCTTCCCTGTTATGAACTCTGCCATGTTAATGAGTCTGTCGGGTGCAATAAGAATTTGGGGGAGAGAATGTAAGAATGTGTGAGCAAATGGAACCAATCATGTAAAGAGTAAGGGACTTCAACAGTTTCAGTCTGATAAAATTGGAACGATACAGAGAAGATTAGCATGGCCCCTGCGCAAGGATGACACGCACAAATCGAGTCTAGTGTACTGGCAGGGATTTGTGGTCATAATACTTGCCAAAGCTTCCCAGATGAGGTTTCTGCTAATGCCCCCAAACAGCCTAAATGTTTCTAAATACCTTCTTCCATTGGTCATAGCCATAACAAACAGCTCACAAAGGGTTTCAAGTGGGGTTTCTTGTTTCTTCTGCCAATGCCCCAAACAGCTAGTCATCACTTCATATGTGCCCCACTCAAGGATCATGCAAGAATGATTTGAGTCCAGCAAAATGATCCACCAAAAATTGTCATAGGTCTTAACCCAATCCCCACCAACTGTGCTGTTATTGTCTAGGCAACCCAGCTGCATCTTGTTTCCAAATTTCGCATTTGCTCCAGGTACATGTTAACATGTGTTCATTTTAAACAAGTGACTTCTTGCAAATTGTGTGCACTTATGAATATGATGAATCAAATATTGACTATTATGGTAACATTACATTAAAATTTAGGATTATTTGACTTCCAATAAAATCTATTAACTCATACCTATACATAGGATGAATAGCAAACCTCAAGTCAAAATATATTACTTCTCATCATAGCTGTTTGTGTCACAATTCACCTCTTTACATATATCTTCCAGTATCAATCCAATCAGGATGCAAGTTCTTTCAGCCACTATATTGAAGAACTTCCATATACATGGTCTATAGGTCATTCCTTCCAACTCACAAAAAATGTGCCTCACATAAAAATCATTTAAGCTAAGCCTCTTTTTTATTGAAGCAAATGGACAAAATCCATTGCAAAGAGGAAAAAAGAACAATATGGGTTGAGGGGACTTTGCTTGGCACATTAGAAGGGCCACCGATGTTAATTTGTCAAACTAATGAAACTAGGTAATTGATAATTCCACATTACACATCTATGGTCTCTAGCAAACATGGTAAAGTGAGAACATCACAACCTATCAAAGCTTCCCATAAGTTGTTTCTCAACAAAAAAAAGGAACAACAACAACTTGTTTAAGTGCCATTTCCCATTCAAGTCCACCGTATGTTATAGACCACCCTTAACCATCTAGCCTTGTTTGTGGCCCAAATTGACTATCTCATTACAAATCCTTTTGTTCCTATCGATCTAATTACACCAAACAACCATTAATTTCAAGAGCAACCAAATAGGTGTACAAGTTATGAAGGTTCGACCTTTCAAGAACGACCAAATAGTTGTAAAGTTTATGAAATTTCAGCCTTTTCAAGGTTTGAAGAAATTTTTGTTGAATATATATTATGAAATATGTAACCAAGCTTCATGATCCTGAAGTTGTAAAATGTATTCTAGCCTTTAGCCTTCAATTGATCTTCAAGTTTTAAAGTCTATTATAGTATTTAACATCATCATCTGTCAATGTAATTATGTCTTCGTAATCACTAACCTAAGTAAAAACAAAAATTGGTCTTACCAACAAAAATTTATTTTCCCATAACAAAAGGTCTTCTAGACTCCTTGGGGATTGAACTTACTTCCTTGTTGGAAATGGATTTCTATTCCTCACTCTGATGACTATTGAAAGCAATCATGGTTTGAATATTTATCATTGCCAAAAAAACACCAAGATGGACTTAAGCTAACACAAAATAAGGAAATGTTTTTTGAAAAGCACTTAATTTGCTTAATATTAATGTTCGTCTTATGAATAACTAGCAAATCTCTTTGTGATCATTTGAGTAATTTTTGTCCTTCAATTGATTCCAATATTTTAATCCCCCTTTCTTGGCCTCCTAATGATAAATCAACATTTTTGCCTTTATGAAGGCATGTCCCATCTTTAGAGTGTCAAACTTTGCCAATTGGTGATGGTATCCATCAACAAGCTTTGCCTTTCTTCTAAAAGGATGTACATTTTCAATGCACTCAACCTCCTCCTAATTTACGATTGGATTCAATTTTGTTTCCTAGATGTCTTTTTCCCAAATGCTCAACTTTTTCAATAGCCTTTGTGAACTCCTCCTCCTACAATATCTCAATGAATGAACAAGGAATTTGTTATTTTGCCCTCTAAAGTTTTTCTTTGGCTAATTTTTATTTTATTTTTTGTTCAAGGCTTTCCAACTTTGCTCCTTGTTCTTCTACTTGGCCTCCAATTTCCCCCATTCCTCCACTACATCAAAAGGTGTCCCCATACACCAAGTGATTTCATTGGATTTTGAATGAATTCACTAGTTCTAGTGAACGGGACCAATGATGAAGCAGTGAATTCACTGGTCTAGTGAATAGGGACTAGTGAGCTGCACCCACATTTTGTTGTAGTGACTCGTACAAGGTGTTTAAAACCAATTTTTTTGTTGAAATTTGATGCTCAAAATCTAATAACTATTTTTGGTATTCAACATTTTGGGCCTCCACTCTTCTTAACCAAATTTTTACCAATTGAAAATCTTGTAAATTAATTTATAAACTTTTGACAATTGCAACATCAATAGCTTATTGTCTATTTCATTAATTTATCAAAACCAAGACTTATTTCATAACCTTTTGTTTAGGCAAACCCCCACTAAGAACATCACACTTTAATTTTATTGGACCCATCAAACTATAAAAAATATGAGAAACATTTAAATAAATCTTCAATGGAATTTTGATGAATTATATACAAATTTTGAAAAAATTTAATACAATAAAAATAAGTAACAAGTAAGAACGAACCTAACCATGTAATATTGTGTTCATTCCTATTTTTACATCAAACATCAAATGTATTTTGATTTATTGTGAAAAGTTCATTAGTATATTTTGGGCACCATTGATTTAAAAATATAATAGACCATCCAATATCCAATTTACTTGCAATGTATTTCATAAGTTGTGACATTTGATTGAATTTTGATGAATATATATACAAGCCTATTTTGAAATGTGGTTTGAAAATATAGTTGTAACAAAGTCAAAAAAACGTCATATAATTAATCCTTGAAGTAAATAATGTTTTAAAATTCAATATACCAAGGCATACTCAATGGCCACTTTCCATTTATGTTGCAAGATCATTTTTTAGTCTACTTTAACATACTTTCACCTAGAAAAGGTAGGAGTCTCAAACCCAACTATGTTTGATGGGTTTTGGGATTGGTTTCATAAAAAATCTACAAATCTAGTGTGGTATCCATATCTATGCAAAGGTATAACCTACCATTATAACCAATCATGCAAAAATTGTGAAAATAGAAGAAGGATAAATTCATTTTTGACCTTCTGCTAAAAAAATTGCACATGTAAAGGGAATACCTAAACTTGGTCACTCCATATTTAAACAACAAGTTTAGGTTTTTTTTTTTTTAAGTTGAGAAAATTATCAAATGATTGAGACTAGTTTATTTTATTTTGTAAGTGAAAACACCTTAGGTTCCAATTTCTAAATGTTGGAAATAAGTTGGGAAAAGGTATTAACTTTTACTCTAATATTGAATTAATTTCTTGTGGTTCAATGGGTTCACCAACCTTCAAAGGGTTATTTGGAAGTTCTCCACATCAATAAGATCACCTTCCAAAAGCATTTCTATGCAAATAGTTTGTGTTTCGCTCTTTGGTTCCTTTAGAATTTCCTCTTTAGATTCCTTTTCATCATTTGTTTCCGGTATTTGGAGATTAGGGTCTATTGTACACCAATTTTGTAACATAATGTTGATAACTTGGGTTAAATTTTTTTGATTTCTTTACTATCAAATTTGGATGGCATAAAAAGATCTCAAATGTGGTATACATATTATTGAAAACCATAGTAGACAAGTTGATTTGTTTATAGGTTGTTTTGCCATGGACACCAAAAACATCGTCTTCATGTTAACATACGTGTCACAACTCCTTTTGAACCAAATTGCCTACATGAATGCAAGCATGCATGTCATGTATTTCTCCTTTAATTGGAAGACTTTCAAACCTTCCCTCTACATCACCACATCCATAGCCTCCATTTTGATGCACATCATTGTTGCATCCACTTGTTTGATTGATGGGGGTTTGGTTATCCTTGTTATGACAAGCACAACATATGACCAACCACATTTTTTTGTATAAAAAATAAAGACCCTTGAACTACCAATTCTATAATCATAGGATTGAACTAAACAATGGACTACAAAAATTCCTTGACTAAAGGACTTATAAGTTCTAACTACACACTAGTCTAACCAAAAATCCCTATGTACTTGGTTGACTTGACATCCTTATTAACTACACATCTCTAGAATTTGTCCATTTAAATAAACATAAGATTCCCTTTATCATACATAGTGACCATCATTTTTCTCCCTATTTTTTCCTTCAATTTTTAATTTCAATGTTTTTTCTCCCATTCCAATTCTAGTTCCCCTTTTGCCACTCCTTTCATTTTTTCTACCTATTTTATTTTTAACCTTTATACTTGTTCTCTTGTTACTTTCTCTGCCCATAGTTTGTTAACACTCCCCTTAATCTTGCTCTCACAAATGTTAAAATCAAAAAGAGAACGAACAAAATGCAAATGAAAATCTTCAACAAAAAAAGGAAGAAATTTTCCTCCTTTTTTATAATAGATGGGAGAGGTGATGAAGTTAGTAGGGAATGGTCATAAATTCGTTGGTGGAATGTTGTACTAAAATGGCCTATAACGACTTTGAATTATAATGTTCATTGAATGGGCATCACTTGAATGGAAAGACACAAACCTTGGATTCGATTTGTTAGATCATGATCTAGAAAGCATTGAATTGAAATCCCATTGGATTCTTCAATTTGAAGATGAAAATTGTTGGATGTTTTAACATTTTGATCCAAAAATCCATTCATAAATGAAAATTCGCCAAATGCCACAAATTTGGTGGACGAGGTCATTAAATTTACAACAATATATTCTAAGTTTACATAATCATTTGCTTGATTTTCTAGCTCAATCTACACCTTGTAATTTTAATTTATAATATGAAATTGACAATTCCAATTGAAAACCTATAGTTAATTATTTTGGTTTAGAATTTGCAGTATTGAAATACAAGTCAAAATCTACCTCTTCCAATTATAATGTAAAAATTCGCATTGTGGCTTCTCAATTCTCTAAAAAAATTTATATTTGATACTTTTGCTGCCATGGTTTCGATAATGGGCAATTATGGTGCTAACACTTTAAGTTCTATCGATGTTGGTGTTAGTAATGTCAAAGTAGGCAATTTTTCCAAGTGAGTGTTTTCGCTACTAGAAATCATGTCATTTCCAACTAATCAATATGCAATTGCATGCAACTAGGTGTCGTTTGCAACTACATCGATTGTCCATGCAACTACAAAATTAGTACCACATAATTTTTGGGCCATACAATTGTGTGTGCAATTATAAGATTAAACTAATTATGGCAAAATTAACTTTGGTTAAATTAACCATAATAAAACTAACTATGAAGATAAATGAACTTTGGCTAAATTAATCATTACGAAATTAACTGCAAAGTTAAACTAATCATGGAAAATTTAATTGTAAGTTTAAACTAACCATGGCTAAATTAGCTTTGGCTAAACTAATCATGGAAAAATTGACTATTGGGCTAAACTAACCATCATTAAATTAATTTTGGCTAAATTAATCATAAAAAACCAACTATGAGGCTAAACTAACTTTGGTTAAACTAACCATGGCTAAACTAACTTTGGCTAAATTAATCATGAAAAAAAAAACTCTAGAATTAAAATAATTTTGGCTAAACTAACCATGGCTAAATTAACATTGGTTAAACTAATATTGGAAAACTAACTATGCCCATATTAACTATGAACTTAAACTAACTTTCACTAAACTAACCATGTTTAAATTAACGTTGGCAAAATTAACTATGGGTAAACTAATTTTAGTTAAATTAAATATGGCTAAATTAACCCAAAAAAAAACTACATAGGAGGTTAAATTAAACTAATAATGACGAAATTAACATTTTAAATTAAACTAATAAATTTAACCTTCTAATTAATTTCACCATGGATAATTTAATCATTATTAATTTAATCATGGTTTGAACCAAAATTAATTTAGTCAAAGTTATTTTAGACAAAACAATTTATTATTATTATTATTAATTAGTAGTAGTAGTAGTAATATTTATAACTATTATTTTGATTTTATTATAGTGTTATTAATTATGATAATATACCTTTGGATAGTAGGTTACACATGCTAGCCTGTAAACACCTTACCTTATGCTATGTCATAATATTATAATATTATAAATTATTAATAAATATTAAAATTGATATTATTAGTGAATTTTATTGTCTATTTCTATTATCATTTGTTGTTATTATTATTATTATTGAATAATATTATATTAACTTTTTTACTGATTATATTACTATATATATCGTTAAAAGGTTACATTACTTAACCTAGGTTATGTTATCATGTTATTATAATATTAGTTACTTAAGAATATTAAAACTACTTGTTAATAATTATATTATTATTATTATTTTATTAGTATAATTATTTTGTCATTATCATAATTATATATATTATTTAAATTATATTATTTTAAAATTATGGTATTGTATTTGTGGTTCATAGGTTGTAACATTAGTTAGATTAAAAAAAAATTGTATTAATTAGTAATAGAGATTATTATTATTATTATTATATCATCGGTAGTAGTTAATATATATTTTTCAATAACTATAATTTTAATTATATTATTAATTATGGTAATATGTTTATGGCTAATAAGCTACATTAGTTTGCATGTAAGTACCCTAGCATAGGCTAATTATTAACCTAAGTTAGTTGTTAAAATATAATAATAATAATAATAATTTAATATTTTTAATCATTAATTATTATAAGTAATCATAACTATTAAAATATAATTACTAATATTAATATTTATCATCCAAGTAATGATATTATCATTATATTATATTATTATTACCTATTAAGTTTTATTTCCTATAATATAATTAATTTAGTTAGTTGGTAAACTATGTTAATATGGCATAAGTAAAATGTAGGATTTACATGAAGGTTGCAACTACATTAGTTGCACTTGCAATTAAATTTTTTATCCCATATTTTTTGCCTTGGATTCCAAGTGTGCACATTATATAAATGCATTTTTTTCATTCACAAATCAAGTGCCAAATGCCATTTGGGATGGGCGAATGAAATAGGTTCAACCCTAAAGTCTAAACCCAAACACAAAATAGGATTACTTTAAGCCGACCTACCTAGCTTAACCCTACCATCCTACATACCTACCTATGACCTACCTACCTACCTAATAAATAAATAAATAATCAATGGGTTTTTTTTCAAATTACCACGTGTCACCACATAATTGGCCTTCACAAATGAACACGTGTCAAACTCTAATTCACATTTTATTCGATGGCCAAGATATTATAATAATGATAATATCTATCATTATTAATAATGCTTAACATCAAAATAATGTTTAAATGCCACATGTCACCATATAATTGACCTTCACACACACGAATCACCATGGGCAACCCCCATAGAATAATGTAAATGTATAAAGTATAAATTCATAACATATTTATTGTTCCCATACATACTATTGTATGCAATTGCTAGTCATGTGCAACTTGTCTTATGCAATTATGGGATTTAGTAATTGCATGTGTTCCATGCAACTAAAAATTAAATTGTATATGATAGTTGCAAAATGACATGTCCCATTCTTCTCCCTTGTATTTAAGCTTCCAAGCCTCTAGACATTTAGGGTTAGAGTTATTTGATGTTAACTAGGATAGGTTTGGGATCAAATTTATCCATTATGATTAATAAAATAATGTTGTTGCGGAGATAAGACCAAAACTTGTATGGGCCAAACCACCTTTTCTTAAATTGCCAATGTGTGTTTTTTTGGCCTTAAGGAACCATAAGACATAATTCCGCATAAGAAAGGATTTCTTTTGGAATGTTGCCAGGTCCAAATCACATGATTCCATTGGCATTTTTCAATAGTTTTAATTATTTCTTACATGGTTTCCTCCAATTTCTCTAAGGTTACTAATCTATTGGTTATAACTATGATTAGAACAAAGTCTTCAAGACCTTGGGATCTAGTGGTCGATAACATATATTTAGTAAGCATTTATGGTACGATGAAAACCATAGACCAACTCAAAGGGAGTATGGCATGTTGTGACATTCAAAGTTATCATGTAGCCATAAATAATAATATGGATATGTTCATCCCAATCATTTTTATTCTCATTGATCAATTTGGTCAATAAAATTCATATTGGTGGATTTTGCCTGCCCATTGCCTTATGGGTAATAGGTGGTGGAATTGGTATGCTTCATTATAAATTGGGTATTTTGAAGCTTAATGGCCACATTAATGAAATGCACATCCTAATAATTGACGAAGGCAAGTGGGCATCCAAACTTGGTAAGGATGACTTCATAAATGAATTTGGCAATGACCATTGTGTTCGTCTTGAAAGCTTTAATTTCCATCCATTTGGTAACATAATCAATAGCTACCAAAATGTACATATTTCCAATATAGAATCATGTATAATTTTGATGGGACTAATGAAATTTAAACCCTAAAGGTTTAGCTAATTTAAAATAATCATGAGTCTTGTTATATTAATAGGCACCAAAATTTTGATTATTTGATAGTTATCATGGGACTAACAATGTTGTAAAACATCCTTATAAAAAAGGACCAACAATAGTTAACATCCAAAAAAATATGCTTTTAGTGTTTGCAAAAAAATGTTTTCCTCCCACCTTTTGGTGCATTTCTTGAAACACAATTGGGATTTGATTTAAGGTTAAACATCTCCTCAATACCTTATCGTGTTTATACCATTGTCCTATTATCAAGGTGAAAAATAAGGCTTTTAAAGCCAATTTCGAATTTTGGTCCTACGAATATTGAATTTGAATTTTTTTTAAACTAGGCAATCTTGAATCTCCTATAACCATATAAATGTCATGAACACAAAAACATCCAAGTCTAAGGGATTTTCTAAACCAAGACGAGAATAAGGGAAAACTTAATCCCAAATTTAGATCATAAAACAAGAAAAACAAAAACACGACAAATGTAAAACAAAATTTTTGACAAGATTTAATTGCAATAACAAAACAAGAATAAAACAAGGTTATGACCAAAAAAACATACCCAAAATTGGTGTTGAATAACTTAAAGGCAATGGGAATTATACCTTTATTTATACCCATTAGACACCTAAGTTTCTCAATTTCCAATTTACATGTGGCCCATGTTCAACCATGTGTGCCCAAGTGCACCCATGTATGAACTATGAATGATTTAAGACTCAACTAAAAGTGAATTAAAATTCAATTAAAAGTAAACTTAAACTTAATTAAGAGTGAATTGAAAGTTTTTTACAAATTAACTACAAGTGAACTTAAATTGAATTAAGGGTTAACTAGAAGTGAACTAAAAATGAATTACGAGTTAACTATAAATGAATTAAAATTTAACTAAAAAAGAATTGTTAATTATAAGTGAAGTAAAACTTAATTGGAAGTTAACTAATAATGATCTTAAAAAAAAAAAAAGTTAAATACAAATTCAATACAAATTATGGATGAACATTTTTATGTGAACTCCATGGTGTTGACATTTATGACAATAAGTTGCATTAAAAACAAGGCTACATATTTTGTTTGATCCAAAATTCCAATTTTTAAAATAATGTCTAATAGTTCTGATGACATGTTTACATTTAGATGAGAATAGTGAGGTTTATTGACTATGTTAAAGGGTGAAATTGTGGCCTTCGATTATTACAGATAATAGACAACATTGGGGAGGTGTTTTGATGTGTTGCAAGTAGTAGGCAAAGTCATTAAAAAACTCGCATGCATGGTTGATGTTGGATAGAAGTAATAAGAGGTTTATAGACCCCCACCATGCCAAAATTTAGGGCATTGAAAGCAATATAAGAGCTTGGAAAGTAGTTAATATTAGGTTATGATTGTTTCCCATGTTGCCCTTATTTACTTGTTTCCCCTGGCCCCCCCTAGATTAGTTTATCGACATGATAATAGGTCTGTTATGAAGTAATAGCCCCTACCTTCTTCCTTGCCCCCTTTGGATGACTTTTCATTTACTAATTAATTATTTTGGTGTAAAATAATTTAGTGAGGGTAGTTTATTTTTGTTGAGTAATAAGGTGTTGACCTTGTTCCCTCAGTCTTACCTTTTGGAGGATTGCATCCACTCTTAGTATTGCTTACCTCCTTTAGCAATACCTTTTAGTTTGCAAGTAGCTACATGTTAATGTTATTTCTTCCAACAAGTATTAGTTGTTACCTTCCTATGGCAACCAACAATTTACCACTTTAGAAACTACCAAGTGGTATGCCTCTTGACTTTATATTCTAAAAGAAAAACATACCTACCAAACGGCCTACTTTGTAATACCTCAAACCACTCTACCTTCCACACTTCCTAATAGGATAAATACACACCAAAACACATCGAGTTCCTCAACAATTTCCATTAAAATCACACACAAATACAAGTACATTTCCTCGTTGTTCTCTCCTCCCTAGTAGTCCAACACACATTTCTTCAAGAGAGTCCTTCATTCTAACCTCCACTTATAAAAGTTTGAATGTTTTAGAAGCCCCCCAACACCCCTTCTAATCTTCCTTTTCCACCAAAGAAGGCCCACATTGACCCCAAGAAAATAGGGCCCTTATCCTATCAATCCTTTCTTAGAAATCTCCTAAATGATTGAGTAGATTACCTCCAACCATTCACTAACATGAACTATTTAATCCCACTAGCTTCACCTTTTGGATAAAGGACACTAAGTCTATTAGTAAGAACTATTTATTACTAGGAGGCCTATGGTACTAACTAGTCTAAAGATTACTACCCATTAACAAATTATTCCAAAAATATATTCCAAAAATAATAATAACCATATGGCAATTCTTCTAGAGATTTGGAATTTCTTTCAAATGAGGTATACAAGGGCCATTAAATCCACATAAAAAATGTTTTTTTTGTCTAGTAAATAGTGCTAAAATTTGTGCAAAGAGTATGCCATTGTTATTGCCTCCCTTTGCAAGGATGCCGGTCCACAAACTTGCAAGCATGAACGCATGAGCAAGACCAAAACTTTTTTAGAATATAGAATATTAAGAAAATATTATTTGCCACATAGGACAAAATCTTTGTTGACATGGTGGAATATTCTACCATGTGTCCATTGATGAATGATCTTTATGGATGAAATTATGGATGAAAAACTAGATAAATTTTATTTTAAACATTAGCAATAAACATTATTTTTGCAAATAATTGAACAAAAGAAAAAAGGTGGAAACAATTTCTATTGGTTTCTTTCAAAAAAAATTCAGCACATGAAATACTCAAGTCACATTTCTAAGTCATATTTCATATTTCATTAATATGAAATATATTCAAGTTCTACATCATTTAAACCATAAAAAATGTTAAATTAAATCTAATAGACCCACCAAGAGATATGTGTCAATCCAAACATTACCTATTCACCACCAAAAAACGTGTGCCCATTAGGAACAAGAGCAATATGAGGTAACCCATGAAAATTTACATTGTTTACATCGTTTCAAATTATTTCATTTTCATTCACTCTTTCAACCTTTTGCATCTAGCACCATTATTGTTACTTGTAGAATCAAATTGCATTTTTCTTCCTCTATTACTAATTTGCTTAATCTATACAACAATTTTCATTTTTCCACTAAATATTGCCTAATTACACCACTTTTACCTTTATTTTACAATGGTATAAGGAAACTTGACACCAATTTTCACACCAAACACCTTAGAATCATTGATTGAATATACATTAATCTCAAACATACTAGATAGAATATGTGAATTGAAAACAAAATCTAAGAGATGACATTTGGTTACCCCCCTTTAGCATTTACTAGAAATCAAAACATGGGGAACAAAATGGAAATGGGTTATTGACAAAAGAAATGAATGGGTGACATGGCGATGGGAAAATGTGAAGATAAACAAATAAAGTTTTACATACTGAAACAAACTGTAAACCCGAAGGAGGATATGGAAGAGTATAATTGGACAATGTTTACACATGCCATGGATTTTTTCAAAGAAGGCACAAGTTTGAAGAAATTGAATCCAAAATATGTTTTCACAAGCTTATTCAATGATTTGTTGACATAGGATTTGGCAACCAATTAGCAACATAATTTATGAAAATTAAAAAATAACTCTATGCAACTATAGGTAAGCAAGCATGGGTGCCACAATAATTTAAGAACAAAGTGTTAAAACATCTTCTAAATTGTTAGATGATAGGGTCGGCCTTGAAACAACAAAACATGTACGATAGTCGAAAACAACAATGTGTCGACAAATGAAGAAGAACCCAAAATCACATTGTTTGCATTAAATTGTGGTTCAATATTCATGGTAACATGAATATTTATTCATAGTATGTGATCTTAGAAGGAGATATTCAATTATGAAAAGAAATTTAGGGTTGAACTTGAACATTGAAATTGCTTGTTGAACAAATTTGTTACGACTCTTGAAACAAATAATCATTAAAAAATCATATCAAATAAATAAAAATGATCATGAATACAAAATCAAATACATTATTTTGTGGTTGTTCAAACACACTTAATTGTTTTGCCATTTGGAGTTGTTCTGCCATGTCATTAACAATGCCACATGGCAATCTCGGGGTCAAAATTGCAACAAATCAAATGCCTCCAATATGTGTAATATGCAATTCCAAGCTATAGATTACACATTAGTTTAAATATTTACTTGTTTAAATTGTTCACAAGATGGTGTAAGTACACTCACTACATAATTAAAAATATCATTTACATCCTAAAATCAAGTGAAACTTGGAAACTTGATGTGAGGATCAAGGTAAGAATACAATGAAATATAAAAGTCATATTGGCTAGACGCCATATATTGGACACATGGCACGTAAACAAGAATATCAACCGAAAATGACATTAATGAACATAAAACCTAAGGGGCAATAAAACGCTCATAATTATTTGATTACCCATAAAATACATGATAGGATTTGGAAACATATTTCTTGGTTCTTAAAAAAGTTACAATTGGTTTGCCATTTTATAAATGTTCTAAAATCGCTAATCCCATGGGTCAAAATATGGTTGGGGTACCAAAAAGGATTGTCTCTTTTTATATGTAATGGACCCCTTCACTTAAAACATGTTGTAATTTAATGGCACATTCATATTGAAAGTTCTATTTTCTTCATGGATAGATACATTACTAAGGTATTATTCTATGCATAACATGTCAAATTTGAACAAGTTTCAAGATTCTTACCAAATCTTGGAAAAAAATCGAAAACTTTGTCGCATGACGAAAAAAAAAGTTCAAGGATTCATAAGGACTTTAAACAAACCTTTTTTGGCCAAGATTATTATAACAAACACCTTAGGTATTAATGTACATAAAATCTATGAGAATGACAAACAAAATGTCTTATTGTAATGAAATTTTTGAAATTTTTGGGCCATTGATAAAACATGGCCCACATTGGGTATTATTCTTACTTTCATGAGTGAAAATAAATAAAATCTAAATGCTTAGATAAAATTTGGAATAAAATTATTTCATTTGACATGAGAAAAAAGGGGAAATTAAGATTAGTCATAGGCAAAATGAAAAAAAAGGTGAATTTGAGCTCTTAGGAAGGAGTTTTTAATGTTCTTGAGGGGTTACCCCAATCGTGCTAAATGACCCCCATATAAACAATCCAATAGAAATTAAATAACTTTCAAAAGGCCATTGAATGCAAAAATTGAATAGCAACTTATAAAATTATTTTTTTGGGGAAATGTTTGTAACTTTGTATGATTGAACGAATAGAGTTTAATTTCTTTTGATGAACATCTAGGTAGCAATCAAAGTAACTATATTTTATTTTGAATTGTTCATTTGCACCATGTCATAATAAGCATATTTAAAACATTATTGTTGAACACCATGAGACTTGGACTTGTACCCATTTGTAGAAACAAAAGTGTTCAAGACCATAAATGTAGATTTTTAAGCAATAGTTGGGTACATGGCATCTTTTAGCCACTTACAAGATTATAAGATATATGGAATGGTGATAAAAATCTTTTTCCTAGAGTTTCTAAATAGTTTGTGACAACTTCCTAAAAAGAATTGATGATCAACACAATCAAGGAATCAAAATTGTAGTTTGTTGTTTCACCAACAATGTGACTACCTCTTTGAATTTTAGGCCAACTAAAAAATAATTGAATCAATCTTGTAATGAAAGTGGCTAGGGAACATTTCTAACATTGAAGATGATGCATATGAAACTTTAGAATTTGTTTACAACAAAGAGATGGATCAATTGGTGTCGACTAATAGTATTACCACAAGCAAGGTGGAAAGGAGAGCTCCCCACCATGCCCGAAAAACATAATGATGAATTTGGAAGGAGACAATGGATTTGGAGGACACCACATTGGTGACTACACCAAACTCCACTATAATGGTCCCAATGAAATGAACAACCCACCAATGGCATGCAATTCGACTTAATATATTTGAAATAAAGTTTCATGACATCGTTTAGAAGAATTGGAAAAGTAACAAAAGAAGAGTTTGGAATAAATATGAGTAATATTGAATAATTGTATGTAAACAAAGAATTTTGAAGCTTTGATGTTCATGGAGATAATTATTGTGTCATGAAAATGTTCATTAAATGGCAATGTGTATCTAAATAAAAATAGTAATATGTTCACTATCAAGTGAATATGATATAGGTGGAGAAAACAACTGGTAGACAATCCATTGGTCTTGGGGACTACGAGGATATTGGTTTGAAAATGGGCATCACATTCTGAGATTATTGACAAAAGTGATAACCCAAAATTTTCATTTGATTTGAACTAGAATAATACAAATAGTGCATGAAATAAATACGTGTTATGTATGTGGGATAAAATGAAAATGCTAGGGAGATAAAAAAAACAAAAGTGCTTAAAAGTAATGATGATATTAACATTTTGAGCTAGCTAAAAAAATGATTACTAATGTTTTTAAAAGAATTTATTAAGATAATTAAACATCTAAAATTGAGGAAAAAGTTTCATTATTTTTTGAAGAATTGGGTGCAAAACAAAAAAAAAACTATTTTGAATTTTTACACTAATGTGAAAGCCCACAAATACAAAATATTTAACAATTTTATTTTTGGAACATAATACAAACCAAATATTTAAAATATTCATGTGGTGAATAAATTGGAACACTTGATTTCAAGTTTTGCTTTATATTGAATTGCACTTGATAACACTTAAATTGAATGGGGGAGCTTGTCAAAGTCAAGATAAAACTGAAGTGAGCAATAAATGATAATGGTATAGAATTAAAAATGCATTGATAAGTACATGGGACTTTTGGAAACCTGAAAGAAATTAGGTAGAAACTTGGGGAATAAAACATAACTCAAATCCGGAGATATGTTGAAAGACTTGGGATTGTTGTTAGATACATTACACTTGTATTATGCAAGATTTTAATAAGTCACATGATGGGCAATTGTAGGGTTCAAATAAAAGAACAAACTAAATAATTTTATGATGTTTATCAAGTAGTAGTGAATCGTATACAAAAATGGTAGTGAATTTGGAAAAATGTCCATGGACAAAAAGAACTTGATCTATTCAGTGAAGGTTTCATAAGATCATCAACTTATTGAAGATTTTATATTCACTTTAACAATTCATAAAAAATGAAAATACACTCATTGAATCAATAGATGATTAATAATTTGATGTTTCAAAATAACTCCTTGAATTGTGTCGCAACCCTAACTTTGGGCTCGCGACCAAGGCAAGGGGTTGCAAGGTTGCGGGAGTCAAGAGGAAAGAAGCCCGGGAGTCAAAAGGAAGGAAGCCCGGGAGTCATCACATACTCTCGGGAGTCTAAGGAAGTGCGAGGGAGTGTGAGGGAGTGAGCACTCACACTCCCAAAGCAACTCCCATTTTGGGAGAGGGAGTCCCGGTGGACTCCCGAAACTTCAGAGTGCGAGTTGAAGGGTCAAATCTCAATGGATTGTTGCGCTCTTGGTACCGTTGGAAAGCTCTTGAAACTTAGATGTCTAAAATGGGCTCGCATTGCTCATTTGGACATCTCAAACACAAGTTATGGGCAAAAGAAGGGCCGGGAGTCAAATTGACAGTTTGACTCCTGACCACTAAAAGTCAGGAATCGAGGTCTTTAGGGTTTAGTTTTCCCGAGATCCGATTTGAGAGTGCAACACGGCGTTGGAAAGCTCTCGACAAGGGCTACAACTTTTCTTCACACCGCGTCGCGATCGAACTCTGCAGTCGGGAGATATCGGCGTCCAAAGTCCCGGGACTCCAACCCGGGACAATTTCGGGACTCCCACGCGGGAGTCCCGGGAAAAATGGCCATTTGGATGCCACCTTCGTGGAGAGCTGCAGAGTATACTATAAGGGGGAAGGTGGTGGCTTCCCCCAAGTCCGGGCCGTGGTGAGTCTTGTGTGTCCGTGTTGCCCGTGGCTCGTCCTAGCACCAAAGGTGTTCCAACTATGCACTAACCACTTTGTGTGGGTTGTGTGCAGGCCCGTGTGAATGAATAAGCTTGTCAATTCTTCCTTGTCCCATCCCGGAGCTCCAACACACCCCTCTACCCCTCCAAGTGTTGTGAGCTAGGGAGCGGCTCCAAGTTCCAACTCCTTCCGCATTGCCGCATACTTGGACCTTCAAGTGGGTTTACAAGGAACTTGGGAGCGCGTCAAATTGTTTGAATATGGGGATCAATATTCCATTTTTAATTTTATTTCAATTAACATCCCTATATTGAAATCATTCTTGATGTTTATCATCTTGACCTTGCACCAAATATGGCTATCATTTAGCCATGATGGCCATTTGGATTATCAATAAGGGGAAGTTCAAAGAAAACATCGCCATCAAAAGTGGATGGAATGTTAGGAGCACTTTCAATGCAAAATGTATTATAATTCAATTATCTCAACTCCAAGGTGGCATGAAGGGCAAAAGACATTGCCTTAAGGCATTTCATGACACTAAGAACAAAAGGGTGAACTTGAGGCAACATGTCAAAAGGATTTGAACAAAACATGTCAAAATCAAAAGTGACGAATTAAATGGATGCACAAAAATTTGCAACATTCCATCCTCATCGGAAAAATCACACAAGTCCATGAATGCAATTTTACGATTTGGAGTGACACCAATTACTTCATCGTTGATTTGAAAATCATTGGTAATGACATTTGCAATAGATATAGTGTGTGAGCTATGGATTATAATACCAAAAATTGTTAAGCTTTAGTTCCATAGTTTTGTTTAGTATTAATGATTCGAATATTGGTAAACCACCAAGTAATAATCATTAGGAGTTGGATTAGCTTTTGGATATTTCAGCATAGAAGACTCTTTTATTTAAATTGATGCAAGGCTTAGTTAATTTTAGGACCTAATAAACCTTTTCAAGTGCATTATCCTTTTATGTTATAGAGAAGGGGAAGGGGATGTAGAATCAGATGTGATTTATTGATATATTGGGAATATAAGCCCATAATTCACAACAATATTTTGCCATGACTGTCGCAACCCCACTTTGGGTTAAGTGTGAAGGTGAAGCCCACACTCCCAAAAGTGGGAAGTTGGAGTCCTTTGGGACTCCCGAAAACTCAAAGCTTGATTATAGGGGCCAAATCTTCTCACATTTGAGTTTTCTTAGTCTCATTGGAAAGTTCTTGAAGTGTAGATGTTAAAAATGGCCTCGCATGAGCCATTTGGACATTTGCAGCCCAAGTTATGGGCAAAAGAAGGGTCGGGAGTCAAACTGGTAGTTTGATTCCCAACCACTAAAAGTCTAGAATCGACCTCTTTCCAATGTCTGATGACAGAGTGCGACATGGCGTTGAAAAGCTCTTGAGGAGAGCTATAACTCTGGTTCAGACCTCGCTCCAATAGGATCTTGTAGTTTGGAGATATGAGCTCCCAAAGTCCCAGGATTCCAACCCGGGACAGTTTTGGGATTCCTCCTTGGGAGTCTCGGTAAAAATAGCCATTTGGATGTAGCCTGAGCGAAAAGCTGTAGAGTATACTATATGGGGGAAGGTGGTGGCTTCCCCCGAGTTCGAGCCATGGTGAGTCTAGTGTGTCAAAGTGTTCGTGGCTTATCCCAACACCCAAGGGTGTTCTCGAATGTGAACTAACCTTCTTATGGTTGGTTTGGATGCAAATTCAAGCTTAATAATCTAGTCCCTCTTCCTAATCTAATCCTGGGACTTCTAGCACGCCCCTCTACCCCCTTTTACTGTTGGAAGTCGGGAGCAGCCCTCAAATCCCAACTTTCCGCAACTCTACATAGTTAGACCCTGAAGTGGGTTCAACAAGGGACTTAGGAGTGCGTCAATGACAATATTAAGTTAGTCTGTAAAATAATCCTCAAGCACGAATGATGTACCGGAAAGGTTTATAAGATGCAATCCTAATACATCTTTATTTAATTTTTACTTCTATCAGACGTTTAGATAAAATCAAAATCAAACTTAAGTATTAACATTTCCACCTGAGTGGCCTTAGGTGAATTACAATTTAGTAAACAACTTGAAGGGAATAGGTCACAATTGTAAAAACTTTAGAAAGTTATGGATGGTGTGAGCTAGGTATTCGGCTCAATGCTCCATGGAAAGGAGGTTAATTAGGCCTCATAGCCAATGGTAATGGCCATCACCAGGAACCCACGTTTGACAATGGAGACGGACATCATCATCTTCGCATTGACACTCTTCAAAATTTTATGGCGTGGCTCCACGAGCAAGAGTTTTTTTTAAATAGATTGCTAAAACATGTGGGTTAGGAGACAATTGATAATCCCATGCCAAATGATCGACTCAAGTGCGTACCACTCGCCTAAACGGTTCTTCTTTGTGGGGCCGTTGAGAAACATTGACATCGAACGGTGCTTTTTTAAGCTTGTGCTGCTAGTGCAACTAGAAGATTCAAAGGCGTAGCGACATCATTTACCATGACTAGTTGTCACCTGCATCAACAAAAAACCAAGAAAGTAGTAAAAACAATTGGGTACTTACATTCAAAAGGGGTCGAAGTTTTTTATTTAACAAATTAGGGTAGGCGAAGGTGTGGGAGTGACGACGGAACCTCATGAAAATTCGAACATCTTAGATCGAATGGATTCATCAAACCCTAATTTCGACGATGGATTTAGAAGCATGTGGGGGTTTTTTGTGATGCAAATTTTAATTCCAATTTACGATGTATTACATAGTCAATTAGTGCATGGTAAAATAAATAGGTAGGGGATATCAAAAGAGTAAATGGTACATGGGATGTTAGTTTAACCATTAAATTAGTCAAGTAAGAATTTAAAGACGTTTAGTTGGTACTACCAATAAATTATCCTAGTAGTTAGTTACTTGAAGCAATTAGGATGAAGAAGTAAGATGCGAAGGTCAATGGACGAAAAGGATAAGGATCAAGCTCAAGAGACCTCATCAAAATATCGAAGATAAAGGGAAGGATGAATCCTTCAATCCCATTAGTCATGAGGATTATCATCCTATTTGATTGGAGGATGGAATATTTCTTGTGTCGCATTGGGCCCAATAATTCTCATCCTAAACTCAATTGGATGGCAATTCATTCTCAATTCTCATTGGCTCTAGAAGGATGAGGAGGCCATTGATTGGAGCAAAGGATTTCAAAACTTTCATTGGACAAAGGGAACAAGCTCAAGGAAGGTCATGGAAGTTTTCCAAGGGGGAGGGTATTTTGTGTCTGTGAAGAAAAAAAAAAGGAGGATGAATTGTGAGGAAGGATTTAGTTCTTATGTGTGGAGAGGTGTTCATGGAAAAGGTGTGTGCAAGAATCAAACATGGAAGGAAGTTGTGTGTAGCAAATACTTGTAGCAAAGCCTCTGGATTTTTGGTTCAATTAGTTGTTCCTCCCAAATCCATCATTGGATTTGTGTCAAATTTGAATCAGTTTTAGTTTGAAAGGTGTAGAAGGTTCTCCTCAAATTTTAGCATCATCGGGTTTGTTGTAAGGGAGATACACCGGTTGGAAGTAGAGGGTGTTGTAGTGGAGTTTATGGAAGGGTTTCCATGATAAAGCCTCTAGATTTTTGGTTCAATTAGTTGTTCCTCCCAAATCCACCATTGGATTTGTGTCAAATTTAAATCAATTTTAGTTTGAGAGGTGTAGAAAGTTTTCCTCAAATTTCAGCATCATCGGGGTTGTTGTAAGGGAGTTACACTTGTTGAAAGTAGAGGAGGTTGAATTGTCTATTTTTTCCTCAATCTAAGCGAGTGGTTTCTAGTTACGAGGCTTAACTTTTGATCGAAAAATAAAATAAAAACTTATGAGATTTTGTAACATGGTTCTTTTTATATTAGCCTTTCAAAAATCAATGCATGTTAGATTAGGAGGTTGTATGTAAATGTTATGACAAATGAAATGGAAGGGTTCTAACATCAAGCATGACATTGAATTGAACATCAACATACGACTCCTTCATATTCCATCATGGTGAGTTACGATTCTCTCACCCTATCTTTGTATCTTCAAATTGGACACAACGCATTAGATCCTTAATGAATTTCATTACTTTCCTTAAACCACCTTACTTGTTAAACTACAACTACATAATAGTTCCACTTCCAACCGGGTTTTTGTGAGTGCATATCTTAATGGTGAAGGTGAGCGAGAATTTTTCACATAGTGTCTAATGTTAAAATTACGTTTTGGGAATTTTTGGGGAGATTTTTCCTAATGATACTGAATTTTTCGATACTAAAAGTCCATTCCAATTGTTGTGTAGTAGTAATTAAACCTTGGTAGACAAATTTGGTAACATTGTTGTTATCATCATATGCATTGTTGCTAGAAGTGTGCATAATTCCAAGCTGGAAACCAAACATTACACACAAGCATTTTTAAGTTAAATGTGCATTCCAAATAATAACCATTTATTATTGACCTATATTGGAGGGTGTTAGATTAGCCATCATAAATTCAATGTTGTTGAATAATGCAAGATCTTGTTTTTTGAAAATTTCGTAATCTATCTTTATGACTTCATGATTATAAAAAGGACCATCACAAGAAGAAAAAAAGGCCATTTCTTACCAAAAAGGTTTCAACTGCCCACCATGTTCAACTTTCTTTCAATTACATAATTATATTTATTTTCAAAAATTCCATGTGGTAGGGTTGGCATTTGAATTTAGTTGATGGCATTTGACCATTGGAATGTACACGTGTCAAATGCCCATTGGATACACATACCATATGTGTGATGTCGACCACCCATGGGGTTTGACCTTTGAAATATTTTTCATATTATATAAAAATTCAATCAGGCTACAGTGGAAAATTCAACTTTCATTTGATGTCATGCCATTTCACATCAACCATTTGATTACTTTGGTGAGCCTTGTTTATGGATGGATGCACGTTGAAAGATTTATTGGATGATCGTTTGATTGTACACATGGTGCACATCCATTCTATTGATGTAAACCTTTTAAATCCAATGGGCACTTGACATGTGTACATTCCACGACACCACATCATATCCATGTGCAAAACAATCAAAAGCCCAACTACATGCCCTTCATTGGATTGGGATGAAGTTCATCCGTTGATTGGAAAATTATGGTCCACTAAAATGGTTAATCATTTTCAATTATAATATTGGCACCTCGACTTTTGCTCCAAAAATGACACGTGGTAGATGTTTTTTTATTGCAATTCAAGCTTAACTCAACATTGTCGACTTCATTAGTTTGTAGTTGAAAAAAACATTTTGAAGTTGGGAAATGCCTTTCAACTCAAAATGGAAATCAACATGTAGTTGAAAAGCATAGTTGGAAGGAGGCTATTTTCACCTATTGCATTCTTTCAAATAAAGTTTTAACTATTTTTTCATTATTATATTCCATAAGTAAGTATCATCAATGTGAGATTGCAAGATGTATTTATATATGAAATTAGAGGCCACAACACCTAACATTGATCAAAGATTGCTTTATTCGAGCTTGAAACATTAAATTGTGCAAAAAAACATTATTGCCAAAATAGATTAAGAGAAAAAGTTTTTGCTCTCAACCTCTTAATTTCAACATTGAAAGTAGGATGCTGAGAGTGAAAAAAAAAAATGGTCATGCCAAGAGGTCTAAACACAAAGTTTGGAAGTTCAAAGAATGGCCAAGGCAAAACATTTTGTATTCAACCTTTTACTTACATCAAAAGTAGAAGGCCAAGAACAATTTTTTTTTCCTTTCAGCCATGCATAGAACTCCAAGCACAAGTCTTAGAAGTACAAGCATGGCCAAGGAAAAACATTTTGCGTTTGACCTCATACTTACGGCACCAAAAGTACTAGACGGCTAAGAACAAAACTTTTTTTATTTCGGCCATGCATGGAACTCCAAGCACATAACTTGGAAGTTCAAAGCATGGCACATGTAAACTTTTTGGATGTCAACCTCCTACTTTCAAAGCTAATAGTAAGATGCTAAAACCAGAAAAGAAAAAATTGTTTTCAACCATACTTGGAGCTCCAAGCACGAATCTTGGAAACTCAAAGCATGTATGAAATTATTATTTTTTGCATTTGGCCTCCATGTAAAACAAACAATTTGCTCCCAACCTCCAACGTTGGGTTTTAAAATTTGGAGGCCAAAAACAAGAAAATTACTTTCAACCCTTCTTTAAATTTTAAACTCTGGCATTGAAGTTTTATAATGGGCACAAAATTTTAAAATTCCTCTTTTCATAATTCTCATTTTTTGAAAACATTTCATTTCCAAGTCTTTGGATTTGTAATTTGTCTAAAATATTATTTAATTGGGAAATTTTTGATGTTTTTTTGTAGGACATTTTTGAAATTGCAAGTCAATCCAAGGAGGTAAATTAAGCTTTTATTTTAAATTTTAACCCAAATTTGAAATGACTTTTGCATTAATGTGATTGCATGTTCCTGGATTACATAGAATAGGACTTCTTGCTAGAGGAAAGGATGCATTAGATTTAAGAGGAGGTATATATTCTTAAACCATTCCAAAATTCTTTGTTGAATGCCATCCTTATGTACAATCTAAAATCAAATTTGGAGAATAATGCTTTAAAGGATATGCAAGATAAAACTTATGGATTGGTACAATTTCTTGAGCCCATTGAAGTTTTAATCCATTTTATTTTTGTCATTTAATTTAATTTTTCTGTTTTGATGTGGTTCAATTATTATTATTGGCACATATTTCATGAGATTCATCATGAAATGTTATTCCAAGGGATAGGTTATTTTTGGATCCTTCAAACCTCATGGATTCGAATGCAAATCTTTAAAGCAAGACATTCTATAAGCTTAAATTAACCAAAAATTCAAGATAATGGAGGTCATGGAGGAAAACAAGATTAATCCCAAAGAGAAAGCTCGAATGAATATATTTCTCTATAGAATTATTTCAATGCCCATAATTGGCTTTGCATTGAAAATCAATGTCACAATGGTGAAAATGGAACATGTGGTGTGATCCAAATTCCTACAAATTCCTTTTAAGGGAGACATTGGGTGGTTGGTTGTGATTGTTACCGCATTGTTGGCAATAGTTTGACTCATAATTAACTCAAAAGAAACCATTTTCATGCTAGGAACAACAAATTATGTGGTCAAGATTGTGAAACAAAAACATGAAGTTAACGACATTTTTCATACTATTCAAATATTCTTGCATCTTCTATTTTCATTGAACTATTTGATCCTTCTTCAAGTGACAAGTTGACAACCCTTCCTTTGTCAACAAAATTAATAAATAAGATTTTTCAATCTTGTGCCCAACTTTAATTAAAATCTTCCACCCATGTTGGGAATATTCTATCAATTGTTTCTTGCCTTCATGCAATGGCATTACCAATAAATACATCTAACAAGTTGTGAAATTTGGATTATGACACGGTACCTTTTGAAAAAATCCAATTCTTGTTGATTGTTTTTAATGGGGTTGTCTTGGTCAAATTATCACCATTGTTTCTAAATGTTCAAAACCCTTCCCAAATGTAAGGCATGGACAGAACATATGATGGCCATGCTTGTTGTAAGGTTATCATAACCAATATTAAAAATAATTTTGGGCTTAATTTAAGGAAGGCTCGTTGCTTTGGTCAATTACGTTGTGTGTAAGATGATTATGAAAACTTTGTGCACTTTGCTTCTCACAATGAAATCTTTGAATGTAGTGAGTGTGCTCATATTTCACTTGTAGGTCAAATGGATCTACTTTATCTGCTTTTTGTTTGGATGCAAATTTTGTCATGTTCCTCCCCTCTATGTCAAATATTACAATAGACGAATCTATTATGTTATGTTGTGCATAAACTCCATTTTATCTCAAGAATGACGATTCATCTTGGGGTCCACAAACATCCTATTGGGGATGGAAAGTGCAAATAATTTGTGGATGATATTAAAAGGTTGATTGTAAGAAGAGTTAGATCGCATGCTTGATGCAAAGATATTTGTAATTTCTTTAAGTGTTAGCAAGACCTTTTTGGTCATGCATTTGCTATATGATTGTAACAATGGCTTTGGGAGTTTTCAATAATGAATAGTTGGAGCACATCCAGGACAAGTTTTGTGAACTAAGTTCTCTTGACATTCCTAACCTTATTGCTTCTTTCAAATGTTGTTTAGGGGCTGGCTATATTGACAACATTCTTGAATTGCAATCCAAGAGTTGTTATGACTACATGTAGGAGTGTTGCTTCCCATGACAAGTTTTAGGACAAAAGGATTTCATTTTCAAGATTTTCAAGATGTTGATAAATGATGTGAAGAGTGAAGTGAGCATCATCACACAAATGTAGCATGTAGGGGATTTGCATAACACTTGGATCATGTTTGATCATGTGAAAGTGTGTTGCTAGTTGGACAACTATGGTTTCTCATGTGTGCAATCCTACCTATTACAAAATGATGACCACGGTGGTTTGTGATATGAAATTTGAGGACACCAAAGCTCAACAAGTCATGTGGACAAACCTTAATGAGACAACGTTGAAGCGCGAGTTTCCAAAACCAAATTTCAAGGGATTCATGGTCAATAATGCACAAGTTAATTAAAATGCAGTCATAATTGTTTATGGTTTAGGGGACCCCTGTATTAGGATGGTTGATAAGGAACGCACATATTAATTCTAATGGAATTAGTCGTTTGTTAAGCACACCAAACAATTGTAAGATTAACACAACATTCTTTACCACCAATACTAAAATGCCACATCCTTTGGGGAAGTTAATAATTTCTATGCTCTAATTTGTTATTGGTGGCTTTCATCTAGGGCTACTTTTTAAATAGGTGTCCATGAGCTTGGCAATTGGTTTAACTTCTAAAATTCTTGTGTCAAACAATGGGGAGGTTTTATGGTCCATGTGAATATTTCTTCTATGAATTTCCTATGATTTCCTTTTTCTTCTATGCATTCAAAATTGTAATAGGTCTATTTTCACTCAAGTTCCATTTGCAATATATCTTCTTATTCATCATAGCATTTCAAATTTTGTTGATGTTTCCTTTCCTTCGATCTACCTAAATTTAATGATGAAGAGTGGGTGGACATGCCCACTTGCAATCTAACTGAAACTATGCATAACGTTTAGTTGCAACAATCAAGGAATTGTGGCACTTGTTTTTACACAAGAATGTCCAACAACTACATTCAAGCTTTCAAATAGTTTACATTGTATCGATAATATTTGCATATTGGTCCAACTGGTCATGGACCTAGTAGGAATGAATTGTTCTTGAAGAGGTCCCAAAGGTCTAGTGATTTTATTAGATTAATAATTATTATGGCAAATTGCACATGAAGGTTTTCCTTTTCAAATTGGGCTATGCACTTGGAGGGTGAAGAGGTTTTGGGTTTGGTAAGCGATTCATTAATTGTCCTCTTAATGTAGACAATGATTTTCATCATCTTGGTTATGTGAATTTCTTTCATCCATGAATAATTGTTCTTGTTGTTGAACGTAATATTGTTGAGGATGTAAACATGTATGATGCATTCCTTTATAGACTCAAATATGAGTCTAAGGTGAAAACAACAGAAAAACAAGGAGTTGGGGCACGTTCCCTAGCTCGTAGCACTTTGGGGTTAAAGGGGCATGTTGGAGCTCTGGAATGAGGACTAGGAAGAGTGACAAACATCAATTACTCACACAGACTTGTATAAACCAAACAACAAGTTGGTTAGTGCATAGTTTGAACATTTCTGGTGTTCGGACGAGGCACGGGCAAACTCGAACTCACAAGATTCACCACGGTCTGGACTTGGGGGAATCCACCACCTTCCCCCTTATAATATACTTTGTGCCTCTCCACAGCGCCCACATCCAAATGGCATTTTGTCTTAGGACTTTGGGGCCTCATAACTTTATGTGCAGACTTACAATTGAGATGAGGTCTGATGCAAAGTTATAGTCCTTGTTGACAACTTTTCAATGGTATGTGGCACACCACTTGCACGCAAGGAAGTCGGGTCAATTCGCAAATTTTAATGGTCGGAGGTCAAACTGCCAATTTGATTCATGGCCTTTCCTTTTAACCATAACTTGTGTTTTAAATGTCCAAATGAGTAATGTGAGTCCATTTTAGACATTTAAGTTATGATATCTTTCCAATGGTATAAATAACTCCTCAATCCATTAGGTTTTGACCCTTGTAATCGCCCTCTGAAGATTCAGGAGTCCACCATGACTCCAACTCCCAAAGTGGGAGTTCCTTGGGAATGTGAGGGTTCATTCCCTCACATTCTTTTGCATTCTTGGGAGAATGAGATGTGACTTCTAGGCTTTCCTTTTGGCCCACAACTTTGCAAGCCCTGACTTTGGTCACGAGCCCAAAGCTAGGGTTGTGACAATGTAGCAACTACCCTCTAGTTCTAATATTTCTCTAC
The DNA here is from genome assembly GCA_963920785.1 of Sphagnum contortum. Classification (NCBI taxonomy): domain Eukaryota; kingdom Viridiplantae; phylum Streptophyta; class Sphagnopsida; order Sphagnales; family Sphagnaceae; genus Sphagnum; species Sphagnum contortum. The sequence goes on along the minus strand of OY987291.1, from coordinate 6,090,485 downwards.
CTTTGTGCTCAAAGTTTATTTAGTTCTTAATCTTTTAGTTCAAGCATTTTGCATGTGCCTACTATAAAATACAACATTGTGCGACTTGCTAATGCAAGTTGTTGGCCTACAACTCATGGTGGCAGGAAGGTGAAATGACCTTCCTTTTTCAAATTAACACAACAACACACCAACAATGGGGAGGTTGGCATCTTATTTACCCACAATACTATAAAACCATGAATTTTATGCCCCTAAAACAATGACTAGAATGATTAATATGACTAAGCTATTTGTCTGAAATGACCTAAAGGGTTTTCTTTTGTCCATTCTATCCCCCTCAAAAAAACGAGCATGTTTTATTTGATTAAGATGACAAAAAATTTACATCAAATAAGACAATGCTAGTTTTATGTGCACGTGATCATGTTTATGTGGCATTAATGCCTACTATGGGGTGACTAATTTTAGTCACTCCATAGGTGACATGGCTTGGTACATGTTATATGTGCTAGGTATTAGTCATTATGCATGTTACTTATGTGCCAAGTGTATAATTTCAATTTGTAATGAAACTTTTGGAATTACATCTTTTTTTCTTACAATAATCAATTGATTGCCAACATGATGCACTATAAATTTTACATTTGAATAACATATGCGACAACTTAGATAATAAACCAATAAATATATCATTTTATAATTATATTATATTTCTATTGTTTAATTAATCAACATGCACACATTAAACTAAAATTTACACTCATGGGGAAAAAATGAGAACTTGATTAATTTAATTGGAGTTTCATACCATTGGTTAAATCAATGCATTAAATATTGTGTAATTAAAAATATTGTTACATCTGAGCTTATTGGACATATTTTTAAGTACATAAAAAAAATAGGCCGATGTCAAGACAAAAAATAATAATGTTAGTAAATGGTTATAAACCTTGAATGTTTTGAAATAAATTTTGATCAAAATTGAGGCCCTCTAATTAAATTAGGTCTAGGCTAACCATCACTTTCAAAGGTGTTTAACCCAACATATCCATTTAAACTATGTGGATCATTATATTTTCTCCTTTAGTAACGTCATCAACTAAATCTCTAGTTGTTAGTGTAGCACCTTCTACAACAATATTGGCTACTTGAAGTGCTTCTGGAATTGAAATAGGATCTTATTATCGTGTATATTCATCATCATTATCAATCTTGAACATATTTAAGTCCATATGTCAAATTCAACCCCTCCATTCACTCATCTTCCATGGGGATCTTTGTGTAAAAGTACCTTCTAGCCCCTCTCCTTTGGATCACTAGAAAAGAACACTTGTTCTAAATGCATTGGGAAGGTGAAAGATTGATCTAAGATGGGAATCAAAGAATTGAAATCAACAAAAATGAAACCATATTCATCTCTTTTGATTCTTGCACTACCCCCAATATAGTTTGCCTTCACCCAATTACACAAAAGCACAACAATGTTTAGTATGCCATAATCGAGCTTTATGTCAACCTAGTTCAACTTATGGTGAGTGAGTTAGATTAATTTGACTTTAAAAATTGTGATTTATACATAAATTAAGACACTAGCACATGGCAATATTTGATTGGATTTTTCTAAAAAATCTTTTTAAAAATTGTGACACGTGTCACTTTGTGAGGTTGTTTAGCTTCTTGCTAGATTTAAGATTATGTCGTTTGTGACTATAATCATGGTGGATTGTAATCATGAATGTGATTGTGACTAATGTTATTAATGACATTTACGATGTGATATTTTGAACTTGTAGTTATGTGTCATCTTTAGTTATAGATGGCACATAGTACTTCATTTTTGTAATCGTAAATATCATCTTTTGATGTTGTGGGAACTTATGAAATATATTTTAATAGTTAAATAAATCTTTATATTTAAAAATTTAAGGTTCACCTCGAAATCATGATAATGGTAGAGGAGATGGAGGTTTATCGATTTAATAATCATATTTCTTATAAACATAAATTTTATAATGATTCAAAATGCAATGTATCCTAATAATGCAATGTTTTTTATTTGACTTTAATTTTATGATCATGTAGCTTCACTTTTATGAAAAAAAGGAATAATAATAATAAAGAAGGCAACTGTTTAATAATGCTCTTTAATACAAAAATGGTGGACTTACTAATATTGCCTATTTTATTTGTCAATTGCCCTATTTTATGATTTAAGAGAAATTTACTAAATCTCTTGTAATAATTGTTAAAAATTAAGGTTCATTTTGAAAAGGAAGATTTCAAAGCCCATATGTGAAAATAGGTAAAGATAATGATAAAATAGGTGGAAAGTTTGAAAAATATTTGAAAACTTTATGGAATGTACTTTAATAGCTAGATAAATATTTAAATTTAAATTTGAAGGTTTTGTTTGAAAAGGAAGTCTTCAAAAGGTCTATTACAAAATTATAGGTAAAAATAATGATAGAGCAATTTTTGGAAGGGTAAATTTGAAAATAGTTTTAAAGGTTTTTTTTTAATGGGTAGGTGGGAAAGGGAGAAGGATGAGTTAGCTAGGTTGGAAGAGGTAGTTATTTTAGTGGATGGCATAAGAATGCATACATGAGGATAAGAACTATGTAGAGAATAGTTTGAAGCCATAAACTTGGGATTATATCTAAAAAACAAACTTGGAAAAACCTTATGGTTGACGAAAGAACTTGAATTAGTTCAAGGTTATATAATATCAATTCAAAAATTATTTAATTAAAAATTATTGATAATGGAGTTAAAATATCAAAATATTGTTTATACATATGATTTAGGATTTCTAAAAATGAAAATTTCACAAATTGATTTTTTTTGGAAATAATTATTAAAAAACTCAATCTGGAATATGAAACATATTCTGAATATTGCATATCCAATCAAAGCCTTTGCCTTTTATACCTTCTCTCTACCTAGTGCCTTTTGCAAACTTTTGTCTACCATGCCCCCATCCCTCCTTAGAGTATAATGACATAGTGTTGAAAATCATTTAAGTGTTAAATAGTTGTACAAACATGAAGAAATTACTTTTTGTAAAATAAATGAGAAATGTGAACTAATCATTAATCATTATTTGAAAAATCCAAATTCTTTTAAAGATAAAGATAGAGTTAAATTAATATTAAAAATTAAAAATTTATAATCATTTTTTGAATTGTGAAAGGTTATATTTAACTTCATTTTGAACATAAAGTTCTCTAATCATATGTTTGAAGAAAGTAAGAATTATTGTAAAGAAGGTGATGTTTATCAATTTAAAAGCTATTTAGACAAATATAAATGTAAAAAATAAAGATAATTAAAAAATTCAAATAGTTAAAATAATCTTTAAATTTTATTTAAAGCTTCACTTTGAAGAGAAGATTCCCAAAAGCATGTGAGCAAGATATAAAAGACAATGGTAAAATAGATGCAAATTTTGAAAGGTAGTTGAAAAATTGATGGAATATATTTTCATAGTTAAATAAATATTTCAGATTTAATTACAATTTTTACTTTGAAAGGCAATCTATTTCAAAAGGTACCTGAAAAAAAGATAATTATAATGATAAAGGAGATGAATTTTTTAAAAAGATAATTAAAAAAAAATTGTAAATGTTTTGCCTTGCCATGTAGGTTGGTAGAGAGAAAGGTGAGGTGGTGAGGCTTGTAGCCATCTTAGCAGATGGCATAGACATAAATGCAAGTACTAATAACTTGAAGCCATAGACTTTGGATAAATCAAGAGAAAAACTAAGAAAAGGAGTGCATCATCAAGCTTTCACCTTTCAATGTTAACCATTAAATGCCTTGAAGAACGATACATTTTTTGCAAAAAATTGTAATTTTAATGGAGGATACTTATATGATGTAATTTTGTCCTTCATAAATGAGGGCGTTGTTTAGTTTTGGAGTGATTTTTTCCATTTTTGTGTGGGTTTTTATTTTCACTATTGTTTCCTTCTCTTCTTGCATATTTTAACTTGAAGGAGTTACCCAAAAAAAAGAGTAATTAAATTAAAAATTAGTAAAAAAAAATCTAGCTTGTTTCATAATGTTATATATTGAAAATTTATAGCAATTGAAAAAAAAAAACAATCATTTTCATTTTCACATTGCATAGTATAGAAATATAAATAAAGAGAAATGTTCGTTTTTCAATTATTATAAGGCATATAGATGACAAAATTCAAAAAGGGAAAAAGAACAAAATTTTGAATTGAGTTCAAAGTTTTCTAACTATTCAAATTCAAATTGGACATGTTTGTATCATAAGTTGTAAGGAGGCAAGTTTATCCAAGTTCTAACCCACACTTTTAAAAATATGCCTCAAGCTCCAACTTTAAGCCTTTTGAACCCTAGGCCTTTTCTAGGATTATCTTAGATATTAAATTTAGGTTTTTTAGTCATTTATTGGAGCAAGACATGGGGACCAAAGGATGATGATTGAAACTTTCCTTTAAGCTTTCCTTTGAGATGCTTTGGCCAACCTTTTGAATTAGGGTCCACATGCTTAATAATTTGAACCTCCTCCCCAATAAAATTCTTTAACTTCAATTATTGACAACAACAATGACCGCAATTGTGAACCTCTAAATGAAGCAAAATAATCCAAGAGGGAGTGGATTCTATCTAGAAGCATAACAACTTAAAAGGGTCGTGTTATTATTATTATTATTACTTAGGACTAAATTTTGGTGACCATAAGAGATCAAGACCCAATCTATTTGGTTAACCTTGGTCCTCGTGTCCTCAAAAATTAAAAACTAAAAAAACAATTGTCAGCACGATGACCAAAATTCAATCACAACCTCTTTTTATTGTCAATTAAAACTTAGTCATGACCAAATAGTTTTTGGGCAATGCAATTTCATTGGCAATTGAATTTTGCGACTAAAAACTTACCACTGAAATTTGCTTGCAATTGAATTTAGGTCACCACCTTGATAGTCTAGTTTGTTTTTCTTGGACAAGGTGGATGGGGTTGGATTGAGTCTCGGTCCCCTATTGCAATTGAAATTCAATTCCAAAATTATTATTATAACATTTGGGACAAGCAACCAAATGGATTGGATCCTAGTCCACTTAATTTGAGTTTAGCTAGTTTGCATAATCCACCCAACTTGGAAAAAAAAGAAAAAAAAGAAAGAAAGAAAGAAAAAGGTATTGGATGTATTGGATGTATGAGAAAACAGCCCATCAATGTTTCATTCTGCAGGGTAAACCCTTCTTCATTGGGTGAGCGTGGTGAGTAGAAAACAGGTTGGTGATGGGCGAAATTGTGAACCAGCACCGACGGGCCAGGGTGAGCCTGCACCGACATTGGTACCTTTACCTTTTTGAGTGAGGCCTCATAGTGATCATATTAAGCCCCCCCAAAAAATGTTAAATTTTGAACTTGGAGACCCTAATTTAGGTCTCAGCAAGTATGAAGGAACATATTTGTAATCTTTAGCAATATTTAAATGGATTTTGGGATTCTTACCATGGTACCAATGGTTCACCCAAGGATGGATCTATGAAGAAGGCTTTCAAAGTCAGAATGAACCAGCACCCACTATTGCACCATCCATTGGATGCCCCCTTATTACTCAGTTGTGGATGAACCTCAAGTAAGTTAGTATTGGTTTCACTTTGGTAACCAATTCTGTAGGAAATAGGTCTCATATATACAGATAAATAGGTAAAAAAAATAGGTAACTAGTAAGTAAGTAGATGGTTTATAAGTAGGTAAGGGGCTGTTTTTACTACCTACCTACTAACAACCCACAAGCAGGTAGGTAGGTAGGTAAGAAAAAAAGCAACTGAGCTAACCATCATGGTTACCTAAGGGAACTGGAACCCAACAGAAAACTGTTTCCTGATCACTTATCATTCATCCTTGACAACCTGTTGACAACCTAGTCCACTGGTGTCAAAAGGTCGAGTAATTGCATAGGAATCTCTGTAGAATGCACACTTCCCAGTCAGTACAGAACAGGCCATCAATGGCTGATTGTGCCAGGTAACCATTCACTGGATGAGCTTGGTCAGAACATGAGTGGGAGAATTGGCCATTGATGACCTATTCCCAGTTGATTAAAGCCAGTAAATGACAGGGAACTTGTGTGGAATTGGCACTTTATGGTGAGTAGAGAGAATAGGCAATGAACCTTATTCTGTTAGTTAGGTGCAGCCAGCCTTCAATTGGGTGAGCCCATTGAGAGCATTTTTGTGGCAGAAATTGGCTATGGACGACCCATTCATTGGTGTCAAATGTCAAGGAACCTAGGTAGTAGAATCGGTAGCAAGTGCTAATTCTAGCTTTAATAGCACTTTCAAATGCCTGAATAAGTAGGCCATCTTGCATTTGTGATGTTCTAATATTTTGTATAATGTGTTCAAAAGTTAAGTTTTTAATACAATCGTTGATATGATCTTGTGATGACATTGTAACACAACATTTGAATCAAAACTCCAAAACATTTTGTTATTATAAAGTTATTCATAAAATCATCATATCTTCACCTTTTCTTTGGACTTGCTTTCACCCGCTTATCCCTTCTTTCAGTGGTATATCTGCAAAGTAAATATTAAATCTCAATATCAAATGCTGAAAATAGCATTTAATGCACAAGGTTTGAGAGTAATTATAATAGTTCTACATGTAAGAGGAGTGAAAATATATGTAACGATATTGCAGGGGCTTAGGAAAAAGTAAAGAAAGGATGAAAATTGGTTTACCACCAAAATTGGTGGAAAAATGAAAGTTTAGGTCCCAATTATTTGGCTTCAAAAATTATCATTCTCAATTATGCCATGGATGGCTTATTATGCAGAAATTGACTGTTCTCTCCCCTAATTGCGATACTTTATGGATAATGTCATCATTCTATCATATCAATGATTGTATATTAATATTTAATCTTAAACACATTGCTAAAATATCATAAAAACATAAACACTTAACCTCAAACACATTATTAAAATGTTACAAAAACACAAATACAAAAAAGGAACAAGTTTTTGATAAGTTCTCTTTTCCTTTTTCCATTTTATGGGTTTGAGTAGTTGTCCATGATTAGATCCCAAACTTACCCCGCCCTTTCAACACATTCACAACTTTCATCTCAAGTTTCTTACCCCATCTATGGGCGTTAGTTTATTAGTTGAAGGTTAATTCGTCATCAATGTATTTGTTATGTATTCAATTCAATTAATCCAAACCTTTGTGACCAATCCGGTTTAATATTTTTCCTTTCCCCCATTTTGTTTGCATTAACTTGAGGTTTCATCATTAAATGTCTTTAGTTTCTTTCATTTAGGCTTTTGTTGTTTTTGATTATATAATCACATTCCTACCACTTTATGACATGATATATAAATGGCATTTCTTTTTCATTGGATAAGTTGGCATAAGACCTTTATGATGTGATAACCTAAAATTTGCTTTCCTTGTTATTCTAACGGTGTCTCATTTTGGCCTCTCGTGGTGGGGCAACATGGCATAGGGGAATGTGGATTTGATTCAAATGTTTTTTAACAAACAATTAAAAAAACTTGCAAGAAGAGTTTTTTTTTGCGGACCCAAGCTTTGGCGGCAAGTTCAAACCTAATGCCTTTTCCCCAATATGATCTTTCAATTCATAAACACCTTTTTCGCAATTTAGTTTTTGGACATATAGGGGAATATTTTCAAGCAACTCATGTTTTGGCACCATTTTCTTTTGCATTCACATATTTTGACACCATCTCAACTCTTATCACTTTACACTCCAAATTAGAAGGTCATTTCTCGCTTTTCTTAGAAGACTATGAGCTAGACTAGGATTTTGATTTTTTAAAAAAAATTCCTTGAAGTTGACAATCCAATGCATGTCGCGTTTATCAGCAAGTGGTCATTTTGGGATGGTTTTTGAACACCTTCGAGATTGTTGTCACCTAGAAAATTCAGTGATTGGATTCCTTTAGTGGTTTCAGTTTTGTTTTCATATCGCAAAATGTTACATTCCATTTCGAATTACACATGTCTTTGGGTGGCTCGTTTTTTAGCCATGACCAAGCTTTTAGGTGGAGTTTGTCCCATTGTAATGGGGGAATCAATATATTGATTCACAAGCCGTGCTTTATGTTTTCAATTTTGTGATGCTTTTGTAATATATTTTTCCTTGCCCTAGTTTAATGTTGCAATTAAAGGTGGTTGTGAAACAATAGTCCACGACATCAGGTGCACCCTAGACCTTCACCTCAATTAGGTTGTTTTTTAGTTGGACATGTCAAATGCTTTCAATTCAGTGTCAAGAAGGTTCATATGTTAAAAACTTTGTGCATCAAGTGGATACATTATACAATTCATCCCTTTTATTTGTGCATTTTATGTTTTTGAATTTTCCTTATTTTACAATCATTGTAATCATGAAGGCGATGTAAGAGTCATCCCAGTTGCCATGGGAACTTGTTAAGGCAATCCCTTGGAATGGGCACTTTTTCCTTTAGCCCACTTTAAGGCCTTATGTTTTACATATAATCATTTCCCTTTTTGTTTATTTCCATCCATTATAGATGACATTCACATCATAGGTCTCCCTTCAATTATATCATTTATTTATGAACATTTCTTTTTAATTAAAAACATGTGTAACATGGTCACTTTCTGGTTTACTACTTAACTTCAACACCCCATCCAAGGTTACCACCCCATCGGAAGGAATTATAATTTTGGGGGTTTTGTTGGGCATTTCATCATTCACATCATCCTTCACCAAAAATGCTTTTTTAGAACATGTTCGACATGTGAACCCTTTCTTCATAATGGGTGATGTTTAGGTAGCCTTTGGAATTCTCATTCATTGTTTTGGGCAACATCCATTGTATCTTTTATGATGCACATTTCTTTCCTCCACCTTCATAAAATCCCTTTTTTTTTTTTTTTTTCTTTCATTCAAATGTTTGGGTGCTTTTGTGTCCAAAATCCTTTGATAAATCAAAAAAATGATTTACTTCCTTGGTCTTGTGCAACTCAAGGATTTGTTGCCTTTAATGTGGTTCAAGTTAAAGAAAAGAGCTAATGTGATTGACACCCCATTAATCAATTCCTCCCTTTAGCAATTGGGATATTTGGACATTTACATAAATAGGTAGATGTGTTTTTACATGATTATGCCAATGCCATTTCGAGCTTGAAAAAATTATAAGGTTTTCATCTTTCTATGTTGGTTACTTTTTTTCATAAATTTTTTTCAATCACTTTGCAAAGGATGTAATCATCCTCCATTTTAAGTTGGGTAGTAGTTGTAGGTCTTGCTACATCCCGACTTCGATCCCTTTAGAACACCTCCCATCATCATGGCTGACCACCTACTAGAAGTGATTATTTTTTGAGATCGACATATACGAGCAACCTATTATAGGCGAAGTGATTATTTTTTGAGATCGACATATACGAGCAACCTATTATAGGCGAAGTGATTATTTTTTGAGATCGACATATACGAGCAACCTATTATAGGCGATCAATTTTTGACATGGAGAGATTTTGACATCTAAGTTTGAGCTACCTAGACATGTTGTAAATTCTCCTTTTTCCTTTTTCTTATTCCTTTGTACATTTTCCAAATCTACAATGTGATTATTAATAAAGTTTTGCTGGGTTGTTGATTACATTGTAATGACCATCCTAACTTTGCCTTCAAACAAAATATTCTGAAATAAATGATTGCTAGAAAATGAGTTTGGAAGTCGGTTGTAGCGTAATGAGATAAACGGTGTCCATCTAGATTGTTCTCCTCATTGAGGCTGGCCATCTATGTTGTTGTGTGACCATGATAATGGACCTTGGTGGGGGGGGGCGGGAGGACATAACATAGAAGTGGAAATAAATTTTTTGTTGCATTATAAGAGCCCAATTATCAGTGCACACTACTACCTACCAAAGGCCATCAGCCCACCACCAATTGACCTGATAGCTCAAGGACAAACAAGTTGCTCTATTATTGAAGGTGCAGAAAGGAGCTGTTTCATCTGTCCTATACTCATACCTAGTCTAGTACATACTAGTGGAATACCAAAGAAAAGGCCCCTCCTCTACCCTAGGATGGGATACCTAGTTAGCATAGGGAAATGACTAGGTCACCTCAAGTGTTGCCAAAGCTTAGATCAGTTTTTTGAGCCAATCAAGGTTTGCAAAATTTTAGGTCTTTTTTTTTGAGAGTAGGTAGTTGATTTCATTCCCCAATAAGGCTAGTCCATATTGAAGCCAACAAGTATTTAAAAAAAAAGAGCTAGAGAAGGAGTAGGTTCATTTGTAAAAAGTCTGGGACTCATGTGATGTATGCAACATGCAGGTATAGTTGGAGTGGGTGGGAAATATGGATGAAAAGATATACATAAATGAAATGTATGTGAATGAAAGAAGTGTGGAGGAAGAAGGGTAGGGTATGCGAAAGGAAAGGTATGTGGATGAAAGGTATGTGAAGGACAGGTATATAGATGAGAAAGTGTGTGGATGAAGGGCACGGGGATTGAGGAGCATGTGAAGGCAAAGGTACCTTTAGAGGTGAAAAAAATGCGTAGATGGAAAACCTAGTGTGTGGATGGAAAACTTAGTGTGTGGAATGAAAGGGCAGGTGGATGAAGGCAAGAGGGATGAAAGTCTGCAAGTGCCGGTCCCTGCTACTGACGCCCTTGAATTAGGGCCTGTTGTCTAGAGAACTGATTGCAACAGCACTTGTCTGATTGCAGCTGTACATCTCTCTTCTGGCTTCTTCGTCTCTCACTGTCAGTCCTGCAGCTGCCAACTCCAATCACTCTCCTCTGTCTCTGTCTCTCCCTTCCTTTTCTCCCACTCTCCTGCGCCCTTTACCTCTCGTTCTTGCCTCCGACCGCCATTGTCGCATCGGCCTAGTCCTATAATCCTTTCACGGGGATAACCGAGGCTGGCCGTTGGAGACAACGGATTAGTAGTTGTGTTTTTGTTGAGGTCTTGTAGCTAGCTTCTAAGCCGCTACACTTTGTTTTGTGATTTTTTGGTGAAGAAGCTCTTTTGTTCCTCTGGGTCTTAGACTCGGTGTGTCGGATACTCGACGAGTTTGTGCGTGTGTGCGTGTGCGTGTGCGTTTTTTTGGACTCTCTATTATCTGGCATTGTTTCCGCTTGAACTGCAGTGAAGAAATATTATCTTTCTTTGAATCGACGAGTGTAGCTGCTTGGTTTTTGGGCTGCAACTGGTTCGGAAAGGTTCTCTTCTGTTGCTTCCATCGGCATGTAGCTTCATCCTTATGTGCATCTCGACTTTGAGTGAATGTTCAAGTAGAGCAGGTGCGTTCACAAGGCTTTTCGCCCGCCCTTTACTGTTTTGTCTGTTGTCTTGTGAGGTCGATCCTCCCCTCCCTCTTGTTGCTGGTTCTTGCTCTTTAACCACACTAAATGTACAGGCTTTTGGTGCAACTAATTCTTCTTCTGTTGTTTCATGCAAATCTTCTTCTACTGCAACAGTAGATATAGATGTTGGGGACTCCGGCTTCTCTTGTCTTTTCTTCTCGCAAGGAAGATCCCGGGAGAAAGTTAGAAAGATCTGTCTTTAGCTTCGATTTCTTGTTCTTCAAATAGACTGATGAGATGTACTTTGCACTCTCTCCAATGCAGCTTCGTCAACGCCGTCCTCTACCTCCTTCAAGAGCGCATGCGTCGTCTCTGTGGAAGTCTGGAGGGCCGCAACTCAAGTCTCACAATATTGAAGCTTTCGGAGACCGTGGAATTTCATGGTGGGAGGAGAACAGTCGCGAGGAACGCTAGAGCCATAGCGGCATGTGGTTTGGAATCGTGAGCGGCAGCAGCTTCTGAAGCTCACATTCTTGCTTCCCCAAGTTCTTTGCTTAGGTTCTCAGAAGATTTCTTCATCAAGTCCGGATCCAGAACATGATGACTACATTATCTCAGATGCGTCGAGTTTTGGGAAGGAATCTTGCGGTGCAAGTGCTGCTGTTTTCAGCAGTTTGTATCATGCTAGTTCATGTAGGGACGCAAGCGGAGGTTGTGCCCGCTGTTCCTCCTGTTCTGGCCCCTGTAGCTGTAAAGCCTGCTCCAGTGAAAGCTCCAGTTATCCCTCCACCTGTGGTAGCCCCAGTTGTAGCTGCAGCTCCAAAGATCCCGCCGGCTGTAGTAGAAGCTCCAAAGGTTGCACCAGTTGTAGCAACAGCTCCAAAGACTGCACCAGTCCTTCCACCTGTAGCTGTTGTTCCACCAGTAGCTGCTGCTGCACCAGCCAAGACTGCTCCAGTACCCGCAAGTGCTGGGCCCTTGGCTTCTCCAGCACCCGTAACGGCAGGACCTGTGGCAGCTGGACCAACAGTGACAGCTGGTGGTGCACTGAGCACTAAACAATTGACAGCATTGAAGGATCTGGGGATGACTGTAGGACCAAATGCTTGTGCGGTTGAATCACCAGCAGTGCTAACATGTGATCCTACAAGCCATCTGTTGACAACGCTCTCAGTACAGAATTGTCCTGTTACTGCTACACTCAGCTCTACAGATTTTGAAGCGATTGCAACATCGAGCTTGACCCATTTGAGCTTTGTTGACTGTGGTGTGCAAGCACCCTCAGCTGCACCATCAGTTGGATTTGCATCTTCACTACAGGATCTCTTCCTTGTGGACAGCTTTACAGGACTCTTTGGATGGTGGCTGGGACGATTGCATGCCCTGAAAAACCTTACGGTGATTGATGCTCCCATTACTACTGATTCTGGCTTGGAGGTCATTGTGTCAAACATGGATGGCCTTGAATATCTCACAATCACAAATTCCAGCCTGCCAGGAAAGCTCCCTACCACATGGCCACCGACTCTTATCAGCATTCAGCTTGCTGGTAATGGCATCTCCGGTGGCATACCATCATCCATTGGCAGCTTGACTTCACTTACGAAATTGGATCTCAGCTACAACCAACTGAATGGCACTGTTCCAACAGAACTGGGTAAGCTCCCACTCACATATGTAGACTTCTCGAACAACACAGAGCTATCTGGTGCTCTCCCCTTCTCCACAGAAACTCTTTCAAGCATGAAAACCCTGAAAGTGGGTGGGACAGCCATCTGCTACGACCCAAGTGCAATCACAGCAAAATTGGCACATAGTTTCAGCGTCCCAGTTTGTGGAGGACTTGCACCAGTAGGAGGACCTGTTTCGGGGCCTTCTTCGGCCCCAACTCCTGGTCCAGCAGCTGAAGTTACATCGAGCACACATAAGAAAAAGCCCAAACTTATCATCATTGTTATTGCTGCTGCTGCCGCTCTGGTTGTTCTCAGTGCCATCATCTACTGTTGCTGTAGATGGTGGGGTGCAAGAGAGGGCTACCATTAAGAGCTGAGTCAGTTTGCCTTTTTTCTGCCCCTGGTGCATGCAGTTGGCATGAAAAGCAAAATGCCCATTTACAACAGCTGCTGCTGCTGCTTCCAGAGCTCGACTTAAGACCCATAGAGTTCGTTCTGCTGCTTACCCAGGTGACTTGTAGCAGCTCCTGCTGCTGTGGCTGCTGCTTCTAGATCTTGACTGAAAACCCTAATTTTTTCTACTGCCCTGGTGACTTGTTTAGCTTTGGCATTCTATAGACAATGCTGTTGTATGGGGTGCTTTTGATGGTTGATTGAATTTGCATACAGCAGCAGAAAAAACTGTGGTGTAGAATCATGGTTGTTTTGAGCTGTAAGTAGGGTCCAAATAATGTTGCAGTCTAATACAACATTGGCATTCTGCACAATAACTTTGAAATTGATAAGTGTATTTTGGATGTACCCCGAATACATCTCAGAGAATTGCAGATGCGATCTGAGACTACACTGGGCTGAGTCTTTCTTCCTCATGATTAGCTAAGGCTACAGACAAGGGTTATTGGGTCACAAGATTTCCAGCAACTGGATGTTTTGCTTCTCTCTTCAAGCTTTCACTCTTACAGCACCTAGGTTGATGCAATTGAGGTAGATCATTGCAGAGGCGATCAGCAGCAACCCTCTGGTTGTTTGTTACAGGCCCCTGAAAAAAGAATAATTAAAAAAAAGTCTATGGATTTTCTGGTGAATTCTATGGTTTTGTAATTTTAGGATGGTACATGTATGTACCAGTTGGAACTCCTCAGTTGTGTGTTCTCTCTCCTTGTTAATCTAGATATTCAAGAGGGATTGCTTTGTGTAATCAAAGTTTTGTTGGCCTTGCCTACAAAGGCAACCATATTGTGTTTAGATTCATTATGGAGTATAGTAGCTTAAGGGATTTTGGCCCCTAGGTGTTAGGTCTATTTTTATATGGGAATTTTGTAAACTGATATTTTGGCTTGTTGGAAACTTGAGATAAGTTACAGAGTTATGATATCTTGAAGGATTTTGGTGTCTTTTGGAGGGTATTTTAAGATTATATTTTTGCATGGTGAAATATTTGAGTTTCCAAAAATTCTTCTTTTGCCTTAAGATACGATTTAATGTAAATGGCAAGGCCACAGTGCGACACACCCCTTGTTTGATCAAAGTTCATAATGCTAGTTGAGTACTCTCTACTTGGTGGAGTTTTTTCAGTCTATATGTCAATGAAACCTAAACCCCAATTGGACAGCTTCTTCCATTGTACATAATTCACAGCTCAAAACATTTTAGTTTGTTATGCCACTTTATAGGTGAATTAAATTGCAGTTTTGGCTTTGTTGGGCCATGCCTTTAGTCAAAAAATTACAAAATCACTTGGGTTTACAACACCATTGTTTACAACACCTTAATGCCATAGGTAGCTTCTTACCTTATGCTGAGAAATAGGTACTGTTCTTACAAAAAAAAGTACTTGGTAATTTAGAACTAGCTTAGAAGGCTAGAACTTAAAAAGCTTTAGATGTAGTTAAGAGGGGTCAAATTCTTCAAAATCAAAATCAAGGATTCATTTGGGCACGTTTATTGACCTTTTGGGCCATGCTCAGATAATGATAACTATGGTGGTGGACTCCCATTTTGAGCAAGAACTTACGTCTCTTTTTGTTTACAACAATATAAACACATATTCTTATGACTACAACACATACACATAATCACCCCCTATCTAAGGATAATTCCTTTTTGAGTCACATAAGAAAACTGATCCAAGTTTGGAAGTATGCACTATGTAATTACTAAGGGTGAATGCCAAATGGTTCTAAGATAGTGACATATTTTTAGAAACCTTTTTTAATTGCTTAACCCTTTTTTTTTGGCCAAGCCATCTACCTCTAGGTGGTCACTTGACATTTGTATGTTGATCTATTGGAACTTGTTTAGACGAAGCTTGAAAATTTCCAAGAATTCCTTGCCTTCATTGGTAAACATTTCAATTCTTGCACCAAACTAGTTAAACATTTGATCTAGGAAGGCATATAAGCTTAATAAACATGTTTGGAAATCGTATTAGTTCAATGCATGTGTTAACAATGGTTCCACCTTTGTTAACACATATTGATTGTAGTGCATTATCAATGGTAATGGTCCATTTACATTCCATTGGTAGCCCAATAGGAAATAGATGCAAGTGTGGAAGAGGGATACTAAAAGAAGCACATTCCATATTACACACCCTACATTGTCCTTTGATTGTTGCATCTTCATGTGCATTCCTCACCATGAGGTATAATTTACCTTAAAAATAAACAATGGGTACATTGTACATCAAAATGCATTAACTATTGGTGGGCATGTCACACCAATCATGCTCATTGTGTTGGAGGCACAATCTTCACCCTTGGACGGACATTAAGTCTTAAAATTTTACACTACTTGCATCAAACAAGGAATTCTTTTCTTCATTGTATTGTTATTTATTTTTTCAAAGCACATATTTAAGCCACCTTAAATTTGATTATATTTTAAAAATTGCATTAGATTTTAATACTTTACATTATAATTACAATTTTGGGTTTTAATATTTGAAGTTGTGAGAAGTGACATAGATGCAATCAAACATAGTAAGATAATGTGATAAAAACTTTTTTTTTGACATGCCATATGTACCTAACATATCTTTTAATTAAGCAAAATTTTCGCTGAAATGTAAGTTTTTTCAAAATGATACAATTGGCATTTGTGTGAAAGGATCTTTCATTTCACATTCTTCCAATATAAAAAATTAGTTCATTTATAAGTTTAGTTACTAACTTACTAATTAAACTTATTGGTATTGATCGAATGTATTAATAACTAATCTTGAAAATATTTTAATGTGTGTGTATATATACCATACATAAAATATTGGGGATTAAGGCATACCATATATGAATTAAGCCCTGGTTTTTAGAATGAACATAATCTTATTATATAACTAATTCATTTATACTTTTTATCCAACAATAAATAAATATACAGAACCCTATATTTTTAGTCATGTAACTTGTCAAAAAAGAGTGTCTCCCCTAGATCCTCGCTCATGCATGTTCCCATACATGGAGTAAATGGTTCACCTCCCACTTGAACCTTTTGGTTTTTTTATAAGATCTAATCTCTCTTCTTAGATATCACCCTAGAACTCTAACATATCCCCAATGTCTATTGTATATTCATGCACATCTTTAGAACCATTAAAATCTACGTTAACATTAAGGTTTTCAAGCATGTTGTTTCTTGTTGGGGTGGTGACATGAACTTCAATTGTTAAGATGCATGAAAAAATAAAATCCCACCCTTACACCATTTCATTATCAATTTCACCATGGGTGTTTCCATGGTATGGTGTACACATTTTGAGCCAAAATTAAAAAAAAAACCCCCTTTTATCAAAAGTAATAACATGTAAAGTTTCACCCACTTTGAATTCTTCTAAAAGTGACACTCAATTAATTTAGGCTTTAAAAATAAAATGAATTATACAAACCATGGATATACACAATTGATTCATAATTATGTCTTTATGTATGTGTGCACCAATGATTCTATAAAGGTTGCTTAAATCACCATATTTGATAGCAATACACCATTTTTCATTAATTTTACAATTCAACTTTAAGATTGTAAAATGATGAAAACAACACTGGACCAAACTACAACTTTAATTGAAGAACATTTGCAACCTAAGAAGATTATAATCATCAATATTATAACAACATAATGTATTACCAAATATGTATGTATCATCTAATCTAAACTTCATAACTTTAAAACAAAAAAAAGCTTTTTATGTGGAAGATTATTGATTAGGATTGTTTCTTTGTACGTGCAAAGTTCCATGGACAAATTCTATTAAAACTAGTATTTTTTAGTGTTTTTGTTACATTGTAGTGTTTGTTACACATCCTTGCAATTTAAAAATGTATTTCAATTGACAATTGAATTGTTCAAATTTCATAACATTATGAGGTTTTAGGATGTTATCCACCCTTGATTCCATATTTCCACCAAAAAAATCTTATCCAAAAATTTACATAAACACATATAAAATGTGTTATAATGAAAACTATCAAATTGCTACCATTTTTTGTCTACATTGTACCATGAAAACATTCCATGTTACTTGGTTCCTATATCATCATGTTCATTGGTGCATCTAGATTTCAACTCAATTCATTTACATTTTGATTGGTGATACCAATATAATGGGTGCAAATAGGACAATAGGAACCAACCCTACCACTTTCAGTGATCAATTACAAAATAGTGAGATTGCTTGCTAAGTTGATGTGGGGGATTGCAATTGGTTATAATAAAACTTGGCAATCGATAAAAAATTCATGATTTTTATGATGGCAAGAAATATTCATTTTTTTTCATGTTATTGTACATGATTATGTCCTCTCTGAGGCATCTCTTAATTTTTTTTAAAAATGAAGAAGAATAGTGAAAATTGGTTACAATGTTTTTGAAAGCCTTCAAGTAATCCAAATTATATTATTTTTATTCAATCCAAATCATTTTAGTGATCTCATAATTTATTCTAAACATTGTCATGTAAACACATTGAAAATTTGCAACATTAGTATATTTCTTATATTAAAAAATGAAAATTTAAGCATAAATTACACTTGTTATGGCTCTTAGTAATGTGATTACATGCCAATGCATCACTTGGAAGTTTGATTTTTGTAACATAAATGCCCATCGTGTAAGCTTGATGATATGCGACAAAGGTGAATGGGTTATTGTATAAATAACACTTGAAATAAGCTACAATGTCCCATATTACAATATGGCATTCCCTTTCACAAGAGCTATATGTTGAGTTGACATATTTATTGTTGTCACTTATATGTGCCAGTATTTAAATTCTCTTCCCTCATCATCCACATACAAGTAAATAGCCTATAATAGTTTAGTGTATTTCAACTATTCTAACCTAGGTATGTAGGTAAATAGTTTAATCGAAAACATCCATAAAATCCACATTGTCATTCAAAATCAATGGCAATAAGTTAAAATAAAACAAGAAAATTAAGGAAGTGATAGAAAGAAAAATGATGATAATTGACTTTGATAAGGCCAAAAAATGTTGATACTACATCATGAAGGATGATAGGTAAAGGGATAACTTCAAAGATGTGTATCTTATTTTGAAAGCTTTTGACATTATTATAAAAATGTTAACAATATCTATGGATCGGTGAAACAAGTTATTGTGAATTGCAACTTGGTTGCATTCAATATGTTGTGTTAGTTTTCTTAGAACATCGCTAATGCACAACAATAAAATGGCATGTATGTAGGACACGGACGGGTTTGGGGACCGAAACTATGTGTTTTGTCACATAGTTATGGAGATCTATGCTATTGGTTGCACATCTACTTTCTCATCCACCTTTTGTCCTCACACAAACAACACCAAAACATGTCTATGCATAAGTGATGGGCTTCATCATTCTCCTACCATAAACCTCACACAATCAATACTAAAACATGAGTCTATGCGTAGGTGGTGAGCCTCAACATCCCTCAACCACAAACCTCACACAATCAACATCAAGACATGAATCTATGCGTGGGTAGTGAGCTTAACATCCTTCTACCACAAACCTCACACACTCAACATCAAAACAATCGAAACCAAAAGCCTTTCTAAACATCAAAACTTCCATAACAACTTTGTATTCAAATTGTAACTCTTTACAATGGGAGGAGGTGTGTGTTAAGGTCACAAACACCTCCTTATATACTAACCCAAAGGAAACAAGTCAAGAACCTTCCAAAGGTTATCCTACACATAATTTAAACATAAGGAAACAAAATCACATGTTTCCCATGAGATTCCATATTTAATTAATCCTAAGGAAATAACTCAAGGAACTTCCAAAAGTTATCCTCCACATAATTTAAACATAAGGAAACAAAATCACATGTTTCCCATGAGATTCCATATTTAATTAATCCTAAGGAAATAACTCAAGGAACTTCCAAAAGTTATCCTCCACATAATTTATCATAAGGAAACAAAATCACATGTTTCCCCATGAGATTATACATTTAATTAATCTAAAGGAACCAAAATCACATGGTTCCCCCATGTGATTCCACATTCAATTAAAAGGAATGACATCACATAATTTTCCATGTGATTTCACCTTTAATTACAAGAATGACATCACATGGTGCACATGCACCATGTCCATTCATTTACCCCTTTTGTATAATTAATTAAGTAATTAAATAATTACATCAAGTTACCTCTAACAAATTACTAAGGTAATTATGAAATTACCCATCAAGTTACATGTACACTACTTTTTGCTTGAAGTTAACAATTAAATACTCTCCCTTTGCCTCTTAGTAAATAGGTATGCACATTATATTTTGATCACCAACTATGCCATCGAAATGACTTGACCACTTTGATTGACCAATGCTAATGCTTTGTCTAGGTGGTGAGGTTTATATAATCTTTCATTTTTATACAACACACTTTTTTATGTTTACTAGTGGGTGCCCGTGACGGTCGGACACAATCCGCCCATGCCTGCCTTTTTTTTTTTCCTTCACTCCAAACCCATCCCCCCAAAAACCTAAAAATTTGAAGCCTAATACCTCCCCTTTCTTCTCCGCCTCCCTTTATCCCATTTTTCTTATTAACCCTGGGCAGCCCGCCGGAACAGGGCGAAAAAAAAAAAACCCTGGTATTTCAGGACCTCGACTTGCAGGACCTGGACAGATGGAAGGAAAAAAAAAAAAAAACCCTGGTATTAACCCTGGGCAGCCCGCCGGAAAAGGGCGGTAAAAAAAAAAAAAACCCTGGTCCTGATCTGGGTTTCAAGACCTCGACTTTCAGGACCTGAAACCTAGAATTGGGACCCTCGTGTGCAGCATTGCTTCCTCCGACTGTTCTTCGCAACGACGACGTCGCTCTCAAAGCCTCCTTGCTAAACCCTAAACCCTAATTTTGTCGCTTCTTCTGTTGCTGGGCCGAGTGCCGGTTCTGCCATGGAACGGCTTACCTCAAAAGACTCACCGGACGGACGAATTAAAATGCGGAACGTCGCGTCGGACGGACGGACGCCACAAGTGACAGACTCAACATGGCCCCAGAGACCTCTAGTCAGTATATATATTTTAGTTCCCTGGTACAGCCATATCTGTGCATCCAGCATGCATCCACAAGTATACTTTAATGTTTTCCCAAAAGGCATGAGATGTTCAGGTCAACACAGAAAAGTATACTGTGAAGCATAGCCTGGTCAGATAGTAGGTGAATTTTTGCAAAGCGTGATAAGCAGCATGCCCGTGAGAAAATGGCTATGGAATGCTTACCTCTGTGTCAGACCCCACACACGACGATGGCTGGACCTCGTTTCTGTCGAAACTATCTATCTGGGTATATTTAGAACCGGCGTTAGTAAGTTAGACTGAGGAAGGATTCTTTAAATATTGCAGTAGAACGCCCGATTCTGCCAGTTATTGCGGCCGGTTTTGCCAGTTATTGTAGCGGAACGCCTTGTCGGTTCTGCCAGTTATTGCAACAAAATTGTCGTCTCACAGACAGACTAAGGCAATTAATACAATAGATGGGTGAGGAAGGGGAACAAAAATAATTTAATGTAAATGCCACTTTATTGCTATGCCATGGAGATGTTTTTAGTAACTATCATTTGTATGGGGTGCATTTGAACCTTTTGTCTCCTCTAGGGTCACTTCTCATAAAGGAGGTGTTGTTATTTTCAATGGTTAATATGTTATTCATTTCATTATTTTTTTTCTCAAAAGCTTTAACCTATTAAAGTTATTTGCAAACATAGTAAAACCGAGGACAACAAACTAAAAATGACAATCCAAATGTAAGATGCAAATGTGGCAAAGGAAAACAATAGAAGAAGAAATTCAAATTTCCTTCTCAACCCTAAATGATTTGAGTTTCCTCCTATTTAATGGTGTTTTGCATGTGTCTACGTTTTCGCTAAGGGCCTACTTATGTTTTGGGATAATTTAGGGGGGTTTAAGGGATTACCCATACAAAGTTTACATTAGGGGTTAGCTAGGGATTTCCTAAAATAAGGGATATCAAGTGGTTATCTAGGGGGTTATTTAGCCCAACTATTTGGGGAGACACCTAGGGGCCTATCGAGGTTATGAGATAACTAAAAGTTATTTAAGGGGGTACATAAAACTTGTTTGTGAAGCTAGATAAGGATTTTTTGGGATAGGGGGTACTTAGAAGTTATTTAGGGGTCTATTTAAGTCTATCTAAAGCTTATTCATAGGGCAAGAGGGGGCTACATAAAACCTACATAGAGGATTACTTAGAGGGATGCCTAGGGGCCTACCTAAGTTATGGGCTACTTAATGGCTATTTAGGGGGCTACATTGATCTTACCTATGGGGATAATTAGGGATTTTTAAAGTTAGGGGATACCTAGGGGGTTAGTTAGAGAGCTATTTAAAGTTAACTCATAGTGCAAAAAAATAAATATAAAGCCTACCTAGGAGTTTATCTATGGATTACCTAAGGGCCTACCTAATGTTGATTCATAAACCTTATGTAAGCCTTATGTAGCTTAATAATAATCTTTAAGTATTCCCTAAATTAGGTAGGTTGCTATATAACCCCAATGTAGCACCTTAAGTAATTCTTATGCAACCCCCTATGTAAGCTTTTGAGAACCCTTATCTTACATAACCCTTAACCTAAGTAAGTCCCTAGATAACTTCTAGGTAGTCCTCAAGTAGTCCACTGGGTTACTTAGGTAGTCTCCCTAAATAACTTGCAGGTATCCTCTAATTTAATTGTTTTTATAACCCCTTAAATAAACTTTATGTAGTTTCTTAAAAAAGCTCTAAGTATTCCCTAATCTAGGTACGTCCCTAAGTAATCTTTGGGTAAGCCCTATGTGACCTTCATGTAAGCTTTTCATTGCGCTTGCTTTATGTAGATAAAGTAGATGAGTAAGTAGGCAAGTAAGTATCCTATGGGTAAGTAAATATGTATTGCATGAGTAAGGAGAAAATCCATAGATAAACAAATTGTTAGACCATAGGTAGGAAGGAAGGTAGATAGGGGCTAACATAATTAACCCCTACTTAAGTAGTCTCTTGATCTTATGACCATAACCTAGATAAACAACATGCTTATTTAAAAAAGAAACTATGATAATCATTTTTGGGAGTTCATCCTTAGTTTTGAGAAATCATCCTGTTTTAGTTTTCCTCTTGCTGGGTGATTAGTAAAGTCCCTACGGGGGCCCTATTTAAGGACCGTATTAAGGTGCGTACCGCAAGCCTAGTAACGTAAGCCCTACTTAGAGTTCCCCGGCTTGTTCCTTTTCCTCCATACCTACGACCTACTACGCATGCAAGGGATTGGATTCTCGAGGTATACTCTGTGCGGGGCATTCGGGGGCGCGCGCACATACACACGGAGAGAGCCACGGACAGAGCGCACGGGGAAAGCAGGAGCAATCTAAAGTATGGCGAGAATAAGACCAGTTTTCTGTGGCAACTTCGAGTATGATGCACGCCAGTCGGAGATCGAGCGCATGTTCACCAGCTACGGGAAGGTGGACCGTGTGGACATGAAGACAGGCACGTTTCTTTTCTCTCTCTCTCTCTCTCTCTCCGGTCTTACTTTTGTGCATCGGCTGGTTTTCGACTTTCTTTCTGTCTTGTTGTTTGGTTTTCGTATGATATGATGCCATCGTTTTTTTGGGAAAGGTCGTGTGTGTAGGGTTTTTTTTTGGTGTCGTTTTCTGTCGCTGGAAGAGATTCTCGTCAAGAGATTTTGCAACGCTGAAA
The DNA here is from genome assembly GCA_963920785.1 of Sphagnum contortum. Lineage (NCBI taxonomy): Eukaryota > Viridiplantae > Streptophyta > Sphagnopsida > Sphagnales > Sphagnaceae > Sphagnum > Sphagnum contortum. Next base: position 6,067,314 of record OY987291.1, on the reverse strand, counting down.
TGGCATTTTGCACACATTTTTTTTTTTCAATGTGTGTTTTGTCGTCTTCGATCTTATTTTCCCTTCTTCCTCTAGATGCTAGTTGGATGTGGAGTGTATCTGGTTTAGAATCTTCGTTACGGGATTACGAAACAGGAGCAAGGCGGCACATCAAAAGGGATAGGCTTTGGAAAGTTGTCTACTGTCTTATTGACCTGTTTTCTGTCTGCATAAGGCCACATTGTGTGACAGCACAACCGCCAAACAATTCAAGTCAGGATTATAAGTGTTTCAAGATCATGTTTTGTTTGTGAAAAAGCTGATGGATCCAGAGGTAGGATTCCTTTCAGGAAGTAGAATGGTGCAAGCTGAAGGTAAGGAAATGTTCATGGGATGGTCTCTCCTCAGTGCTGCTTTGGTTCAGAAGTCTCAACTCTCTAGAACATGCTTTCTTTTTCAAGTGTCTGTTGAGTTTTTTGCTAGGTACTGATGGACATAGGTTTTTTACTTTTGTGGAGCAGAAGTAGCTAGCATTAGGATATGTTGTACACTATACTCAAGAATTGGTGTGGCACCGCAGGCATAACATAAAAGAGTGTGGCAACTCTCATGCTGTCATATTGGCCAATGCCTCCTCTATACATGGCTCTTCCTCCCAAACTCATGGCTTCATTTTCTACAACTTTGAGGACAGCTCTCATGCTTTCATATTGGCCAATGCATCCTCTCTACGTGGCTCTTCATACCAAACACCTGGCTTCATTTTCTACAAGCCTGAGAACATCAATTGTCCAACAACAACCTGCTGAAGGCACCTCACATCTTCTTGTTATCATCAGACCATCAGCCTTTATCATGCCATGTGTGACCGTCCTCATCACGGTGCTCGTGGCATCGTCCTTGCCATTGACATCATCTTCTCATGCGTGCATGCAAGGCCTGATCATCTAAATTGTTATCACTGAAGAGAGGTGTCTACCGAGCTTCTGCATTGTTAATCTCAGGAGTCAGGACCTCCGTCTGTCAGCATGCACAGTTCTGTAGATTATTCTCTTGTCCAGACTGAAAGACCAGCAACATCATTGGTGCAAACTTCGGAATGATCTCTTGTCTCATGTGAAGAGTTTACACCTCACTGCCTTGCTAGGACATCATTCTTGACATTCATGCCACGTTCTTCTTGACATTTTGCAGCAACACTCAACCTTTGGTCACCAGGTGTTGTCTACCAAGTTTCCATTTCATTTCGGTCAAATTAATTGATTTTTAGACATTTGAATAAGATCTTTGTTTCTTAACCTGAATTGTGGGAGTTATAGCATTGTCATTGTAGGGAATTATTCTAATTCTACATTGATAGGGGTCTTCTGAGTCAAATACTCAGAGAAAAGCCTAACTGTTGGGGTGCTTTTGTCCAAGCTAGCATTGCAACAACGAACTTGCCATCCTTGGAGTTCTTGGTTTCACAGTATGCTAATAGTTCTGTTGCAAATGCTTTCATTTTTGCGCAGGTTTTGCATTTGTGTACATGGATGATGAGCGAGATGCAGAGGATGCCATCAAGGGTTTGGACAACATAGAGTTTGGAAGGCAGCACCGTCGGCTGTGTGTTGAGTGGGCAAAGGTTTGTGGACTTACTCTATTTGTTTAGTGTTAAGCCTAATCTCAGCTGAGTTTTCTGGGAAAGTTGGTCAAGACTGAATTTGCAAATTAATTTATGAAATTTCTAATTTGCATGGGTTTGTTGTTGTGGAATGATCTACGACTTGCAGGGAGCTGAGAAGTCAATGGGTAGTTTGAGCTTGTGAATGCTATTCAACAGTCATGTGTGTCACCTGTGGTGTTTTGTCTTTGACCCTTCGTTACTTCCTCCAGCAACTCCAGGTTTAGCCAATGGTAGATTTTGAAATCCTTTACCAAGCTGAACAGAACTGTTCATTGCAAATTGAACAGCAATAATTAACTGATGCCCCACTGTCTGGGAGAACGGACAATGGATGTGATTGCTCATGAGTGATGGTTATGCAAAGAAGGATGTGGTAGCAACCTGTTCAGATTGGCATTTTTTGCAGCAAGGTGATGGTGCAGTACGTCGACGGGAAGATGCCCGCAGGAGCATCACCAAGCATAGGCCCACCAAGACATTGTTTGTGGTGAACTTTGATCCTATAGAAACTCGTGTCCGTGATCTAGAGCGTCACTTTGAGCCTTATGGGAAGCTGGTGCGTGTTCACATTCACAAGAACTTTGGTTTTGTCCAATATGAGACACAGGAGGAAGCTACTAAAGCCTTGGAGAGCACCAATATGAGGTGAGTCCCTCAACATGGAGTATGTAGCCCAATTGTTTGGGCCCGCATTTCAGCAACTCTGGTTATTGTATGCAATGCTGGATATCCAGTCTATGAATGACAACCTGCATCACTTGAGTATCTTTTGTACTATCCTTTTGTTCTGTTATGCCTTGACTTCATTGCTGGATCTTATCTGAACTTTTCATTGTCATACAGCAAGGTGATGGACAGGGCCATATCTGTTGAATATGCAGCTCGTGAAGATGGTGATCCTCTAATCAGGGGTGGCCGAGGCTTGAGTCCAAGTCGTAATGGAGGTGGAAGAGGAGGTGCAACAAGGGGTAGCCCTGATTATAGTCGGGCACGGAGCCCTCCTCGTGGTGGTGGCCATAACCACAGGTAAATCCTGTAAATTCTCTCTCAATGAATGGTTACCAACTATAGATACACTCAGAATGGATGTCTGGTGCTGCTTTGAGTGAATGTACAGCATACCACATGGGGCTAATGGCAATTCTTGAGCTTTTCCCTTTAAGTTCCCTCTCCATATGGGCTATTGTGCTCTGTTGTGAGTTACCAATGATTGCTTGTTGGTTGTCAAATCCCTTATCCTGTGCAACTTCTCAGTCCTCTGAATGCCAATTAGTAACTTGGGGTTTTGCTCTTTTGCAGCCGATCACCACCCCAACGCTATCGGAGCCGCTCTCCTGATTACCATCCCTACAATGGCCATTAGCTGCAAGAGCAACCTTCTGTCTTTTGGAGGTTTTCCGTCCCTGCTTTTAGCTAAAGCACAAGGACAAGAACAACAATTGACCTGTGAATGTAATACAGTGACCTGTCTGATAGGCATAGTGAAGAAGTGCTCTTAGCAGGTATATACATATGCTTTCAGATTTTGAAGGCCACATGTACAAGTCCAAATTTTTCACTAAAAACCTTTATAGTGAATACTGGTACTCAGAACCCCTACATTTGGTGTGCACAGCAAGCTTCCTATTGTGTCAATGAGGAGTATGATGGTGGTCAGGACTGGGGAACCATCCTCTGATGATCTAATGTCCAGGCACTCTCCCTGAAGTTATGAACTTTATTTGAAAGGAATGTCTTATATAAATACTTTTGCCAGATCATGAACTTGATTGTGATGAAGAGTTTGTGATCCTTGTTACCTGCTTGTCATGTGAGCCACAAGATGATTGCTTTGCCACTGTGATACTTGATGTGTAGGAATCTTATATAACTGTTTGACTTGTTCCATGTATCCTACTGTTATGAAGTCGCCTTTGCTAGCAAATTACATCTGGCTTCAGTTGGCTATTACAATCGAGGTGCTCGACTCTGCCATCAACCTTGCTTTTATCTCAGTACTACAGTATTTTTAAAGTAGGGGGCATAAGAAACTTGTCATTGTGTACCTTCAAAACAATTCCAGATGTTAGAACAGTTGTATTTGCAAAGATCCATGGTAAACTCTGTCTTGAGAATGTCCAAGGTGTCTAACACAGTTCTGAAATTGGCAAGTAGGATGAACAGGTGACTGGTTTTGCAGATTGGCAGGAGATCACTACACTTTGTTGTGTCTCCAAAGGCCTCAAGGCATGAAGTTCTAGATTGGGAAAAGCTATTCAGGGTGGTGCCTGTCTTACATCTGGAATTTTGGAATATAATGGCCAAGTAATAATCAACTAAACTGTGCATAGAGTTAAGAGTTGAGATATGTTTCTGTCGCACTCTGTTGTATATAATGTATATCCAATTGTACTGGAGTTCATACATTAAGCTGCACCAGTGCCTGAGTCTTTATATGCTTGTTTCAGTGCTGCAAAGGATCAAATCATGGCTGTTGTGGTTGAATTCAATTTTTCTAGTACTACATCGCTGAGGCTCATAATGTGTTTGCATGAAAACAAGCTAACATGTATTGAGATGAGTAGATTGTAGGGAATGATGTTGCCTGCAACTTGAGGAAATTTGGCAAACCTAGACTCAGATCGACAGGTAGAAAAATTCAGCAGTGCACCTTGTGGAATAAAGAACAGGTTTAGTGTCGAGTTTGTGATCCTCAGCTACTTTCTCCTCATTCATGGAATAATTCTTTACTCACTTTTGAGCTTTCAGTTGCTAATCTTAGATAAATTCTGAAGACATTTCATAGCTCTTCATCTGGTTTCTGTACCAGATTATGAAGCTTAAGTGGGGTTTAAGGGAGTGCTAAAGGAGCTCATCAAGAAGGGTGGAGATGATGAAAAGGGCTTGCAGATGATTGATCACCCATGCATATTTCATTGCAAGCTCCTGGAAAACAGCTTCTTTGAAGCAATTCCAGGTGTTGCACAATTGAATTAGTTTAATTTGTATGAGCATGCCTATCTACAGGCCATGCTTTACAATTTTACTCTACCTTGTGTAAATTGTTCTCTCCTCTTCACTCTGTGTCTTTCCCTCATCAGTGCCTGTATGTACAGAGAGAAGCTAAATTGCATTCTCTCTCTCTCTCTCTCTCTCTCTGTGATTTCTGTCACTGAAATCTGTGCAGTGTCTTAGCTAGCCTGTGAGATTGCACAGGCCATGCCATGAAGCCAGGAAGCACCCATTATTGAGGAGCAGAAACCTGAACCCAGATGGATGGACCAGGAATGCCCTGATTGACAGCAAAGAGCATGTAGTAAGCAGGTGGGGCTAGTTGGGGAGTAGTGGGAGCTGTGGCAGTAATGGTGTAGGTGTTGCTTGCTACTGGTACATAAGCAGTGCTAGCTAAGTTGATGAGACGCTGACCCTGACCGAAAGAGTGGGTCACAAATGGAGCACTCACTAGGTTGAGCTCAATCCAAGCTACTGGGGTTAATGGGACCGTGAAAGTGATGGTGAAGTTTGTGTTGTAGAAGATTTGTGCAGGTGATGCAGTGATGGTGCATCTCAAAAGATCCTGAGCAGGTGCAAGGTAAGGAGGTGAGAAGGCATCAAGCCTCAGCTCTGTTGGAAACTCTCCACTAAATGTATAGAATTGGTGTGTATTGCTCCCTGCACAAAGAATTCGACCATCCTGCAAAATCATGAAACAGTCAATAACTGCACCATGTTTCTTAGTTAGATCATAGACAACGCCTGGCCAATCACACCCAAGACTCGAGGATGTCAGTCAGGTAAAGGCTATCCTTCAAGACAATGAATTTCAGAGATTTTGTGAGGTTCATTATGGTGATCCAGCATTGACACAATCTGAACCCTGCATGATGTGCATAGGGGTTTGATCAGACACTCACAGGAAGCAGATTGGCTGTTGAGTGATACACACGAGGAATGGTTGTGGGTGCCAATGGTGCAAACCGCAATCCTGGGGCAGCATTAGAACTATATAACACGGGGTTGAGTGCAGCGTTGGTTGCATGACCCCATCCCTGTGAACCTACAATACAGTTTGTCTTGAAGTGTGAGTTCCAGAAACCTTTTGCAGGTGTAAGATCTAGGCAACGTTGTTGTTACAAATCTCAACTCCCAGGAGTTGGAGGCTGGGTGTGTCGTATGGTTGCAATGACTCAATGCGAGTAAAAGATTCTTGCAGAAACCCAGCTGGATTTGAATCCACAACTACTACCTAAATGGCTGTGAGCCCTAGCCCTCTTTCCTTTAGACTTGATGCTGAGAACTTCAATAGATTTCTTGAGGAAAGAGAAGAGATTGGGAGATGGTACAAATCTAGACTCCTGGGAGTCTGGAAACTGGGTATGTCTTATGGTTGTGAGGACTCAATGTGAGCAAAAGATTCTTGCAGAACCCAGCTGGATCTGAATCCACAACTAATACCCAAATGGCTGTGAGCCCTAACCGTCATTCCATTAGTCTTGATGTCGAGAACCTCAATAGATTTCTTTGGGAAAGAGATGAGATAAGGAGATGCATGATCTATGTGCTCCAAGTTTTCTTAACAATGCATGGGAAATGTATAGTAATATGTACCTGCTTGGGCGCCATTGATGATGAGGATATCTTGGGAAGGAAGAAGGATCATGTCACCCATGCACCGCGGCATAGGCATTGTCTCCATGGCCCAAGCTGGAGAAGGATCAGTCACAGTGATCCGACCACAGGTAGTAGAACAGGGGGCGGTGGTGGTCGAATTCTGGAAAGCACCGTACTGAGCCCCTCCGCACACCAACACCTCCACTACTGAGAACTGGTTTGAAGCCAGCAAGGGCAGCATCACGGCCGAGCCAGCTGATGGATAGTTTCGAGGCTCTCCTGGGATGGTGGGGAAAGTCGACACGACAGTGTTGGTGAGGTAATTGTAGATGATCGAGTCCCTGTTTGCAAATATGTAGAGGGCGCCATCAGGCAGAAGAAAAACGTAAGGGTACAGATTGTCTTGTTCAATGTCATTCGTTGCGCTCAGGAATGGGAGTGCAATTTGCCCTTGTCCATTAGGCGGTAAGTATTCATATGTGAAGACTGCTCGCCCGCCGATGATGATTTGTGTCCCATCCGGCAGTAACTGGTTTGTTGCATACCAGCGACCTACTTGCAATTGCGTTGTTGTCGACTCTACCCAGTCGCAGGTTCCGTCAGCGGGACAGGGTGAAAAAGTCCTGCAGCAGACGATCAAGAAAGTCAAGTGAGGTCTCTCACTCATGAGCAACAAGTTCTTCCTTCGTAGATCGACTGAATCTGGTTAAAACTGTTCAAGTCCTCAGGGTCGAATCCTGTGAAGTTCTTGTCTAAGTCGAGAATCTTGTTGAGTGGAAACTCCGTCCAGATTGGACATGGTCCAAGATGCTGTACTGTTCTTTGACAAGCCGTTGTCTGTCGAGCTATATGAAGGAGCGGAGTCCTCAAGGACGACATAGTGAACTTGAGAATCCACAAAAATTCCAATGATTCAACTAGATACGATTCAGGCCAGCTTCATCATGTAGTTGGAATATTCTGATACCACATGATGGCGGCCTTCGAATTACGCACCTGACTACTTTGGTTCCGTCGAAGTCTCCACCCGTGTGGATGAGGGTGCCATCAGGAGCGAACTGTCCCGAGGAGCACCATGTGTCTGTGAGGATAGTGAGAGGCCGCACCGTGTTGGTGGCTGGATCGAAGAGCACTGAGTGTGCAGTGCAGTCGTGCTTCAGGGTGAGGTCGTTAGGGTCGTTTCTGCAGGCACCATCTGAACATGACCGACCAGGTACGTTTCATTATCAAAAAAACCCACCGCTCAGTTTCCCCAAGATTCCTGAATGCTCAAACCGATAGAGGCAAAATCCGCGATACATAGTAGACCCAAAAAATCTGGTAGGCTTTTTCGGCCAAATAGCTAGAGACACAAATGCTCACTGATGGCTCCTGTAATGCTTCACAATGCAATGGACGACCTCAGGTAATTTCCCCTCAAGAGAGACATGTCGTAGTGTTACTCTTTCAGGATGGTTGTTAGATCTGAACATGGATTGCGTTCGAATTTTCACAAGATCATCTCAAGTGAGGGCAGTTACGATTGTCGATCGACTACTAAGATAATGTTGAAAAATGTGTGTTATACTAAGTTGTTTCTAATGTAGCATTTGAATAAGCTTGAATGTAATCCAATAAATATAAATCGTAAAACTCCAACACAAGAATTTCTTGTGTTCTCAAATATTATAACGATTTGAAGAACTCATTGGAGAGATCAATGAAATGACCTGAAATTCTGAACAAGTACTCATGCCAGCCCAAGACAATCTGAGCTTTGGGGTTCACGAAGTACCTACTTGCCAATGGGATTTGGGACGCTCCGATATCTGCTCTGTCCAGCAGCACGACTGTGTTGTAGTGCGTGACCGCTGTGTGCATCGACGCAATTCCGGCGTTTTGCAGCAGAATCTCCCAGGTACCAGGTAAGCCGGTTTGGCCATTCACTCCTGAGCCCACTAAACACATGAGGAATGCGGCCAAAGCCGCGACTACGAGTGCTAGTTCTGGCACGCGTATGTTGATCCGCCTACAACTCGATCTCCTCAGCTGTTGAACTGACGCTAATCTAATCAACTGCAAGTGCTTATAGCTTCCATCATCAGATTCTTCTTCTCTACTAATCCTAGTCCTACTGGTGTGGCAAGCTCCACAAATCCTCATCTAGTGTTCAAAGGGGATTCGACCTCCCACTCAAAGAGAAAAAGCTTCTACAAACGTGATCAGCAAGCTGCTTTTCAGACGAATTTAACAGTGGATTCATAAGACTAGCTGCATCGGAGACTACAAAATGCAAGCCTACTCAACACATGGAGACTGGGCAACAATCAGCTACAGAGAGTATAATATGTAACCAGCTCAAAAAACACATGTTGTTGCGATAACTTTCTTCTGAATCGTTGCGAAATCAGAGATAAGAGTACGAGTTTTGGAATCAAGTTTGCAAAGCAGCTTGTAGAGCTGCGAAAGCAGAAAAACAAATCTCCAAGCTGCTCATGATGGTACTAGTGATCATACTAGCTAAAAGAAGCAAGCAACAGCAGGGGGGAAGAAAAAAACCGCAGCTGCAAAGGTGCTTATTATCTATCAGAAGTCTATAACTCTGCATCTAGCTATGTTGCAGTAAGTACTCCCCTCGCGATGAGCTTGCTTTCGTCAGATACTGAGAGATGCTGCTGCAGCCAAACCAACGAAACAAGGACAACGACAACAAGAGAAATTGATGATGGAGTACTGGGAGGGGGAGAGAGCAGGTTGGGGAGAAAGAGACAATCCCTGGATCAAAACTTTCTGGAAAACACACACACACACACACACACACACACACACAACAAAATTTGTTGCAAAATTCTAAAAATGGATTTCCGCGACAGACAGCTGCACGTTCTTGGAAAGCAGCTGAAAGAAAGCTGCAGAAACGGTAAAACAAAACGCCCGGCGCCCACTCTCTCGCCACGACATTGAACAGCCCTGACTCGGCCAACGCATGCATCCGCAGTGAAGCGAATCACTCAATTCTTCTGCGCTTTACTTACTTACTGACAACAGAAGTCTATTTTTTTTTCCCTTACTTGGGGACTTTTCTACTTGTGAGTATACTGTCAGAGTGAACCAGCATCCACCAGCTCATGGCCATGCAGGTTAGATGGATGGTGTGTGGACTGGAAACTTTTTAAATTGTATTCCTGTCCCATAGCTCACCAAGTTCATCACCTATGGACTAACTACTAACCATCCACACGCATCTATCTATCTATCTACCTATCTTAAGCACCTTTACTATTTTGCATTTTCTTACCGGTTATTGGAATGGTTAACTGGTAATGAACTCATCTTCAGGCATTACCTACCACTTTTTTACTTATCCACCTGTTCCCAACTGCACTGTAGGGATGACCTCTGCACTGAAGGGATGTTCTCTCGTGACTCTCCTTTTTGTTTCACCTCTTTTCAATCTCCTGCTTTTAAAACTCTTGTCTGATTGTGACACTCATTTGGGCGTTACTAGTTAGGCTACCACATCTCAGCTTTTACATTGAATCTTATGAGATGGTAAACTTCCAAACTTTATTCATATCAGGCAGACGTGTAGAGAAACATAACTAATAGGAGGCCATGTGGTTCTCCACACAGTATGTCATATAGTTATTCACTTGGTATATCCTCATGTCCTAAGGACACCTTTCAAATTATTTGTTGGTGCATGTTAGAGATTAACTTAATTCCATGAGTTTAAGTATTATTTCTTGCTACATTGGATCCCTCAAAACAGAATACTCTTTCTTCTAATCCACAAGATGCTGCAAAACTTAAAATATGTATTTTTCTTCTTTGCTTAATGTTTTACTATCAGCCTTTGCTTGATCAAAAGATTCTAGATGGCAGTTGTGGTACAAATTGACTATCCTTCAATTGGTGGGTTGTTTGTCCCCACCAAGCAGTGTTCATGTTGGTAGGAATAGAACACTTTCAACCTAAAGTAGTTTGCATTCTTCCTGATTCCAAATGTTAAGCAAAATACAGATGTTTCATATCTAGTGCACAATCCATAGTTTCATTAGTGAGCCAGCTCATAACATTGAAATCCCCCAAATTGGGTCCCACTGCAAACAAGTTCAGGCAATTGTTCAAATTCTAGACGTGGCCTAGACAATTGCAGCTCTTTATTGTTCCTAAGGACATTCAAAGCTCATCACATTCAGTCAAAGATGCACATAAGTGGTAGTTGATGTTAGTTTGACATGGTTACATAAAAAAAGATTCTCAAAACCTTTTCAAATGGTGACCACAATTTGTGACAAAGACACATGAACCACAAATCTTAGCTCAAGAATATGAATGGTTAGGTTCAGACCCACCAAAACCAGGTCCCCTAGCAAACTAACTGGAGTAGTGAGACTCCCTAAAACCTGAATCCTGTAGCAACGTAATTTGGGTAGTGAGACCCTCAGAACTCAAACTGCTAGCTATGGATTTAGGGATAAAAAGAGGTGGCCCAAAAAAGACTATTGAGCTAAAAAGTCAGCCCAAAAACCTTATGTCACTAAAAATACAGCAAAAAAAGTTCTACTTGCTTGCTCACGAATCCACAGCAAGAACATCGAGAATGATGCAGAACCACACTTTTTCTCCTTACTTTCTTGGAAGCCCAAAATGTAAAAGTAATGGTACTTCCAGAAATAAACACCTCAGGTGTACATATCATTATCTTCTGTGACCCTGCCCGGGAGAGTTGCAGAACCAACAATGCATCCGCCTGACTAGTGTTTTGGGGGCTTTATGATATTGCAATATAAAGGTTTTGAAAGACAAGAGAGAGACAGAGAGAGAGAGAGAGTCCATCTACCCAATTGGCAGCAGAGGATCATTAAACCACAATGTGGTGGTGATGGTTGAAACCCCCATGGCTCATGTGCTAATCACATGAGATTCATGGTTTTGCGTTTTGTTCCTTTCTCCTAGATAGAAATCAATGACTGCACACAATGACGGCGTGTTCCCATACTTAGAGCTCATGAGTTTGTTTCACTCTCTAGGATGCTGCAGAGAGTGGGCCCTTTTTTTACGTGTCATTACTTATTTCTGATTGGTTATGCAAAGTCTAACAGTGTGGACCAATTCTCAAACCCCCCCTCCCTCTCCCCCTCCCCCTCAATCTTTCCCTCCTCCAGTAGACTACTAGGTAATTGTCTGAAGTTGTAGGCACACTTGTGTGTGTTTCTCTGGTAATCAACCCTTTTCATGTACTTCTCCCTATGTTATGGTCTCAAGTTGCCACCACACTTGTGTTTGTTTCTCTTGTTATTAGTTCCTTTTGTGTGGTTTTTGCCTTGTCAATTTGGCACTTTATTTCACAGTTATAATAGATCGTGATTACTAATGACTTGTGAAAGTGGTAGTAAGTATTTGACAATGAGAACATCACAACACTTTACCAACAGTCCTTGGATCTTTATTATCAATAAACCATCCATGCAGAGAATAATAGCGTGTGTGAGCTGCGAGCTTGATGGAGTGTTAAGACCATGGTTGAATTTCATTTATTATCTTTTTGTCAGGTATCAAAGTTAAAAAAAAGACACCGCATGGAAATTTAAAATGCCCCAAAGAGTTTTTATGCACTACAATGTGAGCTCTAAATACACTAGAAAATCCCAAGGAGCTCTTTACAACTAAAAACAATCGTCCAATCTGGGTACAGAGAAGAGACATCATTGCAAGGTATTTAATCAACCCCATTAATACCCATTTTCAAGTTTCTTGTTCAAAAGAAGAAGGAAAAAAAAGATGAGCTGAGGAAATCTCAATGCCCATACCAAAAAAATGTAAGAAGTTTTCATGCCAAAAAGTATGTCCCAATTTTCAAGGCGAGATTTGCTTTCAGTGCACTCCAAGCTTCCCACAACCCCAAGTTTATTTGGCTGTCTTCACTTGTGAATTTTGACCTTCACAAAACCCCTAAGGTTGTCAATGTCAAAGTCGTAAGCAAGTTCATGAATGATAGACAAGAGGTTGAATATGAAAGGCACCGCAGTGATGGGTTCCTAAGACAAATTGAACTCACATGCCGCCCACCTTCACAAACTTCGCACAAGCTGTGCCACCCCATGAAGTCAACCTGGCTTCAAATACCAAGGGTTGCTTGTAGCAGAGCTAGAATTTGAGGGAATGGGCTGTACCAGTATTGAGCTTCAAATTTGGAGGGGGGGGTGGAAGGAGGGGCGGCGTTATAACTATCACTTTCTATGAAATTGTGCATCCAAGGGGACTTGCATTATCTTATGTCATCTAGTTGAAGAAAGATTTGAAGCAATAAAAAAACATTTGAGAAAATTTTAGGTTTTTCCCATTTCCAGATTTGGAACAATTCTTTTAGCTTGCATGATTAGGAGCGTGGTCGATTCTGCAACAAAGACACAAGGTGAAACCTAATAACTGTAGCAAGTCTTATAGGTAACTATGGACAAATATCAAATCACATAGAACAACACACATATATGGCCAGTCCATGTAATGGAATGGCTGCCATTCTTAGGAGTTATGTTGTGGGCCAAGAGCTTAATTCTCAGGTGACAACTTAGTAAAGCCCAGACTTTCCTTTTGCATTCCTTTTGATTGGAAGCTCCAAGAGGGCAAAAAAGTCACAAAAGCTAATAACTACTTCAAAGTTCATTGTGACAAATCTGAAATTCTTTTGCTTTTTTTCCCCTTTTACCTCTCTTGGGTAGTTTTTGCTTCCATTTATGCTGTAGTAAAATATGTATTCCGAGTACACCAATACACGTTGGGTGAACCAGCACACCCCTTGGAACCATGGTGAAAATCCCAAAATCCATCTAAATATTTCTAGATATTACAAATATATATCCCTTGGTTAGACTAAACTAGGGCCTCTGAGTTCAAATCTAACATTTTTTGGGCATAATATGGCCAGTAAGAGGCGTCACTCAAAAAGGTAAAGCTACCAACACGGGTTCACCGTGGACCACAATTACAGCTCAGGTACTTACAGAAAGTCCATACTAATGTATTGCAAAGTTACTGTTGACGTGGCAGTTCCAGAGTGGTTAGATCTCAGAAAAGCCGACGATCCCAACAGAACATTAATTGGCTACCACGTGGCACCCCATGATTGTCGGTTGCAGCTGTTGATGTCCTCCCCGTAGCATGGGATTTAAAAAAAAATGTTTAAAATAGAGACGGAAACGGCTACTTGCATATTTAAAAAAAACAAACTTTGAAAATTTTCCCCTTCCTAACGACCATGGGGGTTTTTTTTTTTTTTTTTTGGTATTTTTTGGTGGTGTTTTTGCGTGATTTTAGGCTTGTTTTGCTCTGTGGGACCCTTTCAGTCACCTATCTGTAGGTAGCTTTAGATAGCTTTACTCTTTAGCTGTCACGCCTCCTCCCCTCCCCCACTCCAACCCCCAATAAGTAGCCCACAATTAGGCGTGTGAAATACGTATCCAGCCACAATTATTGAGTCAGAGAATACCATCTATTTTTTGGGTAAGTGTTAACTTATTTGGCAATAACCCTATGAATACTTCTAAATGATAGAAAACTTTGACTCCCAAACATAGTTACAAGATGATAGTGTAAAGTTTGTGTTTGTGGTTCAATATGTTTAATCCTAATTTGTGGACATTTGTTTTTTTTTGTTGCATTGGCTGAAAATATCCAACAATTTTATGCTTCAGCTGCACATTGAGTTAGAACTTGCAAGGACGGGATTTACGACCTACGTTTTGATTTGCCAAATTTGATGATGTTAATGTAAAACCAAGAAAAGGATTTTTCTTCACCTTTCTTGGGATATATGGTTCTACAACAACGGAATGAATGAGTTGCAAATGCTATTTTAGACCTTGGGGGAGGGGGATTGTTTTGGATTTTTGCTTGTTTCCCATGTGTTCCTTACCATGTTTGCAATAGTACCTTGCTTTATCCCATATCATTTGCCTTAAGTTTTACTCTTGTAGCCTACATAACACAAGCCCAAAAGAGTAGACTAATATATATGTGTTTTGGGTCTGTCCAAAACTTGATTAATTTTATTTTGTGGTGAGCCAATCAAAAATGCCCATTGTAAGAAAAAGAAAAGAAAAAAAGAAAAGAAATAATAGACTTTGGAGGCCCCTACAACTAATTAATGTGACTCACACACATGGATAACCTGGTTATAATCCAATAGATACATGTTAGGTTTAGGGTTCCGTAATTTAGGGAACCAGTTGCCCAAGCAATCAACAACATCTTCACGGATGTTGCCCTCTTACCCCAAGCTTTGTATATTTGGACCATATACAGAGAGCTCTGGCAAGAGGTAATTCACTCAAGGGACATTGACATGTGCTGTCATTGCATCTAGGGACGTTCATGTTCTATATATACTTCAGCAATAATTGGTGTTCACTCTTTCAAAACATTGGACCCAAGGTTTTAGATACATACAAGGTAGGCCCAGCTTGCAAATTGGGAAAGACAACATATTACAAATTGGCATTGAAGGGATGAGTAGGTAACCTGTGGCTATGCCACTCCAGCCACCCCGAACGCCATAAAAGGCCGTGGCACCTCGCCCGGCCCATCGCAGTGGCTGCCCTGGCTGCAATTCGTGAATGTCTGTGATCTCATGGTGAGGTCTCACTTTTGAGATCACTTTTTCCAGGTCTTGAGAATATGGGTCACAACCGTCGCATAACCGTGTTAGGGTTTGGAGCTTTCACTTTTAGGTCTCAAGGTTAGGTCGCACTTTTGAGATCCCGTTTTCCAGGTCTTGAAAGTATTGGGCAGAATCGCAACAAAACCTTGCTTGGGTTTCAAGGCTCGTCATGGAGCTCTGAAAGTGAGGGTCCCACTTTTGAGATCCCACTTTCCAGGTCTTAAAAGTATTGGATAGAACCGCAACAAAACCTTGCTTGGGTTTCAAAGTTCGTCATGAAGGTCTGAAGGTGAGGTCCCACTTTTGAGATCCCGCTTTCCAGGTCTTGAGATTATTGGACAAACTGACCCATAACTGACGATATCTCTTGTCTCCATGTCCCTAAACAGACAGACCTCTCATTTCTTGAGACCTGAAGTTTTGTCCACACAGACAAATAGACACCATGTTTGCTTTTATATATAAGATGTGAAACAAATTATGGTTTTCTTTTTTGGGAAGGATTTGTTTTTGGATATAACTTCAACTATTCAAGGTGAAAATTTTAAGTGTTTGCTCAAAAGAAAAGTAAATTTTTTTACAACATGGTTGAAGCTAGGCACATTATGGCCTGCAAAATGGAGTTTGTGAATGATTGAATTCTCCAACCCCAACCTAATTTCCACAGTAATTTTGTGAACTTTTAGGAAATGAAATCGAGTGCACAACCAATTTATTATGAAAGAAAGAAATTGTCTAGAAAGACTTTGTTGCTCTTAATGTGTAGCATTTCGAATCCAGATACTCGGATTTCATCAAAATATAACAATATTTGGGTCATAACCAGGTGGTTCTCACTTTTACTAAGACTTGCTGAGTGTGGTTCTTGCAATTTCGAAGAACTAGCTTGGTTAGTGTGGCCAATTGTAATTTTGAATCCATGTTATCATGGGATTTGGCAGATTACTGTGGAGTCTGGACCATTCTATTTCCGAATACAGGAACATTAATACCTACAAGAATTTTTTAAGTGTAATTTGGAGGAACCTTACAGAGCAATTTTTTTTGTCTGCTAAGGATGAGCCTTTCAATAAGCACAAAATGACCATAGGAGTGGGCATTTTGCTTATTGAAATGGTCACCCTCTTTTTTTCCCCTTTTTTGCCGGGTATCACGTCGAAAAAATGAATAACTAAAAATAAAAATTTGACATAGGTTTTTACTCTGGGTAATGCCCTAGGGGCAAGGTGTTCATCATGTAAGCACCAACTGGATTTGCACCTACACTTAATGTGGGTGTTACTCATGAACTTTTGAAAGTAATTCATATTCTAATGAGGAGGGTATGTAAGATGGCTGCTCAAATGCAGGAGCTGATAATTGGAGTAAGTCTCTCTGAGAAAATCGGAAGGAATCTCAGAAGAGACATATGTACATGTGGAAATTGGGATGAATCTCAATAGAATTGAACATATAGCCTATATATGTATATTTATGTTGAACACTATTGTGGAACCATGGTCCTTTGGGAGTTCTATAATTCATCATTTGGAAAAACACTTGCCTGGTGCATTTTCCCAAATCCTCAGATGAGAGGTGAGAGAAGTAAGAAATGGGGCAATAATGCTAATCAGTGCACAAGTACAGATGTACCACCTGAGCACCTTGTAAAACAGCAACTCTGTGAACAAGATTTAGAGTTGCTTTGAACATCACTCAGCAATCAGCATCTAGTCAGCTTGCTTTTTGCACACTGGCTATGTGCCAGGTGACAAAAAAGAGTCAGTATATAGGAGTAGGTATTTGGTTGTAAGCTTTTCAATAGAACATGGCACTATTCATAGGCATTACAAAGCAAGTGGACCAAAGTGCTTTTGAACCTGAATAAAAGCTTCATTGTAGTCCAACGTCCTTTGCTCCAGGCACAGAAATCACTAGTGAGCAACCCCCCCAATAGGCACCCAAGCAAAAAATCAAATACATTTATGCAGGAGCTCTTTGCAAATTTTTAATGAAAAGATTTGTTCATTTGCAATGGAGCTACATCAGATCCTTGTCATCTGCAATGTCTGGAGAAAGATCACCCATGATCTGAAAAAGCAATTAATTAATGTTACAATCTTGTAGAAAATTGTGTTTTGGTGTTTGGGGATGTTAGGTTTTCTCCACAAAACTTTCCCATACTCTCATATTTCTAACTATATATCGAAAATCTAAGCAGGGTTTTAGCACACTCCCTCACTGTGAATGGATGAGTTGAGACGAAGTGGATCTGAGATTGGCAGAATATCAAGCCAAACATTCCTAGATCCAGAAGAGGAGCTTGACCTTCGAAGGGTTGTGAAACAAAACATGGTAATCCAACCTTGGAGCAACTAGGGCATATCTCCAATAATGATACCTTAAAGGTCCTTATGTGTATATCAGATTCTTGCACTCAACAAGAGACTTTTCAGATTTCCCCTTTCTTGTACCTAGATTGGGTCACTAGGAACTAAAGAATGAGAGGAAGCCAGGGGTGTGGAAACAGGATAAACTGTGTTCTTGGCTCCAGATGTGATAAAATCACTGGAACTTCTACAGATTCTGCTAAGGTGCTTTGAAATCAAAGTTGAATGTGACATGAGACTTCATTCTCATGAATCGGCTATCATCAATTTGGATTACCTACAGCCTGATTCTTGAACAAACGTTCTTGTCTGCTGGAGTATGAACTCAACTCCACTGCGGTATTCCCAAAACTTAGCAGATTGGAACTGTAAGAGGCAGGCATACCATCATAACTTCCTCTTGATGAGGATGGATAGCACCTGCCTACAAGGCTGCTATCTCATGTCTCCCTCAACCCACTGTGCTCCTCAAATGATTAATAACCTATCCCTATCAAACTTGATCCCAGTTGCACCACTGGATTCTCCACAACCAACTGCCATACACCAAATAAAAGGAAAGGACACGAAACACAGGGCTAGTCCAAAGCTTTGCATTAAAATCTGACATTTTGTGCACTGGCCAGTTGGATTGGTAGATGTCAATGTACTCACCACCAAATCCGAGAACCATTAGCTTGTCCTGATTGCAAGCCACCATAGGGCTCCATTGACTTCTGGGCAAAGGTGTGCTCACAAATGCCAAAGCTATGTCACTTGTGGAAGAGGTGGAAAGCAGTTGGGGGCCTCCCACCTAAATGTTTGCATAGCTAAAACTCATCTGCAGATATGTACTATAGATTGGAAGCATGCTCATGAGTCGCTATGAGCAGGTAGCCTTTGGTACCATCTGCAGATATTGGACCCTTGATCTCCAGTTTTCACTTTGTCCTTGCATGGCATTCAAAGTGAAGTGTGTTACCTGACAGTGCAGCTTAAACAAGGTTCCTCCTCCCTTCAGTGAGACCATAAGCTCTAGAACACCTTGCTGAATCAATTGCAGAAGGAACAACAGGAGAGCTATTGAGGCCTGCACAGGGACTGCTATATACAATTATACTATGCAGATCAAGAGACCCAGCTCTAGGTGTTGTCTGAAACATCAATCACTATGTGTTTAGTGATTGCAGGAAGACCAGAGGGTGACTTGGTGAAATGCTTGCAGTCTGCCTACACTGTCTTACAAGTATTTAGTGCAACCTGCCAACTTTGTACATCTCTGGATTTGTTATAGACTTGCTGGAGACCCCTTCCATGAAATCAGAATTCAAGCCAAGTCCAGAGGAAGAATCCAGCTCTGGCTCATCTTCAGATGAAGGCATTACATAAAGATTTCCTTCACCTGATGAAGGTGGGACAAGTGAGAGAACATACTCTATAGCCAGGGAATAATAATGGTTATCAGCATGAAGGCTTTCTGTGAATCATCTCCAAAATGTGATGCACCAGCACTGTTCCATCAGAGTGACCTGTGACAAGTAGGGTTTCCTTTTTATTGCAGCAGTGTGAAGGAGAGCATCACAGTGACAGGCTTGATTGACATTGTGCCATAGTCGGCAAGTAAGTCTCTACATGTCAAGAAGATGTAGATTCATCCTGTGACATCACCCACTGCCACATACTGGCTCATGCCTTCTTTGCAGCATTTGAAGACATGATACATCTGCATCAACCTTCATTGCTGAAATGAACTGGAAGTTCTCTGGCCAGGCCATCTTATATTGTCCCACTGGTATGTCCTCATACTCTTGCCTTGAAAACACAGGCTCTTGATTTATTTTGCCAATACCTGGAAGAACACAAATGAAGACTTGCACCTCCTGTCCAGGATTTTGTGGCATGGCTTGACATCAAATCATGTGGGGGTAGTGTCAGATTAAACTCTCCCTTCTTCCAGAGTTGTCATTATCATACAACTCATCAGCATTAGCAGTAGTCTTGAGACTACCTGTGGCGCTACTTTCTGCAGAACCGACAGAGGTCAATGACCATCACTCAATGGCAATAGCTTTGCTGTGTCAGATTCATCATGTGTCAACTTGTGACTCCCTGTACAATCAACAATGCTTTCATAATCTGATGCTAATGGATGTTATGGTGCATCCTCCTTACGGAGATCTCAAGTGTCTGGGCTGATGCTAGCCTTTCCAAAGGAAGCCTGCTGTAATCGTATGACAAGTTCACTGAGCTTCAAAGTGATCTGTTTTCTTCTCGATCAATCTATGCACTTCTCTTTTAATCCTAATCAATTATCAAGGACACACCCCCCTCTCACTTTCTCATCGGGTTCTGTTTCAGGGTTCATGTGTCATACAGTGACAAGATTGAAAAAAACATGCATGCCACAGCTCTGAGAAGAACCCAATCTCTTTCCTGTTGTGCCCATGCTTGTGGCCCAATTGCTCTAGGATGATGAGCATGAAGAGTGTCTTCTGAGTCCCTTCTCTCTAGCCCAACAGCATGACAGACAAATCAGTGCTTGTGTTATCATATTTCTTCATCCAAATTGAAGGCTTCACCCCAATTCCCCACCTGGTATGGTCACAAAGCTTTGTTGACTGAGATTATGCCATGTTCAAAGAGAAATTAAGTCACAACAAGCCTGGAAAAACAGAACAAACCATGCATGTAGATGAATGGCCTGTGTCTGCCTAAGATTTGATGCTATTATACTTTAACTTTCTGTTTATCAGAACAGAGTCTTGTTTCAGAAGCAGAGATGATTAAATACCACTCGAATATGAAATAAATATTGACTCACAGACATGTGTACAACCTTTCAAATCTCACAGCAAGATTTCATGCTAAATGGCCAAAAGATTCTCAGCTCACTGTAGATGACCAGAAGATCCTGACAACTCAAGACCTGTCTCAGTGCCTTACATCAAGAGGAGTAGGAACTTGATCAAATTGGCATGCCAACTCATTCACAAACAATCAGCCATTCACCTGGTTTCAGAACAGGACTGGGAATGACGAATCCTCTCGGAACTCAGAGTGTGATTTACAGCAACCTATCAAGCCATGAAACAAAAGACAAGAGTGTCCCTTTTTCAATAAATTACCTGCTGTGATGATCTGAACGTACAGGGAGTGACCACATTGAAAAAAACCTAGCAATCCACCAAAAGCTGCAGCATCTATCCTTCTGATCTCAAAAGTGTCAGATCAAAAAAGAGGAAATAACCTATATCCATATCACTGATACCAAAAACAAGAATTTCCAGAAGCAACATGCTGAAGCTACTTTGCAGACCATAACAACCACAAAATGCATAAGAATGTTGAACTATCAGCGTGAAGTAGCATGAAGTAGGGGGCTCAAACGAGTTCTGTTCAAGTGCTCAACTTGAGTCTGCAGGCCTTGCTCTCCTTTCATCAAACCAACCATTCCTGTCTAGCATATGCACCCAATACCTCTGTAAACAAAGACGCACTCACCTGCAGTGCAGAAAAGAACCAAAGGATTGCACGTGATTGACAAGGAGCATATGCATTCATTACTTTTAGACACTGACAAACACACCTGCAGTGCAATAATGTAAACAGAGGATTGAACCTGATAGTGAAGGAGCTGGAAGAGAAACTCTTTAAAACTAAGCAAGCATCAAATGTAGGTAGGGGGATGTAAGTATCAGTAAAGAAATGTCATCAAATTTGGACTGCATTACCAAATGCACATCACCTCCAGATTACACAACAATTTCCTGCTGCATGAAATTCACGAAAACCAAATACAGTAAGAACAGTCATGTCAAAGCAGGCATGCCCACCACATACACAAGCTGACAGTCCGTGACTCCTGTAGCAACTTAAGGATCAGCAACATGCTGTCATCACTTATGAATTGCATGAGCTCCAGGGCATGCAGCTTCCAGATGACAATAAATGAACATCATATCCCTAGAGACAACAAACTGGAAGTGCCCAGGTCAAAATACTGCACACAACCAAAATTGTGCAATCCTATCCAAGATTGGGTGTGAAATTACCTTCACTGCATCTTTTGACTTCTATGTGTTCAGATGGAAGAAGAAGAAGAAACCAGTGAAATGATTGATCCAATCCCAAAAGAAGACACAAATCCACCTCCAAGTCTAATCCCTGTCTTTGTGACATCTACACAGTGAGCAAGGCAACTTAGACTTTGAGTATCAACTATCCCCTGTTCCACAAATGATCATCAAAGTGCCTGTCAGCCTTTTGGTAATCAATTCAACTTCCACTACAAAACATTGAGTGCCAGGTTTTTTTTGCAAGAGACCTTTGTAGCCATCAAATGTTACCATATTCCCAAAAAAATCATGTTGCACATTACATTGCATATTTGTGAAGGTGGTTTCCATTTGTGGTTTCCTGAATAAAACATGACAGCTGCAGAATCATCTTTTGCTTATAAGACTATGCAACAAGAAACTGTTTAGGTGATAATATGAGTTGCAAAATGGGAAGCTGGAATTAGGGTATTAGGCAGGTGCCCTCCATTCATCCCGCATAGAAGACTTTTCCATGAATCTAGTTGTAACCAAAGAAAATTGCAAAAACCATTTACCACTGATTAGAGGAGCAAATACTCAGGATTGTCTGCAAAGTTGATAGTGTGTCTTCTGACCTGAAATGTTATGGGGTTCCAAAGTCTACAATGCTATCTGTACAAAAGCTGCATCCTTCCTCCTCCAAAATTGAAGCTCCATGTGGATGGGTGGCACATACACATGAGCTAAGCAAGCTGTTGTTGCAATGGGAAGTTATGGACCACCTTCAGAATGTCAGAAAATGTCACAACACCTAGAAGCAAACCTGGGTCATCAATCACCCATACTTGATGAACACGATTCTGCAAAGCCTTTGACATCACTTCTTCAAGTGATGAAGTTAGAGAGCATGTTACAGGAGGTGACACCATTTCCTTGCACTCAAAAGTATTCCTTGCATGGAATTCTGCTCCTATCCCTAACTGCTGTGCCCCACTTGCTCTGCCAAAGAGATCAATCATTGAAAATGATGACCAGGCCTGAAGTACTTCAGTTGTGCACCCTCGCAAATCACTCGCTGAAAATTTGCCTACAAGTTTCATTCCATGTCCCTGTTGTTCATCACATTCAATTGTCAAATATCTCCACTTGACCTCATAATTTGTTGGGTCAGAAACAATTAGACTATTCTTGAGTACAGATGAATAAGAATCAAGACCCTGGAAAACTCAAAAGTGTGGCTGCCACCAGTGTCTTAATTAAGACAAGTATGCCTTCACATCCCTGTAGAAGATGATTTTGAAAGCAACTGCAGAGCTGTGCTAAGAACTGGTCAACTTTCTTTCAATCTTCAACAGGGCAAACAAAGCATTGTCCTCTTAGCCAAGAAATCAGACATGGATACTCACAATGACAAGCTTAGGAGCATCAGAGCTGTCAGGTACACCATCCACGATTGCAACAGCTGTGAGAGAGACATTGCGCATGCACTTGACAACATCCATCACCTTCATATTGCAGGGGGCAGCAAGCACACTGGTTTGTACTATGCCCAAGGTGCTTATACTGAGCCCAGTCACAAACTCCAGGTCCTTGGCATGTGTGAGCAGAAACTCCACCATGTCTGTCTGTGTCAGCATGTGATAACCTGGTGATGCTTCCATGAGTTCCACTGGAATTTGGTTTGAATGATGCATCAGGCTCTCCACTGGAACCAAAGCTCGATGAATGCCTTTGCTCATTGGCTCCATGGCCTCATACACCCTGACATTCATGGAAACAGCATTTGTCACAGTACCTGAAAACTAACTAGCCATAACCTCTTCAACCTGATTATAGCATTGCGTCCTCGCCATCTTACTGCAAAATGGTTCTAAGCAAATTATCATCAATTCGACAATCTCCGACGATTCTACCTCTTTCCACCTACAGGGCCTGAAGGACATGAGTTCTTATTCCCATTAGCATCTTTTCTTCCAGAAGACAGAAAGTGCTCTCCTCCTAACCCAGATTGCGGACGCATAACCACATTACAAAACCAGAAAGGGACGAGAACGAAGAGCCTTACGAGGCGCTAGGGCTGATAGTCCAGAGACTGAGACCTTCACGCGAGTGACCGATAATAGAGGCGACGGTAGACGACAAACGATCCGCGAAGTCCTCCCCTTCCTCCTCGACGACGTGAATGAGGATGTCTAGCACGCTCACCATACCGATGAACTGCTTCCGCACATGTCCAGTACTCTTGTCCGCTTCCATAATCATGGAACCTCCCGCGCCAACCCAGTGCCCAGGCGGCGCCGCAACGGGTACCGCAAGAATGCTCTTGGCCAACAAGGCGTTCAGCGTGTCACCAACCGTGGCACTGTAAGGCACCTCCACCAAGCGCCCCTTACGCTGCACTAAATGCTGCACCTTGGTGTGCTTCAACACCCCCATTTTCTCCTCCACATTCTCCTCCATCGCTACCTCCATGCTTTGCGCCGACAATTAGTTGCTGCAATCTTGTTCCTCTTCTGGTACCTCTTTTGCTCCTCTGTTGCTACAACTTGGTCGTACTTTGTTGCAGACTTTGTGCTTCGATTCTGCACCTTTTATCACTGAATTTTTCCGCTACTTTAGCTTCAAAATTCTATATCTGTGGCGTACTTTCGGTATCGATTTTGGCGATGGTGAGGAGCTTGAGAAAAGATCCTAGACAGGAGCGCACTTGGCTCCGTTTCTTGGCACGAAGACACAGTTACTGGATCGTGCCAAGGTGGCGCCTCATCCCAATGGACGAATAGTGCAGAAGTATGAACGAGAGGAGGATGGTTCTATCAAATCATCCATAGACGTGAAAATTGGTGAAAATGCTAAAAAGAGGGGGGAAAGATGGAAGCTGGAAAGGGAGCATTGAAAAAGGGGAGATGTAGGTATCATGTGGGATTAAAACGAGTGCAGCAAATTGAGAAAGAGAGCAAAAATCAAGATAGAGGTAGGAAAAAAGACAAATAATATTGGAAGAAAGGTTCCATAGTTCCACTCCTCAAACTCATGCGAATGCCGCCTTCAGACTAAACACCCATTTTTGAATTGCCTTTCTAAAAAGTCATTTCCAGTAGGTACTTGCGGATTAGCTAGTGCAACCTAAAAAGAGACCAGAATCACTAGTGTATCACTCAAAAATTTCCCATATAAATGCCCATTTATTGCGATTCAATTTTGTTACTGAAATTAGAGGAGCAAGATTGCAATGAAACCTTACCGGAAAACATGATTTTGGCTGATAGAACAATGCAAAGACCCATCTTCTCAAAGCAAAGAGTATATATACTTCTACCAATATGACATATCTTCTTATGGTCAGAAGAACATGGAAAGTTTCTCAACAGCTAGCTGGCATCCTTCTAAGCAGTTACAATATGCAATCTTGAAGGAATTTGGGGATAAAAGTTGACAAAATGGAAACTTTTTCATAAGATTGAAGTTTAGTGAAAGCTTAACAAACCCCAGTTTCTCCATTAGGACTAAACCAGATTCTGTGCTGCACCTTGGACAGGTTACTTGCTTTCACCTAGATGTTCAAAAATCCAAGGCAACAATGCATTTGAATGCTCACTGGCTGCATTTGAATGCATCTTGCACACTAATGGCATGCCATATGCCCTGGCAAACCCCAAAGTTGTTGGCTTTCGAAACAGCCCTGGATGTGCAGATATAGGTTTGTTCCTTAACAAACTTTCTAAGTCTGCAGCTCACACATGAAACTTGGGTCACCACTTGCTCTTGCATGTACCTGTAACTGGGAGCATCTCCATAGGAGATTATGAGAGTCTTCTCAGGAATGGATACCATGCCTTGTCTTCCTTCAGTTCTCATTGTGTGACATGAAGTTGGTGTGAAGAAAGTCATCTCTCCAAATTTCTTGTGGTCCTTACCACAATATGAGTCCCTTCCCATGCACTTGCTGCGTAACACTAGCTACTGTACAATCTACTTGATTCAACTGGAGTTCAAGAAGAAAAATGATGCAAAGTCTGTTGGTGCTGAGCTCACTTCCATTTCTTGATGGTCCAATTGTGTTGTGTCCACAAGGACCTATTTCACCACAATCACAATTTAGACCCATGCACCTCACGATTAAAGCTCCTCCCATCAGCCAGTATATTTGAATTGATTTAAATCATTGTGCCCAATAAAAGTGCTTTAAGATTTTGTCTATGACTTTGAGTCTTTCTCGGATTTCTACATGTCCAGACAGTAATTTCATTGGGCCCTTCAAGCCATTAATACAATAACTCATTCTACCTCACAAATTTAACATTGTCTTCAACAGAACTTTGACAAAATCAACAGCATATGTTCTCAATGCCATTTTGCACTCTCCAGGATGCTTATCTATTAGCCAGATCATACCATTTCAAAAAAGCATGCCTGATTTTTCATGGGACATGGACCAATCTTGGTTTCTCCATAACTAGTTGAACCACCCACATGTATGTTGTTGGGCACAAATCCCACCATCAATCCTTCTTGTACTAGAGGCCATCCTTCAGTGACTCAGAACTTAGAACCCACACCTTTCAAAAAGTCCGAGGGAGTTAGAAAGTAGGAAAGATGCAGCAAAAGGAGATGGGATCACTTGTTGATGCCAATACCAATGGGGCTCAGAACCTCATGTCCCTGATGTCAATTTGATATGTAAGCCAAATTTGGATTGCTACAGCCTAGTAACCTATAGCTTGACAAACTTCATCCGTACATGAATTCTAGTTCACTCCTCAGGTCAATGGTAAGTTTGCTGCCACTTCCTTGGTGTGCTTGAAGTCCCACCTCAGATTGAAAATTTTTACCTAGTTCATATTTACTAAATCTATTAGATTGCTCAGATTTCCCATCCACTAAACTACATTGAAAATAGATCTAATAAGATATTTAGAAAAAGCAAACAAGAACTCTGGTGCAGTTGGCCACATCAGTCAGCCTCTTGTCAAACAAAGTGTTTTATTGTCTAGCACTATGCAACTAGATAATTTGGAACTTCAAAGTTAAAACATTTGGCTGGTAAAATGGGCTATCTCATGTGTAGGTATCAATGTGATGACGTAAGCTTTATTTGAGGAAGATTTGTAGAACGAGATGTGTTTCTCATTTACCTTGTATGCAAGGTCCAAAAAGAGTGCTTCAACTTCTGCCTCCTCTAGATCTCTTCCTATTCTTATCTTCTTTGGAGATAAACCAAAGTTGGACATGCATATTTCTCAAAGAACTGCATCTGAGAAATAGGGCTTTTCTTGTCAAAAATAAGCTCTGGTGGTATGCCATACAGAGGTTCTGTCCAAGAAGATACAGCCTTCCCACTTTCAAGTTTCACTTCTTTCTTCAAGTCTGTAGTTCCCAAACCACCATCTTGTACAATGAGCGACATTGTATTCATGAACTTCTGTACTCTACAGCTGGAGCTTCGCTAACTCCGCACAACAACACTTGATTGCACTTCACACTCTGTCAAATTTCAGTTACACATGTGCATTCCATGTAAAGTAAGGAAAAGATTAGAAGAAATGACAAACATCTAGTTCATCTTGGCCATAGGCCTTGAAACCCTATGGCTGAGATTTCAATAGCTATAGTAGCTTATGAGTACAGTTTCAAATTTTGCCATTCCCTATGACCTACATCCTCACCTACTTACCCCATGATGGATGCTATGTAGGAGGCCTACTATCTTTCCAGGGGACAATCTTTTTTGGGACTTATGGGGATGGCAAAAAAATTTAAAACTGAACCATCATAGAGTGCACAAACCCAGTTTGTACTATAATTGCATGAAGTTCTTGCAGTTCAAGACACATACATGTCAAAGGTCTGAAGCAAAAGGCAAAACATCCTTGCCACCACCAGAGTCCCTGAAACATCTCACTATGAAGCATACAATTACAAAATCACTCAAGCAATCTATCTCCCTGCTTCTGTATACCAACTTGGAAACATCCATACTGCATTTGCAAGGACCCAAAACCTGAGAAGAAAACAAACATAAAGTTTCTGTTTTTGAGAACCAGTTAGATTAAGTACCTCATGTACTTTGTGGGGACTATCGACACATATACAGTCTGGTGACAATGGCTTACTATTAAGAGCAAACCCAGATAATGAAAACCAGGTTGTCCCACTTCAGGATTAAGCTCAACCTACCAAACCTACTGAAATGACAATGCCCATTCATAGGATGCTGCCAATGTGGACAAACTTTAGAAACCATGCCCCACAATTGAACAGTAACATACTGATAGACCAGAAAACATACTAGTGATGTCATCAGCAGCACATTGTGTGCATGCAACAGCATCTCACCAATCCATCTCACACACCAAAATCCACTAAAACCTGTTGCAGCCCTCAACAATGCAAAGTTGCAGCTGAAATAACTCAGGCCTACTTTCCAATCCCTGAATAAAATCAAAACTGGCTTTGTTAAAGCAGCTGAAATCTATTCACATGCTGTAATTCAGTTTGCAAGTCCTAGGTTCTACAAATGGTCAGTCTCATCCTGTTGGAAATTATTCAAGCACAATTACAAGGGTTAACTAAGAGAGACCATAATTGGAAAGCTCTGTGTGCTGCAGTTTTGTGGCCATAGCCCATATGGCCAACGCTAGTGTCGGGGTATATCTTGAGAAATAACTATACGAATACCAAGCAAAGAAGAGGCACAATGAAACTTGGAAAGAAAATACACATATCTACATTTTGAGTACATGAAAAAAAGACAATTTATACCTGTCAGCTAAATGACGATCCCATGTTAAGGGGGTACATGCAGTGACTGGTGGAATCCCCACAATGCGGAGCACAGATGTATTGGATTTGTGACGATGTCACATAGACAAAAGACGACAGCATGTGGATGAGAAGGCTGGAGCTGCCAAATGTGATGACATCACCTAGACTGAGAAGACGTTGATCGGTGTCAAGGCCACGCCTGAGAATACATGAACTTCACCGCCAAGAATTGCTATGGAGCAGTCCTCCCCTCATGAGAAAAAAAACTGGCAAGTTGGCTATTGCCCTTGGATTCATTGGGTGCTCCCCTTTCTTGTTCTGTTGCTGGTTGGTAGGCTGGCCATTTGATAGAACCCCTTGTTTATAGTGTTGTTCACCATTGCAGTTCATGTTTTCATCATGGCTAGTGGACCCCCGCACTGTCCAACAGTCCATGAAAGAAAGGTTCGTAAAAGGAGAAAATGTCCCGGTCTAGTACCATGATGAAGACGGAAGCTGGCATTGTGTGCGATGGCGAGAAGATCGTTGCCGAGTCTTCATCTTCTTCGTGCTTGTCTTCTCTCGCCGCCTGCTCGCCCGCTTCCTTCCGCTCTTCCTTCCTTCCTTCCTTCCTTCCACAACAGTCGTAAGAGTGCGAGAACTAGGAAGGTAGGAGATGGGGTGACTAGAAAGGGCAAAAGACAACAATTCCCAATGGGACAGAATGAAACCCACAACCAAGTCTGAAGACCTTGATTGGGACCTCAAATAAATAGGAACGACTGACATGGCCTCACCACCGCCCAGAAGCTCTGGAATTATCACAAAGCCTCCTCAAATAGGCAGGAAAAGTGGAGAGTACATTGACTAAGAACACCCTTATCACCATATGTGTATCGCCCAGAAGAAAACATAAAGGACACACTGAGCTCTTAAAGTTCAACCACCACTCTCCAATTGTATGTGATTTCAACAACTTGTCTAAACCTGCAATTTTGCAAAAAATTGACTTGGTATCCACAAAAGACTTATATAGGTAATCGAACTCCAAAATACAAACCCATACGAACACAAGAAGCACGGAACATTGCACAATCAACCAAGCAATTGGCCATGACCGAAACAACACAAAAAGGAAAATGAAGATGGACACACAAGTAGGTAGACAGAGATATGGTGGCTCCACAAACAAAAATATGTCCATATAGAAAGCATCCGGAACACTCAAGTTGACAAGGATTCACCACATCGAGTCTATTGGCATTCTGGCCTTGAACTAATGATATTTACGATCAATCCATACCAGAATAAGGCCAATTGTACATGCAAATGAATAGCGCTTCAGAAGCAGTTGCGTAAGGTCTGTAGTAACTGCAAAAAGGAAGGTATTATTGGGGCCAGTTCAGACAAACAAAGTATTACAAACTGTAGGACTGCCTGTATGCAGGAAGGAAATAGAGAAACGAAGTGTCGCACCAAGAATGGGGCTGCCCTTATGACAATAAAAATGGAAAACAGAAGAAGTAGTAAACTGCCCACTGAGCTCCCAAAGTTCAAACAAAACTCTAAAATTGTATTTGATTTCAAACATTTGTCTAAACCTGAAATTTGGCCAAACGTTGGCATCGTCGTGATAAAAGACTTACAGAGAAAATCCCGGCACAAAACGCAACTTCTTATGACAAAGTAGAATATGGAACATTGCAGAATCAACCAAGCAGTTGGCCATGACACAAATACTAAAGTGCAGGACAATAGAAGTCCCACGGAAGTAGGTAGGCAGAGATAAGAATCTGAAACAAGGCTTGTAACATGAGGAAGCATGTAAAAAGGATGACCTGTGGAGACTACACAACTTCTTGCCTCCAGCACATTAACAGCCCACCCCACACAAACCCAAACTGCAAATACTGTTGATGTGAGAGCAACGATCAATACCACAAGCTGTCCAGTCGCGTCAACAAAGAAAAGAACTATAGCAAAAGATCCAGAGAGGAAGAGGGCTCGACAGTCCTGGGCTGCCTGCAAAGAGAAAAGAAATAGAGAAGCGTAGATCGTTACAAAGAAGTGACGGACTACCTGTACAGAAAGAAGACTCGTCACAACAAATATTAAAAACACCAGAAACCCCACCTTCCCAAGGTTGAATGATCTCTCACTGGTAGTACCCTTGGGTTTCAGCTCATCCACATCAACGCTAATGATGCCAAATTCTTGGTCATCATTAAAGCTTGGGCCAGCAAGAAGCTTCCTCCCAATAGGAAACTTTGTGATGAGGAGAACCCTGTGTAAAGCTCTCCTGTACCCCTTCTCGTACATCTCCAGTATTGCTGATGGTCTTGTAGCATCTGGGTGTTTTGAAGAGTCCATGTACTGTAATATCTCTGTTATACAAGGGAGAAGAATGCCAGCACTGGTTTGTTGTTCAAAAGCCCTTTGCAACATGATCCTAGCTTCATGGTCACTTTGAGCCACACCTCGTCCAAGAGCATAGCAGCATCCAAGCTCCACATATGCACAAGAATATCCCTGCTGAATGGCTAGTCGATAAAGCTCAACAGCCTTCTCATGGTTCTGTTCTGTACCAAGTCCATGCTCGAAACAAAGGCCAAGTCTATACTGTGCCTCTAGGTTCTTCTGCTGAGCTGCACTGCTGAACAATTTGAATGCCTTGTCAAAATCTTGCCATTGACTGATCCAGTTGCCAAAATGCTTACCTGCTTTCACCTGCTCCTGAATCCAATCCAGTTCCATGCCCTTGATGTGATCTGGCACGTGATCTCCATTGTCACATGCAAGGACGACTGTGAAACTGTACACATGAATAGGCATATTCTCCTTCAAACCCTCCTCAATGCACAAATTTTGACCCAAAAAAGATGACAACTTTTGGGCATCATTCTCAACAATGCAATTTAATGGGGATGGAAATGAATCTCTTAGGATCAACTCCTTGCAGTACAACAACATTTGGCAGATTTTAGGAAATTCAGGCCGTTCTTCAGCCTTTGTGGCCCAACATCTGCCTATGAATGCTGACAGGTACACTGGGCAGTAGGCCTTTGATGGTAAAGCAGGCCTCTTCCCTCTGCAAACTTTCTTATAAAGGTCCTTTCGAGGTACATCTGAAAATGGTGTCTTCCCAGTGAGCACCTCAAAGAAAACCATCGCAAAGCTATAAACATCTGCCGCTTTGGTGTACTTCGTGTCCTTGTTGTCCTCTTGATCAAATACTTCGGGTGCCCTCCATGGACTTGTACCCCTGTCCAGCGTGGTAAATTGGGAGTTCTCCTTTAATTTTGAAAGGCCAAAGTCTGCAATCTTGACATGCCGAGACCAGGAAAGTTCAAGGTTCTCATCATCCTTCACCACACTTATTAAGACATTCCTTGCCTTAAGATCCCGGTGCATCACATGGCTTTCATGCAAGTAGTTCATGCCGTGTGCTATCTGTAGCATGACATCAACAGCTCCAAGGAGGGGAAGAGGGGGTCTTCCCTCATTCCCTGCCATGCGACTGGCTAAGTAACTTTCAAGGTCCTCCCTCATTAGCTCTAAAACAATTACTTCTTGAGTTTCATTAAAAGTATGCCCAATGAACTGAACCACATTAGGGTGTTGCAACTTTGCCAACAAGTTCACTTCATTCTCAACATCCTTCCTACTTGTGTTCTGGGGACGTCCGAACTTAGCTGCTGCTGTCCTTCCCAGGAACCCGCACTTGAACACTGTTCCAAAGGACCCTTCTCCAAGTCTTTCCTTTCCATGCACGTCAACATCCTCAAACTTTATCAAGAATTGGCGTTGAATGGATCTCCGTTTCAGGTGTTTTGCTAGATTGTAATCATTATTGGTGTTCCCTGAATCTAAGCAGGCATTTATATGCTGGAATAGGGTCTCCCTGTCCGAATCAGATGCTTGCTGAACAGCTGACATTGGCAATTCTGAATCCAGGATGGTTGAGAGGTCAGATTTGAATTTGCACCCAGCTTCTGCAATTGCAATCTTTAACACCTTAACACAACTGAGAAACTCTTTCAAGTGGATTTCAACCTTCTTTCCAACTGACACAGAATTGGACAAATTGACCATTGACCTCCACCAATCCTCGGTGGCCCAATCTTTTGCCAACCTCTCACCATAGCACATAAGACGACACAATTCTGCGAGAACTTGTTTGCACGAATCTGGAAATCCTGCATCTAACTCTCTATCCAAGTTTAGGAGATATTTGTCCAGATCATCCACTGAGTTCATGTATATGTCTGCAAGGAGTTTGCACAGCTGTTGGTTGAATTTGACTTCTCCACACTGTTGCACCAAGTTGCTCGCTATTTCTTTGCATTGGATGTACAGACTGGTCATGTTGGAACAGAGTGTATAGATGCACCCTGCCAAGAGAATGACATCGGTACATCATTCAGAGCCTAGTTTCCAATAAGCATCTGTACAGATAAGAAAGCTCGGTCCCAGAGAATGGGCAGGCAGTATGCATGTACTCGTAGAACATGTGGGTGAATGCTTAAAATTCCGAAACCACAAATGCATACCCTCTACATTTTGCAATCGAAAGGTTCGAAAATAAAGCTAGAGCTGCAGTGTTGGAAATTGATCTAGAAACCTTTGAAATCGTTTAATGAAACTGGTATGCACTACCGCGTGAAACTGTTCGGCGTTTGTTTATTAATAGCAAGAGAATCCTAATCTAGTGACAACTGAGAAAGAAATGGCAAACAAGGACAAGCAAAGATCAATCGTTTCAACTACTAAGTTTTAAACATGTCTGTTGTTTACCTATATAATGTGTTGCACAACCGTGCCCGCACAGTAGGATGATATAACACAGCAAGATATGATTGAGTCTTGACCAATAGAGGAAGAGAGCTGGAACTGCAACCCAATAATATTTCCACTCGAATCGCTGCAACTTGGTTTTCGATTCCTGCTCGGATGCAACTTGGGTCAAACAAGGGTCTTGTAAACTGAACTTTTTGCTTTTGCCTCCAACTCCTCAATATGCTTGTGCAAATCTTACAACCGAGAATTTTTTATTTGTTAGCATTGCCACTTAGATCTTGAAACATAAAGATGGATTGTTACACATAACATGTTCATTACGTTTAATGGCACTTCATTGACACTACGTAAATACTCATGAATTGGCAGAAACCAAAGGAACTTAGAAAATAGATCGACTTGTCAAAGCTGGTCCTGTCAGAATTTTTCAGAGGAACCAAAACTAAGGTGGAAAGAGCAAGACTAACATAATTCAGGCCAAACTAAGAGTGGTGCCCTTTTTGAAATTCCTCTAACAGGTCAATAAACCTTGTCCTCTTATAGCCTGAAATTTAATTATCTAATTATTTAGTTATCTAATTTAAGGAAATTTTCCATACTCGATAGAGCCACAAAATTCTAAATCGATCCCCTCTTTGCCGTGGATATTCGAGGATGCCAGTAGGCAGTGATCTTAAGTCTAACAAGAAGAGCAACTTTGATTATGGAGACAACTTAGAAGCCTAAAAGCCCAATTAAGAACTTCCACTCACCTGATGTGCGCACTGTGAAGGATCTCTCGTCGCTCAGGGGCTCGAATCTCGATCAAGTGGTCTTGAAGTTTTCAATTTTTCAAATTTCTTCCTGATGGCAGAAACAATCGCTAGTGAATTCTCTTTTCTCGTTCAACGGCAGCCTTGAGCTGCGTCAAGATTTCGTCCAACAGATGGTACTCCTGTGGCACTCAAGCGTCATGCCCCAGAAGTAAAAGGCACTAATCAGAGATTGAAACAAACCGGGAGGATTGTTCTCTCGCACCTCACATAAAAACAGAAATTCCTTAAATCAGAGCATAGTTAGAAAGAAACAAGAAGCGACGGAAGAAGAGGGCACTACCAGAAGAAGGAAACTAAGGATATGAGGTACGTGGAGGTGCAGGTGCATGCGGGGACGTAAGTCAACCGAGCCCCGGCGGCGGCTTAGCGGCATGGTCCACACACCGCGAATCCTGCCTTCGGCCCCTCACCAGTCTGCTAGCTTTTTCTTGCCCTCCATCACCTTGTCTTTTGTCTTTTGCCCCCGACATATTTCCGATTTTACTTTCTCCCCAGAATAGAATATGTGCAGGAGTAGGAGATTGTATTAGGTGATATCCAATTGACTTCTCACAAACTATAAATAGTGATGTGGCCTCCTCCAATGCAAAGGAACATTATTTCCTTAGTTCATCTTCCCTTTACATTACTAGGAAACACGGTTTTAATCATTGTGTGCGTTTCACTCATTTTCAAGTGGATTAAACTAATTTCAGTATATTATATTACAGTGACATCCTGTACAACTTAATGGAATTGGCAAGTGGATGAGGTCATGTGGCCATGACCGGTGAAATCTGAATGTATTAGTCTATTATAATGGCAAGTATTAGATTCAAAACAACGATAAGTGACTTATTCCTGATGATTTTAAAGTGAAATACATATTGATGTTTTTGTGGTTATATAGTGATTTTTTTATCACAATTTTACTAATTGTTTTAATGGGATCAAAGTGAGTGCATGGGTCCAAGCATGCTATTACTTGAATCACACATGCCCATGAGACCATTGCGTTATTTTTAGAATATTTTTAGAATATTTTTAATACATATTTCAAAAAACATTAAATTTTCTATTAAAAATTTAATATTAATATTTTAAGGTATATATTAAAAAAATCCCAAAATATGTCAATAATGTTTTTTTCAAATTGTCCTTTTATTGTCAATACTATTTTTAAGTTGCTTGAAAGTAGCTTTTAAGCAATGGTTACAAGAGGTTAAAAATCCTTATTCATATTTTTCACCCATTAGATTGATTCCAAATTTTTATGATATTTACAATATGTATTCACAATAACATTTTTTTTAAAATTATTTTATTTATTATTATGAAATTATTTTTATAATGCAAAGTTCAAAAAATTAAGTAATGGCTACAATTACTTTTGGTACATGTTAATATGACTGCACTTGCATCAAATGATATTTTAAAATGGTTGTGCATTAAAATTCGTGTCAATATGGGTCCCTAATGATTTTTAAGTGATTAGCCATGTTAGTGATTCTAGAAAGTCTCAATATATAGCACACTATATTATATGTTGCATGACTAATAACAACTTCTATTAACAAATTTTCTAGTTTGTTGGATTAACATAAGGGTCATTCACGATTGGGGTACCAAAAAGTAGTGTATTGAAAAAGGATTGCAAAGGACAAATTTGGATTTATTTTTATTTTATATTTTTATAATTGTAGTGGATTATTCTATGCCAATAAAAAGAATGATGTATTTTTAAATTAATCTACTAATTATTAAAAAAATTGGATACTATGTTAATGTCTTTTTGAGTCTTGTAAACTAAAGGAATCAAGTGTTTAAAATACATTTAAAAAAAAGTAATCAAAAGGAAGGAATAAATCGTACAATTGATTTAAATTTTTCTTACAACAAAAACATGCCCCCTCCTATGAAAGTACATGTTCATTGGATGAACTTGATGAAAAACCAAATCATTAAAAAATTTCAAAGTCTTGAAAATTTGAAGGAAAGGGCTTCAAAGCAAAGGATTCATTTTTTAAACCATTTGATAAAAAATGATGTTCAATGAGTTCAAAATGTCTAATTTTAGATGCAGGTCACATGTGAAGGAAATAAACATGCCAAAAAACATGTTTGGTTGTTCATTGAAAATCATTTTTGGATTTTCTAGGATTTTCTACATTTATGGCATTAAACTAAAAAAATCCATACACAATTATGTATGATTGTGAAAAATTACCATTAACACATGAATTATCTTATATTGGATTATTCAAATTTTCTCACTTAAGTTTGTTTCATGTAAATGTTATTTGTAAAAAGTAGCTCTAAAAGGTCCTTAGGACATCTTTTCCTTTTTTGATACCTCAACCATGAATGGACCCATATTACTTTCACACCTTAATTCTAAACATAAGTTTGCATTAACATTCATCATTGTAAGGTGCAATATTAGTGGCTAGGCTCATTATAATTAAGTGGTGGGATTGATCATCATATTCCATGTCATTACATGTATTAATGACTTGGAGGTCATTTATATAATAAAAAACTTCACCATAATCCAAATCTTCCAATTCCCATTTTTCTTGTGTTTAATTATAATCACACATCACATTAGAATTC
The DNA here is from genome assembly GCA_963920785.1 of Sphagnum contortum. Classification (NCBI taxonomy): domain Eukaryota; kingdom Viridiplantae; phylum Streptophyta; class Sphagnopsida; order Sphagnales; family Sphagnaceae; genus Sphagnum; species Sphagnum contortum. Next base: position 6,031,102 of record OY987291.1, on the reverse strand, counting down.
AAAAAGTTTAAATCCTTAAAAGTTGTGTCATTTTATTTTCCCCATGAACAATTTTGGTCATTCACATAGTTATGTGATCCATACATTATCTTTGGTAAGGGTGTGATAATCTACCTTAGTCATCAAACACTATAATGTCATTCATATCATGTTAAAGATTACATGGCACTAAGTCATAAAGCTTACTCCTTAAGATTCAAATTGTTACCCTATACATGCACATGTCCACATGTGATCCATAAGTAAGATTGGTCATTATGGCACTTGTCACTTTATTCATTTTCATTCAAGCATGGTCATTCATATAGCAAGGTGGTCCATACACCACCTTCACTAAATTGACAATTTGCCCTAGCTAGTCACAAAATGTTATTTCATTGATTTCATATTGCTACTTGGCCTATGTAGATCATTAAGCCATAATTAAGGCTTAATAACTTGAATTAATTTAATGTAATGTGTTGCTTACATGCATTTTTAAAATAAAGTGCAATGGTGTTAATTTTTCTTAGCCCCTTTGCTTTCAATCATTTCCTCTTCCCCCTCCTTTTCCTCATTCAATTGTGGTTTATATATGTTAGCCTTTATAAAATACAACACATTTTGCACAAAAACTGATACTATTACAGCCAATTCAATCACTAAGATTAGAGCTGGTTTTATTAGCATTTATGTCATTAGTGGCCTATGTCATTCAATAGGACTTGGTTTTGTCACTATGATCTATGTCACTAAAGAGTCATATGTCATCAATTACTATGCCATGAAAACCTATCTCACTAAGGTTTGTTTCAATTCGACTCAAGGTGTACTATGTCACTAAGACTCGTGTCACTTAGCCTATGTCACTCAAGTTTATAGTATCATTAGGGGCTTATGTTAATCATGCATGTTTCACTAAATTTATTTAATGTTTATGTCATTTAAACCAAGTTTATTTCACTAAGGTTTGAAGTTTGTGGATAATCTGGGCTTGTATCATTAAGGTCAAATCATTTACACCTAATCTTAATGACATAAACTCTACTTGTCATATATGTTAGCCTTGTATTCTGAAATTTGCTAAAAACATGTTGGAACATGCACATGGACTTTTCAAATCAAATGGTACTTTTGATATTCATGCTTGCACATTTCACCTCTTCCTCCATTTCATCTATTTCTTCTTTAAACCACTATCGATCACAACATGTAGTGACATTTTAAAACGTCCCACGACAAGACATTACATATTGAATCTTGGAATGAAATTCGAACTCTTATGAATTCATAACTTTATTATGTTATGTGTACATGTCAATGTGCACACTTTGTAACAAGCTAACAATTCCCATTGAACAATCTACTTACATAATTTACAATTGCAATTCCATGAAATGTATTAATGGCATTCACCTTAAAACTATGAAATCCCATACCTTTTCATGAACAACACACATATTTGAACTTTCTCAATTGGCATTTGGAGTCCAGAGGTAATGAACATTTGCATCTCACATTTGTATGGGGTAATTCTCCATATGTACATCTAGGATCACTTGTATCACTTGTGTCAAAACAATAAGATTTGCTTTCATTTCCATATGCTTAACAACACCTTGCAACACATATTATCCTAGGTTGGTGCATGGAATAGTTTATAGGAATGACCTCCAAAGTCATTAATAATGTCATATTCAAGATACAATCATCATTAATCCCACCACATAATATTAAACATGGCCCTTATTGCACCCTACGATGATAAATGATAGTGTAAATCAATTTATGGGATTAAAGGGTGAAAGTAGTAATATGCCAAACATCAAACAAAAATATCAGTCAGGGGGGAATGGAACTGTTGACTTGACCAATCCACTTGTTTAAAGTCTAGAGAATGGTTCCTTGTAGCTAGTGGTTTGGGCATGCATGGTGGTTGTGCAATGACATGTCCCTTGCCATAGGACCCCAATCATTAGGAACATCCAAAACCACTACCAAACCATTATAGTGGGATAGGTGCATTCCACTCAAAATTTGAGTGGAATGGTTAGTGACTGGGATCATTTCCATTAGTAGGGTCAAAATTTGAGTGGAATGGTTAGTGACTGGGATCATTTCCATTAGTAGGGTAGGGACGCATTATAATTAAAATCCTAGTCTTTAGAAATTTCATACCTTGTAAATGGAGTTGGCAACACTTGCTTCTAATTCCTTTGTGTGCCACACGTGCCACTTCCTCCTGAGGTGCAACATTCTATATACAATCAAACAATAGGTCAGAAAGAAAAAAAACAATAGCAACATCAATATCCAATACTTTGCCTTAAAGAACAAAGCAATAACATTACATTAACAAGCACAATAATGGCTCCATTTCCATGAGCAACTTAGCCAAACAAAAAAACCAACAACTACTTGACCATCAACAACCCCATCCACAAAAACCTTGCAAACATAAAGTTATACATGTGTATGAATGGGTGTAATCATGGTTGGGCCTTTAACATGCACAAACATTGCATGGTTGGGCCTTTAACACAGCAATTGCTGCATAATTTGCGTTGAATGATGCTCGAGTTCGCGATGTAAATCATTATGAATAAGTTGCAATGGCTTGGTAGCTCGAGGTTGCATGGCCTCTTTTTGAACTAATTCACAAGATTGCTTCCCACAGATGCAACTATCACAAAAGATAGAATGAAGAAAGTTGTCTCTGCAAATTTCATGTGGCCCTTACCACACTAAGGGTTCATTCCCATCCAATTGCTGCATAACAGTAGCTACTATACAATCAACTTGATTCAAGTGGAGTGTTAGAAGAAAACTGATGCAAAGTTTGTTGGTGCTGAGCTCACTTTTGTTTCTTAATAGTCCAATTGTGTTCTATCCACCATTTAAACCCATGCACATCGAGAATGGAAGCTCCTCTGATTAGCCAGTAGACTTGAATTGATTTAGATCATTGTGCCCAATGAATATGCTTAAATATTTTGTCCATGACTATGTTTCTCAGATTTCTAAATATTCAGACAGTGATTGCATTGGGCCTTTCAAGCCATTAATCCAATAAGTCATTCTACCTCACAAATTTAGAGTTGTCTTCAAACAGAACTTTGACAAAATCAGTGGCATATGTTTGAATGCCATTGTATAGTGTCCAGGATACTTGTCTAGGGGTCAAATCATACACCTTCAAACATATGTGCATGATTGTTTATGAAGCATGGACCAATAATTTTGGTTTCTCCACAACTAGTTGAACTAACCACACATCCCTTTGGGCACAAATCCCTCCATGATTCCTTCTGGTACTTAGAGGCCAGCCTTCAGTGACTCGGAACTCAAAACAGGCACCTTTCAAAAAGTCCAAGGGAACTAGAAGGTAGGAAAGATGCAGCAAAAGGAGATGAGATCACTCATTGATGCCGACACTAATGAGGCTCATAACATCATGTCCCTGATGTCAATTTGATATGTAAGTGGATTTTGGATTGCTACAGCCTGAACCTATAGCTTGACAAACTTCATCCATACATGAATTCTAACTCACTCCTCAAGCCAATGGTATGTTTGTTGCCACTTCCTTAGTGTGCCTGAAATCCCACCTCACAGATTGAGAATATAAGCCAGTTCATACTTATTAAATCTAGCAGATTTGCTCAGATTTCCCATGCACTGAAGTACACTGAAATAGACCTAATCAGAGATTTAGATTGAGCAAACAAGAACTTTGGTGCAGTTGGCCACAGCAGTCAGCATCTTGTCAAACAAAACATTCTGTTGTCTGGCACTGATGCAACTAGATGTAGGCATTTATGATCTATCAGACTTTGGAATGTCGAAGTTGAAATGGCTGGCAAAATTGGCTATCTCATCTGCAGGTATCAATGTGCTGATGAAAGCATTATTTGAGGAAGATTTGTAGAACAGGATGTGTTTCTCATTTTACCTTGTATGTATCTGGCTACAGTTATGAACATCTGCTATGGGCGGAAACTTTGTTGACCATACTCTGGAGGCTTTGCAACAATGTAAGGCTTGATGTGATGCTGCCAAATCCCAAAAATCATAAAAAAATTGGAGAATCTTCTGCATCCAATTTGAACCTCAATTTCCTTGTTTTGCCGACATGTAGAAACGGAGATTACCGTCAACAACATGAGCTTGACACACCTATCATATTTCAAACAAATCAAATTATTAGCATGAGCCCAGTATTCAAGGTAGAGATGTTTTAGTCTGTATAGATTACTTTTAGAAACATGCATCTAGGGTTCCTGGTGAGTGCACCTGTGATGTCTTGAGTAAGCTGCCAAGGCATTAACAAACATCCTCAACCATAGAAGAATCTCTTGAATATCCCATGAAAACTTTGCCAGAGCATACAAGGCTTCAACTTTGTGTAAGTGATGAGGTCATTTGGTGTAGACATGGAAGATAAGTTCTCTAACCTCTTAGTCATGCCTTCCCATTCTAGCAAGACCACCAGTGCTACATATTGCATATTTATGGATAAGGATAGAGATGATCTATCTAAATAATTCAAGCTCCAGCCCCAGCTATCTAGAAAAGTCAGTCAATTGCCCATAACAGCTCCTTATGACCTTCTCTAATTATTATGTCCAGCACTGAGGTGATGTGATGGTCCTTGGCAATTCTCACCTGGATGGCTTAGGTTCAGTTACTACTATCAAAGTGTGTATAGTTCACCATCATAACACATCATTTGTTCTCTGATTCCATACCTCGCATCCAACCCATCCAAATGAAACTTGTTCCGAGGCATGATCCAACCTTATGTGCACCCATCCCTGTGCTCGAACAGGCAAACAACGTCACTTTCTCCACTCAGCACAAGATTCTTCCCCTGATTTCACCCCTCCTGCTTCTTACATGTCCATATTGCAAGAAGAACTGTACATTCTCCTCATCCTCTTAGGCATACTTGTATACAATATGTTCAATCCCCTGGAAAATAGTTGATCTTGCTGAATGCACAGTGGAATCAGGTTCTTAGAATCTTCAAAGCTTAATGACCCAGAATGTGATGGAGTATTACCACTCAAATGATGTAGAATGCAATGCCAAAATTGAAGCAAAAGCTTTAGGGCAAGGAATATGCAGAGTACCTTGGAAGGGGATTTGGGAATATGCAATTCCTAATTGTAGAAAACATCCAAGCTCAGTCCTGATTTTGGAGATGTGTTGAAGGTAGTGCTCGATTTGATGTCAGCTACATGGGAGAAGATCTTAGGTAACATTGTGCAGGTTAGCACAAATTGGGAAGAAAAGTCTTTTGCAGGCTTCCAAAAACCAAATCCACATTCATGGCTCCTCAAGTCTCATTTTTGCTGGTTGCTTGGATGGTTGCTTGACTTCAAACTACATTCCTGAATTGAGCAAGGGACTGCTAATAACCCTAATTTGGCAAATGTCAACTAGTGCCAAGGAAGAGTCAGGATTACTGCAGTTGTTACCATGAAGTAACACAGGGCACACATGAGAAGAAGACAAGCAGTTGGCCATGGCCAAAACAAAAAGTACAGGAAAAGAGTAATGATGCTAAAACTGGTAGACAGAGACATCGTACCCTCAAAACAACCCATGCTAACATTGTCATGTCAGAAGGAAAATCGGGTGGGAAAAAACGTCTACAAGGATTGACCACAAAGAAAATCCTAGTACAAATGACAACTTTTCAGGACAAAGCAACACACAGAAAATTGCATAATCAACCGAGCAGTTGGCCATGACCAAAACAATGCAACAAAGGACAAGAAGGATGACACCCACATAGATAGACAGAGGTCAGGTGCATTCAGGACAACCCGTGGGAAGTATCTGTTCTCATAAGTGAAATCAGGTGGACAACTTGAGTCTACAAGGATTGACCAAGAGTCTGATGCAACTAGATGTAGGCATTTATGATCTATCAGACTTTGGAATGTGCTGATGAAAGCATTATTTGAGGAAGATTTGTAGAACAGGATGTGTTTCTCATTTTACCTTGTATGTATCAGGCTAGAGTTGTGAACATGTGCTATGGATGGAAACTTTGTTGACCATACTCTGGAGGCTTTGCAACAATGTAAGGCTTCATGTGGATGCTGCCAAATCCCAAAAATCATTAAAAAATTGGAGAATCTTCTGCATCCAATTTGAACCTCAATTTCCTTGTTTTGCCGACATGTAGAAACAGAGATCTTCAATCAGTTGTTTGTTTGTTTGTTTGTTACTAGAACCGCTTGGGAAAAACTCAATGTTGTCTTCGAGCTGCTGTCAACAAATACACTGTGATCCTAATAGTTCTTTCTAACAGCAAACTGACTGTGACTAAAATTGGTGATACATACCACTCCTGCAAATACAGGCACATTACTGCACTGTCCATGACAGATCCTCTGCAACTGCAGACATAATGTCTCAGCTAAAACATGCCTTCACAAGTATTGACAATTTCTCCAAATCGTCAAAGGTACCCTAAATAGAATTGAGAGATGACCGAATAAAGAGGGTTCAGATATAACTAATGAGGTTACAGAGGACAGGGACTTCAGATCAACAACATAACAGCAACAGATCCATGAGGCAGCAGAAGGGGAATCTAAGTCCTAGAGAAGAGATAAAACAAAACCGAAAGCTGAGGAGGGGTTTGATAAATAGTGCCAGTCATACACGTTCAAAGAATACCATCAATTTCCAGCAAGTTCACCTCATCTCTGCTTAACCTCTGCATACCACATTACCCCAGATAGGTGGATATGAGGGTCCATTGGACATCTCTAGGAAGCTCAAAAGTGACTCCAGGCATGGAACCGGTAATGTCCATATACTATACAGGTGCTAAAGACCATCATTTCCCTGATTGGAATGAGACAAAGCCTTCCATAGGGTTTCCTCTTACATCCTTGTCATGTGTCAACATGTTGTGATGATTGTCCACCTCCTGTTGTCTTATGCTATGCTGCTCCCAAAACCCTTGGAAGTAGCTTGGGATCAAGACAGCATTTCAGTTCCATGGTGAAATTAATCAACAGTACCTGGAGAGGAAGCAATTGGCAAAGCACTGGAACATGCTTTTGGAATTTCCCACAGGGGCGTCTGCATCAGTACTAGAATTCCCTTTCTCACTAGTCTTGGTACAGGTATGATCCTTCACTGCAACATCAGCCCTTGTTGCCACTGCAGACTCTGGAGCAGTTGTCTCCACAGATCGTTTCTCAAAATCAATACAGTTCTTCTCGGGATCAGGAAGAGTGCACAGAAAAGCTGTCAACATCCTAACGACCTGCGCGAAGCTTGGACGGACATCAGGGTCTTCGGCCCAGCAAGATTGCAAGATAAAGACAAGATCTTTATGGATATTCTCAGAGACACTTGGCCTTACATTTTTGAAGGCAGCAGCGTAGGCTGCTTGAAGGTTTGACATGCCTTCAAAAGGCATCCTATTAGTAAGAAGCTCCCACAAAACAATTGCAAAACTGTACACGTCCACCTTGTGGTTGTAGTGCTTCTTCTCGCCATGTCGTAGTGTGACTGTGCTGTAAAGTTCTGGAGCCATCCAACGGTAAGTTCCTGTCTCCGCCGTCATCATCTCGGTCAATGTCTCTTCTCTTGCCAGCCCAAAGTCCACTAGCTTCACCGTCTTCTGATCAGCCGTTAGCAAGAGGTTATCAGGCTTTAGATCTCGGTGAATAATGCCATTGACATGCAGGCAATCCATGGCTTTTGCAATATCGAGCGCAAAACAAACAGACGACCTCATGTCCAACAGCTTTGGCCTCATTCCAAGCATGTACTTCTTCAACGACTTGCCCTCCATCAGCTCGGTAACTATCACCATCAAAGGCTCCTTACACGCTCCAATGAACTTAACTAGGTTTCGATGCTTCACCCTTGATAGCATTGCCACCTCTCTTATAAACCCTGCCTTCAGCTTCGCTCGGTCTTCCGGCCCGCCTGCAGGCTGCAAAATCTTCACGGCGACTCTCTGCAAACCGTACTTGCCTTCATAAACCTTCGCGTGCGCACCTTCTCCGATTTTGGGACCGACGAAGAGATGCTTGGGGTCAATGATGAATCCCGCGTCAAGGACAAAGGCATCACCGGTGTCCACTGCTCCTAAGCTCTCATGGGAGGACGACAGGATCCGAGTAGTCTGATGCATCGTGTCCCTCCTTACAGAGGACCAACCATCCTCAAACCCCATGGCCTGAGCCCGTCTACAAACCGATCGCCAACATCGAACATTGAAGTCACCGCTTCCACCATTTAGGCTTGCCTGTTTATCCGAAGTATGTCAGAGCTGCTGGGCTATATAACCCGCTTGCGTATCTCGCACACCAGATTCCATCACAAGAGGCCAGAGGAAAGAGAGGAGCGCAAAGAGCATGGCCGATGCAGAAAAACGATTAATCTTTCGCGGCACATTCCTAAACGCACAGATCGACGCGAAAAGCTGGGGTGTCTTTGTCGCTCTCCTACTGTTATGCTGCTGGTGAAGGAGCTTGGTACTTGCCGTTCTTCTCCCTCCGAGCTCCAAGTCCTCTAACCAAAGGTGGGGGGGTGCACACGTAAACCCTCACGATGTGGGGTCCATGGGACGAGCATGGTCGGGGTCAACATTATCACGTACATATGTTTTCCCGAAAACAAGATGAGATCTCAAAATGGAAGTTTTTTTCTTTTCTTGATTTTAGGGCTGGAGGGGGGGGGTGCATAATGGGGAAATTGGGGAGTGGGGGTGGAAGAAGTCCAGGGAAGGAAGAACAAAAAAAAAAGTTTTTGTTTTATTTTTTCCCTTTGGCATTCAAACATTATGGTTTGATGTATAGTTTGTTCTAGTTGCCTTCCTGAGGTTCTTTTACAAAAAAAAAGAAGTAATATGATTTATATTTTATTTTCACAATTGCATTGTGTGTGTGTTTTCTTTGGGTGGTTGCACCTTACAATTGCATGCATAGGTGGTTTCAGCTGCTTTGTGAGGATTTGTTTTTCCCTTTTCAACAATTGCATGTTTAATTAATTTTTGTCATTTGCATAGAAGGTTTTTAAAATATTTATTTATTTATTTATTTATGTTCCCAATGGGTGATAGATAGAGTTGTGTGTTTGGTCAATTTTTCTTTGCTTAAATGAGATTTTTAATTTTATTTTTCTTCAAGGCAATTGCACCAATAATTGTATGTATTATTAATTTCAGTCACATGTTAAAATATATTTCTTAGTTGATTATTGTTTTCAGTCGATAGTTGAATGGTCGGTCACATTTAAACCTTTTTAGAAGTATTTTAGTTACAGTCTCACATATAAGTTTTAGTTGAAAATTTATATAGAAAACATGTTGGGTATACTATATTCAACTATATTCTAAAATGTCAACTGAATTAGTTGGCATTTAAGTGCCATCAAATTTTAAATAGACTTATTTGTATCATGTTAATAACTTCTTAAGTAATCAAGACTTTGAAAATGCAAGAAAATGTAAAAGACTTGTAGTGAGAATTGTGTCCAAGTTGAACTAAAACTAGATGCCGGAAGTGAAATACTGTATGCCTTGTAAGAGATGGTTTGAACTATTGGATGGTGTTATTAGAATAAGTGAATTTTGAATGGAGCTAGATTTTTATAAGTTGCACAAAAGTAGGAGAGAGGTTCAATTAAACTTGGTGGCTAAAGAATTAATCCAATCTCTGCATTTCATGAAATAACTACATGATCTTTGGCACATTTCGACTATTGAATCTAGGGTACATGTTTATGACCAAATAGCCCCCTTGGCGGCTAGAGAGTAATTTCATTAACAAAACAAGTCCATATCCATCATTCATCAATTACATACATGATTTTTGCCACATTGCATTCCAAACAATCCAATAACAATTTGCCACATGATAGTACATACATTAATGAAAATGATTAGTTATTTATCAACCTAATATCTACTTAGGCTGGACCTTTCCTTCCATGCTTAGGGTGTTCATTTTAATTATTAATCAAGGCCTTTACAATAATATGGATCCATTAACTGATGTATGATGAATTGTGTTTCAACACTTGTCCAATTCTTGATTTTGAAAGGAACTTCAATTCTGGGTCATCCCTAGAGTGTTCATTTTAATTGTTTAATGAAAACCTATTATAATAATTGATCCGTTCATTGATTAATGATGAATGGTGTTTCAACCTTTGTTTGACCTTCTTGATTTTGAAGGGAACCTTCAATTTCAGTCCATGTTTAGGGTGTTCACTTTTATTATTAATCAAGGCCTATTATAATAATCCAAGGGTCCATTCATAGTTGGGGTACCAAAAAAGGCCAAAAAAAGACTTGAGGATTTTTAAAAATTAATTTTTACAAATAATATTTACATGAAATAAACTTAAGTGAAAAAAATTGTATAGTTCAATATAAGATAATTCATGTTTTAATTGTGATTTTTCACAATCATACATAATTGTGTATGAATATTTTAATTTAATGCGAGAATGCAAAAAATCTCAAAATGAGTTTCAATGGACAATCAAACATGTTTTTTGACATGTTTATTTCATGTGACTTTCATATAAAGTTAGACACTTTGAACTTATTGAACATAATTTTTTTATCAAATGATTTAAAAAATTAGTCCTTTCCATTGTACTCCCTTCTTTCAAAATTTCAAGACTTTGAAATTTTTGAACAATTTGATTTTTCATCTAGGTCATCCAATGAACATGTATTTTAACATTATAGTACTTATGAGGGTAGGAAGGTGAGCACGGTAATTATGTGTGAGGTCAGGTCCAGATAAAAAACGGCCAAAAACCAAAAAAATAAAGTAAAAAATATAGTGATCAGTAGCAAAAAGAAATGGACTGTGATGAACCCATCTGGGGTCGAATGAAAAATCGCGGCCCATCCAGTGGATAGAACGGCCAACTGGTACATTGGTGGCTGCTGGTTCACTCTGGCCCTGTAGGCACCTTTCTCTATGTATAGGGTGTATGTTTGTCGGTTTGATTGCAATTTTTGTATCAGTTTGCTCAACTTAGTGGAGAAAGGTTGGTTGAGAGGGAGGGGGTGGGGGGGAGCGAATTGTATCTTCGGTACAGGGGTTTTGAGTAGTAGTTTAACGAGTGGTGTGGCTGGAGTAGTAATGGCGTATAGTCCATTTGCATTTGACCGGATTCACCAGCCTGCATTTGCATTTGACCGGATTCCCCAGCCTCCATTGGCATTTACCTGGAATCACCAGCTTCCATTTCACCGGATTCACCATGATGCTCTGGAGCAGCTTCCAAACCTCGCTTACACTACGGTTGATGCCCCTGGATTGGGTAAGAAGGAAGTGATGTCCTTTTGAAATTGTGTATCAGGTTTGGCTGGGGTGTGCTTTTGTTTTTGGTTGTTGGTTTGGAACTGGATGGAAGTGTTGGTTTGTGTTTTTGGGGTTTGAGAATTTGGTGGCGAGGCAGGGGGGTCTGTCGGCAGATTTGTGCTAATTCGGAGGAAGCTTGTCGGGTTGTTTTGTGCAGGCCGACTACTCGTCTTAGGATTCCAGCACTATCTTACGATGCTTGGGACGACGGTGCTAATCCCGACTCTTGTTTTTAGGAGTATTGGAGTAGAGCCGGTGGGTTCTTCCGGAGAAAGATAAAGAAGCTTTTGTTGATCTTGAGCTGTTTTTAAAAACCCTAAGTTATAGTATTAGTTTACTAATGGTACATAGTGTATAGAGGGTGTGGAATGGGCTTGTGCATAGGTGTGAAGGAGAAATGTTGTGGCCAATGAAATTGCTGGATTTGGTAGTCTGAATTTTTTTTCTCGCTTATCTTAAGTGAACTAACAGGATAAAATGCGTAATAGGGTTTGCTAGGTTTGTGAGAATTTGAGAGGACCTATGGAAGTGGTAGAAATGGACTATAATTTTCAACGTTCAGCAGAATAAGGTCATGTGTAAGCCGAGTTTTTTCTTGGGTGGTCTGAATTTTTAGTTATCTTGAATGAATTAACAGTTCAATCTCTAATAGGTAGCAACTTACAGACAGGGTTCTTGCACAGTACTTCTTCACTTTGGTTTTATTCTTTTGGGTGGCAGGCCGTCTTGAGCTCTTCGCTACCGCTGATTGTGGTCCATTTGCTGAGGGTAGTAAGATGATTTAGCTTTGCACCATGTCATTGCAGAATGATTTAGCGCTAGTGCCGCAGAGCGCGCTTTTTGTTTCAGCGATCAATACTATGCTCCAGACCAATCTTGGTTCTAGGTTGCCGGCAGTTATGGGAAATTCCTTCTATTTTCTGTCTATCACTCTTTCAATTGTCAATGCTCCTTCCATCGTCGACATTCCCGACCCGCATGAGGTAAGCGACATCACCCAAAACCTACTTGAGGTTCTCGATGCAACTTCAAAAGTCTCTGCCCTTGTTGTTCTTGTTATAAAACAGATATTTCCTTCGTTCTGCAGAGACTTCGGCAAGCAATGAGGGCGACGCAAGGAGCCTTCATCGCTGGGTCAGCACTGACTATCATACTCGGATTTAGTGGCCTGTGGGGCCGAATTGTCAGGTAAAGGAAACAGCTTTACTGATCAATGGAGCCCAGTCAGTTGGAGGACCCCACTGGTTGTCACTCATGCCTGATTCTGTGCAGAGGACTCATGGAAATCAGACCTAATACTATTCCTGTTGTAGACATGAGACTTTTGAAAGGGGATGTGATTGAAGTGCTGCTTGATACATCTTCATAATGACATATGACTACACAAAATCTGCAGGGTGACCATGATCAGCCCTATTGTTATAACCCCTATCACAGCAATTGTGGGTTTTGGCCTTTTGGAATATGGATTTCCTGGGGTATAGTTTTCTCTCCTCCTTCCATCTTGATTTTTGTGGTACAAGATATTCGTTAGTGTTCTTTGGACTTTCTTGTTATGTTTTCATGCAACCTGCTGATTTTGCATCAGCATCAATAATGCTGTATGTGCTAATTTTTGGTTGTGAGTTATGACTCTTTTCTTGGTTATATCAGATTGCAAAGTGTGTCCAAATTGGCATTCCAGCTCTTCTGTTTATATTGCTCTTTTCACAGGTAAATCTTTAGCAAGTGCCCTGCTGGATATATTGTGTGCGCTCTTTGATTAGTCTATTTACTTTTGTTGTATTGTACTCTATTTGAGCGTCAATGCTCCTCGATGACAATGTATTTTCAATTGTTTTGATGGCCAGTACTTGAAGCACATCCGCATAGGATATGTTCACATCTTTGATCTCTTTCCTACTATCTTCGGAGTTGTCATTGTATGGGTCTGTGCAACTATTTTAACGGTAACTGGAGCTTATGACCATGCAAGTGCACTTGGACAACTTCATTGCCGCACTGACCAGAGTGGTCTTGACTAACATGCTCCCTGGTATTACATTCCATCAATTATCATCTACATGAATTCCTTGCTCAAAATAAGAACTATTTCTTTTCTCTTGAAAGAAGAGCAAATGTAATTGTGCCAATGAAGTACCTCATATCTGAATTTCAATCTTCTGTTTGTTTATACTCAGGGTTAGGATTTCATATCCTCTTCAGTGGGGTCCTCCAACTTTTGATGCTGGAAATGCTGTTGGAGTTATGTCAGCAGCCTTTGCTGCTCTCGTTAAGGTATCATTTTTTCAATGGTGCTTTTGCATTGGCAAATCTGTTGTGATTTCTTTTTTCCCTAAATTATTTGCATGGTCTTTTACAGTCAACTGGTGGCTTTTATGCTCTGGCTTGATTGGCAGGAGCAACTCCCCCACCAACTTCTGTCATAAGTCGAGGAATTGGATGGCAGGGAATCGGTCTCTTCTTAAATGATATCTTTGGCACCTTCACTGGTGCAACTGTTGCTCCGTAAGTGACATCAATACTTCCGACTATGGTATATCAAGGACTTGTTCATTTGATATCCAAGGATTACTGCAGTGTTGACCTTGGTTTAATTTATTGTGTTTGCAGGGAAAATATTGGGCTAATTGGACTCACACGCGTAGGAAGTCGGAGAGTAGTCCAGACTGCTGCCATTTTCATGTTTTTTTTCTCTATTTTGGTGAGTACATCATACATTCATGGCATTGAATATATTTGTCTAGTTGTTTGTGGAAAACTAGGTGTTTCAACCAAAGGGGACATTTATTGCATGCAGGAAAATTTGGAGGAATCCTTGCTGCCATACCACAACCCATTGTAGCTGCTATTCTCTGTATGACTTTTGGAATGGTTGGTAAGTATCTCCTGATAATAGCAATTTAAGTTTGTAGGAACTTGATTTGTTGTGCAGATATGGTCATGCATTTAATCTGATTATTTGGATTGTTTTCTGTTGAAACAGCAGGAACTGGACTTTCAATGCTTCAATTTACCAACTTGAATATTCTGCACAACCTCTTTGTAGTTGGCGTCTCAATATTCCTTGGGTTGTCAGTTCCTCAGTATTTCTCGGAGTTTACTTCACGAGCTTATGATGTCCCTGTCCACACACATGTACATTGGGTAAATTCTCAACTTTCCAGTTTATGTTGGACTGGCTATGATGTGCATTTGTTTCCACCATTTTTGAACTCACATGGTTTTTTGGGTGGTGCAGTTCAACAACATACTTGGTTCTCCCATCATTATCACATTTCTTGTGGCATCTGTTCTGGACAACACACTTACCTGGCATATAACCAAGAGGGACCGTGGTCTGTTATATACACACTGGTTTGAGACTTTTACATCAGATGCCCGAAATTTTGAGTTCTATAGTCTTCCCTTCGGTCTTCACAAAGTCTTTCCACCAGATTCTTTGGCCAAAAACTAAATATTGGATAATTATTTTGGATAAATTTATTTCTTTCTACAATTTTATTGTAGATAACTTATATCTTTTGGTGAAATCTATATATCTTCCTAGGTGAACTTTCATTTTGTCTTGGTTAAAGTTTTATTTCCTGACAAAATGTATATCGTTTCTTAGTAAATTTTTTATCACTTGGCAAAACTTTTATTTCTTCTTGATTAAACTTTTATCTTTTGACAAAGCTTATATATTTTCTTGGCTAAACTTTTATTTTTTGAATAAATTTATTTATTTCTACAATTTTCTGTTTTCTTTTCTTGTTATAAAATATTTTATTTTATTTTTGTTTCAAATTCATGAGTCTATTTTTAAATATTTTCTACAATGTACAATAATAATAAGCATGCATCTTTTTGTTTCAATTCCAACAATTATTGAAGTACTAGAAGGACATCTCTTTTGCAACCCTTCAACTGCTAATAATCCCTATAGAAAAGTTTGAAAATTGAATAGAAATTGGTTGAGAAAAACTTATGGGCATTGTGAGCAGAATAAACGAAAGTAAAACTTGTTCTGTTTCTAGTATTTTAAATGCATTTGTAAATATCTTTCTGACATGGGATGTTGTAAATTGATATAATGCTCTATATGGAAAAAGGATGGATGAATCGATTGAATTGACGTGCTCGTCACATTGATGTAATATATATGACTTGTGTCATACAAAATGATCTCAACCAAAAAGTAGATTGTCTATAAAATAGCAAAGAAAAAATATATATCTCATGAAGGCTCCATTTCAATGTCCATGGCATTGAAACTTACATGTTAAATCAATACTGCAGTGTGGTACAAGCACTGTGAAACACAGTGTGGCCCTGTACCGTATGTATGCTGTGGAAACTGTCATATACCTGCTTCACAACTAGTTGAGCCAAATGAGCACCCAGCAGAATTCAAGGTCACAGAAAAACATATAGAACAAAATGGGTGTCAAAAACAAAAAACTCATCTTGGAGCTGAAATTTTCACTTCAGACAGGAAAGGCAAACTAAAAGTTGTGTTGCTGAGTGGGAACATAAGAAGGATAAAACTAACAAAACTGTAAGAGGGGAAAATGTGGAGTGTTTGTCAATGAGCACTCATGAAAATCAACCAATCTAAACTCAACAAAAAGAGAGAGGGAGAAAATGCAGAAGCTTACCTCAGAAGTGCAGCATGGATCTGAGCTGAAAAACTCACTCCTGATCACAAAGATAAATCTTACTTTGAAGTGATGGGTCCTGCAAAAAGGAAACTCAAGTTGTGTTGCTAAGTGGGAATAGAAGAGGTAGAGGAAAAAGAAAAAAAATTGAGGAAGGAAATGTGAGTGAGTGCTTCTCAAGAAGCACTAACAAAAATGGAACGTTACCAAACCTGAGCAGGAAAAACAATGTAGTGAATTAAAGAAGCTCCACACAAGTTTTGAATCACTCAGGCTAATGGTATGTTTATTGCCATTTCCTCATGTGGGGTGAAATCGCATGTTTCCAATGGAGATATTGTTACTAGTTCCTATTTACATCCTAAGCAAATTTGCTCAGTGGTTTTGCTAGAATCCTTCATCAAATTGTGGGCATCCACACTATGACCCACATCCTCAAAATCATTTGTTGCATCCTTGCCTGTTGTGGTTGCAATGGAGACAAAATGCAAAAGACCAATTTTATTCATGCACTAACTATTTGGAGCTTCAAGATCTATGCCAAGATTGAAACAAAAAACAAAAAAACAAAAAACAAAATCACCACAAAAACAACAACCCCACATAGCTCATTGAAAATATCAAGGTAAAAACCACCAATTTATATGAAATTCAAAGCGGTGGTTAGAAAAATATATCAACCCCAAAAATTCAATACCTGATGCAGAAATAAGGACATCATCCCCTCCAGGATGGTGTTCTAGAAATTTCGTCACATCATAGACCTGCAAAGCAAAATAAAACATGGATTATGTTGATGAAACAAACTAAATTAATATTTGTGGTATATGCTGGGAACATAGCCACGATGTTATATGATTATATGCTAGGAACATAGCCACGATGATGGCTATTGAAACAATCGCAGCATGCAGCAGCTTCGCCGAGGAGTTACTCCCGCAAACAGCCATTCCGAGCGGGGATGGGGCGGCGATTTCAGCGATCTACGAATCAATTGCAACAGGTTTGCACACCTGCTGCATGAACGATGTTAGAAGATGCAGAAACAAGATTCCGAGTCAGTAATAAGTATCCAGACATAACAATATAAAAGAAAATAGAAAACACGTCGAAAGACATTGCTGGCGATCAAGTCTAATCACGCTGGAGCACGATCATCTCTTGTAATGCAAATACACACTACAAGACCAGAGATCTACATGCAATTGCAAACATAGGACGGAGGAAGAATTCCAATTACCTGGTGATCGGATGCTACCTGCAAGATTTCAAGGAGCACAAGGTTAGCGCTGAGGACCGAAAGCCAAGCGCGAGAGAGAGAGAGAGAGAGAGAGAGAGAGAGAGAGACCACCGTTAGGCATACCTGAGGGTTCCTCACTACACCGTGCTATTTCTTGATAAATTGTTTTTTACAGGATGTCTTTCTGTATTACTGCACTCAGTGACAAGTTTTTGAGAGAGCTCTTTGTACATACATATAGGAGCATCATAAAGCACCTCAAGCAGATCCCTATTTTTACCATTGAGCAGGTTCCCAGCTAATTTGGGAAGAGTGGCATGGGTGTCCATATTTTTCCCCTAAGGTTTATCAGTGCATCTGACATCATGTGAAGTAGCTTGAGACCAAATCTTATCTTTTTGCAGTATCCACAGGTTCAGTGCAACCCATGCTTTGAAGCTAGTATCAAGCAGATTGCTGTGTAGACTATACTTGTGTTTTTTCCCCCCTAACATATCAGGGTGATGGATAGATCAAACTTCACATTCAAGATCTGACAGTTGATGTCCCACTGCTAGCTTGCAAAGAGAAATCTGTCAAGACAAGACAGATTGCCAGATTCCATAGAGTCACAGCAAGTTAAAATCTACATTACAATAGAGTTTTTGTCCATTCTTTAGTACTTGAGAGTGTGCTTCATGGCAATGGGTAGATGTGAACCATATGTGATCTCTTGTTAAAAACATCAAGCAAATGGATTGCACCTGTGTTCCAAAGGAGTCAAAACCTGGTGGTGAGAGGTTCAATTCCTACAGTATGTGATTACAAGAAGAAACGGAGGTGAAAACATTTTTTTTCTAAATGCACAACCAATTGCTTGGAAGAAACAGAGGCATTCAGAGTCTGTCATCCCTCCTGAGTGAGGTTCTGACTACTTTAAAATGCATTAATGTGAATAATTATAGGTTGCCCCATACTACAACAAATGCAGTCAGCACTATCTGCAAAAAAATACCATGCACACATCCCCCCCCATCACTCCCTCTTCCCATATCCAGGCCTGGAATGCATTTGTTGCACAGATAATAATGCTTGTAGTGTCCTGAACATATTTGAATCCTTGAAAGGCAGCCCAAATTGAGGAGAGATTCAAATGAAAAAACCAAGATCTTTTATGTAATCACACTGAGGAGAGAGATTGAAAATATCAAGAGAGACGAAAGATTTGTTTCCATACTTGTCGAAAGTACCATGTGTGATGTAGGAAAAATGTTAGCAGTGCAAGTATCACAAAATTTGAACCACCTGCCACCATCCCCCCAGATTAGATGATAATGTCACTGAAACATGTTCCAATCTTCTTCTTCTGAAATGCTGTTGAAGACCATTGAAAGACTGTTGAAAGCAACAATTGAGCAGCAATTAAGAAGAAGAAGTACATGATTGTAATTTGTTTAATGCCTTACAAGGACAAGACATCTGCAAAATTCTGTTCGCAGTTTCAAACCTCTATCCATAGACAAATATATATTGTAGCTGATCTTAATCCAATCCCTCCTCTTGCAGAAGACAAGTGATAACAACAGAAAGCAAACAAAAATGAACATTCCCCTGCCTCACACAAGCTGAGGCTTTACTCACCGGCAAAATCGGTGACCTTGTCAAACCTGCAAGTCGCGGCGACTACAAAAAAGGAGAATTGATACACAACCTGCACATGACGAAGAACATCACAGCCCCATTCACTATCAGCTATTGATTCATTCCCTATTGCTTGCTCCTGGATGCATATAACCGAAACTTGTCTGTACTATTGCGAGCGCATAGCACAACAAACGGTTATACAACAAACACTCCAAATTGCTCACTGAGAAGAAAGAACAAAGTATGATCCACAACATACCGTCACGATCGCGGTAATAGCCAAATAGTTGCTATCCAACACAAACGTCATGACTCCTCCTTACTCCTGCTCCGATTCCTCTTCCTCTCGCTCTCTGTCTTCTAGTATGCCTTGCTTTCACCGAGCAAATTGCTCTGAACAAAACAACTGTGACTGAATCTTCTGGAAACTCCGACTTCCTTGTTGTACAAGTGAAGAATCATTGCGCTGCTTCAAAGATATATAGATTGTATTGCTTGCGCTCCTGTACAAAGAAGAAGAAGGAGAAGAAGAAAGAAGATGCAGAGAAACTCATATTCATTTTTCCAAGAAACAACAGTAGTACGGCATCGCGTACCTAGTCTCTCTTGTCGCTTCTGTTGTGTCTCCTCGTTTCCTCATTTCGCTTCGGCTTCATAAAGACGACGAAGAGGAGCTACCTAGTAAGAGTGGGGGAGCTTGGATCCTTTGGACGTGAGCTTGCCAACGTTCTCCTTTCTCTGCGACGGCCACGGTAACTATGCAGTCTCCGGACATCCACGCACGTACGTTTTCCAACGCTTCGAAAACAAATAGGCTTCAGTAACAGTGACGCTCCGATTTCATCCAAGAACTGTCGTCGCATGTCAAGATTCCGACATTCATCCAAGACATTTCATGAAATGTCAAGATTAACATATTTCATCCAAGACATCCAAGATATTTCAACATTAGATCATTCATCCAAGATATTTCATCCGTGAAAGTAACCACATCAAGAAATTTTCATCCAAAAATGAAATCCCACAAAGTGACCACGTTCAGAAATTTTCATCCAAAATGTAATCCCAGAAAGTGACCGCATCCACACATTTCATCCCGAAAATGTCATCCCAAAAAGTGACCACATCAAGAAATTTTCGACCAAAAATGTAATCGCAGACAGTGACACATCAAGACTTTTCATCCAAAATATTTCATCCAAGAGATGTAATCCTAGAAGCTGACACATATCAAGTCATTTTCATCTGGGGATTTTTCATCCAAAGAAATATCATCCCAGAAGAAGTGACAAAATCAAGACATTTCATCCAAGAGCTTTCAAATTTCATCTGAGAAATGTAAGCCCAGAAAGTGACACATATCAAGACATTTCATCCAAGAGATTTTCAAGCCAGACAGAAATGTCATCCCAGAAGTGACAGACACATTTACACATTTTCATCCAGGAAATTTTCATCGAAGAAAATGTCATCGCAGAACAAGTGACAAAATTAAGACTTTTCATCCCAAGAGATTTCATCCAAGAAATGCAATCCCAGAAAGTGAAAAATATCAAGACATTTCATCCAAGAGATTTTCAAGCCAGACACAAATGTCATCCCAGAAAGTGACAGACACATTAACACGTTTTCATCCAAGAAGTTTCATCTCAGCAGAAGTGACATATGATGACATGTCATCCACGAAATTTTATTCCCTGAAGCCAGTTACGGCATGTATGAAGAATTTTTCATCCAAGAAATTGGATGACTATATATTGGTAAAACGTTTTGGAAAGGTTATTAGTTTCATTTTTACAACTGTTTACAGTCCTAATGAGACAGTATTCATTCATCCATCCTTCTTTAGTAGCAGATCCATTGTTATTCATTGGATTATATAAGTATAGGATTATGCACTTGGATGAATAGTTGGAAAATTCTGGTTTGATCTACTTCATGCCAAACATGTGACCTATAATTAATATTATATCTGCTAGGTATTATTAACACAACATGAACACCGGGGGGTAGTGGATGCTCTTGGTGCCGCTGCTTTTGCTCTGGTTAGTTTTACGTAAAACTCTCTCTCTCTCCATGTAATTTTTACATTCACAGGAGTTACTGAACTTAGATAGCTAATTTTGTTCCAGATCAGAGCTGGGCATGATCAGAGTGTGAGAAAATTTCTGGGTTGAATACGTTTAAGCACCGCCGTATAATAACAATTAAGGTTCTCACTAGAAGGTTTCGCCAACTACTTCTTCATCTTTCTTACTCTCTTTTCATTTTGGCTCTACTTGCCAACCCTAAAATTCAAGTATGTTGAAGTAGCTTTGTCCAAATTGGTTTCACCAAACTTTTCCTTGAGTTCATGTTTTGACTCTATACTAATGTCATAAGGGCAATCCAAGTATGAGCCACAATACATGGAAAGTGGGCAAGGGTTCAATCTTTAAAGAGTTCCTTCTTGAACATGTTACTCTTAACTTTAGGATCACACTACATCCTCATAAGCGAAGGAAAAGTTTGAATAGCCTAATTGGTTAGGAATACAAGCGAAAAATACTTGCAAGCACAATTGAGTTCAATATGGGCATCCATCTTCAAAATTCAATGAAACTCTTTTTGAGTGGCTTCTTTTTCGTAGAATAAAACCAAATGACAGGAGTATCAAGCGATTAACCAACGATTCAATCGTTTGGGGTATACTTCGACCCATTATAAGTGGGGGTAAATCCGTAAAATCCATAATTTTTTCCAAGTTTTTTTTTCGAAATAATGCAGTATTTTGGATAGAAAAATTCTTTGTGAAAGATATGAAGTATATTCTAAATGAAATGAGTATTTTTGTCGGAGATCCAGGACCATAAGTATCGATAAATGGAATTACCTGTAATTTGTTGCCAAAAAATATCAAAAGAAATGGACATAGTTATACTTAATAATGAAATACTAGCACTGTCAACCCAGCCAACAACAAAAACCCCCAATCAGAACCAACACCTGTCAAACTTCCCGAGAAGTACAAGGACTTTGTTGACCCAAAGTCTCATTCTATATCATGGGTTTGCATGAGAAATTTGCATGTCAGGAGTTTTGGTATTGATTTTTGCAAAATCAGGGAACATTTATCTCTTGTTTTGAAGTCTCAAAGCTCAGCTCATTTCATGGACTGCTTGGTATCCTTTCTTTCAGAGAAACCCTCTGTCACATATCTCAATTTTGGTTATTTTTTCCTTCTTTTGGTGCTAGTCTTAAATTGTGCACAGGATGTGTCTTATCATGTTTATTTGTGTTCATATCTTCTCAAGTATGTAGGTCAGATAATGAAAGGCTAGGACTGAATGTGAATGCAGCTAAGATCAGGAGGTTGGAAGTGGAGATCTTGAAGACCACTACAGATGAACTTTTTAAAGAACATGAATGAGGACCCTCAGAGGCAAGCTGGAATTTGTCCTTAAGTATCTGCACTACCCAGAGCGATATAGAAGTGCCTTGTTAGCAAGGGTTTAGATGTTTTATTTATTTATTTCAGGGTTGATGCCTTCATTTGTTAGGCCTCTCTATGCCTTTGGTCAAGGTTCCTGCTTGTCCTGGGACAATCTAAAATGACATGAAGCTTACCCTAGTCACAGGCTTGTTTCAGCTTGAATGAGGATACTATTGACCTGTTTGATTAGTTATGTGACATGTCTCTTGAGTGGTATCCAACATCATGACTGAGTCTTCCCATTGCTTTTGGAAATGTGGCAGAAACTCAGGATGCAGGTTTTATGTAATGGGTTGCCCAAACTTTTGGGCAGATCATTTATTTACTTATCTACACCCACCATTAGGAGTTGATGAAGTCAATGGGCAGTCATGGCAGCTCATCACTGCTAGGTATTTCCTATTTCATCTGCTATTCAGAAATTAATATGAGATTCTGGTATCTATGATTATTAGATATATATAATATTAGCAATTATAATCCTTAAATTGAAGGTAATGTCTGGTTACGACTTTATTTATGACAATTGTTTTCTTAGTCAATAAGTTGGGCAAATTTTTTTTTGTTTAAGATGTCTATGGATGGAGTTGCCTCTTGATTTGATTTGGTTCGACGAATGCAACCTGGTGATGATTTGCAAAATCTGTGGATGATGTTTGATCACATAAAGTGTGTTCAAGGATTGACAACCATGGCCTATCACATTTATGACCCGGTAGACTATTATAAGTTCATGATGATTGAGGTTTGTGACATGCAATTCGAAGACACAAAAGCTCAATGCATTTTGTGGAGGAAATTGAATGTAGTTGTTGAAAAGAAAGGGTCAAGGGTATGCCCATTTTCAAGGGGTTCATGGTAGATAATGTGTAAGTTAACTTGAATGTTCTTCAAATTGTTTATGGGATTAGAGATCCTACTGTGAAGATGGTTGACAAAGAACGAACGTGTTTTTTCCATTGGACTCAATCTTTTGATAGACACACCAAACAACTTATCACACATGAATTCCATGATCAACACAAAACCTTTTGTTATGATTACAAAAAATTCATGTCTTTGGAAGAAGTTGACCTTTGATATGCTACCATTCAATCATGGTGGTATTCATTTAGAGTTGCTAGCAAGGGTGCTATTCAAAAGCTCAACAATTGGCTCGACTTCTAGCACTTTCATGTGCGACAATGGGGAGGTTTCATGTTGGATGTAAGTTGTTCCCTATTACTATGTTGAAATTTTATTTTCCACCTATCCTATCTAAATCTAACCATTCCTTTTATGTGTTTGTAGAAATTCTTTTTGGATGAGGAAGTTGATATGTTGATTTGTAAGTTATATGAAATAGTCCATTTGGTTACAACAATTTAGCAACATGGGTATTTGCTTCTTTGCTACAACGTTTGATGATTATGTGTGAGCATTCTTGCAATCTTCATTGTATTATGCCTTTTTACAAGTCTAGGTGTATTTAAAATCGGTCTAGACAAGAATGAATTACACTTGCATAGGGCCAATTAGTTTGGGGACCTAGTCCAAATTGCTACTATAGTTGCCAAGTACATTTCAAGCTTTGGTCTTTTCACTAAAATACCCAATTGGAAGGTGAGGAAGTGTTTAAATTAACCAAATGCAAGGCATACCTTCCACCTGGGTCAGAAGAAAATTCACACAAGCATGACCATGTGAACTTCTCTCATTCAAAAATGGCCAATGCAACGATTCTAATCAACTAGTCGTCAGTTGTGGATGTGGGGGAGACCAGCCACCCTAATCCTATTATCATCCACAATGGTGCGAAGGTCCTTGAATGCCTATGTGGGGATGGCATTTGGTGAATTGAATGTTGTCCCCCGAACTCAAGCAGTCATTGTTCAACGCTGCAAAAATACAGTAAACGATATTACAAAGCTAGAATCATTTTTAAACAAACAAATCATGGTATTCTTGCTTAATGTTATGTTGGTTATTGGTCTATAGCCCAAGGTGTATCAATTGAGCTACATAAGTTTTGGTTTTGTCATGATGACCTTATGCGTTGTGTGGGAGGGACAAACAAGAAATATGCACTTGATAGGCTTGCCTTGCCTTCCTTATGGCATGTGCAAATAGGGACAAATCTCATTCAAATTGAGGTGGTGGCATTGGAGGAGGTTGGTTTCTTGCTTTTGGAGAAGCCAAGATGTCCCTTTGTTAATCAAGTTGGGGATGACATAGCTACACCCATGAACCACCCTTTTGCATGTGCCTTTCGGAATCTCTTTGGCGATGGTACTTCTGCCCATGTTTATAAGCCGTTGGATCTAGATGCTTAGCCCAAATCAAGAAATGGGAAAAAAATTATCCATTTTGCATGGTAACTATCCATTTTGCAAGAAAAAAGTGGGAAGTGGGACGAACCTTTGAAGCCACATTGTTAACTCCTTCAAACGTTAGACTCCTCCAGCATATGGATGGATTTATCACCTCTTTTTAGGACCGCCAAAAAACCATACACAAAAGAGGTAACGATTAATGATTACTTGCTTGTAGTTGGGTAAATTTTTCTTTCATGATGGCTTCGTCCTTTGGCAAGTGGGGGTCATGGGTGCCATGTAAGCACTTGTATTACATTTTGTAATAGGCCATGTATTTTGGGATTAGAAAACCATCCATCCACTATCCATCCTAAAATTGGAATGAAGTTCATAGATTATTAGATCGTGCCAAAGTCATGGAAGTAAATTAAGTTGCAGTGTCATTAGATAGTTGTTAAATAAAATTGTTATGGGTTCTATTCTTTTGGAATGCATTCTAATGCAGAAATAAAATATTTTTCAGCCTGATGTGTGTAGTGCACTATTCATTAATTTTTCAAGCATTTTCCCATTCTATCATTATGTGGACTTCCTACCCTTCATTTATTGTGTGACGTGATTTACTTAACTTACGCAAGTTATTGTTTCATCTTTTTACATTGTAATCTAACTTCTTTGAGTTTCACCTTTGACACCTTTTTTTTATGGATGAAGTTGGACATGAAAATTATGTGAGTCTAGTCATTTCCATTTGTCATAACTATTTTGAAATTACTTTCATCCATACACTCAATTTACCAAAAAAATTCATCCAATTTTTTTGTATATTCCTAATTATCATCCAAAAGTTCATTCATGCTCCATGTTCATCCTAATATTTCATCCAAATTTTGTAACTTTCATCCATGTACATGTGGTTTTCATCCCACATAACTATTTTGGAATTAATTTCATCCATACATTTCAACTTGTTGAATCTTTCATCCAAGACAATTTGGCTACTTGTAATTATCATCCAAAAAGTTCATTGATGTTCAATTTTCATCCAAACTTTTCATCCATTTTGTGACTTTCATCCATGTACATGTGGAAAAATATTTTCCACATCATTCTTATGTGGCATACAAATATTTAAAAATATTCTATCTCCATCATTAGAATATTACATTCCTACTCACATGTTCATGTTCACATGCTCACATTCACACTCATGTGTTCGCTTCGTAGCATCGTTGCCCCATCAACATCGAAACACACTAGCTTTGAAACTAAATCTTCTTATTTCAGATCTCCTTGTGTCATCAAGGAGTTCATGATAATAGTAAAGTCAGGCTATCAACATAGGATCCATAAAACACTTGTTGCACATTTAGTTCAATAATGGTATCCAACACCAATCTTGCACAATATAACTGTGCACACTTGCCCAATTTACATTATCCATGGTTGTGACTTCATCACAGGTGAGAGGAATAAAGTTGAAATTTTGGACAACAAGTTTAGTAGCCTTTAGAAGTTCATTCTATATGTGTTTTGCAATTTCCCAACCAACCCCATCAGACTAGAGTTTCTTGGGATTATATTGAAATTTCAAAAATTCATACAAGGGCTAAAAATCCTCAAAATTAATCATTGGCTTACCTTTACTCAACAAGCTAAAAACAATTACAAATTGAATAAGTTTTCGCTTAACCCCCACTGCTTAACCATTATATTAGAGGATAATGGTTGTAAAAAGTTGAACATAAGAGATCTTAACCCAACCTCATTAAAAATGGGTTTTGCCCATGGTATTTTCATAGCTCAAATCTTTTGAAATTTTCCTTTACATTAGCAACAACCTTTTTAAAGTTTTTGGGAGGAGGAACAAATTCATTATCAACATCTATAACAAAAATTTCAAGCATGGCATTTGAATCTACAATAAGTATTTCAAATGCAGAATATTGTAATTCAAGGGCCCAAGGAAAATTTCTTCGTTCACCACTGTTGTTGGATTCAAATACATCACAAGAAATAAGGCTGGCAGTGGGGGCTATGATATTTTCTATTGGGATTCGAACACCAAAGAAATTTCTAAACTTGAAATTGTTCAGTAACACTGGAAGAGCCATGCCTTAAAGAATACCAACAAATTCATAAATTGTGACAACAAAACCTTAATTCAAACATTCGTTAGGACTAGAATTCCTTCCTTAAATTTTGTAAAGATTATGATTAGCACACAATGATGGCACAGTGAAAAGCAACCCACTATCCAAATCCAAATACCTACATTAATCACGCTGAAACAAAACTAAAAATCACTTGCATCAAATGGATGTTGCAACTATCACAATGTACACACAATGCAGATTACACATATAGTCACAATGCGAAACCTCAATGAACACACATTTAAAACATTAAGAAGAAAAGAAACCATTTGAGCACAAGTTTTAGGAAGTGAAATGAAAAGCACAAGTGCACTTGAGCTTAAAATTTTTGGGAATTTCCTAAATTTGAAAAGGTCTAATTTTTGGATTGTTGCAATTTGTAGCTACTTGCAAAGCTTGCACCAAATTGAAATCTCTTAGCCATTGTTCTAGCCTCCAACGACTTTGATTATAACACTACCACTCATTACTCAATTGCGCATCATTGAGTCATAACAACAAAGTCTCAAGATGAACTACTTTCATTAATTGCAAACCATGAAAGCAAATGGAAATGCCAAGTTGTTAGGCCCCAACACTCCTCTCATTGAAAACTTTAAAATCTAGAATGCACAATGTTAATAGTTACAAGAGTCCAATCATGACTTGATGTTAGGATTGCAAAATTGACAAAGTATAAGCCTAAGATTTGACAATCCATGTTGATCCTAGATGAGGGTTGTGCGAATTGTCACTTTCTTAGGGGGTTGGAAGGGTGACATGTGGCATGTTGTCTTCATCATCATGACACTATAGAAACCTAAGGGGTCATTTTGCGAAACAGGGGAGGGAAGAAAAAATTTAATCTCTTTGTGAGACTCATCACTTCACATCTTAGGTTGAAAAAAACTGAAGTTTTGCTAAAAAAAATCTTTGATGCATGGTATTACCTATTATATCTGCTACATTTTTAGTCTCTAATTACCACCCTATTGTGGACAGGTTATATGGTTGGTGATGAAGATGCAAACATGGAAGCATGAAGGTTTGGTTTTTCAAAGACAGTTTGGCAATGGATGTATCCAAGCGCCTTAGGATACAAATCATAACTCTAGTAAAAAATATTTAGATAATAGATCATTCCTACCTTTGGACTTTTGGACTAATAATATAGAATATATAAAGTTTTGGGTGGAATTATAGGCCCTTGTGGGCACCCTAGTTCTTGGACATTTAAGTTTGGTTGCATATTATAGTCCAAGTATACTTGCAAGTTGAACATAGGCTATACTAGTTGTTCAAGGTGTATGTGGCGAAATGTATAATGTTTATAAATACATTAACATATATTTGTAGATTGGAAAAGTTTAGTTCCATAATCTATTTGTCTTTTATTTTTAACATTGATTTAATCACATCACCTTGCATTGAAATAATTTGTGGGCTTCCTTCATTGTATATCCAACTTTAACAAGGAGTCTGATAATATATAATCTACATATGCTACACTCTTCATATGTGTCATGATGTGTGAACTTTCCTGGCATTTCATTGGATTGCTAATCCACTTTCAGCAAAATTATGAGAATTCTCATGGGTCGCTAATGTAAGTCTAACTCTCATGTAGTCCATGTTTTCAAGGAGTAGGATGCTAATGTAAGTCTAACTCTCATGTAGTCCATGTTTTCAAGGAGTAGGATACATGAGTGTGGTACATGTTTTTACATAGTGATAAATATTCATTTAGCCAATAGCATCGATCCTAGTTCAGTAGCATTATGTGAATTTGTTCACTTTTCCATTTGAAAATTCGTTATGGTGAATTTGTTGGGATCCACTCAAAAATGAATGATTCATAAATTGCAATTGGGCCCACCTTTTGTTGTAGTGCATACTGAGCCTTGGCGGAGATGTTCTTAGTACATCCAGTGTGCACTTCTTAATGCGAGACGCTAAGTAGCCCCCATCGCCACCCATGAACCTGAAAAGATGAATTGGACAAGGTAAGAGACTATTTAAGTTTCACCGCCAGGGCCCAATCAACGTAGTTGGCCATTGAGAAACAGTCATTTATTGCAGAGACACAGTCATTTCCTGCTACTCGCGCTCTAGGAGGGCACTGGTAACAGGTACACTTTTCCAGCTCCCAAGCAGTTTCAGTGTTTTTCTGCAAATCAAATTGGAGAGGGGGGAGGTGGCGGAGGGGTATGTTCTGAATTTTGAATGTTGATTTTTACGAACTGATCTTGACGCGGAACACGTATTCCACGAACCTTGAAGGACCTCCTCTAACTTACCGCTCTCTCTCTTCAGTGTGCGCACCCCCTGCTTTTCCGTGTTTGGAGTTCCCTCACTCTCTACCAGCTACTTCTTGGGTTTTTTTTCTGTGTTAGAGCTGCAAACTGGAGAGCTTAGATCCGTGGCTTATTCCTTTCAATTTGTGTTCCCCACTCTACTGCTTGATGAGTGCAACATTTGAGCTGCAAGTATTTTTGGGTTCACGGTTTGTGACTGCTCATGAGGGATCGACGTTCTTTGGGTGTTGGAAATTAGGTCTGTTGGATCCATCATATATGATTTTTCAGATGTTTCTGCTTGAGTCATTTTAAGCTTGCAGGACTTCAAGCTGCAAGTTTTTTGGCAGGAGTTTATATATAACGGACTTCAGGTGATCTGGAGAAGCTGGTGCTGTCATCGGCAGTTTCTTAACTCATTTGGGTTTTCAATTTAGGATTGTCAGCAGCACCATGTCAGGTCACCGATTGGTACCCGTCTTAGCTCTTGTATTGGCGCTATTTTCAGCTTACACCAGCAATCATGTTGCTGGCCAAAATGGAACTAGCTTTTCTTTTGATGGCATCACGGATAACCCAACGGACACATTTACTCTTGTGGGTGATGCGATGTTGTTCCCCAATATTGGATCATCCGCTATTTTTTTGTGTTCTAGCTGGAACGTGACCACTCACGGTAGCACTGGTAGAGCTTTGTACAAACAACCTGTGCAATTTTTTGAAGAACCCAATAGCTCGGAGTTGGTTCCGCGATTTGCTTCCTTTAGCACTAGCTTCTCATTCCAAATTATCATGCTGAACACAACATTTGTGGGAGACGGTTTGGCATTCATTATTGCGTCTAGCAATGCCACTGATCCCACTGTTGCCTCTGGTGGGTGGATGGGACTTGCCAATTCCACAGACAATGGAAATGCCAATAATCATCTGTTTGCAGTTGAGTTTGATACTTTTTACAACCCGGAGTTTGGAGACCCGAGTGATAGTCACATCGGTGTTGATGTGAATGGTGTAAGATCCATTCAGACTTACAATTTGTGCTCGGACTCAAGTTCGAGTTCCACACATTGCTCTTACTTCACACACATCTATACTGATTGCTATGCGTGGATCGATTACACAGCAGAAACTAGCTCACTAGAAGTGTATTTCTCGAATGAAACTAGCAAGCCACAATCTCCTCAACTTGCAGTCAACAATTTCAACTTGTCTGAATTTCTAGTGCCTGATGGTTACATGTATGTTGGATTTTCCGCAAGCAATCCAGGACACTCAAATTCAAATTCAAACAGAAGTTATGCTACATTTGAATTATATTCCTGGACCTTCAACTCTAGCTTTAACTCTCTTAAGTCCGTCACGTCACCAGCTAGTGCACCATTTGTGCAGAAGTTAGGAGGTAGAGGAATGGTTTAGTCTCTTTAATAATAGAGATT
The DNA here is from genome assembly GCA_963920785.1 of Sphagnum contortum. Classification (NCBI taxonomy): domain Eukaryota; kingdom Viridiplantae; phylum Streptophyta; class Sphagnopsida; order Sphagnales; family Sphagnaceae; genus Sphagnum; species Sphagnum contortum. The sequence continues at coordinate 6,000,626 of OY987291.1, read as the reverse complement.
TGTGTTGGTGCTGTGGTGGGCATATTGGTTCTCATTGTAGTTGTTTTCATCTGTTGCAAGATGTGTGCTCGAAGAAGAGGACATGGCCTAGTGGCCGTGGATTGTAGAGGGCGTCCCTTGAATTACAACAATATTCAGTTTGAACAATTTTTGCATGGGCCTCGCAAGTTTAGTTACAGAGAGCTTAGCATTGCAACTAATGCTTTTAGTCCAAAAGAACTCCTTGGACGTGGAGGGTTTGGTTGTGTGTACAAGGGTATGCTTCGTGACACAAATGCTCTTGTTGCTGTAAAGAAAATCTCCAAGGATTCACAACAAGGAGGGAATGAATTCTTTGCTGAACTTTCCATCATCAGTCGCATCCAACATCGCAACTTGGTGAAGCTGCAAGGATGGTGTTCTGAAAGAGGGGAGTTGATGTTAGTTTATGATTATATGCCCAACACAAGCTTGGATAAACTCCTGTTCCAAAACTGTTTGGAATCGGAAGTAGCTGATCATCATCAAAACTCCACTGCAATGAAGCTCGATTGGGGCATGCGCCACAACATTTTGTTGGGAATAGCATCAGCACTAGCTTACCTTCACGAAGATTGGTCTGAGCATCGTGTGGTTCATCGAGATCTGAAAGCTAGCAATGTGATGTTGGACAAAGACTTCAACGCTTGTTTGGGAGATTTTGGACTTGCCAGACTCATAGAGCAAAGCAAAGAAGTTGCAGACACTACATTGGTAGCTGGGACAGTGGGCTACTTGGCACCAGAGTTAGCCACGATTGGAAAGGCCACAACTATGACTGATGTGTTTAGTTATGGTGCTTTGGCATTGGAAGTTGCTTGTGGAAGGCGTCCCTTTGATAGGAAATTTCCAGAAGAACAAATTGTTTTATTGGATTGGGTATGGAATTGTTATGAAAATGGAGAGCTTTTGAAAGTTGTAGACTCCAGATTAGGTAACAATTTCAGTGAGGAACAAATGACCAAGGTTCTCTTGTTGGGTCTTTTGTGCTCACATCCAGATCCCAATGCAAGGCCACCGATGGGGTATGTACGACAAGTGTTGGTTGGCAATGCTTCTCTTCCCCCCCTTCCCCTCGCAAAACCAACCTACATTTCACAAGAGTTGATTGCATTCCAAGATTTACTTCATTCATCAACACCTACTATGACAATAGATTCTAGGTCATTAACACCTGATCCAAGTTTCATAGAATCTCACAACCATGATGGTATAATATTGTGTTGCACTAGTTCCAACAAATTTAGTGTGCAGTGCTTGTGAACTATTAGTTATGACTACTTAGGAAAAAGAAAAGGGGAATATTGCTTAAGAACAAGGGGAAATGAAAAATATTCTTTAGAAAAATACGGAAAACTATACTAATATCTACTTTACTTATTCCACCTTTAACACAAAAGCACGTAACCAAAAAATATGAAGGATAAAAAGGGTAGAAGGTACACATTCATGGGCACCCATGACGGACAAGAAAAAAAGCCGGAAGCAAGTTAATATAAAGTGAAATTTAAGAAGATAAATGAGGGAAAATCTTAGGAATGTTGAATTTTGGGTTAAGCATTTTGAAAGTTATAGTTGATGGAGAGAATTAGGCATTTTGGGTAGGAAGACAAATGTTTAGCTCCAAGGACCATTGCTTGAGGAAGCATCTGTACTAGTTGCACAAATAATGGTTGAAGGTGTGCAATCCATTACCAGTTACATTTATGCATAGTCCACAACATCAATTACCCCTAAAGAACACGACAAAGTTGAAACATCAACACAACATGAAGGAGAAGCTTAATCTTGGCCAGAAACTTTCATACTTGAACAAAAGCCTACCGAAATAGGAACACAATCCTTGCAACCGATACAAGGGTTTCTCACTTTAGTTAAATATTTACGAACAAACTTATTCGATATTAAAGTCAAAGAAGAATCAATCTCACATGAGGATAGTAGTGTAGCACTACAAATAATCAACGCAATAAGAAATCCATTGTTTGAAATAGTTGAACAACAACTATTATAGCTGGAAAGACCAACATTTGTTGCACAACAAACCAATTTGTTTCCCAATTCACAACAACTGTCATACATGTGCCCCCAACAATGGTAATAGTGGTAGTAAATATATTGCGAATATCATTATCCAAATTCGATGTTGGCAATGATGTAGTAACTCATATTGGAAGATTGGCCAAAGTATGTGTAATGGATGGTGAGGATATATACTAATGCGCATCAATTACAATATTTTCCTACAACATTATGAGGAAAAAATGCTTAATGATTTTGTGCAAGTATTTTTAGATGATTTTAATGTTTATGGACAGAAATAACAGCGGTTAAATCATCTCAAGAAATGTATGACTCAATGTAGAAATAATGCCATTAGTCTCAATCTAGAAAAATGTGCATTTTGTGTCAAGTCTAGAGTATTACTAGGACACATTGTTTGTGAAGATTGACTGCTAGTGGATCCTAGGAAAATTAGTAAGTACCCATAATGCATCACACAACATCCATTTTTCAATTAAAGCATTGATATTTACTTTGTCAAATTCTCTACAATCTAGTAGTTTAATAATATGATATGTTGTCTAAACATTTTCATTCTTAGCAATATGAATAAACAAACTAGGATAGGAAGTCTATTTATACTTTGTAATTCATATGCATCTCTAATCATCAATTTATGTTGAATACACCATTTTTCGTATTCCAATGTAATTTTTCTATGATTAACACTTGAACATTCTATGGTTATGCCCCAAAAAATTCCATAAAATTCACCCATGTTTCTTCTTCTAGTATTTTTTGAGGTGTATAAAGATATTCTACTATGACCATCCAAAATTATTTAAGTGACATAATCTTTCTTGAGCCATATCTACTGTAATGACCTCTTTTATTTTCCTTCTCCCTAAATGATCATAGACATTGTTCACCATTGCTAATGCCAACCTTGATAAACATTATTATAATGATTTACTATTATTAATTTTGATTTTGCCATACCTTGTTCATAATAATTGAAAAAATTAAAGTACATAATTATGTATTCTGTTTTTTCTACAATCATTTTTAAACGAGTTACCTCTTCTTTCCTAAGCCAATATATCCCATAAAAATCCTTAAATCCACATGGAAAAATAGCTATTAATATGTGCAAATAGCAAAACTCTAAGTCGACTTCGTATACTTCTACAAATGTTTCTTTAACCATTTATAATAATAATAGTGGTATTTGTTTTTCTTTAGTGAATAATTCTCTAAAACATTATGATTCATTTCCGTAGCTATATGTTACCAATTCCTCAATCCATCTACACCATAATTGTAACAAATCAAAAGGTATCTGCTATTTAATTAATGTGTTAATATTTGGTTTTAAATATTTTTTTCATCTCTCATATTCACAATATGATTAGTTGATATTACTTTGTCCACTCTCGTTAAGATAATAACACAAACTATTATTGGCAGTCATTTTTACTACTGACATAATTATGCATTATCAATGTATAGAATATAATTTTGTCATGACCATATAGTTGTTTTTCCATGTAATTTTTGTAAAATTACTTCTTGGATACTTATGGGTAATAATTTAAACCTATCAACGAATTCATTCCAATTGCCTTTTGTGGACACGATCTTGGGATATATAAATATGCTTGCAGTGTCTACCCATATGTACAATGATCTTTGAGCAATTGTTTTGCCTCCTCTATTGGTAATGTAAGTTTTTCCCTAAGGAACAAGATTATACCCTCTTATCATGTTTCCATACCATTTTTGAATCTACAAATAAAGTATTCTTTTTTACACATCTTTCTTGCATGGTATTGTTCAATCTTAAAAAATAATTTAGGAAAATCTTGGACATAGTTGGCACCTTCCAAGGACATATCTCCTAACATACAACCAGGTTGATTAACATAGAAGGTTCCTAAATTAGAAGAACATCTACCCCCATATTATAATTATATCCATTTGTTCAAAATATACATAGTATAAAATCCTACATTTATGAGATACATTTTTGCATGTTCCATTATGAACTTATGTTATTCCAGATTTAACAACATATTATTCCCCAACATGGTTGCCAAATGTTAGTGATGCTTTTGATGATAATTAAGTCTGACATCATTGTTGGGTTCTTGTCTACCCAATTATGCATAATACCATGTACTTGAATAGTTAAGACATATTTTAAGTTACAATCCAATCCATTATTAGCAAGCAATGGGAGAATGGGAACATGCACGTAGAGACGTCATTGGACCATAAATTAGTGTATTGTGTATTTATTAGGTTTGAATACAAGAACATATCTCATTTTAAGTTACTTGGTAAAAACTACTCTCTGCCCCTTATATATCCATTATCTTTCTTGATTTTTCAAACCTTTAGATAATTAAAGCTTTCATCGTTTCGGCATACACATGAGTTTGACATGTAACAATGATGATAGCCAAATTCAATAGGGCCCTACCAATTAATTCCATGCCAAATCTCAATAGGGTGTTTACCTTAATTCGATTAGACAACTAGTTAAGTTTGGTAGACAGACTACTTGATTTTAGTAGGGCTATTCCGAAGACTTCTACAACTATTTACTTCTCTTTATTTCAAAAAGGGTTATATTTTTAACATTCCTATGGTTGTTCCAATTATACTTCCCGCCGTGTGTCCGGGATTGTTGTTTAATCATTTGGATTATCGGATTACTAGATGGCATATTGACAATGCATTCCAAGAATTAGGTCCTCACTTAAACTAACATCACCCCCATTACTCTAGTTCCATTACCGTCATTTTGGTTCATTGATTTTTTTGCACATTTTTGTGTTTGTTTAATTTGTCCTTATTGTCAACTTTCTTTAATGCTTTGTATACAGTCAATTTTTTTTCTTTTTGTTGCCACTACTCTTCGTGTTATTACATGTTAGCTATATTTCCAAATTTTATGTGAGATAAAAAAATGTCTATTTGGCAAATTTAGTTTTTTGTAATCCTTTCACCTTGTTCCCTATGATTCGGGATTACATGTTGTGCCCTATTGTTACTTGTCCTTGGATTTTACTATGTTTTTCACGTCGAATTCTCAAATTTCAGTTCTTCATCTTGCTCTCACATTGAATCCTTGATGTGGTAACATTTGGTGAACTATCTAGCTTTTAAATTGTTATTAGATTTATCTTATTGATTACCTTTTATTTTAATCTTGATGGCCACTCTCCATGTTGTAGGAAAGCCAAATCTTACCATTTTGGTTGCTAATTCTAGAGTTGTACAAATCATTGAAAATGTCCTTTGTGCAATGTTTGCATTTTGGCAAGGATCTTTGCATGTTTTTAAGGATGTTTCTTACGCTAAATACAACATTATTTAAAGTTTTGTTTACCAAGTTTTGGATGTGAACCCTAGAGGGATATTTTCAACTATCAGCAAAGGCTTGTATTGGATTGTTGGTGAAAATGTGCTAACAATTCTCAAGATATTGTTCTAACATCAAGCGCAACTACATTAGTGGCCAACATTGTTGCGTAAGGTGTTGTGATGAAGGAAGGGCCCAATGTAGTTTCTTTAGACTTGAAGGTTTTTATCCCAATTGTGAAATCATTGTTTACTAACCTTTGTGATTATTTTAATGAGGACAACCTTGCCCCTCTTGATGTTGTTGTCCCTATCTCCATGAATTTGTGAGTTGTTGAAGAGTAGCCTTTAGAGATGGATGTGTTGTAAGTTGTTGTTTTCTCCAACATTGTTGAATCGCTAAAAGCAATGTTTATAACCCTAGTTATGACATTCGTCATTTTGCATTTTAAAATTCGCGAATTTACGTGGTAAAGCACCTTGTCAAAACATTCGGCATACATTCGTGAAACATTCGCGCGCGGCAACAGCCTGTGTTGAACGGTAACGGTTAACAAAAACGGTACTCTGGCCGAGTCTCTCACGAAGTGGTCACACACTGACGACGAGCAGCGATGGAGTTCCTCTAAAGGTTTTGGAGGGAAGTGGCGGATTCTGAGCGTTGCAGCTCTGACAGTGCAGCTCTGAGGAGAATTGTAGTAGAGCAGACACGGAGCATGCGTAGGGAGCCAAAAAAGGTCTGAGAGAGAGAGAGATGAAGTGGACTAGCGGGCAGAGACTCTGAGCGTTACAACTCTGACAGTGCAGCTCTGAGGAGGAGGAAGAGGAGGAGGAGGAGGACTGTCTGTGTCCGGTTCGAGCGGTCGTCTCTGAGCGGTCTGTGACTCCTGTCGGGATGGTCTAAAAGCTGGAGGAGGAGGAGGAGGAGGCTGGTCTGGGATGGATGTTGTTATTGACACATCATGTGTGAAATGTGGAACGTGAGATCTGGTAGCTTTCAAGCATCTAAAAACTGACAACCAGCTGTACAGTCTACTCCAAACCTCTAATCTAAAATTACATCGATCTTATTTGATGTTTTGGATCATAGACTGAGTTGCTATCTTAGAGAGTATTAATTTTCTAGCTAGTTGCAGGCCTGTGTATGTGCTACAAGTCTGCATGTTTTCATTTATCAGCTGGACGTGATGTTGATCTTTACAACTCTGTTCTGATTTCTCTATAGTCATGTGTCAAAGAGAGACATTGGAAACGATTCTCGTTCTTCCCTGAGAACAACTACATTGGCAGTAACCTGGTGATCATCTGCTTCAGGTCAGGTATTAAACCCAAGGATCTTATGGCAGACCAAGCACAACGTCAATATGTAAACCAGCAGCCTCCGAGTCGAACAACTGGAGATGCTCAGAAGCAAGCGACGAAGATGACGACGACGGATTTCTCATTAAGCGGCTATCGAGCTGTTGCTTTCCTTTCGCTGCTGGCAACTTCTCTTACGTTGTCGTGGGTCTGATCATGTGACTGGTGAACTCACGAGATGTGGTGTATACGTGCAGGCAAGTTTGTTGGGAAAATGGTTCCTGCTCCTTGATTTGCTTCTTTTGGATTTATCAGGACTGAATCTCAAGCCCTAGCTTTGCTGGGCATACTTTCTGGGCAAATTTCATTGCTTGTTTGGAGAGTTTATAGAGGAAATCTGGAAAGTTAATGAAAATCATTGTATGAAGGTTGGGAGTTGATGAAGTCAGTGGGGGCATAGCAACTAGTCACTTCTGTTCATAATAGTGATGGTCTGATACTTTGTAAGTGACACTCATAAGGCTATGACCACATTCCTTCTGTGCAAGGTTATGTCACCCCACTCACACTGATCGTACAATCCTAGTTTTGTTTGGTTGTGATGTCTGGGAATATTATGGAAAAGAATCTCATGTCTGTGGAGATTTTTCTAGAGAAAAATTTGACAGCTGAAAACAAACTGTTTCTATCAAGGTGAGTGAGTCCTGCCATTGGTGTGAGTCCCATACAAAATGCAGTAGCCACAGACCGAAACATACCCAGCCTTGTGCATCTCATTCAGGTCTGCCCATGGAATGGCCATGAGTCCACACTAGGCTAGCACGGTGTTATTAGCATAGTCTGTCTCTTGCATGTATACTATTCCCTCTAAGTGACAGGCTGTTCCTTCATGGTTTACATTTGTTTCACTGTGAATGGTCCAGGTTGGTCCACAGTCCACACCTGCTGATTTGAATGTTCATCTAGGTTGAGGGATGTGGCTTTTGAAGGTCTTTGAATGTGTGTGACTATTGTTGTTATTCAAACCACAACTCAGTTTTTCATTTGGTCTTGTTTTCACTTTCCTCTAGTGTTTGATTATGTCTTTTTCTGTACTGGTTGATTGTTTGATGTTATGTAATCGGATTGAGATATCCATAACCTTATAGTTCATCCCTCAATTATTTTCACGTTGACCCAAATCATAAGTATGGAGAAATTGATAGTACTTATGAAGAGATTTGTTCCTCTGGGTTGATGGATGTGGGCTGCAGTGGGCAATGCGTTGAAATTCACACATGAAGGCTCTGTAACTATTCGTGTGACTATTATGGATCAGCAGGAAATATCTTCCTTGAGTTCAAACAAGCATGTGAGTGTGGATGCAAGTATGTGTTCCATCTGTTTATCTCAGAGTTGCTTCAAATCTATGTTTGCACCCTTTCCAAAGGGATTCTAATTTGAATCTTGCTCATATCCATCCTTATGGTCATCTGTGAGATGATCAGAGTTTACTGGCCCATGTGCTCCAAACCTTTAGTTTTGGAATTCGCTCAGAGTTGTTTTGCCCAACCATGAATAACCATGAATATTGGGGCTGGATCAGAAGCTGTGAAGCAGAGAAGGAATGATGAAAGTTGCAAATTTGGCAGATGAACCTTGTGGGCAGGAGTTGTTGACAGAGAGGTTGTTGATCAAGTTTGAGGTGCGAGATACTGGCATTGGTATAAGTAAGGAGAAACTGAAACTTACACAAATCTCTTTTCTAAATCTCTCACAAATCTCTCTGTGTGAAAAACTGCAGATGGATTGTGGCTAATGGCCAAAACCAGACTAGAGAGATCTATGTCACAGAGAAATTACACAAGGTAAAATGCAAATGATGCAACTGAAAATTTGTTTGTGTTTTCTTCCTTGCTGGCTCTTCTGTCAAGATCTATCTGTCGTTTGCAGACAGATTTTAGTTTCTCCATGAATCTATCATCAAGAAGAGCAGCTTCTTGGGAGGAAGGATTAGAACTAGCAGTAGTAGTACTTCTTCACTGAGCCATGAAATGCTTTCCAGATTTTTCTTCTTGCCCCAATGTGTGTGTGATTATGCAGAGAGCAAGAGATCCCTAATTTTTGTACCTACATTGTTACAGTATCCAGGCCAGGACCAGAAAGGCAATCAAGCACAGGGTACACATGTACTTATGCCACTTTACCTCTTGTTGTTGTTGTTGTTTTTCTTCTTTTTTTGTAACAGATTTTGTCAGCGAAAATGCAAATGTTTTTTGTTCTTATCAAATCAAGAACAAACGTCCTTGTATATGAACTGTGTCGCAACCCTAGCTTGGCCAAGTGTGGGGGTGAAGCCCAACACTTGGAAAAGTTGGGGATTTGGAGTCCTCCGGGACTCCCGAATGTTCAGAGTTCAACAGCAAGGGGCAAAACACCTCGCATTGGGGTGTTCTTGGTGTCGTTGGAAAGGTATTGAAACTTAGATATCGAAAATTCCCTCGCATTGGCAATTCGGACATCTGCAGCCCAAGTTATGGGCAAAAGAAGGGCCGGGAGTCAAACTGGCAGTTTGACTCCCGACCAGTAAAAGTCGGGAATCGATGTCTTCCAGATGTCCGATTCGAGAGTGCGATACGGCGTTGGAAAGATCTCGACAAGGGCTACAACTTCGGTTCAGACCTCGTCGCGATCCAACTCTGCAGTCGGGAGTTATGGCGGTTCAAAGTTCCGGGAGTCCCGCCGGGACAAAATCGGGACTCCATTTCGGGAGTCCCGGGAATTTGTGCCATTTGGATGCCCCCTCCGTGGCGAGCTGCAAAGAAGTATATAGGGAGTAAGGTGGTGGCTTACTCCCCAAGTCCGGGCCGTGGTGAGTCTTGTGTGTCCAAGTGCCCGTGGCAAGTCCCAACACCAAAGGGTGTCCCGGAATGTGAACTAACCACTTGGGTGGTTTGTTTTGATGCAGATTCGTGCTTGATCTACTAGTCCCTCTTCCTAGTCTAATCCCGGGGCTCCCAACTCAACCCTCTACCCCTTTCTAGAGTTGGAAGCCGGGAGCGTGCCCTTCGGTCCCAACTTCCGCAACTTGACATTTGGTGAACCCTCAAGTGGGTTCACCCCGGGACCAAGGAGCGCGTCAAACTGATACGAGGAAGACTATTGGGGATTGCCTATTGTTTGAGGGCAGTGGAAATGTGTGTGTGTGTGTGTGCGCTTGTTCAGGCACAGGCATGGAATGTTGCAAGAAATGAATTGAAGGAGTTGATGAAGCCCCAAAAGCTCCATGGGGACTTTGCAATTTGGATCTTGAGTGCAGTGGTTTCTGAGGAGGGTGAGCAAAAGCCATGGGACTTGAGTTTCATATTGTGAGTTTGTTGTTATACTGTCATCACTTTTGTTGCTCAGGTGTTTCAGGTGTTCAAGATCTCTAAGTCTTGTGCATCATGTTGGTAGGTTTGCATATGTCTCATGTGAGAGGAGGACAAGACCTGTTTCTGAAGCTAATAATTTTTTCATGAACAGGGCAGCATTAGATTGGAGGATGGGGAGATAGTTTGTGTGCTGGTTGGAGGGTCATCTCTCTGACAAAAGAAAAGAAAACCTTGGCTCTTCTCAATTCCTTTCTGATGAGTACGTTGCTCCAACACTCTTCATTGGTTTTGCTTGCTCCAAAGTTGTGTAACTCTGACAGCCGCCATGGTCAAGGAAAAGGGACCAGAGCATGCCCACGTTGTCCAGCAGGAGGAACCCAAGACCCTTGGGGAAAGCACTAAGGTCAAATGCAAGTACTGTGAACATGTCTTCTTCGCCACAACAACCAGGATTCGTGCACATCTTCTAGGGTGGACTGGATCTGGTGTGCGAGCTTGTGACAAAGTCCCCCCGGTGGTTACACACCAGTTTGAGGAGCTGGAGAAGGAAAAGAAGGAAAAGGAATTCAAGAAGCGAAAGGTTGAGCAGCTTGACAAGCTGTCCAGTGGGGAGGCTGTCAATCCTAAGAAGCAAAGCACCTTGAAGGCTGCCTTCTCCAAGCAGGATTGCTCGAAGGTTGACTAGCTTTGGGGTCGAGCATTCTATGCCAATGGGCTCTCTTTCCATTTAGCAAATGATCCTCACTTCAAGGTAGCTGTGGCAGCAACAGCAAGCTTTGGGGACTCATATCCAGGGCCTCCTTCTATGGACAGGCTGCGAACAACCATTCTGGAGCATGAGAAGCAGCTCTGTCGGGATGGCTTGGCCTCCTTCCAAGAGTATTTTCAGCTGACAGGGGCAATGATTACCAGTGACGGGTGGTCTGATGTGCGTAGGCGCCCTCTATTAAATCTGCTTGTTGTCTCTCCAAAGGGGGAAATGTTCCTCAAGGCGGTTGATACGAGGGGGTGAGACAAAGGACGCTGCTTATATTGCTGAACAGCTGATTGATTGCATCCGGGAGGTTGGTGCAGACAACATCATCCAAGTTGTTACAAACAGTGCGGTCGTCTGCAAAGCTGTTGGCAGGCTGGTTGAGCAAGAGTTCTCTTGGATAACGTGGACGCCGTGCACCCCACATTGTCTGGACCTGCTCCTTGAAGATGTGGGGAAGCTGCCATGGGCTACAAAGGTGGTTGCAGAGGGAAAGGTGGTGGTGAAATTCATCACAAATCACCACCGGAGTTAGGCGCTGTTTCGCGGGAAGTCTGCGCTGGATCTGCTGAAGCCGGGGGACACACGCTTTGCCACCAACTTCATCATGCTGGACCGCATGCTGGAGGTGAAAGAGGCGTTGCAAGAGCTGGTTGTTGGTCGGGAGTGGAGGGAGTGGAACAGGAAGTCCAATCATTCGGATGACGGGGACGAAGTGAGGGACTACGCCTTGCAGAGCGAATTCTGGAAGAACCTGGAAAAGGTGCTAGCATTGACAAAGGGGACGGTGGCTCTGCTGCAGGAGTGCGATCGGGGGGTGCTAATCGCAGGAAAGGTCTATGTGGCAATGTTCAATTGCGAACAGGAACTGGAGGCCTTGAGGGACGGCACCTCGGAGTACTGTCCTGGGATCAAGGTCTCTGTTCATAAGTATGCACAGGTGCATGCAATCTGGGAGAAGCGCTGGGAGATGCTGCACAGTGACATGCATGTCGCTGGGTATGTTTTTGACCCGGAGTATCAGTCTCCAAATAATGGGCAACATAGCAACGTAGAAGTGATGCGAGGGTTTCACAACATTGTTGAGAAGCTTTTGCCTGACGTTGAGGATCAGGTCAAGGCAATCAAACAGCTAGCTAAGTACAGGAACTCCGAGGGAGAGTTTGGCCGCCCGTTCGTCAAGGCAAGTGCTAAAAAGTTGCCAGGCTGGAAGTGGTGGGTGGAATTTGGCTCAAAGTGCCCCGAGCTACAAAGTGTGGCGCAGAAGGTGCTAAGCCAGATCTCATGCGCATCTGCGTGCGAGAGAAACTGGAGCACCTACGACTTTATCCACAACAAAAAGCGCAATCGTCTGCGACCAGATAGGGCAAACGATCTAGTGGAGGTGTTTTCTAACCTGCGTTTGATCAGCAAGGTGAACAACATCGAGTTTGAGGAACAGATGGTGGCATGGGACAACGGAGAGGAGGAATTGGAGGAAGAGTGAAGCATGGATGAGCTTGGAAAAATATTGGATTGTGTCTTTTTTTTTATGAATCTGGTGTGCTGGAGCTTAAGAAAGTTTAAAATCTATTAGATTTTGCAGTCAGGTCAAAACTTTTTTTAGTTTGTGCAGTCCAATCAGATGTGGTATGCAGCTCAACTAGTTCTGATGCAGGGTTTGACTGCATGCATTTGTTTCTTGAATCTTTTTGGGTGGTATGATGCCGAATATGCTTGGTGATAAAGTGAGGACAGGAGATTTGTCCATCCAGGATATAAGCCTAATAATGTAAGCCTAACATGCCCGCGAATGTTTACCGAATGTTCACCCGTTGATTTATAAAATTCTTTAAAATTCTTGCTTCTTCGGGCTTCCATAACATTCCCGCACCAAGAATGTTATAACTATGATTAAAAGTCAAGAATTAACCCGATTTCCTTGCGTGTAAGTGGCATGCAACATATCGTTTGCTTGGGACTTTCGACCCTTTTTTTTACCATAACTTGTGTTTTAGATGTCCAAATGGGTCATGTGAACCCATTTCAAACATCTACGTTCCAAAAGCTTTTTAATGATATAAGGACCGCCTCAATCCAATGAGTTGGGTCGCGAGCCCAAGGCCAGGGTTGCAATAAGATCGGCTTTGGTAACCTTAAAGATGGTTAACAAATGAGTTGTTAAGCCAAAAGGAGTCAATAGTAGTGTTATAATCATTGTAATGACGGTTTTCACCATTGTGGATTTCCATGTGGTATTAGAAGAAGATGGTGCTTACCTAATGATATTAGGTAGGCTTTGGTTAACAAAGTCGCATGTAAGGAACTACCAGGGTGAGGGATACATGACCATCGGAATTCATCTTAACCAACAAAAAGTTCCATTTGCCAACTTTGTTAAGAGCTCCAAAGGAACAAGTGAGTATGATGATGAATCAGAAACAGACAAAAGCTTTAGTTCTGAAGGGATTTACATCGATGATTCGAGCGAAGAAGAAATGGGGTTATATGTTTTGGAGATAATCCCCAAGGTTGGAACTTTGTTCGAGGCAGATCAAAGTATTTGAAAGGATGATGACCAATCAACTCCATATGTGTTAACAAAAAGATAAATCATGGAGCGAGTGAGCAAGATTCAATTAAAACCAAACCTTCGCCCTAAGGAAAGAAAACAATATGAAGGTTTATTTCGAAAATATATCTATTTATTTGCTTTCAACTACAAGGACCTTAAGGAAATCACCATGGAGCAACAACAAATTGAATTATTATCGAACGCCAAACCAATCAGGACTAAGCAAGGGAGGTGGAATCCAAAATACACTACAATGGTGAAAGAGGATCTAGACAAGTTATTGGAGGCGGGGTTCATTAGGCCTGTGGAGACAACTGAATGGGTTTCTCCTGTGATATTAGCGTTAAAGAAAAATGACAAGCTAAAGGTATGCATCAACTACAATGATGCGCTCCCAAGTCCCTAGTTAAACCCAAATTGGGTCCAAGTTACTTTACAGCGGAAATGTGAGGGATTCGGGGCACGCTCCCAGCGTTTAGCACTAAAAGGGGTAAAGGGGTCGTGCTGAAGCTCCAAGATTGGGACTAAAACGAGTGACAAGCTTTATTCACTTAGTTATTTGATCTTGCATCAAAACCAACCAAGAAGTTGGTTAGTTCACATTCAGAACACTTTTGGTGTTGGGACAAGCCACGGGCAACCTTAGACTCACTTGACTCACCACGACCCGGACTCAGGGGAAGCCACCACCTTCCCCCTTATAGTATTCTCTGCATTCACCCACAGAGGCTACATCCAAATGGCACTTTTTCCCGGGACTCCCAAAGTGGAGTCCCGAAACTGTCCCAGTTTTGACTCCCGAGACTTTGAGCGATCATAACTTCTCGCCCTGACCTTCGATCGAGACAAGGTCTAAACCAAACTTGTATTTCTCCTCAAGAGCTTTCCAACAGTGTATCGCACTCCACCTACACACACCAAGGTCGGGTTGATTCCCGACTTTTAGTGGTCGGGAGTCAAACTACCAATTTGACTCTCGACCTTTTTTTCGACCATAACTTGTGCTAAAAATGTCCAAATGACTCATGCGAGGCCATTTTGGACATCTACATTTCAAGAACTTTCCAATGGTATAAAAAAAACCTCAATGCAAAGTGTTTTGACCCCTGCAATCGAGCTCTGAATTTTTGAGAGTCCCAGAGGACTCCCAAGTCCCATTCTCAGGAGTGTGAGTGGCGACCTCACACTTCTCTCAAAGTGAGGTTGCGACATAAAAAGATTTATACAAAATAATTAAAAAATATCGCTACCCTTTGCCATTTTGTGTAAAAAATTTGGAAGAAGTAGTAGGGCACACAAAATGTACACATTCAGATATGGGTATAAGGGCTACCACCAAGTGAAAATTACTCCAGAGGATCAATTGAAGACCACCTTCACCACACCATGGGGAACATTCTGTTACACAATAATGTCTTTTGGTTTGTGCAATGCTCCAAGGACATTTCAACATTTGATGAACAAGGTCTTTGAATCATTCTTAGGGCTTTTTTTACAAGTTTTCACTAACAACTTTAGAGTTTTTAATGATAAAGCTTCTCACTTCCCCAAACTTGAGTTAGTCTTTCAACGTTTAGATGGTGCAGGAGTGACTTGGAGCCCTGAGAAAATCATGATTGGTTTTTCTAAAGGGAAAATGGTTGGACACATTGTGTCAAAGAATGGGGTAGCCACAGATCCCGAAAAGTTTGATAGGATTTCAAAGCTTCTCTTTCCCACCACGGAAAAAGCCCTTCCAAGTTTTATAGGGATGGTGGGTTATTATCGAAGGTTCACACACATGTTTATGGCAAAAGCACGTCCTTTAACACGATTCCTACGTGAAGATGCACTTACACCAATGGAGGATGAGGCGTCAAGACGAGCATTCGAATAACTCAAGTCAGCTTTTCAAGTTGCGCCAATCCTTCGGACTTCAGATTGAAACAAACCATTTTTAATATATTGTGATGCATCTAGTGAAACGGTGGGGAACACATTATTCCAATTGGACGAAAATGGGCATGACCATCCCATTCATTTTTTATAACAAACAATTAACTTCAATAGAAAATAATTATATTGTGATCGAACATGAAGGTTTTGAAGTTATTTTTTCTTTTAAGAAGTCTCACCATTACTTATTGGGATATAAGGCCAAAATTGTGACAGATCACAAGGCCTTAACCTACTTGGTCAACAAGTCTAATCCAAGTGGTCAACTTGCTCGATGGTTATTCTTGATGGAGGAATTTGACATTGACATTGTCCATCGTCCAGAAAGGCAACATGGCAATGTTAATGGCCTTGCAAGGGCATAGGAAGGAGTGGGTGATGTTTTAGAAGATGACAACTTTCCAGATGTAGCAATAATGACCATCAATGTAGATGAAATGCCTGAAGAGTATCGAGAAATCATTCAATACTTAGATGGCATGAAGTTTCCAGTTAGAGTTACAAAGGCGGTATGAACACAAATTGCGCACAAAAACCAAAATTATTCGATGATAGGCAACCAACTTTACTTCCAAGGAAGAAATGATGTTTTACGAAGAGCCATTGGAAAGTGTGACACTTCACGTCTTTTGTATGAATTTCATGATGGGTTCTATGGGGGCCACTTTGTGAGACGAATCACTATAGTATAAATTTTGCAAGCAGGTTATTATTGGCCCACCCTCTTCAAGGATGCCCATGATTATTGTAGAAGTTGTGATGTGTGTCAAGGTTATGCACAAAGGTCTACTATGAGTGGCCCTTTACACCCCATACCGCCTTTAGGACCTTTTGAAAAATGGGGAATTGATTTAATGGGCCCATTGCCAATGATTAGGAGAGGGCATCAATTCATTGTAGTTGCCATAGACTACTTCACAGTTTGTAAAAGTACATGCCTTGAAGTCCTAAGTGAAACAAAAAATAGCATGATTTGTATATGAACGAAATTGAACACCACTTGAAATTATTTCTAATAATGGTCCTTAGTTTTTGAGTGAAATTGTGGAAAACCTATTAGCACGCCTTGTAGTGAAACATAGGTTTACCACTACGTATAAGCCTAGCAGTAATGGCCTGGTAAAAAGGATTAATAAGACATTGTGTTCCATATTGGCAAAAGAGACCAAAGTTCATGTGAACATTTGTGATTAAGACTTTAAGATCCACCATAGGACACGGTCAAACTGACCCCGAAATTGAAAGCCCTTCGTGTCTGTGCATGTGCTATAGATGTTATATCAGGATAGCAGCTTCTTCAGTTTGAGGCCGAGAATTCAAACATAAATGCAGACCGAGGGAAGGAAGGTAACGAACCCTGAACAATGGTTGAAGTGGCAGCAGCCACGGGATCGGTTACTTCCGAAACTTCGACGTCCGTGTCATCACTGTCGGAGAAGTATGCCACGGAGGCTAGATCTGCCTCAGAGTCTACCCACTGATCCTTGTCGTCTTCGGCCTCCAAGTCATTCATTAAAGCAAAATCGCTCCCTCCTTGTCTCTCTCTGTTTCTCCTCCTTCTCCCTAGTTAACTCCCAGGTAAATTCAAGCCACAAGCCTCTCTGTCTCTGTCACTCTCCCTCTTCTCACCTTGCCTTTTCCACTCAAGCCCCCTATTGTTTCAAACCTCCCTTTTCCGCAAACAAAGAATGGCTTCCTTTTGCACTCCAACTTTGCTGCAAACAGTACCTCACTCCAATTCCAAGCGACCCGGATACAAACAACTTAAGACTTAGATCTACTATAACATTGGTTCCTCAGCGAAGCAAACTGAAGAAGTCGGACATGATGAGTAAAACAACAGCATCTGTTCTGCTCCTCCTCCTGTTGCGGCTGCTGCTGCTGCTGCTTCTCCTTCGTTTTACGCTGTTTTGGAGGCAGGCTTTCCAATCAAACTCGTCCCAACTCCAAAACACACGACATTTATTCTCAAATCTGAAGAAAAAAAAAAAAAACAAAGCAAGCACAACGTAATTCTAAAAAGCAACACCCTATGAAACCATAACAATAAACCGATGGAGCTCAAACCCTTGCGTCCACCACCTACCTTGCTAACACTTCCAAACTGTTGCAGCAGAGCAACAACGACGACACGGGAAAAAAAACACCAAAAAAAGAAGAGAAAGAACAAAAGTGTCAAGTTCGCTCGCTTTTTTCTCCTCGTCTTACGCGAGAAGCAACAACGAAATAAGACAGCAACAGTGCGTGACGCGCTCCTTGGTCCCGGGGTGAACCCATTTGAGGGTTCACCAAATGTCAAGTTGCGGAAGTTGGGACCGAAGGGCACGCTCCCGGCTTCCAACTCTAGAAAGGGGTAGAGGGTTGAGTTGGGAGCCCCGGGATTAGACTAGGAAGAGGGACTAGAAGATCAAGCTTGAATCTGCATCCAAAAACCAACCACGGGAGGTTAGTTTAGCATTCAGGACACCCTTAGGTGTTGGGACTTGCCACGGGCACTTGGACACACAAGACTCACCACGGCCCGGACTCGAGAGTAAGCCACCACCTTACTCCCTATAGTATTCTCTGCAGCTCGCCATGGGGACTACATCCAAATGGCACAAATTCCTGGGACTCCCGAAATGGAGTCCCGATTTTGTCCCGGCGAGACTCCCGGAACTTTGAACCGCCATAACTCCCGACTGCAGAGTTGGATCGTGACGATGTCTGAATCAAAGTTGTAGCCCTCGTCAAGATCTTTCCAACGACGTATCGCACTCCCGAATCTGACATCGGGAAGACATCGATTCCCGACTTTTAGTGATCGGGAGTCAAATTGCCAGTTTCACTCCCGGCCCTTCTTTTGCCCATAACTTGGGCTGCAGGTGTCCGAATTGCCAATGCGAGGGCATTTTCGATATCTACGTTTCAAGACCTTTCCAACGACACCAAGAACACCCCAATGCAAGGTGTTTTGCCCCTTGCTGTCGAGCTCTGAACATTCGGGAGTCCCGGAGGACTCCAAATCCCAACTTTTCCAAGTGTTGGGCTTCACCCCCACACTTGGCCAAGTTAGGGTTGCGACAGTGCGGGGGTTGGGAGAGGGGGTTTTTCTTTTTTCTTTTTTTTGGGGCAGGGGAGTGTTCGTAAAAACTCTAGTTGATCGAGAGCCGTTACTACATCTAAAACCGTCGATACCTTCGTCTCTTCCAAATGGAACGGTCACGATTCAATCTTGTCTGTTACTCAAGTGGTACTACAAGTAGGATTTTATACAAGCGACCCGTCGCTTTATAATTTTTTTTATTATATTTAATTAATTTCTCTCTCTTTCTCTCTCTCCCTTTTTGGTCCTCAAATGGCCAGGACAGACGTGGCCGCTTGTCGTGCAAGGCAGGAGGAGGCGGCATTATATTTTTTAGACATAAAAAAACAATTTTTTTAAAAAAAGAGGGAGAAGAACGTGGCCTTGTCTAGTGGAGGGAATAGCGACGACGTGGCCTTCTTATCAAGGGCCGAGATTAGCGGATGAGGAGGAGAAGCGGATGGGATTGTATAGTTCGCCAAAAAGAAGGAAAAAGACGAAAACCCATATCCTTAAGGCATTTTAGGGGAACTAGTTACCTACACTGGTAGGGCTACCATTGAAAAATATTTTTAAAACCCCCCAAAAATATTTGGTTGCTTCTAAATTAAATGTCATAAAATTATCAAATTACATAAACACCTAAATCAGCTTCTCTGAGAATTGAGTCCAAATTTAGATTTTCCTGACTTAAATATAGGCTTACTAAAAGGCCTCACCATGAAGCATAATTGTAGGGTTTTAGGGTTAGGCCCAAAGGAGGCAGGCAAATGCCTGAAGTGGTAACCTACTGGCTAAGCCCGAATTTCAGGAATTGATATGATGCCCCTATCCATCCAAGGGCCTCATTACTGGTAATTGGATATATTTTCCTTAGAGAGGAGAGGCTTGGGTAATTAGCAACTACACTATACTTATGGTAAAAATCAATGTTGGGTGAGTAATCAAATTTTTTAATAAAATCAACTGGACTTGGAATCGGGTTCTTGGTTTAATTTATATGTGAATCTGAAACTGAAACCAAAATCCGAATCTAGATAAATATTTTTGGAAGAAAAAAAAAGACTAGAACTGAGATAAATCAGAGGTTAACCACTAATTAATTGTTGATTCAGGTCTGGAATGGAGTGGGATATTCAGAACCAGAAAAGTAAAGAACTGCCCAACACAACACAAATTAAAAAACCCTCCAAAGTCCCATATACAACTAAGCAGTGTTTTTTTGTAGTGGCGAAATATCACCAGATTTCAACCTAGAATCTGCCCCTTCTACCTATAAGCCTAAAAAAACGCTAAAACTAGGGCATAATCGCTGAAAGGCTACCTAGGGCAGAACAGGTAGGGCTACCCAGGGTTCACCTGCCACTTCTCCTCAACCCTAATAGCTATTGCCGTGTATGGTGAGCTTGAAACTTTTCTCCTTGTCAAATGGCTCCATCATGTTGTTCAAAGTCATCGCTATTTATTCGGTTGTTGTCACTTCTCACCAAAACACTGACCTAGGTTAGAAACACTTGCCGCTTGTTATTGAATGTGAACAAGTCATTGTCACCATCACTAACTATGCAACTAGGATCGCCATCGCCATTGCTTCCAAGTTCCCACTGCCCAATGAGATTGTGAATATGATAATGGCACATCTATGATCTATAACCTATTAGAATTGTCTATTAGATTTTTTTTTAAATTAGTTGAATGAACGTCTTCAACGTTCATGCCTAGAGAGTTAGAGCAACAAGCTAGAACGACAAGCCTAGGAATCATCATATTTGGTAATGTGATAGACCTAGTGGCTCATGAAATGGTCAACCATGTGTTTAGATTCAGCGATAAACGCTAGAATAAGGAAAATTATCTACGATTCTATAGAATTCTACACCTCTAGCAAATTGTAATTAAATTTTCGCTTCTACCATTATTTCGATGGCCTTGCTTTTAATTTTCGGATCATTGCATGTGGTTATATCATTCTGAAAAAACCCATAGAAGCGAAGCAAAATATTTTTGACCTAATAGTAGTCGAAGCTCAACTTTGTCGATCCACTTCTAGATAAAGGTTTAGTGGCTTAAGGTTTGATCTTGCAACAAGTATTCCAATTAGGATAGTTGAGTCTATTAGGAATCTTAAGTCCTTGAAGCGTAAATCATATGACAATCAATCACTCGACCTTCTTAATTTCTTTGACATTTTATTAATTTGTATACTTGAGGAAATAACATCCAACTAGCATTGTGCTAAAGATATCTATTGCTATCTGCAAAATTATTGCATAGCAATTGAGTTGGGGATAGGACGCGCTTCTTCCAATGGCAAAAGCGAGGTATGTCCTTGATTCTCTGGTCCTATGAAATTCAATTTTATATCATACGATAGGAGAAGAAGTAATAGTGCATGAACACAATAGATCATGATCACGCTCTACTAGGACACTCCTTCATCACTTGATAGAAAATCCAAAAAAATATCATTCAATAAAAATCTTTGCACAATGCAAAAGTAAAATCTTGTCTAAATAATAATTAGACATAAACCTCACGACTAAAACATTGCACTGGACTTTAGGTTTATGCATTTCAATCTAAGGTTTTTGATTTCATTATAGGTTCATGAAAAAGCAAATAAGTGAATGCATTACGTGTAGCGATTTTTAAGGTCAATGGAGTAGTGTTTTTCATTAAGTGCAACTAATTTTAGGGGATATCCACACAAATCACGACAAAAAGATTTGGTGGTCACCAAATCTTTAGTTACATCTTTCACACAATCGAAGATTTAGTGGCCACCAGATCGTTAACAACACAAGTCCTCATGTCGGTAACGATTTGATGGCAATTAGATCGTTAGCAATGCAACTCTTTGTGTTGGTAACGACCTGGTGGCCACTAGATCGCCAATAACCCAAGTCCTCGAGTTTGTAATAATCTAGTGGCCAACAAATCACTAACAATGTAGGTCCTTCTGTCGGTAACAATTTGGTGGTCATTAGATTGTTGAAAGGTCAGTATTCAAAGACCTAACTATCTAATGGCCACTGGGTAGGCACCATTGCTCCTCAAACCATGTAACAATCTAATGGTCGTTAGATTGGTCTAGGGTGAGTATTTGAAGACGTAACGATTTGGTGGCCACTAGATCATTAACAACATAACCTTCATGATGGTAATGATCTAGTGGCCACTAGATCGTTACAAACCCTAGTCCTTGGGGACACACAAGATTTAATGGCCACCAAATGGACAACCAGTACCCGAAGATTTGTGAGAAAGGAAAGTTTAAGGTTGCAAAGTTCCTGAATAGGACAACAAAACTAATACACCAAGTGTGGGACGAGATGGTGATTGTGATAATCATCGAAAAGGACAACAAAATGGTGACAACTTTTGAAGCAACTCAAATTGATGTTAAGGGCTCATTAGTTGATAGGGCTTTCGAAAAACAAAAAAAGGAGGCCACAATAAAGGAAAAAAGGGAGAAGATGATTGACAACTTCATCATGAAAAAATATCCCAAAGGCTTTGACAAGATCGAATGTGAGCATGTCGATGAATCAATCAAGAGCGAATTCTCAAACTGCTTCCCCCTTAAAAATAAGCTTGTTGAAGGGGTAAAGGTTCTTGTGGATAGATTCCTACTTCATCTTGGGAGAATTGTGTACCACCCATTGAACAATAAACACAAAAATGAAATCAAGCATCGAATTTTGATGTTCCATTACATATGTCCAAATTTTGTTATTCATGCTGATCTAAAAAATCCAACTAAGATTTTGGAAATGTGTCCAAGAAATTGGCCAACTATTTCTAATTCGATGTTTTTTATTGTGGGTGGACAACATACCATCCAGGTCGTGAATTTAATTTCCATACTATAGTGTTTTGTTTCAATTCCTTGCCCATTATTCCATTCATTTTGTTGAATTCCTTCAAGTTTATTTGGTTGATTTATTTCCTTAGGAGATATTTGTGATGGATGATGTCAACAACAACATTGTGAGCAATTCTAGGCCTTTGGTATTGTTATCATCTTGAATACTAACTTTGTAAAGCTTTGTAAGCTTTCGTTTATCTTCAATAATCCAAATGCATTGAAGAATTTGGTCCCTTCATATCAAGTAAAGGCCAACTATGCTTAGGCTTGTTACCTCCTTTAGACGAGCTCTAAACATCTTTACGGTTGTGAATAAAATTCTTCCTTATGGCTTTCATTGTTGACTTGTAGATTTCTTGAGGGATTTAAGATTGGGTTCCTTGATATATGTTTAGAGATTTTTTCCCACTCACTTGTATTCTGTGTTTTTAGACAACAATGGAAGAATTACTCTGGGTTAATACTTATTTGGTTTCCTGTTATGAAGAACCTTTGATAGTCTGTGCCAATGTTGTGAATGGATACATCACAACTTATTCTATCTTCTGAATAGAGAAAGCTTGGATATGTGAACAACCACATTGTGGTCACCTTGAGCTTCCAGATTTTTTTTCAAGGAAATTATATGGGATGTTTTCCTATTCAAAATAAGCATCTTGGTTGTCTATTGTTTTTGTGTTGTGCTTACATACTACAGGTTAACACAAAGATTTTTCAAGTTGTTTCAGCAATGATTGTGAGCAGTCAGCCATTGATGTAAATGATGTGTGGGCAAGATCAAAGTTTACTGACCTTCACTAGAAGGAAAAGGCCAAAATGCGACCATCACATTTACAACTACTTGCAACTATTTGGTCTTTGCAACTAAATTTTTGTTATCTACGACTATTGTGACATCGTGCTGACATCAGTCAAGTCATCTTCGACTAACCTGCGATTAGTTTGCGACTAATTTTATTTTCATCTATATATGGGTTGGATTTATCATCTATGGGTTGGATTTATCATCCAAGAGGAGCCATTTAGAGTCCCATTTAGTCGTAAGTGAAATGGTGCTTAGTCGTAGTTGGTGTATGTCTGTATGTAAAATATCGTATTGTATGGTTTATGGCATATGTCTATATGTAAAATATCGTATTATATGGTTTATGGCATATGTCTATATATAAAATATTGTATTGTATGGTTTATGGCGTATGTCTATATATAAAATATCGTATTTTATGGTTTTCTAGTGAGAGTGTTATACTGTTGTGGAGAAGTAATTGAAAAGACTGCCACCTATTTGTTGCCTCTCTAAGATCTCTGAGAAACCCTTGTATGTTTGTAGTCTAGGGTTTCATGCTTTGTCCAAGAATAGATGTTCGAAAAAAATCTTAGATTCTTTCTTGATCGCTTCAACAAATCCTTTGTTCTGCAGATTGATTTCGACAAGAGAAGACGAATAAGAGCTTCTTTGCAGATGTTCAGAGGTCAAGAAGAAGAAGAAGAAGAAGAAGAAGAGGTAATATTATGCGCATTCCGTCGTCTTCTTCGTGGTTGCTACAGGTAGGGTTCCAGTCCCTCCCTCGCGGGGACTGAGTAGCTTAAGCATTTCCAAACTCCCCTGCCTTTCCGATTTCTTTTTGCGGGAAAAAAAACTACTGTTGTTGTCACGATTCGGTCGCATCCGCAAACGGTGAGCAGCAACTACCGGCCACAAAACGATCTTTGAGGGAGGGACCACCGTGCTGCTCTTTTTGATCAGTTTTCCAAAGGCACCGTGAACCACCAGCAGGAGCAGCAGATGCGAAAACCAGGTCTTGTTTCTTCTTCTTCTTTGTTTCTACATCTTCGTCTTCTATCACAAGACTAGTTGCGGCCAACGCTGCGCCCCGTTGCCTTCTATTGCACCCCCGTCGATTGCATACTTTTCTCCTTCTCGTGATGCCAAGGCCTCCTCCCCCTTCCTGCCTTCCAGGCTTGAGAAGTTTATAGATAAACAAAAAGCCGAGCGAAGAGTTGAAGGAGAAGAAACAAACGGCGTCAGACGCTTCTCCGAGGCTTCAGGAAGAATAAGTAAACACCAAGTTTTTCTGGCCGAGTACGTCCTGCCGAGGATTAGGGTTGTGGGATTGCTGTTTTGTTTTGTTTGTTTTTTTCTTTGTCTCGATTCGCAAGAATCAGGTTGAAACAATCTTCTGCTGCTGCTGAGATAGTTTGTTACCTATTCTCTTTTGCAGTGCTCCTGCAGTAGCAGCATTTCTTTCTTGACGGGTGTCAGGTGTGAGTGCTTTGTTGTTGGAGCAGCAAAGAAAGCTTTGGAGAGACAGGGGTTGTGTTGCATTATGTTTTGACCGAGTTGCACAAGGTATCTTTCTGCCATCACCACCACCAACAATGTCATGTGCGTTCTATTGTCGTTGTTGCTTGTGTTTTGTGCTGCTGTTTCGCGAAACTCGCCAGTGACGAGCGTTACTAGGAAGGCCAAAGAAAACTTGTCTTTCGACGAATTTGGAACTTTGTTTTCGTTTTCTTTTTTCAGTGTTTTTTTTTTCTGATGCAGTCGTGCGGAGATGGCCGAAGAAGGCGGGCCGTACGACGATGGAGACTCGCCTCCTCCTCCTACTCGCCATGGAGGAGATTATGGTGTACAGTCCGGCTTTGATGGTTACGCAGATCAGGAGAACGGAGACAGGAAACGTGAGGTGCAGTGTTGTTTTTTTTTTTTTTTTCTGCTGTTGTTTGTGTTATTGATTGAGGTTTAGGAGGTTTTCATTGCAATATCCGCACAATTATTTTTCTAGAAATTTCGTTGGTCTCTAGCTTCTGCTGATCATTGTCCCTGAGCTAGTCAAGTTTTGTGGTTGTTTTGTTTCTGTCCATTGTTGTATTACTGTGTATTTTGCTGCAATAATAGTTTTGAGTTATGTCCCGTCACTGCTTTCCCCGGCGGGTGCTGCAGTGACAAGAAGAACGTGCTGGTCGTTTCTAGCTGGTCGTTTCTAGCGTAGTGAGCAGGAGGAGTAGCAGCATCATAGCTTCTTCTTCAGACAACACCCCTTCGGCAAGACTCATCTCTTCCATAAACAATGAACAGATTGGGAAGCACTCTCCTCACATCACCGACCAACTCTACCAATACATCTTGCAACATACACGGGAACCTAAGGTGTGTGCTCTTTTCATTCTGATGCGTTTCCCGTTCACAGATTGAACGCTTCCAAAATGTTGCTTCTCTCCAGAAGAATTGTCTTAAGAGTGGGAAGTCGGAGAATTAGGGTTTGAATCGACGACAATGGCAAACACTTCTGTGGTTCTTCAACCAGTTTTGTGTTGTCTGGAAACATTTGTCAATCTTTCTCATACCCTTTCTTCTTTACTATTCTTTCACAAATTGAGGCCATTTGTGTAATGACGAAGCCCAGCTGATTTCTGGAATTTGAGAGTCCCAGATTTTGCAACAACTGAGAGAGGAGACTGTCGCATTGCCTGGCAGTCAGATGCAGGCAAGTGACAACTTTACCTGTTACAGTTTGCTCTACAACCGTTAAACCCTAAACCTTGCATATTTGTACTTTATTGTACATTGCTGCAATATTCTCGATATGCATGCGTGGTTTCATCCTCAACACAATCCTGAGAGGTCTGCTCTCTGATTTTCCATCTCTGTAGGTTAGGAAGAAGGAGGTGCTGATTGCCATCACTGTGACATGGAACAGGTTTCTCCAGATCAGGCTCAGTTCTTGGCAATGCTGGTGCAAATTATGGGAGCAGAGTGCTGCATTGAAGTTGGAGTGTTTCATGTAAGCAGACTTGAAGTTTCTGCATTCAGTCTGTCTTCCCTTATTTTCTTCTCAGTGCTTGCTTGCATAGGAGGCCAAAATCTAGGTTAGAGTCTGCTCTCTAGGAGCAGACCCTCCTTTTCTCCCTGGAATCTGTTTCCTTCCTTGACATCACTTTTGCCTACTCAAGAGTGTAGAGCAAGGATCAACAGCAATGTGAGTAAGCAGACTTTGTGAACATGCTTAACCAAAGAACTGTTGTGTACAATGTGTGAGCTCTATAAATGTTATTACAAGATTCTTATGTGGAGAAATATTTTGAAAGAAGTTGGGGTTTTGGGTGCAGGGCTATTCCTCACTTGCTGTTGCCTTGGTGCTGCCAGAATGGGGTCGATTGGTGGCTTGTGAAAGGGATGAGAGATGTCTCGATATAGCAAGGAAGTATTATGAACTTGCAGGTGTGACTCACAAGGTGTGTTTGTTTTATTGGGTTGCAAACTCTAGTTGTGCTGCTATACGTGTATGATGAGCAGTGAACTAGAACAAACAGGTGGTGAATGTGTACAAGTCGAGCAAAGGTTGGTTATAATATTCTCTTATCTGGGTGGGAGTAGGTGGATGTGAGGCATGGACTTGCAATAGACTCTTTGCAGTATTTGTTCGACAATGGTGAAGGTGGCAGGTATTGCAGCCACCTTATAGGTTTACAAGCACTTGTTTCCTTCTAGTAAGAGGGGAATTTGTATGGTCACTGAAAAGGAGGCCAGCAAAAGTCTTGTATTTTCTCTATGTAACTGACAATCAACTACAGTTGTCTTTCTAAATGCGTGATCACTTATGGATGTTTGTTTAATGTCCAGTTATGACTTCGTGTTTTTAAATGCTGATAAGAGGATGTACCACCAGTACTATGAGATGTTTCTTCAATTGGTATGTAGATCTTGCCAGTCACATCTCTGTGTGGGAGGATAAGATTGACAGAGGAAAGAATTCAGATCCTTAAAAGGACATGTCTGTATCTCTCTGTCTTGGAGAAGCCTAATCTATTTTAGGAGTATTTTCGTTGGAGCTCTGAGTCCAACTAGGGTTTCTGAACATCCTCATTGAGGTTCTGAATCCAACTAGGGTTTCTGAGCATCCTCTTTGAAGCATTGAGTCCAACTAGGGTTTCTATTTCTCATACTGTTTGTTATCTCCTTGTGTTATTGTTTGTTGCTTGCTAGTAGCATGGCTGAGTCTTCATGTTGCTTCTGGAATTGCAGCAGAAACTTGGTATGCATGTTAGTGTTTTCACTGGCCTTCACCCACTATGGGAAGTTGATGAAGTCAGTGGGGAAGTTGTGATAGTTAAGTCACTATCATACATACTACTGTTGATGGTCCCTGTTGTGAGACTGGCACTTTTGTTCATACCGGTGTGTGTTTTTGTTTTTTGTTTTATTTTTTGTCGCCCCTTGTTTGGTTCTTTCTGTGGCTTCCTGAGGAAGTGTTAGCCTTGCTGTGCATCATAAGAACGGAGATTTCTCTATTCTTATGAAAGATATCTTTGGCATGTTTTCCGATCATTTTAAGTTCTGAGCTGAATTTTTGTTGCAACTCTGTTGTTTCTACCAAGTGTGGATTGCTCTGAAGAATGGATCGTGCATATGCTGATGCTAGGGCTACCCACACTCCCACAACATGACTATGACCTTGCAAATGTATTGTTCCATGAGAAGCATGGAAAGCTTCCTGTAGGTAGGAGGATGTATCATGAGAGGTTTATGCAGAAGCCTAATGTGACAAAGAGGTTTTTGATCGAAGCAGATGATTCAGCTGTCCCTACTCTGTTGACATCGGCTCTCAGAGTCTCTTTTGGCCCTGTAGTGTCAAAGATGTATATATCAGCTCGCATTGTAGCCTTCCTAGTGGATCTCTTTGAACTATGCAGGTCCTATAGCCCGGATGATTTCACCTACCAGTTCTTTTTCAATTGTAATGAAACGACAGCTAGTAATCATTCCAGTCTTCTATAAATAAATGCATTATTTAAAACTAAAATAAAAAATTAATTGCCACATGTCATAATCGTTATGTGTAAAATCGAACGGTCCATATATATTGTAATTATTTAATAATAAAATAAATACCATATTAAAAGCCACGTGTCATAATCCTAATGCTTGAATCGGACGGGTTGTATTATTAAACTAATTGCCACATGTCATAATCGTTATGAGTAAAATCGAACGGTCCATATATATTGTAATTGTTTAATAATATAGTAAATACCATATTAAAGGCCACATGTCATAATCTTAGTGCTTGAATCGGACGGGTAGTATTATTAGATGTCATTTTGAATTTTTAAATCAAATATCCAATATACCACGTGGTCTCTATGCATTGGTGAAAAATAATAACCAAAATAATTGTTGAATACTGGCACCACATACGTATATTCGTATTTTGTCATGAACTGGTATTTGTACTGAACAATTTCTGTCCACCCCGTTGTCGCCTACGACTAAGGACGCCTGCGACTTGTCCAAGGCGACTACACAAACTTTTAGTCGTAGATGTCGCCAGCGACTAGAAAACAGTTGCAAAGACAAGTCGAAAAACGCAACTTTCCTTCTAGTGCTTGGAATTGACTCACTTGACACAGTAAGTAGGGTGAATAGGCATACTTTCTAGTTACTAAACTCTTTGTTGCTTGTGGGTTGTAGGCTATTTTGTCTGCATTACTATATATGCATCTAACCCAGAGGAAGCTACTCACCTGCAACATCTTACATCACCCCAAAGCAAGGTAGTATCTTCCTAACTTGGTGTGCAATAGGACTCTGGTTAGAGGATGTGACAAGTGTTTTAGTTTGCATGTTAATCTATTTCTTGACCAATGTTTGGCCGTGTAGGAAGAGTACCAATAGTGGTGACAATCAATCAGCAAAGTCTATTGGAAGTAATTAGTGCATTTCCATCTGTGAAAGTTCCACTTGGAATCTTTTTTGCTACTGTGTCTCCTTGTTTTCAACCATGATTCTACTCCGTCTTCTCCTCACTCAGGCACTAATGCATCATCTTTTCTACCTATGAAAAGAGGTTTCATTTTCATGAACATTGATTGTGGGAGAGAAGCTGACTATGGTTTGGTGGATGACTTGTTTTGTTGTTCATAAGTTTGTGCCCACCAAAATTCATGTCACCTGTGCTTTGGTGCATGGACATAGTCCTATAGGACGTATTCATCATGGTGTCGCCTCTACTTCGATGAAGGTTATTTTCCAGTTTCATCTTCTTCCTGAACATTCATTATTATGTTAACCTTGAATGGTACTAAATGCTTGAATTGAACCATGGTTGCAATGGTAGCTTTGTTTTCGTCACTATAACTTTTAGGCCACCACAGTGTCCTATATCAGCATACATACTAGAGACATTGTAGAAACAATAGTTGGGCAACTCACAGATACTGGACCTTGTCAAAAAATTGATTTTATGGTAGGTAAAGATGTGTGCATTTGTCATTGCATTGTCTATTTGAGTTTTTCTTCATCTGCATTGGATTTGCTTCTAATACCAAGAACCTATAGTTGTGAATGTTGGTTGTACCTATCTGTAACCTTTTAACTCATGTTTACATTGGGTTAACAATCATGAACTGCAATGGTTCATTTTCAGATGCATAATGTAGTTCCAGTTGATGTTGGTTACTAACATATGGATGCAATCCTTTTGCAGAATGTTAGTTCTTCACAGGAGGTTAGAGATCTTGAATGCAATCAGGCACCAATATTTGGTTGTAGTCATTGATGAAGTTCTATAATTACAAGTTCAAAATGTACTTTGTAACCTAATTGTCTATGGTTGATTTTGTTGCAAGCAAGTGACTTATGGAGATCAATATCTGAGGGTGCACACATATATGTGTGTGGTGACACAAAGGCCATGGCAAAAGATGTGCATCATATATTACTTTCAATTGTCTAGTTGAAGGTATGAGCCTCCATGGATTGATTTCCTGTGACCAACATCTAATCTGATGCCTGCAAATATTACATTCAACTTTATGGTAGGTAGATAGATATGGAGGTGGAAGATGTGAATTGGTAGTTTGCGACAAAAATTAGTGAAGGTTCAACATTTTGACTTGGTTGTAGCAACATGACAGGCAGGGATTGAATTAATACTTGGGTAACAGTGCCTCAATTTTGTTGAGTTTTTATTTTTGTTAAAGAAGAGAGTAGGAAATTGGAACATTAGTCACGATACTTAGGCCTAGAATGAAGGCTTAATTGAACATGTGGTGGACAGGGAGGAGTGATTGGCAATAAAGCAGTTGCAATCAGATGGATGGTACCTTCATTACATTTGGTCGAACATTTCACAAGTAGTTATGTCAAACCTGGTTAGCTGGAGAGAGGCATTTAGTTGAGAGACATTTAGTTGAGTGCTTCTGAAAGCCACTAATGCAAGTAAAAGTGGACACACCACAAAACAACTTTATATTTCAATGGGGACTTTGTAGGGATGGGGTTACTAGGGTATTGGTGATGACAGTCATCACTCAATGCTTGTAGTTTTTAGAGGATAAACCTTGAAAATCCACAAATTTTCACTAGGCATTGCATAGTCAACTTCATTGGTGTTTTCATACACAATGACAACTTTCATTGTAACCTGTCTCCCACATAGGTTTAAAAAAACAAATAAATATAAAAGCCTTAATATTGGAAAAAACTGCACATTTGCACAAGAGTGATGATCAATATTTAGTCCAA
Organism: Sphagnum contortum; assembly: GCA_963920785.1. Classification (NCBI taxonomy): domain Eukaryota; kingdom Viridiplantae; phylum Streptophyta; class Sphagnopsida; order Sphagnales; family Sphagnaceae; genus Sphagnum; species Sphagnum contortum. Next base: position 5,969,884 of record OY987291.1, on the reverse strand, counting down.
CAAAGCCACAACAAAGATATTACCATTTTTTCAAAACCAAAACCAAAATGGGATTTTTGAAAAAAAGGAACCAAAACTGTTATAATTAAGTTTTTAGAACTAGAATTGAAGTTTCTTCATAAAAAATCAAAAGCTGCCCAACACTGGAAAAAACCACATCAAGGATATACAAAATAGATGACCTTTTTTGACATTGTAAACACAATCTTCCTCTCAATTTCATGAAACCTATTAATTGGAACATATGTGTCAGTGTTGTCACCCTTATGGTTGACCCATTCGATGAGCAACAACCTTGTGTAAGAATGGTCATATTAACTTCACATTGAGTAGTGATGCTAGTTTTTTTCAAAACAACCTTTACCAGGATTGCACTGTTTAAGGTTTTAAAACTCTTACACATCAATTGTGCATTGAGAAAAACATTGATCTAGCCCAACGACAAGAGCTATAACTGAAATGTTTAGATTTACCAATTCTCCATATTCTTCTTTATCCTTTAATCTATTAGCTTTTTAGCATCTAGAATTTACCCACCTAATTCATCGTTTCACTTCACTTCTTATGTCTTTTTCAAATACTGAAAACTTCTAGATGGTCATTTAAATCATTTGACAGAATTGAGTGATAACCGGTAATAAGATCATCATGATTTCATTTAACAAAATATCAACAAAATAGTTTCAAATGTGATCAATTTAGTCACAATTTTTTTTTAATTTTAATGATTTTTAATTATAAGGTTACTTATTTTATTGTGCATAATGTTATAAAATAATTTGAATTGTGATAAATTTGGTTGGCATGACTATTTCATCATAATTAATCAAAATATTTTTTTAAAACTAAAAACACTATAACGACAACTAACAAATGGATAATATATATTTAATAATATATGTGTTTATGCTTTTTTTTTCATTATATTTTATTGAAACCTTGTATTAGTTTTGATGAATTTTTATCATATAATTTGAAATAAAAAAAAGAAATTGGTTATAAAATATGAATTTTAATTAATTTTTTAGTTTATTGGAAATGAAAGTAGTTTGCTTTAGTGTTTCATTATATATATATATATATTTAAATTTTTTCATTAAAAAATTTAATTTTATTATTATCAAATAATTTCAATTATAATAAATCTTGTTTGAAAATATTCTGAATTTTATTATAATTTTTGTAAATTTTGACAAATTATAATAAAATAATTTTAAATAAGATGAACAAAAAATATTTTGTTGGTTTCTAATTTTAAGGTTGTTTAATTGCAAGGTTTGTTTAATTCTATCAATACATTTAAACATGTCAAATTTTTCATCCAAATTTTTCATCAACTTGAAAGTATCATTTTAAGAGTTCATTGATGTTCAATTTTCATCCATTTTGTGACTTTCATCCATGTACACGTGGAAAAATATTTTCCACATTATTCCTATGTGGAATAGGGATATTTTTAAAATATTTTTTCCACATCATCAAAATACTCCAAAAATATTTATTCCTAGTCACATGCTCATCTTCACATGCTCATGCTCACACTCACATGCTTGCTTTGTAATGTTGTTCCATAAAACCATGGTTTCAAGGAATCTTTTCGCGACTCTTACAGGGTTTATGAATGCCTAGCAACCGCCAAGCATTTAGGATTATTTGTTGCAATCCTAAATAGGATTAAGGTTTAAGGGTTAAGGTTGGTCGAAGCTTATGGAACTGCAATTGCCATGGCATTCTATTTTCTGCTTGATGTTGGGTTTTTAGACCAAATTGTTGAAAGGATGTGATTGAGTAAATTTAGATTATGTTTCATAAAAAGATAAATTACAAATTTAAATTTTTAAATGAAATAAAATGGATTTAATGATTCAAATAGGTCTAAAGACTTGTTTGGCATTTCTAAATTGTCGCTCTCAACAATTGAATAATCATTGTTCAAGTTATGCTCGTCCTAAAAAACATATCTTCTTTTTCTCATTATGTAGAGTTGACCTCTCACTCCTATCTTTCTTCCATGCTTACATTGTTCCTAGTTTCTTTTTCTAATGCAAATGAAGCCATGTTTATATCACATTAACCTTTTCATTTCTTTTGTTCATGTTGAAGACCCTTTTCAACTTGTAGGTCACACATAGCCTAACAATATACAATGAAAAGAAGCAATACAAATTCCCAAACTCCATGTTTTGATATGGGGATTAAACATCAATTCACACAAAAAAAAAACTCTTAAATCATATGTCATTTTCCAAATTCATCATTCCAGTTCTTTGAAAATCACACAATTTTAAGCCTTATACACACAACTCTCATGAATTAGGGCTTCCTGTGTATCCCAATAACACAATTTTGGAATTAAGGTTAATGTGTAATTACAATATGTAACACACAATTTGTCAATTTTTTGTTAGGAAGAAAAAACACTAAAATTTAAGATAGGTAAAGGCTTTGAGTTTTGTTCCTTGGGACTTACATATGATTGCCTCACAATGTATGGAATGTAGTTTCATTATAATACTTAATAGTTTGTGAACTTAGGTTTTGACCAAAAAATAGTGGAACCAACCACATGCAATGGATTGAATACATCTTTCGATTGTGTGAACAAAATTCAAATCCACATAAGGTATGTGAGGCTTGAAGTATTTGGAACCAATGGGTAGTTTGTTGTAGAAATTAAACAAATGTAGAGCAAGCAACATACATTTTCATTTGTGGAGTTTAGTTGCTAATGTTTATTTGTTAGGTCAAAGGCAAAAATTTTGTTGTGTCCTATTGAAGTTGTGTTTTAAAGATAATAATCTTTCCCTCCTCTCATTAAGTAGGCTAGAATTCATTTAAAAAACCTACTTGATTCCTTTCCCTGCATGTTTTTCATTATTTTCATCTGATTAATACATCTTAATATATGTAATGGCCTCTCTAGCATCAATTGTGTTCCCAAGTTATTAAAAATATGCAGTGACTTTAAACATGCACAATATATTTTAGGCAATGCATATAATTTATTTGCTAATTAAAAAAATCAATGTATTATATGTTATGGTCTAAAACTGAAAAGAATGCAAACAATAATCACATCATGTAGAAAGCTTAAATAAACAAGAAGTATAATATTGTTAGAAACCCAACGTTTTTGGCCATTGATAATGGCAAGAAAAACACTTGGTGGCTACTAGGTGTTTCTACATTTTTGCCCAAGGATGTTTTTCGTAGAAACCTTTGATGGCCATTAGGTGTTTTTACGTAACAATTTTTGACATAGAAACCCTTAATGGTCGTTAGGTGTTTCTTCACAATGATATTGGGTGTAGAAACACTTGGCAATCAACATGCATTTCTACACAAGGATATTGAATGGAAAAACACTTGATGACTACTAAACAATTCTATGTAGGGATATTTGGTGCAAAAATGTTTAGCAATTGCCAGATGTTTCTACCAAGGACATTGGGTAGAAAAACAGCTAGTGGCAACTAGGCATTTTTTAACATGGATATTGGGAGTAGAAACATTAAATAATTGTTGGGTGATTCTACACATGGATCATTGTTAGAAAAACTCGTGGCAATTGCTTGATGTTTCTACGTGGGTATATTGGGCAAAGAAATGTTTAGAGGCCACTAAGCATTTCTACCCATGGATCTTTACCACAAAAATGCATGGCAGTCGCAAGTGTTTTAACACAAGGATGTTGGACAAAAAAACGTTTAGGAGCTGCCAAGTGTTTCTTCACAAATACATTGGTTGTTGAAACACCTATTATAGCCATGAATTTCTTCCGTAGCATGTTTGTTGGCGACACGCCTAGCGGTCACTAGGCATTTCATTTTACGAATGGTCAATAAAGAAGCTCTTAATGGCTGCCAAACATTTGATTCAAGGGATGCTTGTTGCAGAAACGCCTGGTGAGTAGAAGGCATTTCAATCCTACGTTCTTTTCTATAAAAACATTTGGCGGCCATCAAGAGTTGCAATCCCTGGTTGGTCGCTTGAAAAATACAAGGTACTTTGTGTCATAATTTCTATTTGTGAAATGGACAAGTTGGAAAAGAGATGTGATGGCTAGAATTCTAATCTTTGGTTTAATGTTGCATTATGTTTGTTCTTGGCTTAGTAGGATATGGATGAGGGACTCATATTTGGTATCTTTATTAGCATTTGGGACATTGACAAAAATGAAAGGGTGAAGATTGGTATTGGAAAGTGCAAAATTTTGTCAATTGTTCCTATATATGGACCCTATGGAATGGAAAATTACATAGTTGTTTTAATTAAAGTTGTGAATGAGGTCTATGAAAAACATAAGCTATTTTGTCCAATTCCAAATGTGAGATATTGTGGATCAATGGTAGGAATGGAGGTTTTTTGGCCCAACAAATATTTGTCAATGAATGATGAAATGGTCAAGACAATGATAGAATAATGTCATGTGATAATGGATGGGATGAGTAATCTTTTGAAGAAACAAATTTCATGCAAGGACAATGCCTTGGCAAAAAGCTTATGAGTTCAGAACATTGATGATGTGGAAAATATGGGTAATATAGTTGAAGACTTACGTAATGAGGAATTACATGGTGAAATGAGTTATATCTTTGAAGACGGTGTGGAAAGGTTCATTGGGGAATATGTATTTAATTCCATGAGCAAATAAAAGAATGAAAAGAATATTGTAGAAATCAATGAGAAGGTTGGTGGTGAGGAAATTTTTGAATAAAATGAAGAAGATTATAACCAAGGGAATGCACATGGGAATGATTATGTAGTGTATGGCCATGGTGTGAAAGGAACAAATATAACGAAAAGATGTTAATTTGAGTGGTGAGGAATTGAATGTGATCTTGTAAACGATGGTGGGGTGTTCATTGGAAAAGGTTGAGTGGTTGCATGCGACCCATAAGAAACAATTCTTGATGATCAGCTTGGGGAGGACCATGTTGGGCTTTGCATTTTATATTGTCTTGCAACTATGTTAGCAATGATGACCATTTGGAAATGGTTGTTGGCTCAAACAATTTTTGATGGGTACCTTGGCCTTAGAAAGCATTTCATGGCATTTAATGAAACCCATGTACCAAATGTTGATGATGTGGGAGCAATGGGTGTGAAGAAAAAAAAAATCCTTTCATAAGAAAAAATGAAACATAGCTAACTATGAAGGTTACGTTTTTAAAATTGAGAAAATGTTGTTAGAAGAGTTTGTGCGTAATGTGGGGGTGGCAATGTGTTACACCATGAATTGTTGTCAACATTTTCCTCGTGAAAAGACTTGTTGTTGAAACAAGAGTTTTGAGTTTATCCTTTGAAGATCAAAAAAATATGGTTTTGATATTCCAAGAAGGTTGCATATTGGGGGAGACGAAAGGTGACAAAAATTTATCATTATTCAAGGTTTAGACATTTGTGAAACAACTTAATATCATATTGTTGGTCTCCCAAAGTCGACATACATGTTGTACAAATTGGATAGCAAGTGAGGTTGTCTATTTCTATCACATGGGAACAAAGGTACACAAATTATGTATGTCAACCTGACAAGCAAAGTCTGATGTTCAATCCTTGATTGACTTGTCTGTAGATACTATGTCACATCAAATGAAAGGGATTGGAATGGTAGACAAGATGTGAAATGTATTTTGCTTAAAACATGGAAGAGTTTATAGGAATGCAATAATAAGGAGAATTGTATGCAATGACTAACATTTTTTATTTCTATCTAGCAACAAATGCCTAGTGATTATTGGGTATTGTTTGTGAAAAAATATTTAAAAAAAAATTGAAATGGATTTTTGAATGTCTATTTGGTGACATACATCTATTGTGGAGAGGCTAATATTTCTTTTTTTTCGTATTTGTGGGTTGGCAAATAAGTAAGGAATTAAACAGTGGAGTTATTTCTTAATTGGCTATGAGTAGGTTGAAGAAAAGACATCATCTGAATGTTGATGTGCAAAAGTGGAGGTCCATGTTTATGAAATGCATTGTTTGTGAATCCTTCAAGGACTTGATATCCAAATTGGGAAAGAATAGTAATGAGGCTTTAGAGTATGAATCAAAGTTAAAAAAACATATCTTGCACCAAGAATCATGTAAACATTTATACCATACTTGGAGGACAAAGTCAACGTGATCAAAGGATGAGTTCCTATGCATTATTCATGACAAGATGGACCATGAAAAAACTACAGTTCCAAGGTTACAAGTGTGTAACAAAATAATATCTAGGCTTGGACAATTGCCCATTACCTTTACGGGTATGATAACACATTATCACATGGATGAAATATATGCACAATATTCTAATGAATTGTGGCCAAACGATCCCAATTTCATAATTGGGTCTTTATTGTGGCTCTTACGAACTTTGAAGGCGGCCCTAGTTTCGGAATCGACATTATTGTTTGAACACCCCCACAAAATACATTATTTGCACATATGTCATAAGGGAAATTACCTTGCATACACAAATTACTTACCCCATATCAAATTGTTGGTGTGAAACCTTTGCCAATAAATTTGTTGCTTCAAATGGATAATTGTGTTGAAGACAAAAAAAATTGATATTTATTACCGTTTCTATCATTGTTGATGACAAGGGATGTGTTTGAAAAGGTCAAATTGGGATTTCTTGTAGTTGGTCATACACATGAGGATATAGATGGATCCTTTGGCTGTTTGTAAAAAAGTTGAGGGAGGAAAACAATTACATTTTAGCAAATTTGATGAAAGTTTTCATGACCTCACAAGAAAGATCGTTTATTCCTCAATTGATTCAGGGAGATTCCAGATTTTAAATCTTGGGTCCTAGGTTGTTTGAAAGATGGCCTTAAAACATTGGTAGGGCATATTAATATGCATATGTTTAATTTTTTTGTTGATTCATCAAGTTGACCAATGATGTAATACAAATTTTCCCCACAAATCATGTTTAAAGTTCCATAGATGGGCCTTTGATTAGATTGTGGAAAATTAATCCAAATGATTCACCAAAGTTGCCTATTGGAGTTCCAAGCCTTCTTCTATAGCACCCAATTTAGGGCAATGATGCATTGAAGTCAATTGATAAAGTAAAGTTTATAAGTTCGGGACTATCCAAATACATGGAATTTTAAAAAGTGGGCATTGTGCAAAGTTCCACATATGAAATGAAATGTTGTATGTGGAATGCTCGGAAGATATTTTGTTGCATTTGTCAAAACCGTTACCACCTCAAAGTTCAACTTTTTTGGAAGGTTTCTAGCCTTCAAGCAATTGGAGGGCTAATTATGTTAGGTCTTCATTATCAACCGTGATCAATGTTGTTAATCCAAAAGATCCAATTCAAGTTCCTTATTGTGGGCCAAAGAACATGAAACCTTTAACTACATACACACCATTTAGATATCTTAATGTTGGAGATTTTGTGCTTGTGAGACCACATGATTTTGATCTTATTCCACTCTAAATGGGAAGAGTGGAAGGTGATGTTATCAAGGATGAAGAGAATGAATCTTTTCAAATGGAAAAAGTTCAATGGTGGGTTCTTGTGAAGGAAAGATCAATTTTGGATGAATGACATTTATATGAAGATTGTTGTAATGGCAAGTGGAAATGTAATTAATAGATCCAAAACAATGGCTTGACATTTCAACTATTCTTTTCTCTTTTCTTGCTCAAAAAAATACAACCAAAAAAAGTCAAATTAATATTCATGCTATTTATGTTGGTAGGGTTAAAATTAATCTCAATGTTGTTAATGCCTCAACCAATTTGTGAAGGATGTTGGTGACATTGATGAAATTACATTTGCAAATTTTTTATCTTTTTTGTATCATTGTATTCATTGGATTATTGTTTTAAATTTTTTTTGCAATTTTTATGAACTATATGGTTTGATAAATTTATTATTTGCTGAAATTTATCCATGTACATTCTTGAAAACTAATAATTAATAATCTATTTTGTTCCATTTGATCTTTAATCTTTGGTCGCCACTAGGTGTCAACTTTCCTTCTTTCATGGTATGTGAAGCCCTAAAAACAATGGATATGTTATAACATGAATAATAAAATTGCATGCTTAGACATTGTTGTTATTGGTATGTTGTGCCTTGTTTGTATTTCAAAAAGTTGAATTTTTATTTATGTTTAATGGGAGCATTTACTTGTGACTTTCTTGTTTGATAGTCTATTATGAGTTATCATTTGCTAGGCACTAGGATAAATACTATTCTAATTCTAGGTGGAATTTGAAACTTAATAGATGTGTAATTAACATGGATGGATCAAGTTGCCATGGTTAGAAATTTAGCATGTTGTCAATTTATTAAATTCAAAAGATTGAATTTCCTTTTCACTTTAGTGGGAGTTGTGTCATTTGGTTCTCATGGCTTATAATTTATTATGTTTCACCAAGTGGCCACCATGTGTTCAATTTTATTTAAAAAAGTCTTATGGTGTATATATATTTGAAATATATTAGTAAAATTTGTGTGATAGTATGATGTTATAGTTTTGCTAATGTGGCCTCTTTCCTTGTTTCAAATTCAAAGGGCTGAGTCTTTTGATGTCAAATGGGAGCATTAACATTTGGTGTTCAATCAATCATGAAAATACATAGTCTTGTTTTAGATTTAATATTATTATTTTTTACATAATGTGTACATGGATCTTTTTGAAATTGTTGGTTACAAATTTTTTTTTATTTAGAAATAATGTAATTAATTTTTTTTATAATATGACATTCAAGCCAAAAATGATCATTAATTTGTTAAGTCTGGTGGCCACCCACCAAGTGGAGTTCATTCCACCCACCAAGTTGTATAAAGTTTTGAATTAAAATTTTAGTTTTAAGTTAATTAAATATGTGTTTTTTGGAATAATTGAATATAAGATTATTTACATCTTGAATCCTGTAATTTTTTGTTAGTTATAGGTGACACCAACTTGGTTTTCAAGGGATGATGCGATTGAAATTTAGTTGATTCTAGTGAATTCAATATTAAAGATGTTTCCTAGTTTAGATTTTTCAAACACAAGTTGGGTTGTTGATTTGGGAGATGTAACCAATGGTGGGAGATCAACATCAACATAGTTTATGACTATTTCAGGATTTCACAAAAGTGGCAAAACCAAGAAGATAATGTCTTATGCTAGCTAATTGACAACAAAAACATTAACTTGAGATTGCAAATTTGGGTCATTGCAAGGTAAAGTGGCTCACTTTTTGCATTATAATCTCGTGTTTTGCAGAGTGGTGTGCATTTACATACTATTAACATGGCATAAAAATAATAATTTTCCAAATTTGTGGCTAGAGTTAAATTGCCAACTTGAAGAAGACAACATCTATAAAAAAAATTTGCAATAAGGTGCGTTCATAATAAAAGGGTTCAACATCCATATTTGTATTTTCTTCCTCCAACACTAAAGTAGGAACTACATTTTCTTGTATTTTTATCATCAAATATTTTTCTCGAAGTTTGCTTCAATTTTATTTATATTCATAACAAATGGGCTTCCAACATCCCCACCTACTTGCATTTGCTCTTGAACAATTTCAAGAGCAACCAATGCAACCACATTTTCAACTAATACTTGCATTTTTTGTCCCACCACCCTTGCTTCCAAATCTCTTTCACCTCCCATGCCATCTTTAGTTGATACTTGCATTTCCTATTTCACCACCCCTACCTCCAAATATCCTTCACCTCCCATGTTATCTTTAGTTGATACTTGCATTTCCTATCCCACCACCCCTGCCTTCAAATCTCCTTCACCTCCCATGTTATCTTTAGTTGATACTTGCATTTCCTATCCCACCACCCTTGCCTCCAAATCTCCTTCACCTCCCATGCCATTTTCAATTGAAACTTGTTGATTTGTTCCACCACTCTTTGCTCTTGTTCAAATTTGCATTTAACACAAACACAACAAAAAAATAAAATTATATACCCCAAAAAAATAAAATTCTAATGTTAGCACCATGCTCAACCGACACCAACAACTAACACTAATGCCAACACCATGCTCATCATTGTTCTTTTGCTCTTGCAAAACCACATTACAATGACCACAAGTAGCACAGTTACTCATTGTTGTTGTGGTTTGGTTCCACAATGACAAGGAATAGCCATGCTTCTCATCATCATTGATTTCGTAGCGCTTGTTATTGTTTTTTTCGCTTATAAACAAAAAAAAAGATGAACAACTACATCTTGTTTGTCATCTTTCTTTCTATGCATTCCCTAATCAACACTAGAAGAAGATAGTGATGCCACATGGTGCCATTGTTGTCCATTTCACAACAAGAAAAAAGATGAATGCATTGCGTGTTGTCATCATCTTGTTTGCAACTAAAAAAAAGAAAAGATGACAATGACGTTGTCGTCGTCTTGTTCACAACAAGAAAAAAAAAGACAATGAATAGTTGTGCGTTGCTTCTCATCTTTCTTCCCACACTCCTACAAGACAACACTAGAAGAGGACAACGATGGCACATTGTGCTATTGTTGTCCTCTTCACAGAAAAAAGAGGATGACAATGACATTGTGTGTTGTTGTTGTCTTGTTTGTAATGAAACAAAGGGATGAGAAGACAACGACATATCATTGTCATCTTTTCTATAACAAAATAAGAGAAGATGATGATGATGGTGCCATCATCTTCTTCTTCTTCTATCGACCTATTTGCAAGAAAAAGAAATAGAGGAAGAAGATGACGACAATGTTGTCGTTGTCTTCTTCATAGCAAAAAAAGAAGGAAAAAATATTTTGAAAAAAAGAGAAAGCATGAGGTCACCTTTTACCATCTCATTGAAGCTCCTAAGCTCCTCTTGCGTTGCTCCTAAGCTCCTCTTGCCCTCCTCCTAAGCTCGTAAGCTCCTCTTGTGATGACGATGACAGAGCTCACTTGTCTAGCAATGTCGAGAAGAGCACTGATGGGTGCTGGAAGTGAGCGCAAATGATGGGGTAGGGAGGGGTTGGCAGCATGAGGGAGGGAGGAGGGTTGGTAGGAAGAAGGGCGGTCAGTGGGAGCTTCTCAAAAAAAACTTTGATTCAGGGGTGGGCCAAAACAAAAAAAAGTGGAATAAAAACTGTCCGCAGGGAAAAAAAAAAAACTGACCTAGGGAATAGAAATTGGGCTGACAAAAAAGGACCAGAAGAAAAAAAAACCTACCAGGTAAACTGACCGCTGGGAGACAGTTTCATCCCATCCATGAAATCCCAGAACGGGATTTTTTGGATGGTGCACTGGTGGGTGCTGGGTCACTCAAGCCCATTAAAGCTACATCTTCTGTGAAATCATCGGCACTCAAGCTAAATCTATTGTGGGATAATCGCCACCCATGCCACATCACAAAAATGAAAAAAAAACACTGCTGCTCACTGATCACCACTTTAGCTAATGACTATCATTGCCACAACCAGGTGGTGGGTGGGTTCATAATCCAGACCAAGGTCTCAGGTAGGAATTTGCACTTTAAAACACAAACACCCAGAAAATCATGAAAGCAGTGATGGCAGGTGCTTTATTGTGATTCCCAATTACTCACCCAATTGGACCTTCAGTACCTGCTACGCAACCTTTATTTTAATTGGAAAAATTTCACCAAAAAAGAGAAATTAGAAATTAAAATTATGAAAGTACAGTGACTTTCAGGAGTTTTCAGTAAGCCAGAACTTAAGAATGAATAAATAAAATTATCATCTATCTGAATTCACTTGCAATAGGTAGCCAAAATATAGAAGCATGCATGATTTATTTGAATTTTCATATCTCATTTGTAACCAAATTTGTTTAAATCTTACAATGGGTGATCTTTGCTTTGGTTGTTTCAAAATCATTTACAAAATAAATTACTGCTACCTTCAGGTTGGAAATAGAGCACAACAAAATTCTGGACTTCAGGCAATACAATTCCTAGATCCCATTGGCTGTTGTTGTCTTGAACGCCTGATGATAGAGTTTTTCAGTCGAGTTTACTAACCATGGAAAAGTAAGCAAAGGGGTTCTGCTCTAAGGGGTTTTATCTGACATCATACATGCTTGTCTATTTTCGAACTATTCTGGGTAGTGAATTGTATTCCCATACAATTGGAAAGCCCTCATGAGTAAGTGTGCACGGACCTAGTTCTTAATGTTTAGACCTATGGTGCAAGAGAATTTTGAACATACTGAGTGGTCCATCTATTTCCTGATTCATTGTTCCTCGTTCATTGTGGCAAAGCTACAACTTGGATTTAAATTTGGCTCCTTTTTGGTAAGGACTTTCTTAACTTTTTCTGATTTATGTTGGTAATATTGTATTACCTTGGCAAGTTTTACATAATTACATTGCTTGAATGTTTCAACAAATTTATTTTCAAAGAACAAATTATTTTGAAGGAAAATAAAGAATTTTTGAGAATATTCAGAAAATTTCAAAATGAATTAATGATTCAACAGACTTGTGTTGAAGCTGCCACTATACTACAGTAATAATGTTTCATTTTGTCACTATTTTAAGGCTATTGTCACTTTCTTTTCCATTTTGTATGTGGTAAGAAGTTTGTGGTCTCATGAATTGTTGGACATTCAGGGGTTGTGAGCATGATGAAATTGAAATCCTTCGTTTGATCTGAATTCATTTTGGCATCTTGAATGTCATCATCCAAGCACCCAGCCATTAATCCAATGGCAAAGTATTGATTTAATCCATTCTAGCCATGACTCATGATCCCTTATCCCCAGATACTCAAGACCAATCATTTAGGTCATTCAACGCAACTAGCAAGTGGGCAAGGAAGAACTATGATAAGATCCCATAAGATCTCATGTCCTAGTTTTCGACAAAAATCACATATTTGAAATCTTTAGTGGGACCATTGGAATGTGTGAGCACATGTTGCCCCCAGAGTCTGGACACACTCCAGCTGATAAAATCTTCATGGGATGACTTCGGGTGGAAAGAGGCCATATCAGGTTGCAAGTGGGTGCAAGCTGCCTCGACTAGCATGAAAAATTCATCACCTATCTGGATTCATGACCAAAGGATTACATGAATCACCTATTTGTTGTAATCCACAGTAGTTTGAATCCCCAAACAAGGAAAAAAATCATGACAACCTGCAATACCTAATATTCACTAAATTTTAGAATTTGGGGCGAGAGAACTATATGGAGTTAATTTGTGAAGAGCCCCAAACTCAAGGGCTACTGGGTCCCAATTCCATCAAAACTGGGGACAATCAAAAGTCAGGATGAAAACAGTACACAGGAAAAAGTAAGAGAACAAAAGCAATGAATAAAAAGCATCCAACTGTTTTTCTCACCTAAATTGGTCTGCACAGGAGTTTCACCCTCAGTTTTGGAATTTCCTTACATGCCTTCACTGCTGCTCATATTTTTCATTTAATCAGGTCATGCCCAACAAATCTTATTAACTGAAACCCCACAGTAGCCAAATTTGCTCACTTTCAGGCTACACTCAAGTTGGGGATGAAATTGGGGTTAGAGGGTCAAACTAGGGCCAAAGACAAGGTGGGTTTATAGATAACTTACTTTAATTGCCTCAATGTTGTAAAGAATGGCCTTGCCACTTTGGTTATAGTAACTGATATTACATGGACATATTCAGTTATTCATAACATGCCAATGCAATGCATGACCCACCACCCCTCCTATCATGCCAAAAGTGATGGAATATCCTTATGTCTGTCACTGGTACTGTGGTGTAGTGTAGAGCCCAAGTTGTTAATGATTATCCATATATGAATATGAAGAATATATGAATGATTATTTTTGAACCTACTATAATTATTTTATGAATATGTGGTCCCATAAAAGGTGAATGGGTGAACCTTTGTGACAAAAAAATGGCTTTCATTTAAATTCACATTTATCTTTTCACAAAGTGATGAAAACACATTACATTATTCATAAAATGTTGTCATAAAGTAGCTATAGTAAGGTTTTGGGATTTGTGATTGGTCATGCAATCTAATAAAAATTATTAAGATGATATAATATTCAACATTACAATGTTTTATATATTATAATCACATAGTATGAGTTTCATGAATTATTTTTGAATTTCTATAAGATGTTGAATTTTTTTTTAAACATTAAAAAAAGAAACTAATCACATTTCACAATTAATGAATATGGACTCAATCAAATTTCATACAATGTTCTTTATTCAATAAAGAACTCAATGATAATATGATGTGATGACAATGTTATCAAGGAGGATTTTTTGGAAAGATTTTGATAACTAAGTTTTTCTATGTATTTTTAATTATGAGTTTTTAATATTAAATATGTTATTCCATGAAAATAATAATTTAAAAACTCCTTCAAATTAAAAATTTCCATAAAATAAATTATGGTTTGATTTTTTTGGCATGATACCTTTGGCATGATAGGAGGGGTGGTGGATACCAAATGACACCTTGAAAAATGACTCGTGTGATTCAAGGTATCCTACCTCAACAATACTTGCATAATGTTAATTTGGACAATTATACACTTCCACGTGTGCCTAAAACTATTACACTTTAACATGTTTTCATCTAGAGATCACTTTGAATATATAACTAATTAAAGACTAGCAACAAATTATTTGTCAATTGGAAATTTAAGTTTTTTGTCTATTGAGATATTGGCCATCTAAGTTTTACCTTGAATTTTGATTCCATTTCTAAATGGGTGTTGGTTGGTTATTGAAAACACACTTGGTTGTCAACTAGACTATCAATTCGATTATTAATAACCTACCAAGTGGTTATTGGTTTTTTTTAATTGATAAAGAACCTACCTCCTTGGTAGGAAGCACATAAAGAATTAAAAAGACCTTTTTGGGCCAATTATTGAATTCTTAAAATTTGATCACCTACTTAGACATTTGGAATTTTCATTTACCTACGTTATCAATTTTGAGACCCTAAAATTTAGAACCAACTTTAATTTTTATCCAAATAGGTTATTAATCCTCAAACCAATATGTACCTTCTTGGAACATCACCCCACATTTCAAATTTTTCCATTGTTGTCAATGTTTTCTTTTGCAAAAAACAAGTTTTCTTCATCCCTCTACAAAAACCAAAATTGCAGTTAGGTCAATGTGAGCTAATTACCTTAAAAGAATTCCTTTTTTTGAACCCAAACTTCATCTTGAATTTTGTCACACAAGAAACCTTAAAGGTATCCAAAGAGCCTAAAAACATGAACTTGCAATTTCCAAAATTGAAATTGGAAAAAAAATGTACATCATAGATACATGGAAAAATGTTTGCAAAGAAGGAAAATCTAATTACCTTTTTAGATACCAAAATGTTTAAAAATGTTTTGGAGCCTTTCAATGTGGCACTCCATTGTTGTTGGTTTAAATATTTGAATTTATAAAAATAAATAACACATTACGTGTTGAAAGGTAGGTGCACAAATGGGTGGATAAATTTGCCACAAATTCAAAGTCCCTATTTACTCAAAATCCTTATTAGATTTTGGAAATTACAATTAGTTTACATTGATTTCCTCCATATTTTTTCCATGTCATTAATGTCTGATTTCAAGTTTCTCTTTCTTTAAACATGTAAGAAAAAATACCATAAAACATTTTTTCCTCCAATATGATATGGTATTATAAAAAAATTGTTCCTAATTAGCCCATTCAAAAGTCCATAAGTATAGTCCTAAAATTCAATTAATTTTTTTTTTTTACCTTTAGTTTCCTTCTTATGATATTTTACTAATTTTAAGTCCGTAACACACACCATCAATCAATGGATTGTATCACAATCCACAAAGAAATGGCAATCAAAAGTATAGTCCATGAGTTTTAAGTTTAAAAGTCCATGGCTTTTATCATTTTTAAAAATTTGTAAATTGATTTTGTGCATCATTTAGATATCCAAGTTAAGATTTTTGAACCAAGTTCATTTTAATCAATTTCAAATTCTATAAAGCAACATGGGCATTGCAATGGCAACCACCAAGCAAAATCGGCTTACATGACACCCAAATTGGTCCACCCATTTATGCATGCACCCTAAATCAAGAATGTTTTTATCATCTTTTCAAATCCAACTTGGTATAATGTTTGCCACGTAATGAAAAAATTAATTTAAAAAAAATGCAATATGGGAAAATTTCAACCTCCATACATGTTTTGTTCCACTTTTGTCTACCTTTACTAGATTTTTTCGCCCAAGTTGTGCACTTCTAAATGCTAGATTGTGCATTCTTAATTGCACGAATCTCATGTCTTTGTAAACTTTCCCTTCAACAGTCCCATATTGACATGCCCTGGAAAAAACATGTTTAAAACAACTTCCATTGAAACTTTCCTCCAACCTTAAAATACCACAACTCATAATAGACCTTAGTGTTGAAGTCATTGTATTAAAATTAACCCCCTCATCTTTAACAAATGCAATGATTTTCTTCCTAAGGCTAAGAGAATCCAAAAGATTATTCAAGTTGACAATTAGAGTTTGCCTTGTGGTCTTAGTAGCTTCAAATATCCCAATAGTCATTTGCTTGGGTTGCCAATTTGCATCTAAAAAATTAATAACCAATGCAAAAACATTTGGGCTCCTTCAAACATCCATAAATCAAAATTGGTAGTGGCTAATAGACGTTTTGTTAATTGAGGCAAAACATATAACTTTGTTGTTTTCTCCACCAAATTCAGCAAAACTTATTGGGAAATTAGTATTTTTGGATGGGATGACAACTTGAGGACACAAATGTAAGGTAAATTATTTAAACCTGGAACGTCCACATAATGCATAGGAACATGACTTTTAACAACTAGCAAATCAAGGTTTTGCAAAAATGATTTTTGTTGCACATCATTCATTTAAAAAGGATTTTTAGTAGAAAAAAACTTAGAGATTTCATTAGCAAACACATTAGGTCTTTTCTTTGCCAATTGTCTCTCCAAACCATTCCTTATAAGATTGGTTATTTCCTCTTCGAATTTCGTTGCAAACATTGTATGTCTTCCATCCACATGTTTTTTTAGGGTAGTTATTCTATTAGATTTAAAATATGATATAACTCCTTTTTTGAATTTGGTTCTTGTAGTAAAAGGGACAAACTTTTTGTGACAAATCATGTAGTGCATCATTTGAGGTACCTTGCTATCTATTTGTGTATTGTCATTGACAACATAAAAGGCCTAACACAATGCATTTTTGCCATCAAGTTCCAAAACAATCTCCAAGCATGCAAAACATGAAATATCTCATTCACACTTTCTTGATCACTTTTTGGAACTGTATTTAGATGGGTTTGCAAGCTTTCATTTCCTAGTGATGTTTCAAGATTTTTTTTTCTTCCATAAAAACATCATTTTGGAATATTTCATAATATTTTATTTCAAATTTCATAACATTTTCATTTTGGTTGCACTAAACCATTATTTTAGTAGTATTTAGTTTTTTTAACATAAAATAATTATAAAAAAAGTTATAATTACGAAACCTAAAAAGTAAGGAAAAGAGATTAGGGTTTAGGGTTAAGAAATCATTTACTAAAAATTATAAATAAAAAAGCTCACTTTCAAACATAGTTGATATGAAAAATGTATAATAAATAATCTTTCTATAAAAGTAATTCTCTTACACCATCTAGCCACAAAAATATTTTTTTTGAGGTTTTAGGGTTATGGTTTGATTTTAATGGACAATATTAAACCAACCTAACCCTACCCTAAAAAATAAACAAAGAAAAAAAACACATGAAAAAATAAATTTACAAGATAGATATTTATTATAATTTTGTTGATCAAAATATATAAATTTTTTAGAGAAAGTAAAAGTTGATTTCAAGTATATGTCAAAAAGGGCTTGGAAGCTTGACCTTCACCTTGAATTGGCCTTGGAATTTGAAACTTGTAAAAAAAATAGCAAGGGGGGAAATACTAGTTTGCAGAAACAATGCATCTAGTGCAAGCTAGAGTGCAAGCAAAAGATAGATACATGAATCAAGAAACAAAAACAAAAAGCAAAAGCCAAAATAGAAAGGTACCTTAATATATGAAGCAAGTAGCTGTAGCTAAATCAAGAGTTGAAGCTCAAGTTGAAATAGAACCAAGACCTAAAGTAGAGCCATAAATAATTAAGGTTAACAAAAAAATAAGAGTGAAAAGTGAAGGCCATGTAAAAGGCTAGAAGTGAGATAGACGCAATAAACAAAAGACAGAAATGAGAGACAAAAATGAGGAACAAGAACCAAGAAAAAGCCAAAAGTGAAAAGCGAAGCCAAACAAAAGCTAAAAGTGAAAGATAGAAGCGAATAGTGAGAGCCAAACAAGAAGTAAAAGCGAAAGATAGAAGCGAATAACAAGAGCCAAACAAGAGGTAAAAGCGAAAGATAGAAGTGAATAATGAAAGCCAAACAAGAGGTAAAAGCGAAAGATAGAAGCGAATAGCGAGAGCCAGAAACAAGAAACGAGAGCCAACAAGAGCAAAAAGCAAAACACAAAAACCAAACAAGAACCATAAGCAAAAAGCTAAAGATAAAACGACTAGCCCTAAACCTTAAAGCTGAAAACTGAGAAAAGTATAGAGAGATACCCTTTTTAGTTTTCAGCTTTTAACTTTTTTTAAGAACCTTAAAGGTTTTCAAAGGGACGGTTCCCAATGGGATGAGAACCATCAATTAGGTTCTCATTCAAGTTTTCACCTGATTTGAGAAGTGGCCTGAAAACTGTGTTGGTTTTCAGGCCGCCCCTGAGAACCGTCCAACACTGTATTACATTTGATTGTTCTCAACAATTCAAGCCACACTAGTCCATACTTAATAGATAAAAGGCAATGAGAAGAAAATTCTCAAGGGTTCTTATGTGTGAGAAAGTAGTATTCCCTTGGGACTTTGTGTGTCTCTTTTCAATAAGCTGCTGTGATCCAAGAGTGTGTTGGGATCACAACAAACTAATGGAAAGCCAATGAGAGAGGGCTTTGTTTCTTGCCACAGGGACAAATCACTTTCCAGTGGAGAGCTGCAACCACGGTGAAAATATGTAATTAATCATGTTTGAAACTCTGAGAATGCCTAGTTTCGAGAAAAAAGGACAGATGTCATTGTATGGTGATTTGGAACTTGACTTACAACTCTTGCAATTGATCAATGCTTGACCTATAGAGCTGTGAAATGGCTATGAGCACACCTCTACTTTGAAAAACACAATGGAAAGTTCCTCCTGTGTGATCAGGAGAGTCTAATGGGAAGATGTCTTTATGGTCGGGGTCACATGTAAGCTATACTCAATCATTATTTTTTATGAAATCTAGTGATGGAGTCATGTCGGCCTGGCAAATAAAAATAATTACTCAACTACCCAACACGAGAGATTCCAATAGTTTTTCACTCGGTCCTTGACCCGACCCACTAGATTCAAGTAGTTCAACTTTTTGCACATTCACTCGGGGTGGCAGCCATGGAACCGATTATTGCTAGTTGATCATTTGTTTCATTCGGTGAAGGAGGGCTTCTGAGAGTTTATGGGCGGTAGGGTGATGCAAGTATGACCCAATAGTTTATGGCACATGTGAACTCTACTCTCCTCCTTTTTCTTCTCTCTCTCTCTCTCTCTCTATATATATATATAAATTATTTTAATTAATTAATTAATTAATTACTTAGACTATTCTCCAATAATTTGACTACTTGGATACCATGATAGAGTAGCCCACATGTGACCTGACCCTTACCATACTCTTCATCATGTCTAGCCAAAGCCTGCAGGAAGGAGGACAGTGCTCAGTTGCCTCATACGATCTAAGACCATTTGAAGCATCAATTGTGTTACCTGAGTGAGATCAAATCTTTGGCAC
Source organism: Sphagnum contortum (assembly GCA_963920785.1). Lineage (NCBI taxonomy): Eukaryota > Viridiplantae > Streptophyta > Sphagnopsida > Sphagnales > Sphagnaceae > Sphagnum > Sphagnum contortum. The sequence continues at coordinate 5,950,083 of OY987291.1, read as the reverse complement.
ATCCCCAAATGGTTGAGTGACTATATAAAGCACTTGGAGAAACTTCTTAGTGTACTTAGATGGCACCTTATATCCCTCATAGAAAAGAGGAGGGATCTTACACCTACAAGATCCCTCCCACTCAGAGTAGGTGTAAGAAACCTCCAACTCCTACAACTTGTGATCTATGTATGTTTAGATTCATGATAACAGGGGCCTTGTCCTTTACAATTGGTGAAGCCCACATGTGGGGCACATTCACAATATGTTTTGGGAATGCTGGCTAGTCCTAGGCCCCTTATTTTGGTAATGCTGTGCAGGGCTTTACCCTACACATACCAAACAAAAGAGGTCGTATTCCTAATTGTTATGCTCCCTGAATTCCAGGACAAAAGATTTGTGGAACTGCTGAAAAAGAGTGTGACACTCACCTGTTTGATCGCATTGGCCTTTTCCAAAATGGCAGCAACACTGGTGTTTGTAACAGACTGAACAGCTGGCTCCTTTTGTTTCTCTGTGTGCCGTAGATTGAAGGACTGGACAAGTACATGGGTATATTGAATTCAGGAAGCTGCAAACAAGAAACCTAGCACTTACCTATTTGTGAAGCTCTTTTCACTAAGACTAGTGGAGAGGATGATATGTTTTGAACAAAAAAACAGACTAACCTTAGTTCTGATTTGTTCAAGTATAATTTGCTGCTTGCTAGGGCGTGGACATGGCCGTATTACAGGTTCCCAGAATGATACCTTTGTCAACTGCCACACGTATGTCACCAAGTTAGAATCAAACTTCAAAAGAATACCATATGTGAAGAACCCTCAAGCATACATTGTGCCAAGAATTCTGTGACAGTGGTATGGACTCAGTCCACACTTAAAAGGATATGGACAAAAGACTAATAGTAGAGTAAAAAAAATACACTTGTGTACATGTGCATGCAGAATCCATTGGAATAATACTGTATGCTTACCTTGTTTTCTGGTGATGCAATGGCAGCAGCCAAGGGACTCCTTGTCTCAGAAGCCTTTCTTAATGCATAGCCCCCAGCTGAAGGGGGTGCTGGCTGATGAATTGACTCCTTTAGATGCATTTTCATTGCTGGTTCAAGGGAATCCATTGCTTGATTGGATCCTGGAGTAGGATCTTGCTCTGACAATTGAGAAACTTGTGAGAGCTTTAACTCCAAATCAATTTTTTCTGCCGGATTATTGGATTCAGATGGATACATTGGTTCTGACAATTGAACCAATGGAGACATATGGGACATTTGCTCCCTTAACTCAGGCAACCTTTCTGGATCAGGCACAGAGGGTGGAAGAAGCCCTGAGGTTGATTCTTCAATTGGAGGGTTTAACACCTTGACGATGCAACAGGCAGATCGGTGACTTCTCCCACAGGAATACTGTACACAAGACCAGACAGTGATTCCTCTGAAGAACTTGACACCTGATGTGCATGTTGCTGGACCAGATGACTCTGGAGCATTTCAGAGTCTGGGCTTGCTAACAGACTAGAAAGACACTTGACATTGGGTCCTGCAGGACCTTGTGAGACAGCTGACTCCAAGGGAAAGTTTTCCTCCATGATTGCACTGGAAGGAGTTTCTGAGTGAGAAGGCAATTCCACCCTTCCTATCTGAGAGTTGGTTTCTGAAAGAGGTGACAAACACAGACTCTGTGCCAGACACTTGTCTTCTTCTTCCATGCTCATCCATGGATGCAACGCACTTCTTGATGGGCTTTCTGATGGAGCAATGGATTGCCTGACACTATGTACTGGAATTTTGGCTGCTTTATGATGAAAGCTTGGATGGCTCTCTCCCTCATTGGGGTCAGTGCTTGCTGCTTGGCTCTTTTGACCATTCAAAACAAGGCTCCCTAATGGCCTTTCTTGAGGCTCCAAAAGAGTGCTCACCTCCGCATGCTTTCCATCTTCATAATCCAGATTCCCTGGTAAGGTTGATTGAGCATCAAGATCAAATTATGCTGATGAACTTATTTGAAAATAGAAGTGAGAGCAAAGTGGAGTATCCAGTCCAGGCACTGATTTTAGACTCTGCCAATAATTTGACTCAGGGCTTGCCTGTGGACTCGGTGAATCTTTGATGATAACACTCCCCGAAGGACTAGTTGGAGCACTTGACTGCTCAGCATTCCATCTGGAGCTTCCTGAAGGACTGTTTTGAGAAGGTAAGCCAGGAATTATTCGTGGAACAGATAGAACTGTCAATTCACAACTCAGTAGTGAAGGTCCTGGAGCACTGGGTTGAGAATCTGCAAGAGAACTGGATGGAGCACAAGACTTTGGGCTAGCTGTAGGGCACAGTGGAAGTATTGATGTGGATCCTATTGAGTCACTAACTGCAGGTGTTGGCACAGTGCTCTGTGATGAACTCAAAGGGAAACTCCTTGCTGACAGAATAGTCTGAAGCTCAATCCTGGCATCTGATGGAGGCTGATCCACTGATTCCAAGGTTGCCATACAAATTTGGGATAGGCCAAGATCTTGACCTGGTTGAGAATTCAGTAGAGACTGTGAAAGGCTAGGCTCCAGGAATCCAGGAGGACTAGGTAATGGGTATAGCTTTGGCAGTGAAGAGCTGCACACAAGATTTGAAGAACTTGTGTGCACAACAAGGGGAGGCCGACATGGAGTTGTGACATGTGAGGGCCCAGAGTCATTTGGTGAGAGGTCCTCTTCCAAAGGATCTAATGGTAAGGAAGGTAATGGGGACAGAAGCAGCAAAGAGAGTTTGGGATTCTTGGCTGGTGATTGACTGCTGGGATCTGATCTTGATTTTGAGCTCCCCTTGAATGGTGGTGATTCTGGAAAACTTCCCCTAGCAGAGTCAAGGGTTGCCTGCACTGTGCTGCAAGGGGACCTTGGTGGTGAAGCTATATTCAAGACAGAAGAGTTGGGACTTGAAGGACTTGAAGGAGCAGAATAACTGGAGACTGACATTAACGATGTGCTTGAATAAGAAAATCTTGAGAGATTTGAGGCACTGGGGTCAAGAATAGGCCTGCCAGGTGTACACATAGTGGGGGAAGTAGCACTGGATGATGAACCAAGAGACAAGGGTGTTGGGCTGGTTGTCACTACTGACTCATCTCCTGGAGCTGCAGTTGCACCAAAATACTCTTCAATGTGCATGGAACTTACTTTTGGGACTTCACATACTTCTGGGGCTTGGAGCACATGAGGCACATCGTGTGTCAACCCATCTCCACCTGGAATGAGACCAGGATTCTCTGTCTGATCATTTCCTGCCATAGAGAGGCCTTCTTGATGAGAGTGCCAGGACATATCAATCTCAACCATGGGCCTCTTAGACTCAGCTGGTGATATGGACAAGGAGGAAGGACCTTCAGGCACAGTGCCCAAGGCTGGAGATGTCTCATGAAAAGAAGGACCAATTCTTGTCTCATGCAGTGGCTCCTCAGCAACATTGGCCACAAGATGGGAATGGTTCAAAGTGTCACGAGGAGGCATTGAATCAAGTTTCTCAGGTGATGCAGCATCACTGATTTCCAATGAAATATGCTTCAAGTACTTGCATGGAGCTCCATTATTTACATCCACTGGTGCATGTTTCAAATCTTCTGTAGATATGTGTGCTGCTTCACCATCATCCTTCAAACTATGCTTTGAAAGTTTCCCAAGCCTTTGCACAGGCTCAGACTCCTTCATTGAGTTTTTCTGTGAGATATTATCTGGGAGGTGTGTAGCTTCTACATCCTCTTCCATTTTGTGGTTTAATGGTTTACTGTCCATGCCTGCTGCCTCTGTATCACCCCTCAAACTAGCCCTTGGCATTTGGTCTGCAATAGTTGATGATTCAGTATTCTCTGTTGACATGCGCCTTGAATCTTGCCTTGCTGCCCCATGATCTTGCATCTCAACAAGAATTGAAGCATTAGATGCAGAGAGACCCTCATGTCCAATCTTGATCTCATTCACATCTGAAGCCTTCCCTTCCCTGCTTTTGACCTCCTCTCTGTTCATCTTAGTGGCCTTGTCATAGAATTTCCCAGAAATGTTTGGAGCCTCATTGTCTGTTGCACTAGGTTTGGCAGGATTTGGCAGGACTTCTCTGGTAGCTATGTCACCACCATTGATTGCAGCACCCCTAGCGGGGTTCAGCAAAGATGCTGAAGACTCTTCAGCTGAATCTACTGCTCTGGGAGCATGCCAGCTTCTCCCGGGCTGGATATCTGCACCAGGAGAAACAGGTATGTGGCTCATCACAGTGTTCTCAACTTTCAAGCCAGAGGCCAAATTATGTGGGATGCCATCAAAACCCTCCACACCTGCTAACGGATAATGCACCCTGCAATTTTGCAAGTGCAAGATGAGATAGTGTTCCTATCTGCAGAGGATGCAACAAGCAGTAGCAAAGGGGAATTTCCAGCACTACAAATAGTCATAAAAAATTACCTTCAAATTTCACACGTGCCTGTATTGAGGATAATGCACAAGACAAACCTGGAAAGAATCTGATTCATGTCCTTGGGCTGCACTTTAATGTGATGCCTCCCCTTCTTCTACATCAAACAATATTACCATTCAGTGCTGAAACTGTTTTTGAAAGTGACAACATACAAACTACAGGTTGTGTTGGCAAACCATCTACAAGCTCAGAGCAAGAGAGCTGTGTTGTGATCTCTAGTAAGTATACTGAGCCAAAAAATAGATAAAAATGTCAGGATGAAAGGAAATTCACTGCTGCAAATATACTCTTTACCTTTTCAAGATTGGCTTTCTTGTCATGTTGTGCACACTGGGCTTTCATGAGCTCAGATTTAACCCATTCCAGCTTGAAAAATGAGGGGTTAGTGTACCTCTTTAAGCATGCCCCTGCTGCCCCTGCCACATCAAACCTGGATCCAAACACACATGAAACTAAACTCTTTCCACCCAAGACTGCCCTCAAACAGTGAATGTTGGGATCCTCTTTTTTGTTAATTTTTTGACATTTGGTTTGAGGGGCTGTTCTTGGCATCTTGAACTTGAGACATGACAGTCCACACCTAGTACTTAGAGGATGTAACTTCACGTTGGCCTTTGGAAAGTTGAGATCAAAAAGGGAGAATGGTGTACTTGTCAAGAAGGAAGAGTCGAGGTGGCCCTCGGCATTCTTCATAAAAATTCCGAATAAAACGAGGAAGATCACCTTGTGTACAATGGTTTTGGTCACTGTGGATGCTTGTGTGCCAATTTGACCCTGACCCAATTTTCCACATTTTCAAAGCTTGGAAACACTTATCAGTTATCATGTTCAAGTTTCAACAGTTTTCAACCCTAGAGAGTTTCCACCCAATTTTCATGTGCCCTAACAAAAGCCAATAAATACCATGAGTTCAAATCACAAAAGTTTGGCATAACTTAACCAAAGCCTGATTACCTGCACAGTAAGCAAAGTGAATCTGATTGGGTTCAGAAAGCAGAGTTCTCTCAACAAGAGGAAGCTCAATCTCCAACTGTTGCAGCCTGGCTGTCAAGTCATAGCCCCGCCCTCCAATTGCCATTAACTCATTATGCAGATCCCGAAATATTTCAGCTGCAAATCTGTTGTCAATGTTCCAGATGACCCTGCCTTAATCCCTTTTGTCATTTCCAGTGAACCTAACAATCAATGCATGATCAAATGTCACACATGGTCATATCCCTTGAGCTTGGCCAGAGTGGCTGAACTCCCGTGTAATTCCTGCTAAGAGGATAGCCAATGCAAGTGACGTGACATTTTTGCTTCCCTCGGTAGAACAGAAGAACCATATAAACCAATCACTATGCAGTGATCGGTTTACGGACCACTACCATCACCTAGCCCTTGTCCAATGTCAATATCCAAGACAGTGAGTACCAAGTTCAGAGGAAGAAGAGGAAGAGGAGCGTACTCTGCAAGGTCGCCGAGCTGGCGGACAATGCCCACTAGCCCGGCCATGGCCACGCCCTCCAACAGTGCTTCGGGGTCATCCCGAGCGGCTGAGTGATAGAGCTCGGGGTTGGCCAAGCTGTATTCGCACCGCACTTCATACCTCACCAGCGGCATAGAGGCTGGCTGCTCCACTCCCCCTCTTACCACGCCAACTATCCCTCTTTCCCTAGGTACCTCTAAAATTTGCTCAAGACTTCCCCGCGTTCGAATCCGTAATCGACAACAACCCCCGTCTCTCACCGAATTCCGACGCTCATACTTCCACCCTCCTATCACAACGCTACTCCAGGTCCAAGCTCCTCACTGCTCCATTTAGGAGAACACCACTTCAGATCTACCAGTTCCTCAGCATCTAAACCTTTCATGGCTCCTCCTCCTCCTCCTCCTCCTCCTCCTCCTCTTTAGACCACTACCACCAAGTTCCAACAGTACCAGATTCACCAACACTAATCTCCAATGCGTGCATTCCTCGTCCACGCACACATCTCCATATTCCCAACTCCCTTCTCCCGCTCTAGCTATAACTCACTAATCTCCATGCTTATGTGAATCATCTTCTAAATTTTAAAGGCGTTTGCTTTCCATTTGCAAGAACCAAATATCTCCTCACCTCCAAGTGTGGGATTTTTATTATGAAGGAAAAGTTAGGAGCATAGTTGTGAACTACATCTGCAAGTCATTTCAAGTCACTAAATTAGCATGTTCAAAACAACTATGGACAATTTTTTTTTTTCATGTGGTTTTGGTGTTTGCATGTGAAGAATATAAAAAACCATGGGTTTTTATTCTTTGTATGTGTTTGAAAATTCGTTTAACTACACATCAATGAGTTGGTCTTAGATTTGAAAAATGCTAAGAGTCTACCCCCATTGTAAACATAATCAAGCCAGATACACACCATAACAAAAGTCAAAAAACCAATAGCTTGTTGATACGGAACATAAGACATGGCCTCCACTTCCTTGGGAGTGTGAAGTGATTGAGTTTTGAAAGATGTAAATTCATTTTCAAGGGAATGGCAACAAGCTTGCGAAAATGCATGCCAAATAAGTCAAATTTTGCTTTAACATGGTGTGCTTAAGTGAAGAATAAAATATTGGCTTAACAATTCAAAAGGATTTGAATGTCCAACAAGTGATGAATAGATCCATGATCAGTCATTGCAAAAGCTGATTTTAATTCAACCTTAATATGTTGTAAAAAAGAAGGATTATTGCACATTAAAAGGGCATCATTGACATACAAAATAAGAATGATAAAAGAAGTATTATATTACCTTTGAACATAAACATTACAATCTCCAATTGTGTAGTGAAAGCCAACTTGATGTAAATAGGAATTGATGTGCTCATACGAAGCATGGGGGGGTGCAATCACAAATCAATGAGCCAATATGTTTACCTTGTTTCAAATGATTATAATCCTTTTGCCAAAAAATACTTTTTCATAGAAAGGAAATTTTTAACAAAATACTTGTTTAATTATTACTTTTACTTACTATATTTTCCCCAATATATCACATGTTCTTTGTTAATCATTTTTTAAACATGATTTTCTAAAAATGAAAATTTTTGCATTAAATTTATGTATTTTGTCTTGAAAAATGATCATAATTTGAAATCATGCCAAAACATGTCAACTACTTTGAGGTTTAATCTTTTGTATTATAAACTACAACTTTGTTTAGACACCATTTACATTACATCACATTTACATGTAATAAAGGATTCATGAACACCAAATAGACCTAATTTTTTTAAATTTCTTGGATTCCTTATATTTTGAGTGTTTTTATGTGTGTCTAATAGCCCCTATTATTGCAAAGAAAGTGAACATTAAAAGGCTTATATATTATGAAAATCAAAGGTCCCTTTGTGAAACTAGTAATGTTTGACGAAACACATGCTCAACTTTAAAGGTCCTTTGCTCAAATCAAAATTCAAAATCAAAAGATCCAATGGTTTAATTTAGATTTCTCAACATCCATATTAATCATAAAGCACAATTTGTCATGATTATATATTTTTTGGATGATTGATGTTCTACCACCCTTTCATATACCTTAATACAAAACTAATATGCATTAATAATTTTCGAACCATGCTTAACCAATGTATGAGAACAACATGTAGACATATCTTAATGGATGTGGAATACATAATGTATTCATAAGGCTTATTATACATAATTGTTAGTTATCATAACATAAAACACATAACTTACCTTATAGAAACTTAATGTATGTTATAAGGGTTAATGATTACATAATGATTACATAAGTATTAATTACAAGTTTTTGTTCACTTTTGCAACTAATGGGCCATATAGACCTTTTAAGATGAAAATAATATGAAAAGTCATCCCATTGGAAGAATGAAAAACTCAATAGTTGCAACATAATCATAAATGTGAACAAAAAATGTTTGATGTGATTTTTAATTGCAAAAATAACAAAAGTTAGTTGCAAGCAACAATTAGTTACATGTAATTACAAATCAATTAGTTACATTTTGGCTTTCTCTATCAGTGAATTCATCTTGGTTCATATGAACATCATATTTCAAAGGGAAGGTGTAGAAAGGTCATTGAACATGTTAAAGTTTTGTTCAATGTGGAGGTTTTTGCACCCCATCAGCCAAGATGTCAACAAAAGAAATGGCAACAAGCAAAACCTTCTGGTTGAACACTTATTCAATGAAGATGGTGAAGGTCTAGTGGAATTTTTGAAAGGCAACAAACTACACCATGTGATGGACAAGTTCACAACATTGTGTTCTCCCAACGTAAGAAACTTAGTGGCATTGTTTAAGCATCATTTGAATAACAAAGGATACATTGACGACATTGTAGCTTTGAAGTTCATAAGTGTTATGATTACATTTAAGATAATAGTTTTCTTAGATGAATGTTTGCAAAAAAATGTTCTTCTTCAAGATGTCTATAGAGGGAGATGGTAGTGGTTGTGATTTGGTGAAAAGGATGCAACCTAGGGGCAATCTTAAAACATGTTGGCTCATGTTTGATCATATCAAGCGTGTTGGATGGATGGCCCCAACTTGCCACATGTATGATCCAATTTACTATAAAATGATGACAATTGTAGTGTGCGACATGCATTCAGAAGACATAGAAGTTCAAAATGTTATTTGGCGAAAATTGAACAAGGTAATTGTCAAAGGAATTGTTTAAAATTCAAATTTCATGGCAAATTTCAGAGGACCTAACATGAGTGAGCTTCTTTTGCATTGAACAACCTAATCCAGTGACTTGAAATGACTTGCAATGTAGTTCACAACTATGCTCTTAACTCTTCCTTCATAATAAAAATCCCACACTCGGAGGTGAGGAGATATTTGGTTCTTGCAAATGGAAAGCAAATGCCTTTAAAATCAGAAGATGATTCACATAAGCGTGATGGGGTCAATTATTTTCATCTATGTGTTAACCCACATACCAAGAAACGACATGAACAACCATCCAGTAATGTTGATCGACACAATCACATGGTTTTCGCTATCAAAGGTGTTGAGGTTTTGGAAATTACATGCGGGGAGAAGTATGGCATATAAAACGAGCTATGCCTACCTTGCATGTTCAATGTTCTACATTACAAAAATACTCTAAACAATATTACACTTTGAGGATAATTTCCAAACTGATTACAATTGGTGTTCTTGTTCAATTTATTCTTATATGTCATCTCAATTCTCAGGTGCACCTCTTAGGCTCCACAAGTTTTAGTTTTTGTTAATGACATGAGTTGTTGCATGGGGGTTATCAAAGCATAGGTGTGTGATGGATAGACCAATTGTACTATAAATTTGGCATATGCAAGAGGGTACCAACCTCACACAAAATGAGGTGAGATCTCTTAAAGAAGTAGGCTTTGTTGTTAATATACGTCGTTCTATCTAGCCTTGAAGTCTATTTGGCAGGAAAATTATGTTCCAATTACATCAACTATTTATAAGTGTAGTGTCATGGCCTATAATGCCCAATGGTAAGACTATTCAATAGACAATCCCATTTAAGATGTCTAAACAACATACCAATTGGTGGGGAAGCTTGTCATCTTCTATAAGCAATTGTCAACCCACTATTGGAGGTTTTTGCCCTTGGATATGGACGATTCAACAACTATCTATCTAGTGCTCGTACAAATAAGAGGCAATATGAAGTTACAATTGAGAATTTTCAAACTTGTATTTGGTTAGGTTTTGTGAGTATGGTTGGTAGTTTGTTGGGTCAATGAGGGAAATGGGCGCTTTACAAACACTTGTACTATGAATTGCAAGATGTCATGTTTTGTGGAAAGTTTGAAATTTTCATTCATTTCCCCACTTGGAGTTGTCTTGAAGTCTGTCATTTGTTGGATCGTGTTATAGCTTCTAAGTAGTGATTCACATTTAGAAATGACATTGAAGCATTTACGAAAAAATGTGTAAAGATGTATTACATGAAACAATATAAATGATCTCAATCTTCATTATGAAGTTTTAGTACTTGCCATGAGTTGGGATTAAATTTCTTTTTAAATGTATTGAAAACATGTCTAATACTTGATATAATATTATCTTATTTTTAAGTCTTTGTAAACAATGTCAAACTTTTTGTTCCTTATTCTAATTACAATACTAATGAAGCAAGGTCTTTAGCCATAGTTATTGTATATAATAAGACAAAATGAAAGCATAATATGACCAAAACACCCATGAGGTGACCAAATAAGTGATGTGTTGAATTATCATTGCAATATCATAGGAATATTTTCCATGTGGCAACAATATTTTTTTGATGTGGCAATAAGTATTTCATGAATCATCAAAAGTATTATGTCCATGTGGCAGGAACATTTTATAAAATATTTTATTTTGTTCACGAAGTTGAGCTCACATGTTCATAGCTCATGTTCACACATTTTCCATTCACGTTCATGGGCTCACATGGTAGTTATGTTGCTTTAAGCCCATTATTCGGGTTTTGGAAATTTCTAAAGGTTTGGTGAGGTTAGTGCCCCTTTTTCACTACTATAAACATGTATTTGTTTGATACATGTTTCAAAAGTGTAAAATAATTTCAATTGTTTCATTTTAATTGTGTTCATTTTACATGCAACTAGTTGTAAAAACCATTGGATTGACTAACAAACTAAAATATTGTCAATGGATAGAACATGGCCCTAAACAATCTATCTCCATGAATAAAATTGATTTTGATGGATAAAACTAACCCAATTGATTGGATGAAATCCATGTATGAATCACATCCAACTACAAGAATATTGATTTTGATGAATGAAAAAGACCCAAATAGATGGAATTTTTCCTTGTTAATGAATGAAACAATTAGATGAACATTCACAATGTTTTGAGATGAATTTGATTTCATCCATGAATTTGATTGGAATTCATCCACACAAGTTTATGAATGAAAGTTTATATATTCTTCTAGTGGAGTTCATGGTCAAAATAAAAGTTTAGATCACATTCCATGGATGAAATTAAATTCATCTTGAAACACCATGAATAGTCATCTAATTATTTCATTCATGAACTAGGAAAATTCTCAACTAGTTGGGTCATTTCTCAATCATCAAAATTAGTGTTCTTGCATTTGGACATGATTCATTCCACTCAATAGGGTTAGATTCATCAATCAAAATCAATTTCATTCATAAACATAGATTGCTTGGGATCATGCTTTATCTATCAACTAACATTACATTTTGTTAGTCAATTTCACCCATCATCCATTCGGATAATGATTCATTCTTGTACTTTCATCTCACAAAATAGGAATAAATCTCGCACCCCTGTAAAGATTGAACTCAAAGGAAACATAAGAATAGTGGAGCAAATGATATTCCATGATTTGATTTGATTTGGTTTTTTGCCAGCATGTAGGGTCTCCTTTTCTCTAGCCCAGCGCCCATTGTTTCTTTTTTCCTCACCATTGATGCTCCAGAATTTGCACTATCACAGGCCTTGGAAGCAACCACCTTTCATGCTGTACATAGACTACATTCATGTAATTATGTTGCCAAGCTCTACATCATACCTACAATTGATGGTCAGCTCACAATAATTCTCAAAAGGTCTTGCCAAAAAAAAAAAAAGGGAAATTTTATCGATATTTGCTGAAATTGTTGAGAATTAAACTCCCAATTCATTAAAAATTTCTTTATTGTCCCAACCATTGGGTTATTATTAGAAATAACAGCTCTCAAGGGGTACATTGCATACTTCTTCCTCAACTGTTGAAATTTTTGAAAATTCATTTTGAAGCTATGGAACCTTTTTTTTTAGAATACATAAATATTTGGCAAAGAAGTATACCTATAGCAATGGTAGGTACAGTATGCAATTGCTCAATATTTCTTGCAAGGAGTAATGGAAGTGAATTTCGTAAATGCAATCGTAGGCCAGCTCTTTACACTAGGAGTCAAGGCTGAAATAGAAAAAATATTTTTAATCAGCCCCAAGTTACGAATAAATGCTGAACTTTATAGCCTTGTATTGACCCCAAGGCTGAAAAAAGGATACCTATCGAATTTGGGAAGCCAATTTGCAACCCTTGGGGCCAACAAAAAGCAAAAAAAAATGCTCAAAGTTGGCCCCCCAAGTGTTTTGGGCCTTGACTCCTATGTAAAGCGTGCCTTAAGCTGTGAGCTGCCTCCTTGGCCAGAGATTCCCTTGAAAATTTTACTTGAATGGCCATAAGTTGATGATAAATTTTGTCACAGTGGCTATGTACATTCACATGACTTTTGCATGCATAGCCAATTGGTGCCAGAAAAGCTATATTTAATGTGACTGCTGTAGCCACTAAAAAAAAAGATCTCCAGTTTTGAAGGTGAAGTTGGCACGAGGATTCTGGGAGGCGCTGGGCCTCAACAACATGCCCTAGAACAGTAAAACTAGCTTGCTTTTTTGGGGGGGGGGGGGGGGGGGGGGCTTGTTTGTAAATGACATTCATCGTATGTGCAAATTTTGACCATTCATTTCAAGTCATTATCATGTTAAAAAAGGGCATCTCCACATCTCCATTGACGTAAGTGTACACATCAGTTTGTGATTCTACATATCCATTTGGAAACCACTAAACTATCAGGGCCGACCCATGAAGTAAAATCTCTTGATCAGATTTTGTGTCATTGATGCAATGATGATGCATAATCTGATGCTCATTCCGTAAGGAAAGGACCAACAAAAAAGTAATCCATATGTGCCCTTGAAAATCTGAAGATGACCAATAATTGTCATACACGTATATAATGTCACCCATTTCTAAAAAGAAAAATTCCAAGTATGTGGCCCCTTTGGAATTTGTAGTACAAGGGGCGGCTTCAGCACATGCCTGTCAACTAATTAATTTAGTTTGAAGATTTCATTTTGGAAACTAGAACATTTTCAAAATATTTCAAAAAGATATCTTCACTTTCTTTCACAAAGAGTGCTCAGCCCTGTGAGAACCAGGTGGTTCCTCACAGGGCTGAGCACTCTTGGCCACTCTTTGTGACTGACAGTACTTGTTAAGGGTTGTCGTTTAGTGTCTTACCTACAATTTTACCTACCCAATCTAGAGATAATGTCCAAGTTGACTAATGCTTAAACAAAGTTCTGGATAAGTTCTCTTGACATAATATCTTCTAAATTTCAATAGAAACAAAAACGTCTTTCGTCTTAGGTCTTCTGTCTTCTTTGTCATCGTTTGATTGTCATTTTTTAGTCATGAGTCCTCTTTGCATAGGGTTTTTATCTGATTTTTTTTGTTTATTGTTGGCTTTTGTTTTTTCTTTGGGTTGTGTTTACTTGTGTTCTCATTTGTCTTGTACTTTTGATGGATGGGTTCACATCCTTGATTTTTATTTACAGTGTTTTTCTTTCAGAATAGGTTCTGATCACAAGTTATTCATGATCTTAGATTTTAACTCGGTAGTATTAAAATAGATGATCATAGCCACAACATGGTGGTCATCACACTCTGACACCTGTGACCACTGAATTACCCATGTATTTGACATACGTAAGGCCCCCTTTAACCTAGGAGTCAGGGCTGAAAAAAACTTGAGGGCCAAGTTTGAGCATTTTTGGCTTGTTGCTTAGCCCCAAGTTACTAATAAATGCTAGAACATTGATCCTCAGGATATTAATAAATGCTGAAACATTACTCCTCAAGGGTATGCAAATTGACCTCCCAAATTTGATGGTATCTATTTTCCAGCCTTGGGGTCAATACAATGCCATAAAGTTCAGCATTTATTAGAAATTTTTGGCAAATTGAAAAGGATTTTTTTATAGTTCTGCCTTGACTCCTAGAGTAACTTTTGCATCAATAAGAATGCTTGATTCAGGTTGAACATCGGCCCTGACTCCTAGTGTAATGTGGGCCTAAAGTTTGTGATAACTTATTTGAATACTAAAGAAATCATGTTTTTCTCAGCATCTGGATCTTTGGCAGTAGTCTGTAGCACCTTCTCCATCTGGAAGGTTCAGATTTGGAATCTGTTGAGCTGCTGCAAAACGTAAAATGGGTCCTTAAATCAAAACAATATTGCTAAGTTCTTTTGCAGAATTAAAATAACATGTAGAACCATGCTGCGTGGTTTTATGCAGGACTAAAAAACAAACATGAGCAAGAAGACAAGAAAAACAAGCACTGGATAGAGCTCGATGGGGGTGGGGACTATTTAGTATTTAGCATCTCCCTATCTTTACACAGGGAGGGAAGACAAAGAAAAGATGGCAGTCTTTCTTAAATTTTTCCAAGCAGCCGAATCAGAGTTGACAGTTCCTCTGACATGTTTGCAGCGAACTCTTTTAAAAAACTGTAGGTAGTATCCTAGACGTAAATGTGACGTCACCATCATCCCCGAATAAAGACGAAGTAGTAAGTTGCACGCCATCGATGTCTTTCCCAATGCAACAGAGCTTCATTATTCTCCCTGACTTTAACGCCATTGATGTCTGTCCCAATGCAACAGAGCTTCATTATTCCCCCTGAATTTAACGTTATTTCACGGAGGAGGGTCTTAAAAGCAGGCATAGTACACTTGTGCGGAGAACATTGCATTGAAGTTCTGTGTCATTTACAGTTTGCTCAGTGCTCACCCACTTCCACATATGTACTTTAATACAAGAGAGCTCTTGCAGTTCTAAGTGTTGAACAACAGTCTTTAGCAAGAGCAACTATGGGAGCCATGTCTATGCTTCACCCATTGCAATTAGAAGGAAGGTTGCAAGATAATTTGGGGCTCCTTATAACTCCCTTATTATTGTTGATACTTTTGGTTGTTGTTCTCCAGAGGTTTGGTTTTAGCAAGTCTCAGAAGCTGCCTCCAGGTCCATGGCCATGGCCTGTTGTGGGTAATTTGTTCATGTTGGGAGAGTCTCCACACATAGCATTAACCCGTTTTGCTGAACAGTATGGGCCACTTGTGTATCTTCGACTTGGTTCCACCCATACTGTGGTGGCATCTTCGCCTGCACTAGCCAAGGAGTTTCTCAAAACCCAAGATCATGTGTTTCAAGCTCGTCCTGCTTCACTTGCTTTCAAAATTTTGACCAACAATTCAAGCATGGGAGTAATTTCAGGTTCCGCTTGGCGACATGTTCGAAGGATTTGTGTGAATGAATTATTTACGACAAAACAATTGCAATTGTTCCAACCCATGAGAACAGCAGAAATTCATGCAATGATCAAAGACATTTATGAGGAGGCCGAAGATGACAAAGTGATAGATCTCAACTTCAAATTGTCATCAATCTCCACGAATAATATCATCCAAATGTTGTTTAGGAAAAGGTATGTTTCTTCTTACAAAGTTTTAATAGCTTCAATGTGGAAAAAAATCATACAACAAAGTTGGGAATTAGAAGCATAATAATGATATGATCAAACTAGAGTCATTCTAAATGATCTTTGTTTTTTGTCAAAATATACATGGGTAAGACACTGCTTGTTTTAACCTTTCAAATGGTTAGCTCACACATTAACACCATACAACTTTTGTGATGAAAACCTATGTATGTTTTTTTCCTTATTTTTTTATTCATGCGCATGGTAGTGAATGATCAATTTGTGCATTCTTTCTTGAACTAGGTATTGCGGAGTGGGAACAAACCAAATAGAAACACAGTGGTTCAAAGAAACAGTCGATGAAATATTTCATTGGTATGGTGTGTTCATCATTGCTGATTACATCCCTTACTTGAAGTGGGTGACCAAGCTTCAAGGGATTGATGCTTCCTTAAAAGCCCTGCACACCAAATTATCAACATTTCTCCAACAAATCATTGATGAACATAGGAAAAATCCAAATGTTGTTGACAATTATAGGGTTAAAGACTTTGTGGATGTGTTATTAACTATGCCTCAAGAAGATGGGACTGGACACCTTTCGGATGACACAATTCAAGCTATTATAACGGTGAGTGAATATTATTAGACTGGTTTGATAAAAAAACATGAATGTAATGTGTTTTTTCAAGAATTTCATTTCATTTCATGTGTTCAAAAATAACATGTTGCAACAATTTTTGTGATTCAACCTCAATATTGTTATGGTGGATGTACACTTAAATTTCGTTAACATAACAACTGACATACATGTGTGTTGTGTACCAGGACATGTTGGCAGCAGGGCTAGGTACCAAACTATTACCATCACCAATTATCACATTTATTATATTTTGGATATTTATCTTATTTAAATATTTGGATTTTTTTAATGAATATTAATGTTCAAGAACAATTGTTGTAATCATTGAATTCAAATTAACATATTTCAAATTTTTTTTGTGTTTTTTCCAGACACAAACTATGTCACATTGGAATGGGTGATGGCAGAACTCTTGCGACATCCTGACATTATGAAACTTGCACAAGAGGAGTTGGACACTGTAGTGGGTACCAATCGTTTGGTTAATGAATCAGATCTTCAACATCTCCCTTACCTTCAAGCTATACTAAAAGAAACCTTTCGCATCCATCCTCCTGGTCCCCTTATGACTCCTCATCGCTCAATTCAACCTTGCCAAGTTGAAGGTTACAACTTACCTATTAATACTCAATTGATCGTGAATTTATGGGCGATGGGGCGTGATCCTAATAACTGGGAAAAGCCATTGGAATTTGATCCTAATCGTTTCATGCAACAACATCCTGAAATTGATGTGCATGGCCAGGACTTTGAACTCTTGCCATTTGGGACTGGACGACGTGCATGTCCAGGACGTCCATTGGGAATTTTGTTTGTTCAAATCGTTTTAGCAAATCTTCTTCAAAGTTTTGATTGGACCCTCCCCCCAAATTTGCAACAAGAACCCATGAAGCTTGACATGTCTGAAACCTTTGGTCTAACTCTGAAAAAAACGCAAGGATTATGTGCAAAGGCACATCCTAGGTTACATCCCCACTTTTACCATTGATCTGAGTTATCATGGTAAATTTATGAACTATTTTGTGTGAACTGGTGATCAAGATTTTAAACAAAGTCTTATGTTTAACATTTGCAATCACAAGAGCTTGTAATTTGCACATGTCTTTGTTTTTGACCAAATTGTGATCTTCTGTTTGTGAAATCAAATACATGAATTTCATTTCATCATGTAACTCGTTTCAAATGCATGTTTTAATAATAAATAATCATTCTAGGTACTACAAAATTTGAATCTTGAAGAGCTTTGCTTGATTCATGTAGTTGTCCACAGATGGATGGGCCTCTTTCTTCTTCACCCTTTAAGTCTAGTAGTACCTCTGTCCTAAAATTGCACGATGTACACCACTGTAATCACAAGAATTCAGTTGCATAAGTCCTCCTTGAAGACCTCTGAAAGGCTTGAAGTTTCTTTCCTACTTCTTGTGACTGGAAAACACAATGTGACCCCAATACAGTATGTTGCTGAGATTTACTTCTAGCATGTAATACATGAAGGACATACATCAAGCATGGCATGTAGTGGGCAATCAGAGAGCCACATATATCTGAATAGTAAAACACGATCTGCTTCCAGAACTCTGCAGAAACAACACAAAATGCACCCCAACTTGCCCAAGACTTCCATACACTTCCTGAAGACTTTAAGAAGATGACTGCTACTACCATGCTTGATTCAGTTTGCAATGAAATTTGGCAAAAGAGAAAATACATATATACTGGCACACACACAACTTGACCCAAATTGTCACACCTACAATACCATACTCCATCCAATCCCCATACCCTAAAAATGAGCTCCTCCTCAAGGTAAACCTGAAAACTCACACGAAGGAAGAAACCTAAAATCAAATCTGTCACCAAAACATGGCTCTAAAACCCATCAAGATTGCTTTCAATTTTAAGTGATTTTTTTCTTACACCTCCATTGCCAAGGAGAAATAGCAACAAAGAATTGCAACAAGAAAAAGAGACTGGTCAGGTGAGAGATGCAAAGATACAAAAGCAAGAAACTAGTCTCAATTATCCCATTTGTGATCCTAAGATCAAGAGTTGCACACTGAGGTGCAGTTTGCAGGAAAACCTAAGTGCAAAACCAACTTCAAAACTCTCGAAGTTGCATGTAGGTATCAAACATCAAATTGCTAATATTTTTATTTTTATTTGAATTTAAAGAGGAAAAAGAATCAATCCAAACTGGAAGCTTGGAAACAATTAGCAATGGTCAGAACAGAAGAAGCTGCTCACTGTAAAATTTTACCTTCCACTTTGAGCTTCACAGATGCACCAAAAAAGATACAAAAAGACAAAATGATTTGATTGATTTCTGGAGAATGTTGAAAACTCAGTTCCTAGAATCCAGCTACCGTTCAAGGAAGACTTTCATGACGCTGAGAAAGTAGAAAATACCTTGATGCATATTTTCTAGAGCTTGCAAAAACAAAACCCAAAAAACAAGGGAAGAAAACACACAGACACACACACCAAACCGAACCGAACCAAACTAATGGGTACTGTATCTGAGGTACCGAGAGAGTAGAAAATACCTTGTTGAAATTTTCTAGAGCTTGCCAAAAAAAAAATTTAACAAACAAGCAAATGGGTACTGTATCTGAGCGTCTGAGAGAGTAGAGGATAGCTTGATGCAAATCTTCTAGAGCTTGCCAAGAAAAAACAAAAACAAACAAACAAACAATGGGTACTGTTTCTGGGCTTCTCTTTGAAGGATTGTAATAAAACCACAAGCTTTGTTACAACAACAACGAAAGCTCCCCACTTGAGGGAATTCCGTAACAACGAAATTGGACAACTGCAGGCAGAGGAAGAAGAAGATTTGTGGCAAGTACTTCAAAATTCAAGAAAATTCGTAGAGCTGAAAAACGAAAGAATGCACCAAAAAAAAAACAACGAACAAAACCCAAAGCACCTTTACAAGCTCTAATTGAAAAGCAAATGGAATGCGACCACAACAACAACAAAACTACAACACAAAGGAAATGTTGCAAGGAGCTTGCAATTGTGCCAGAAAATTAAAAACCAAAAGTGCACCAAAAATTTTAGCATAGAAAAAACCTTGAAGTGCACAACTTTGTGAACCCAAAACCTTCTTCCCTACCCTTCTCACGCAAAGATTAGAGCTTTCTTTAGTTGCTTGAGCTTTTCTTTCCCCCCACCCCTCCCCCCTCAAACTCCCTAGCAAAGCAAAAAAACCAACTAACGCCCAATACTTGGATCAAAGAGGAATTGAAATCCAAGAGCCCAAAACAAAAGGCAGCCCATTGTTGGTGGTGATGAGGGGACTTCTTTTGATGGGTGTTTTTGTGTTTTGGGTACAACCAAAAAGAGAAGGAAGGAAAAAAAAACAAAAAAAACAATAGCCTTTTGTTGTTGTCAATGACTTGTTAGGTAAAGAGGTCAAGCTTTTTCTTTTCTTTTTTCATTTTTTTAGTTGGGAAGGTTAGTTCCTCTCTTTTCTTTGTGTACACTCATTCTAAATTGTTGGTTATATTAAAAAAATTAATTTGAAAATGAATCATTATGATTTTATGGGATAGTTTTTTTTAAATTGATTAATTCATCTGGTAGTGTTGATGGCAACTTTGTTGCCAGAACTATTGTTATTCCTCTGTGATCACTAGTTACACCACATAAAAAGAGGAGAGAGAGACAATCAAATTAAGAGGGACAAAGAAAGACAAAGAGGAAAAAATTGTAGTGGGGGGATTTTTAAAAAGAAAAGGTTTTACGACCCATGTTTAGTTCCAATTTCAATAAGAAAGGATTAGTTGGAAGTCTAGTTTTAAAATTTTGGGGCCATGATGGGCCATATGAAAGCAACCACTTTCTGAAACAAACGAGGAGAATGATGATGATAACAACATGAACATCAACAGGCATCAAAACAATGAAAGTGAAAAGGTCAATGGAGGGTGGGTTTTGTGTAATTTTTTGGGGGTTTTATTTTCTGGTGGGTCCCTTTTTTTCTATATGTTTTTGTCAACCTGATAAAGTTTTTAATCACCAAGAATCTGGTTATTACATACAAATTAAGCACAATAGAAGGTTTTTGCCACAATTTTTTTTTTTTGCCGTGGTCTTGGTTTTTCTTAATATTTGTCATAATTTTAGAGAAATAAAAAATGAAATAAAAATAAAAATCAAAGAATGTGTTGCAAGTCTGATTACATAATGGTTAGTTATTGACCAATCATATGTTTTACAAGGTTTTCTTTTGATAAAAGGATTGAGTCTAGGGTGTTTTTTATTATTAAACTAAATGTTCTTTTAATTAAATAATCCCAAAAAAAAAACTAAAAGTTTTAGGGCCTAACCTCATTTTCCACCCTTTTTTTTATGCAAACCACACACCACCCACCAACTTGCAATACCATTTTAACAAATCATGCACCGCCCATTAGCTCCCCCAACCAACCCCCAACCTTTCATAAATGTGAAACCCCAATCCAACATTTTCCTAATCCCTTTAAATAATGCACATGTAGGACCTTTTCCCCCTTCTATTTTGTTAGCCCCTATAGTTGCCCATGATTAGACCCCCCAACCTACCCCCATCCTCCCAACACGCCTACAACCTCCACCTAAAACCTTTTACCCCACTTATGGGTGTCAATTTTCCCTTCGAGGGTTAACAAGTCATCAACATCCTAACATGCATCTAATCCATTTAATCTGAACCTACATGACCAATTCAACCCAATACCTTCCCTTATTCCCAACCCGCTTGCATCAACTTAAACTTGAGTTTTAGCATTAGATGTCCTTAAGTCCTTCCATTTTGCCTTTCATCATCTTTGATTATATAATCACATCTTTATCACTTTATAATGTGATGTACACGTGGCATTTCATTTTTCACTTGATAAGTTGGCACATGACCTTTATGATGTGGTAGCTTAACATTTGCTCCTTTTGTTACCCCAGTAGTGTCTTGTTTTGCCTTTTCAACGGGAGGCCATTGGGCATAGGCAAACAAAGATCCAATTCAAACACTTTCTAGCAAGCAATTGGGAAAACCTACAAGAGAAATTCTTTTTATGGGCCTAAGTTTTAACAACAAATTCAAGTTCAATGCTTCCTACACAACATGATTTTCCAACTCATAAACACCTTCTCTGTAGTTTAGTCTTTAGACATGTAAAAGAATATTTTCGAACAACATGCGTTTTGATAACATTTTCTCTCACACCCACGTCCTCCAACACCACCTTAGTTCTCACTATTTTACATCTTGAATCAAACAATGTTTTCCGTTTTTTTGGGAAAATTACGAACTAGACCAAGACCTTGAAATTTCATTTGATTCCTTCAAGCTAACATTCCAATGCATGCCAAATTTATTTATAAGTGGTCTTTTTGGGATGGGTTTCGAACACTTCCAAAACTCCTTTCACCCATGATATTTTATGAGTGGATTCTCGTAGAAGTTTCAACTTTGTTTTCATATCACACAAGGTCACATCCCACATCGAATTACACATATCCTTGGGGCAACTCGCCTTTTAACCATGATTAAGCCTTCAGGTGGAATTCATCCCATTGCAATAAAGGAAACATTATATTGACTCACAAGGCATGCTTTATGCTTTCAATTTCACAATGCCTTTGTAACACATTTCTCCCCACACCAATTCGGAATAACGACCAAGGGTGGATGCGAAACAATAATTCATGGCATCAAATGCATTTTGGACCTTCACCTCGACTAAGTTGTTTTCCACTTGGATGTTATGAATGCCCTCAATTCGATGTTAAGAGGGGTCATATTTCAAGAACTTTGTGCAATTGGTGGGGACATCATACAACTTATTCCTTTTGTTTGTGCATTTTATGCATTTGAATTTTCCCTATTTTATAGTCATTGTAACTGCAATGTCAATGTCATGGTCATCCCATCTACCATGGGAACTCATTAAGGTGATCCTTGGGGGGGGGGGGCATTATTTGCCTTAATTCATCACATTTTATAGCTAGTTGTTTCCTTTTTTGTCTATTTTCATCCATTATAGATGACACTCACATCATCGGCCCCCCTTCTATTATATCCTTTGCATATGAACATTTTTCAAATTGAACTTTGTGCAATAGGTCTTTCTATCCAACTTTTAAAATGTGTAGCATGGTCCCCTTCTAGCTTATCATTTGACTTTGACACCCCATATCAATTTAACACACCATTAAAAGGAATTAAAGTCTTGGGGGTTCCATTAAACACCTCATCATTCAAATCATCCTTCATTAAAAAATATTATTAGAAGATGTTTAACATGTTGACCTTTTTCTTAAACTAGGCGATGTCTAAGTAGCCTTTGGAATTCTAACTCATTATTATGTGTAATGACCATCATATCAATTATGTTGCACACGACCTTCCCCCACCTTCATAAATTCCCTTGTTTCATTTGACTCCTCCTTCTTTCAAATGTTTAGATACCTCTTGGGTCCAAGGTTTTCTGATAGCCCTAAAGGACTTTGAGCTCGTACATAAGCCTTTTTCCCAATATCTCTTGCTGGCATTGGGTTCATATCAACATTCCGCATCGTCCCAACAGTTTATTTAGGGAGTTGGACCTTTATAACTTCAATCATAATGACTAGATTCATGGTTGACCAACGTCCCTTCTTTTTTGAAGCCTTAGCGTGAGTCAACAATAACACCTTTCTTTTTCCAACAACATTTCAAAGTAACATGTGATCTTTTTACCACCCTTAGCATGGGCGTGTCTCCTTCCTTTTGAACAATTCATTGAACAACAAATGGTTCATCTCCATTTCAGAGCATTTGCACCATCATACCCTTTCTAACATGCTATATGATGGGATATTTGAAGCCCATTATGCTTGAATTATATCATGTTCTAGGCCTAAAACAGGCGTTCGACTTATAATTTGATCAATTTTCTTAACCTTTTGATTATTTTCCCCAATTTTTATTACAACGTTTCAAATGTAACTCAAACTATCACATCTTTCAATTGTAGGCTTCTTTTGATGTGTGTGCACACATCCCATTGACCCTATGGGTATCCACTTTTTATGTTATGCCCATGGTAACAAACACACGGGGACCCATGATGCAATTTGTAACACTTTTGTCGCCATTGAATGAGATGCTGGCTTTCACATGGGACAAGAGCAACTACATGTGTTTCCCTTAACAACTTTCAATTCCTCCCATTAAGGAGTTGACATTGTGCTCACCAAAGATGGAATTTGCACCTTAATTGATGTTGTCACAGTTGATTCAATGATTGCACATATACTTCCCTAATTTTGCACAACTTAAGGATTTGTTGCTTCCATTACAACTCAAGCCAAAAAAAGAAGCTATTGCAATCAACACCCCATTTATCAATTCCTCTTTTTAATAATTGAAGTTATTGGATGTTTACACAAAAAGTTCAATGTGTTTTTACACGAGCCTGCCAATGTTATTTGGAGCTAAAAATGCAAAAGGGCCTTCCCCTTTTAATCTTGGTTACTTTTCATCGTCAAAAAATTTCAATTACATTGGAAAGGATGCAAACATCCTCCATCTTAAATTGGGTAATACTGATAGGCCTAGCTACTTTCCAACTTCCACCCCTTTAGGACACCCCCTTTCACCATAGTTGACCACACACCCCCCATTGCCATAGTTAACCTATTATGAACCGTTGGTCGTTGAGATGGAGAGTTTTTAACACCTAGTTTGTACTAATTTAACACCTTTTAAATTATCTTTTTTTTAATACCTATGTACATTTTTCAAATATGCAGAGTGTTTTATAAATAAAGCTTTACAGGGTTTTGATGATATATACTTCTAAACATGGTGTGTAAGACATGCTAGGTATTATCTACTATGTTGGATTCACCATGAAATGATAAAAAGGAATAAAACTAAAAGAGTAGACTAACCCTAGTGCCATCCCATTTACACAAAAGGGGGAAAAATTGACTTTGCATGTGACATGGCAATGCCAAAGGCGATAAATGTATTGGGATATCTTAAATATTTTCATTACTTGGGGGGAAAATTCAACATTGCATATGACATGGCATTGCTAAAGGGGGGATAAATGTGTTGGGATATCTTAACCCGATGAATAAATATCTTCATTATTGGGGATCGAATTAGGGTGGAATAAGGAGGTTAGTTTAGGGTTAATAAGTGACCTCATGTTCAAAATTATCCAAAAATCATCAGGCAGCACAAGCATTCCCAAAATGCCAAAAAATTTCAAGCATCAGAATTTTTCCAAAAGTGACAAAAAATTTCTGGGCAGAAATGAAAAAAGAAACTTTCAACCTTTACAATTTCCCTTGGCAGACTAAAATTTCCAAAAAACTGCCCGAAAATTCAAAACGTTTTTTTTTGGGGGAGCATTCCTGGAATTTTTTTCTCCCAATTCTGTTTGAGCATCAGGGTTCTTGGAGTTGCCAAATTTTTGACTTAATGTTGGGTTTTAGGGTTTAGGGTATTTTCAAAGGAAGAGGTGGGTAGGGTTTTCCTTAAACCCTAACCTAATTTGAAGGGTCTCATCCATAAGCAAGAGTTAAAGTCTCTCGCTTGCTTCGCTGCATCCACAACTCCCGCTCAATTCGACGATCCTCCCACGGGATACATTACAAATATTCTCCGAGTTTTTGATAAATTCGGGGAATTCCGGAAGAATTGTTGCTCCCCAAAAAAAAAAATTCTGCAGAAGTTTGTGCAATTTTTTTTCACAATCGGTTTCCCTTCCTCCAACACAGCTCGTGTCTCTGGAGTGAGTCTTCTTGGAGTTGTTACAGAGTTGCTCCAGGTTTTGGAATTGTCGTCGTCGTCGTCGTCGTCGTCAATTTGAACCCAATTTGAGAAAATGGTTTCGGTATCTAAATCCTCCATGCAGAAGAAGAAGAGCTAGGAGTGGGTGAAAAAATGGAGAAGAAGCTGGAGGATTGCTTGGCTGCACTAAGGGATGCAGCGGAGGAGTCGGTGAGCAGCAGAGGAGGAGGAGGAGGAGGAGGCTCATACGACTCCGACAACCTCTCTCTGTTTGTGAGCGATCTCTCCGACATTTGCAAGGGATTGGTAGGGTCTTCAGAAGAACATACGTCTTTCGCTGTTGCAATTCTTTTCGATGAAGAGATTGGCGTTTTCAGTATTCTGGAATGCATCATGCGAATCCGCGACAAGAATGTTGCAAAAGCCCGTGAAGACTGTTTGAAATTCGTTGAAGCTTTTGTCAAGCAAATTGGAGGACGTGCTCTTCCCCATGCAGCATTTCTGAAGGTGAGTGAGTGAATGAAATGAGTTTCTTCTTCTTCTTTTGCTCTTTTTTGTTTTTGTGTCTTAGAGTGTAGGGTTCTGAAGACGAAGAATTCTTGGTGCTTTTGTTTATTAACAGTGTGGCTGATGCGTGGGTGGGTGGGTGTCTGTCTCTGTCGAATATGCCTTCTTGCTTGCCAGGAACATTGTCTGAGAATTTTCCGGAGAGATGATGTCAAAGGTGTCCAAGCAGCAGCATTGAAGCCCCTTACTGTGCTGCTGGAAAGGAGCATTTCACACTCGAAGCAGCCTCCCAACTTCTCAGTGGATTGGGGACTTGCCAATTTGCTGATTGTCGAGTTTCGGCAAGCAAAATCACATGGAACATGTGCTTGAAAACAGTTCTCACCCTTTTTTCCTGCTTTCAAGATCTATGTACATATGATGTTGATGATGTAGGTTCCCATCAGTCCTCTTGCCATGGTGAATCAATCCATCAATTTGTTAGAATCAGATCTACTCTTGAATTCCTTGTGGTGAGTTTTTCTCATCATCATCAAAGGTAACGTCTGCTGCTTTATAAGCCTCTTCATTGCAGTAACTTCATCAGTATCTTCTTCTTCTTCTTCCTCCTCCTCCTCCTCCTTCTCTTCCTTTTCCTCCTCTTTTATGTCTTCCTCTTTGTGTAAAGTGATTGTGCTCCATTTTGGAAGAAGAAGGTGGAGAACAGAAGACAACACCCTGATGATTCCTTCATAATTTGCCATTGTTATGATGAGCTGAGCCCAAGTTCAATACCTGGAAGAAAGTGGGTGGTTTTTTCTTTAACCCTTTTGTGTGCATGTGGTTGTGGGGGGAATCTTGTAGTGAGATCGCACATTATTGTGCTGCTTGGGTACTTGGTTGAGAGTTTCAAGACTGCATTCAGTGAGGACCAGGTGAACCAACTCTTGCAGCTTTGTCTGAACACACTGGAAGCACAGTTACAACAACCCTCACACACGCTCCTGGCAGGAGCAATGAAGTGTCTTGACTCGCTGCTCACTTGGTTTGATGCCTTCCCACTTATTTTCAAACCCAAAATGAAAATTGCAAAAAACTTGAAAATAAGTGTTATTCACATGTAGAAATCTTTGAGTTTCCCAATACTAAATCACACACATTTGGGCAAGGTTCACAATTAGCCTAAATCTTGAACCAACATTTAAGTGCACAAATTTGTTAATTTGACTTGACAAGATCCAATTTTAGAATGCAAGAGGTATCGGCTTATATATAGAATACTAGAATTTACATGTGAAAATATAACAACTATTCAACTTGCTACTGGACAACTACATGAATCAAGCAAAGCTCTTCAAGATTCAAATTTTGTAGTACCTAGAATGATTATTTATTATTAAAACATGCATTTGAAACGAGTTACATGATGAAATGAAATTCATGTATTTGATTTCACAAACAGAAGATCACAATTTGGTCAAAAACAAAGACATGTGCAAATTACAAGCTCTTGTGATTGCAAATGTTAAACATAAGACTTTGTTTAAAATCTTGATCACCAGTTCACACAAAATAGTTCATAAATTTACCATGATAACTCAGATCAATGGTAAAAGTGGGGATGTAACCTAGGATGTGCCTTTGCACATAATCCTTGCGTTTTTTTCAGAGTTAGACCAAAGGTTTCAGACATGTCAAGCTTCATGGGTTCTTGTTGCAAATTTGGGGGGAGGGTCCAATCAAAACTTTGAAGAAGATTTGCTAAAACGATTTGAACAAACAAAATTCCCAATGGACGTCCTGGACATGCACGTCGTCCAGTCCCAAATGGCAAGAGTTCAAAGTCCTGGCCATGCACATCAATTTCAGGATGTTGTTGCATGAAACGATTAGGATCAAATTCCAATGGCTTTTCCCAGTTATTAGGATCACGCCCCATCGCCCATAAATTCACGATCAATTGAGTATTAATAGGTAAGTTGTAACCTTCAACTTGGCAAGGTTGAATTGAGCGATGAGGAGTCATAAGGGGACCAGGAGGATGGATGCGAAAGGTTTCTTTTAGTATAGCTTGAAGGTAAGGGAGATGTTGAAGATCTGATTCATTAACCAAACGATTGGTACCCACTACAGTGTCCAACTCCTCTTGTGCAAGTTTCATAATGTCAGGATGTCGCAAGAGTTCTGCCATCACCCATTCCAATGTGACATAGTTTGTGTCTGGAAAAAACACAAAAAAAATTTGAAATATGTTAATTTGAATTCAATGATTACAACAATTGTTCTTGAACATTAATATTCATTAAAAAAATCCAAATATTTAAATAAGATAAATATCCAAAATATAATAAATGTGATAATTGGTGATGGTAATAGTTTGGTACCTAGCCCTGCTGCCAACATGTCCTGGTACACAACACACATGTATGTCAGTTGTTATGTTAACGAAATTTAAGTGTACATCCACCATAACAATATTGAGGTTGAATCACAAAAATTGTTGCAACATGTTATTTTTGAACACATGAAATGAAATGAAATTCTTGAAAAAACACATTACATTCATGTTTTTTTATCAAACCAGTCTAATAATATTCACTCACCGTTATAATAGCTTGAATTGTGTCATCCGAAAGGTGTCCAGTCCCATCTTCTTGAGGCATAGTTAATAACACATCCACAAAGTCTTTAACCCTATAATTGTCAACAACATTTGGATTTTTCCTATGTTCATCAATGATTTGTTGGAGAAATGTTGATAATTTGGTGTGCAGGGCTTTTAAGGAAGCATCAATCCCTTGAAGCTTGGTCACCCACTTCAAGTAAGGGATGTAATCAGCAATGATGAACACACCATACCAATGAAATATTTCATCGACTGTTTCTTTGAACCACTGTGTTTCTATTTGGTTTGTTCCCACTCCGCAATACCTAGTTCAAGAAAGAATGCACAAATTGATCATTCACTACCATGCGCATGAATAAAAAAATAAGGAAAAAAACATACATAGGTTTTCATCACAAAAGTTGTATGGTGTTAATGTGTGAGCTAACCATTTGAAAGGTTAAAACAAGCAGTGTCTTACCCATGTATATTTTGACAAAAAACAAAGATCATTTAGAATGACTCTAGTTTGATCATATCATTATTATGCTTCTAATTCCCAACTTTGTTGTATGATTTTTTTCCACATTGAAGCTATTAAAACTTTGTAAGAAGAAACATACCTTTTCCTAAACAACATTTGGATGATATTATTCGTGGAGATTGATGACAATTTGAAGTTGAGATCTATCACTTTGTCATCTTCGGCCTCCTCATAAATGTCTTTGATCATTGCATGAATTTCTGCTGTTCTCATGGGTTGGAACAATTGCAATTGTTTTGTCGTAAATAATTCATTCACACAAATCCTTCGAACATGTCGCCAAGCGGAACCTGAAATTACTCCCATGCTTGAATTGTTGGTCAAAATTTTGAAAGCAAGTGAAGCAGGACGAGCTTGAAACACATGATCTTGGGTTTTGAGAAACTCCTTGGCTAGTGCAGGCGAAGATGCCACCACAGTATGGGTGGAACCAAGTCGAAGATACACAAGTGGCCCATACTGTTCAGCAAAACGGGTTAATGCTATGTGTGGAGACTCTCCCAACATGAACAAATTACCCACAACAGGCCATGGCCATGGACCTGGAGGCAGCTTCTGAGACTTGCTAAAACCAAACCTCTGGAGAACAACAACCAAAAGTATCAACAATAATAAGGGAGTTATAAGGAGCCCCAAATTATCTTGCAACCTTCCTTCTAATTGCAATGGGTGAAGCATAGACATGGCTCCCATAGTTGCTCTTGCTAAAGACTGTTGTTCAACACTTAGAACTGCAAGAGCTCTCTTGTATTAAAGTACATATGTGGAAGTGGGTGAGCACTGAGCAAACTGTAAATGACACAGAACTTCAATGCAATGTTCTCCGCACAAGTGTACTATGCCTGCTTTTAAGACCCTCCTCCGTGAAATAACGTTAAATTCAGGGGGAATAATGAAGCTCTGTTGCATTGGGACAGACATCAATGGCGTTAAAGTCAGGGAGAATAATGAAGCTCTGTTGCATTGGGAAAGACATCGATGGCGTGCAACTTACTACTTCGTCTTTATTCGGGGATGATGGTGACGTCACATTTACGTCTAGGATACTACCTACAGTTTTTTAAAAGAGTTCGCTGCAAACATGTCAGAGGAACTGTCAACTCTGATTCGGCTGCTTGGAAAAATTTAAGAAAGACTGCCATCTTTTCTTTGTCTTCCCTCCCTGTGTAAAGATAGGGAGATGCTAAATACTAAATAGTCCCCACCCCCATCGAGCTCTATCCAGTGCTTGTTTTTCTTGTCTTCTTGCTCATGTTTGTTTTTTAGTCCTGCATAAAACCACGCAGCATGGTTCTACATGTTATTTTAATTCTGCAAAAGAACTTAGCAATATTGTTTTGATTTAAGGACCCATTTTACGTTTTGCAGCAGCTCAACAGATTCCAAATCTGAACCTTCCAGATGGAGAAGGTGCTACAGACTACTGCCAAAGATCCAGATGCTGAGAAAAACATGATTTCTTTAGTATTCAGGATATAATACCACATGTATGATCTATATGCATTAGAAACAATTGCTTATAGAAGATGACAAGCTTCTCCACCAATTGGTATTTTGTTTAGACATCTTAAATGGGATTGTCTATTGAATAGTCTTACCATTGGGCATTATAGGCCATGACACTACACTTATAAATAGTCGATGTAATTGAAACATAATTTTCCCGCCAAATAGACTTCAAGGCTAGATAGATTGACGTTTATTAACAACAAAGCCTACTTCTGTAAGAGATCTCACCTCATTTTGTGTGAGGTTGGTACCTTCTTGCACATGCCAAATTTCTAGTACAATTGGTCTATCCATCACATACCTATGCTTTGATAACCCCCATGCAACAACTCATGTCATTAACAAAAACTAAAACTTGTGGAGCTTAAGAGGTGCACTTGAGAATTGAGATGAGGTATTAGAATAAATTGAACAAGAACACCAATTGTAATCAGTTTGGAAATTATCCTCAAAGTGTAATATTGTTTAAAGGATTTTTGTAACGCAAAACATTGAACATGCAAGGTAGGCATAGATCGTTTTATATGCCATACTCCTCCCCACATGTAATTTCCAAAACCTCAACACCTTTGATAGTGAAAACCATGTGATTTTGTCGATCAACATTACTGGATGGTTGTTCATGTCATTTCTTGGTTTGTGGGTTAACACATAGATGAAAATAATTGACCCCATCATGCTTATGTGAATCATCTTCTAAATTTTAAAGGCGTTTGCTTTCCATTTGCAAGAACCAAATATCTCCTCACCTCCAAGTGTGGGATTTTTATTATGAAGGAAAAGTTAGGAGCATAGTTGTGAACTACATCTGCAAGTCATTTCAAGTCACTAAATTAGGTTCTTCAAAACAACTATGGACAACTAAATTAGGTTATATGCATCCAGGAGCAAGCAATAGGGAATGAATCAATAGCTGATAGTGAATGGGGCTGTGATGTTCTTCGTCATGTGCAGGTTGTGTATCAATTCTCCTTTTTTGTAGTCGCCGCGACTTGCAGGTTTGACAAGGTCACCGATTTTGCTGGTGAGTAAAGCCTCAGCTTGTGTGAGGCAGGGGAATGTTCATTTTTGTTTGCTTTCTGTTGTTATCACTTGTCTTCTGCAAGAGGAGGGATTGGATTAAGATCAGCTACAATATATATTTGTCTATAGATAGAGGTTTGAAACTGTGAACAGAATTTTGCAGATGTCTTGTCCTTGTAAGGCATTAAACAAATTACAATCATGTACTTCTTCTTCTTAATTGCTGCTCAATTGTTGCTTTCAACAGTCTTTCAATGGTCTTCAACAGCATTTCAGAAGAAGAAGATTGGAACATGTTTCAGTGACATTATCATCTAATCTGGGGGGATGGTCGCAGGTGGTTCAAATTTTGTGATACTTGCACTGCTAACATTTTTCCTACATCACACATGGTACTTTCGACAAGTATGGAAACAAATCTTTCGTCTCTCTTGATATTTTCAATCTCTCTCCTCAGTGTGATTACATAAAAGATCTTGGTTTTTTCATTTGAATCTCTCCTCAATTTGGGCTGCCTTTCAAGGATTCAAATATGTTCAGGACACTACAAGCATTATTATCTGTGCAACAAATGCATTCCAGGCCTGGATATGGGAAGAGGGAGTGATGGGGGGGATGTGTGCATGGTATTTTTTTGCAGATAGTGCTGACTGCATTTGTTGTAGTATGGGGCAACCTATAATTATTCACATTAATGCATTTTAAAGTAGTCAGAACCTCACTCAGGAGGGATGACAGACTCTGAATGCCTCTGTTTCTTCCAAGCAATTGGTTGTGCATTTAGAAAAAAAATGTTTTCACCTCCGTTTCTTCTTGTAATCACATACTGTAGGAATTGAACCTCTCACCACCAGGTTTTGACTCCTTTGGAACACAGGTGCAATCCATTTGCTTGATGTTTTTAACAAGAGATCACATATGGTTCACGTCTACCCATTGCCATGAAGCACACTCTCAAGTACTAAAGAATGGACAAAAACTCTATTGTAATGTAGATTTTAACTTGCTGTGACTCTATGGAATCTGGCAATCTGTCTTGTCTTGACAGATTTCTCTTTGCAAGCTAGCAGTGGGACATCAACTGTCAGATCTTGAATGTGAAGTTTGATCTATCCATCACCCTGATATGTTAGGGGGGAAAAAACACAAGTATAGTCTACACAGCAATCTGCTTGATACTAGCTTCAAAGCATGGGTTGCACTGAACCTGTGGATACTGCAAAAAGATAAGATTTGGTCTCAAGCTACTTCACATGATGTCAGATGCACTGATAAACCTTAGGGGAAAAATATGGACACCCATGCCACTCTTCCCAAATTAGCTGGGAACCTGCTCAATGGTAAAAATAGGGATCTGCTTGAGGTGCTTTATGATGCTCCTATATGTATGTACAAAGAGCTCTCTCAAAAACTTGTCACTGAGTGCAGTAATACAGAAAGACATCCTGTAAAAAACAATTTATCAAGAAATAGCACGGTGTAGTGAGGAACCCTCAGGTATGCCTAACGGTGGTCTCTCTCTCTCTCTCTCTCTCTCTCTCGCTTGGCTTTCGGTCCTCAGCGTTAACCTTGTGCTCCTTGAAATCTTGCAGGTAGCATCCGATCACCAGGTAATTGGAATTCTTCCTCCGTCCTATGTTTGCAATTGCATGTAGATCTCTGGTCTTGTAGTGTGTATTTGCATTACAAGAGATGATCGTGCTCCAGCGTGATTAGACTTGATCGCCAGCAATGTCTTTCGACGTGTTTTCTATTTTCTTTTATATTGTTATGTCTGGATGCTTATTACTGACTCGGAATCTTGTTTCTGCATCTTCTAACATCGTTCATGCAGCAGGTGTGCAAACCTGTTGCAATTGATTCGTAGATCGCTGAAATCGCCGCCCCATCGCCGCTCGGAATGGCTGTTTGCGGGAGTAACTCCTCGGCGAAGCTGCTGCATGCTGCGATTGTTTCAATAGCCATCATCGTGGCTATGTTCCTAGCATATAATCATATAACATCGTGGCTATGTTCCCAGCATATACACAAATATTAATTTAGTTTGTTTCATCAACATAATCCATGTTTTATTTTGCTTTGCAGGTCTATGATGTGACGAAATTTCTAGAACACCATCCTGGAGGGGATGATGTCCTTATTTCTGCATCAGGTATTGAATTTTTGGGGTTGATATATTTTTCTAACCACCGCTTTGAATTTCATATAAATTGGTGGTTTTTACCTTGATATTTTCAATGAGCTATGTGGGGTTGTTGTTTTTGTGGTGATTTTGTTTTTTTGTTTTTTTGTTTTTTGTTTCAATCTTGGCATAGATCTTGAAGCTCCAAATAGTTAGTGCATGAATAAAATTGGTCTTTTGCATTTTGTCTCCATTGCAACCACAACAGGCAAGGATGCAACAAATGATTTTGAGGATGTGGGTCATAGTGTGGATGCCCACAATTTGATGAAGGATTTTGAGATTCGTGAAGTCGACACTACATCCAAGCTAGAAGAAATAACCTACAAACCAGCAACATCACCCGAATACAACCACGACAAAAGCTCAGCCTTCATCATCAAAATCTTGCAATTTCTGGGGCCTATTGTTATTTTAGCATTGGCACTCGCACTTCGTTATCTATACAAGAAAAATAACAATGTTGAATGAATGAAAAAAAAATATTTTCATTCCAAATTTTTCAAGAACCTTAGTTGGCCACCCAATTACTTCTTGTAAGTTTTTTTTGTTTTAATCACAAATTGTTGTTGCAAAATCCGTTTTGAATACTAAGAAGATTTGGTGAAAGAACCCACCTAACTCCTCAAAAGAGGAAAATTCATCTCCAAATTTGTGTACATGGTGGTCATCAAGTAGATTAATTTATCTATAGTGGAAAAAATCTAGCTTCAAAAAAATGGACTTATACAATATGAACTTTTCAATATTTGGTATGAATTTTTTGGAGCACCTTACTCGTTTCAATTCTTGTTGATATAAAACCTTATTTTGGGTTTGGATTCTTTTGCTTATATATTAACATCTAGTTTTGGGTTTAGATTCTCACTAATATATAAAAATTTGGTTTTGGGTTTGGATTTTTTGATGTTGATATAACATTTGAGAGGGATAGAGATAATCTGAATAGTGTAGCCCCAACTATGAAGTGAAGTTGGCCAACTGCCCATAGCAGCTTCTCATAAGCATGAAGGTGCTCTATTCAATGGATCATTATGTTCAGGACTGCGGTGCTCCAACTCTCCTTGCCACCTCTTGGCTTAGGTTCAGTTACTACTACCAAAAGACTCTGGATGACCATCATAACAAATCATTTGTTCTTTAATTCCAAACCTTGTGTCCAACCCATCGAAATGCAGCCTTGCCCAAAGGCAAAACCCAAGTTCATGTATGCCCATCCTCTTGCGTACACGCAAGATCATCATCTCCACACAACACAAGATTCTCCCCCTCCTATCTGCTCTATTGCAACAACCATGGTATACAATATGTTTTTTTCGTTATCTTTGGCATGGATCGAATCCATCTCTTGTTGCATTGCAGAGACCCAACAGGGGTCGGTAGCTGCATCCCGATAAAACACCAGCTCGTCTAGAGATACCACAGAAGCAACAATGTCGTCAAAGAATCTCACACGAGCGGCAAAGTCCAGTAAGCGAGAGCTGGGAAGGCGCAAGCGAGTAAAGCGACGGCGCAAGACTGGAGAATTTGGGGAACCGGGATCTTCAAATGAAGAAGGAAAAGTCACAGGTGCCACATCAAGAGGTCGTGGTAGAGGCAGCAGAACCATAACGACGACGCACATAGACGCGTAATGGTGGGTCATCAGGAGGTGAAACAGAGGAGGAGATGACAGGAACAGGGGAGGGATCTACGCTTGGGGGGTCGACACCCATAGATGTCGCAGAAACGAAGGTCGGGGGTGTAAGAACCGGGTCCAGAACCTCAATCACTGCTGATTTGTTTGACAACGCCTCCAAGGATACAGCAGGAGTGCTAGAGGAATCATCTGGCGTATGCCAATATCCGTGTTCAACAAATTTCGCATCGCCACTGATGGTGATCGTGCGAGAGGTGGGATTATAAAAACAGTAACCTTTGGTTTCTTCACAATACCCCACAAACACGCTATTCACATGTTGTGAGCATCCAGCTTGGTGCGTTTTTCCTTTGGCTCGTAAAGAAACACGATGCATGCATACACACGCAAGTGGTGGAGATCTGGCGGTTTTTCAAACAGACCTTGTCAAGGGCTAACTCCGAAATTTGCATGGATTGGGGATCGATTAGTGAGGTAGTTAGCAGCGTTGACTACCTCAGACCACAAGAAACGTAGAGTTTGTACATCGAACACCATAGCTCGCATTGAAATTTGCGCGGATTGATGATCAATTAGAGAGATAGTTAGCAGCGTTGACTACCTCAGACCACAAGAAACGTAGAGTTTGTACATCGAACACCATAGCTCGCATTGAAATTTGCGCGGATTGAGGATCAATTAGAGAGATAGTTAGCAGCGTTGACTACCTCAGACCACAAGAAACGTAGAGTTTGTACATCGAACACCATAGCGCACGTTTTTTCAAGCAGCGTTCTATTCTTGCATTCACTCAGCCCATTTTGGTGCGGGGTGTAAGCTTGCGTCATGGCAACGTCCTTCAAAATTTCAGTAAGCACCAAGGATAGAAATTCTCCGCCACGGTCACTTCTAAAAGCTTGGATCTTGGCATCGAATGCTAGCTCAGTACTGGCCTTGAAATGCTTGAAGAATTTCACCATCCCAAATTGAGTCTTCAAAAAGAACAGCCACATATACCGAGAGAAATCATTTGTGAAGAACACGAAGACAAATCTGCTCGGAGTGACGCTGGGTGAATTTCGCAACGTAGATCAGAATGAACAAGTTGCAGCGACTTGGTAGCTAGTGTGGTCTCTTTGCCAACAGTTCGCAAGATTGCTTCCCAGTGATGCAACTATAGCAAAAGTTGGTGTGAAGAAACTTGTCTCTCCAACTTTCATGTGGCCATTACTGCGCTATGGGTTCCTTCCCATGTACTTGCTGCAAAACTCTAGCTACTATACAATCAAATTGATTCAACTGGAGTCTGAAAAAAAACCTAATGCAAAGTCTATTTGTGCTGAGCTCAATTCTGTTTCTTGATGGTCCAATTGTGTTGTATCCACAAGGATCTATGTCATCACAATCACAATTTAGACCCATGCACTTCAGGCATTAAAGCTCTGTCCATTAGCCAGTATATTTGAATTGATTTAGATCATTGCCCAGTGAATATGCTTTAATATTTTGCCCATGGCTATGTTTCTCAGCTTTCTACATGTTCAGACAGCAATCGCATTGGGCCCTTCAAGCCATTTAAAATCAATAACACATTTTACCTCCCAAACTTAGCATTGTGTTCAAACAGAACTTCAACAAAATCAGAGGCATATGTTTGAATGCCATTGTACAGTGTCCAGAATACTTATCTAGGAGTCGGGACATACCTCTAGAAACTTGTGCATGATTTTTCATAGAGCATGGACCAATTTTGGTTTCTCCACAACTGGTTGAACCAACCACACATATTCCTTTGGGCACAAATCCCTCCATGAATCCTTCTGGTACTTGAGGCCAGCCTTTAGTGACTCAGAACTCAAAATGCACACCTTTCAAAAAGTCCAAGGGATCTAGAAAGTAGCAAAGATGCAGCAAAAGGAGATGAGATCACTCATTGATGCCAACACTAATGTGGCTCATAACATCATGTCCCTGATGTCAATTTGACATGTAAGATTTGGATTGCTGCAGCCTTACCCTAAAGCCTGACAAACTCCATCCACACATGAATTCTAACTCACTCCTCAAGCCGATGGTATGTTTGCTGCCACTTCCTTAGTGTGCTTGAATTCCCACCTCACAGATTGAGAATATAAGGCGGTTCATACTTATTAAATCTAGCAGATTTGCTCAGATTTCCCATCCACTGAAGTACACTGAAATAGATCTAATCAGAGTCTTTAGATTGAGCAAACAAGAACTTTGGTGCAGTTGGCCACAGCAGTCAGCATCTTGTCAAACAAAACATTCTGTTGTCTGGCACTTATGCAACTAGATGTAGGCATTTATGATCTATCACACTTTGGAATGTTGAAGTTGAAATGGCTCGCAAAATTGGCTATCTCATCTGCAGGTATCAATGTGATGATGAAAGCATTATTTGAGAAAGATTTGTAGAACAGGATGTGTTTCTCATTTTACCTTGTATGTATCTGGCTACAGTTGTGAACATCTGCTATGGGTGGAAACTTTGTTGGCCATACTCTGGAGGCTTTGCAACAATGTAAGGCTTGATGAGGATGCTGCCAAATCACAAAAATCATAATGTTTTTGGAAAATCTTGAACCTCAATTTGCTTGTTTTACCAACATGTAAAAATGAAGACTACCATCAACAACATGAGCTTGACACACCTATCAGATTTCAAACACAACAAATTATTAGCATGAGCCCAGTACTCAAGGTAGAGATGTTTTAGTTGTATAGAATATGTCTAGAAACATGCATCTAGGTTCCTGGTGAGTGCAGCTGCGATGTCTTGTGTAAGCTACAAAGGCATTAACGTTTTAAAGAATCTCTTGAATAACCCATGAAAACTTTGCCAGACCCTACTACAAGGCTTCAACTTTGTGTGAGTGATGAGGTTATTTGATGTTGACATGGAGGATAAGTTCTCTAACCTCTTAGTCACGCCTTCCCATTCTAGCAAGACCAACAATGCTACATATTGCATATTTATGGATAGGGATAGAGATGATCTATCTGAATAATCCAAGCTCCAGCCCCAGCTATTTAGAAAAGTCAGTTAATTGCCCATAACAGCTCCTAATGACCTTCTCTATGTTGTCGATTATTATGTTCAGCACTGAGGTTATGTGATAGTCCTTGCCAATTCTCACCTGGATGGCTTAGGTTCAATTACTACTATCAAAGTCTCTAGATGACCATCATAACACATCATTTCTTCTCTGATTCCATACCTCTGATCCAACCGATCCAAATGAAACTTGTTCCAAGACACGATCCGAGCATATGTGCACCCATCCCCTTGCTCAAACAGGCAAACAACGTCACTTTCTCCACTCAGCACAAGATTCTTCCCCTGTTTTCCCCCCTCCTGCTTCTTACATGTCCATATTGGAAGAAGAACTGTACATTCTCCTCATCCTCTTAGGCATACTTGTATACAATATGTTCAATCCCCTGGAAAATAGTTGATCTTGCTGAATGCACAGTGCAATCAGGTTCTTAGAATCTTCAAAGCTTAATGACCCAGAATGTGCTGAAATGATGTAGAATGCAATGCCAAAATTGAAGCAAAAGCTTTAGGGCAAGGAATATGCAGAGTACCTTGGAAGGGGTTTTGGGAATATGCAATTCCTAATTGTAGAAAACACCCAAGCTCAGTCCTGATTTTGGAGATGTGTTGAATGTGGTGCTTGATTTGATGTCAGCTACATGGGAGAAGATCTTAGATAACGTTGTGCAGGTTAGCACAAATTGGGAAGAAAAGTCTCTTGCAGCCTTCCAAAAACCAAATCAACATTCATGGCTCCTCAAGTCTCATTTTTGCTGGTTGCTTGGATGGTTGCTTGACTTCAAACTACATTCCTGAATTGAGCAAGGGACTGCTAATAACCCTAATTTGGCAAATGTCAACTAGTGCCAAGGAAGAGTCAGGATTACTGCAGTTGTTACCATGAAGTAACACAGGGAACACATGAGAAGTAGACAAGCAGTTGGCCATGGCCAAAACAAAAAGTACAGGAAAAGAGCAATGATGCTAAAACTGGTAGACAGAGACATTGTACCATCAAAACAACCCATGCTAACATTGTCATGTCAGAAGGAAGTTCAGGTGGGAAAAAACGTCTACAAGGATCGACCACAAAGAAAATCCTAGTACAAATAACAACTTTTCAGGACAAAGCAAAACACAGAAAATTGCATAATCAACCGAGCAGTTGGCCATGACCAAAACAATGCAACAAAGGACAAGAAGGATGACACCCACATAGATAGACAGAGGTCAGGTGCATTCAGGACAACCCGTGGGAAGTATCTGTTCTCATAAGTGAAATCAGGTGGACAACTTGAGTCTACAAGGATTGACCACAATGAGTCTGTAGGCTTTTTGTCCTTGAACTGAGAACTTTTAAGCTTAACCCAATGCACAAAAAGGGCAACTGTAAATGCAAATGGAACTAGCTCCAAGAGGAGTAGCATAAGGTCTATAGTTAACTGCAAAGAGAAAAGTTTCATCGCACCCAATTCAGAGAAACAAAGTGCTACAAAGTGTAGCACTGATTGTATATAAGAGCCAAATAGAGAAGAAAAGTGTGGTCGCAAGACTAAGCTTGCCCACATCAAAATAACTATAGAAAACAAAAGAGAAAT
This sequence comes from Sphagnum contortum, assembly GCA_963920785.1. Taxonomy (NCBI): domain Eukaryota; kingdom Viridiplantae; phylum Streptophyta; class Sphagnopsida; order Sphagnales; family Sphagnaceae; genus Sphagnum; species Sphagnum contortum. The sequence goes on along the minus strand of OY987291.1, from coordinate 5,910,335 downwards.
TAAAATACCCGTCGAGCTCCTAAGGTTCAACCACGACTCTCCAATTGTATCTAATGTCAACAACTTATTTAAACCTGAAGTTTCACAAAACCTTGAAAAGTTAGTCAGAAAAGAGTCACGGAGAAAATCCCAGGACAAAGGAGAACTTTTCAAGACAAAGCAAAACATGGAACATTGCATAATCAACCAAGCAGTTGGCCATGACCAAAACAACGCAACAAAGGACAAGAAGGTTGACACCCACATAGATAAACAGAGACCAGGTGCGTTCAGAACAACCCATGGGAAGTCTCTGTTCACAGAAGGGAAATCAGGTGGACAATTTGAGTCTACAAGAATTGACCACATTGAGTCTGTAAGCTTTTTGGCCTTGAACTGATAAATTTTAAGCTGAACCCATGCCACAAAAAGGGCAACTGTGAATGCAAGCTCCAAATTGAAAGGTAGCATTGCACCCAATTTAAAGAAATGAAGTATTACAAAGTGTGTGCTTGCCTGGAAACTGAAAAGAATAACCCAGACAGATTCAGAAAAACAAAGTTTTACAAAGAGTAGAACTCCCTGGGCACAAAAATGAAATAGAGAGAAAAAGTGTAGCACCAAGAATAGGCTTGCCCTCATCACAACAAATGTGGAGAACGTAAGAAAAAGTAAAACTCCCACTGCTCTCCCAAGGTTCAACCACCAACCTAATATAGTATTTGACTTCAACCACCTGTTTAAACTTGAAGCTTTGCAAAACCTTAACATATTAGTAGAAAAGGACTCAGAGAGAAAATCTGAGCACAAAATACAACTTCTTATGACAAAATAAAACGTGGAACATTGCAGAATCAACCAAGCAGTTGGCCATGACCAAAACATTAACATACAACACAACAGAAATCCCACACAAGTAGGTAGACACAGATAAGAATCTGTAACAAGTCTCGATACAGGAGGAAGAACATGGAAATGACGAGTTGTGGAGTCTGGAGGACTTCTTGCCTTCAACAAAGTAACGGCCCACTGGACACAAACCCAAACTGCAAATACTGTTGATGTGAGAGCAAGGCAGAATACCACATACTGGCCAACTGTGTCAAAAGAGAAAAGAACTATAGAAAAACATCTAGAAAGGAAGAGGGCTAGAAAGTGTTGGGCTGCCTGCACAGAAAAACGAAATGGAGAAGCATAGAGTGCTACAAAGAAGTATTGGACTTCCTGTACAGATAGAAGACTTGTCACAACAAATAGAGAAAACAACAGAAACCCCACTATCTCAAGGTTGAATGATCTCTCACTGATTGTAGCCTTGGATTTCAGCTCATCAACATCAACACTAATAATGTCAACTTCTTGGATGTCATTTGGACCAGCAAGAAGCTTCCTCCCAATAGGAAACTTTGTGATGAGGAGAACCCTGTGTAAAGCTCTCCTGTACCCCTTCTGGTACATCTCCACTACTGCTGCTGGTCTGGTAGCATCTGGGTGTTTTGAAGAGTCCATGTACTGTAATATCTCTGTTATACAAGGGAGAAGAATGCCAGCACTGGTTTGTTCTTCAAAAGCCCTTTGCAACATGATCCTAGCTTCACGGTCACTTTGAGCCAGACCTCGTCCAAGAGCATAGCAGCATCCAAGCTCCACATATGCACAAGAATATCCCTGCTGAATGGCTAGTCGATAAAGCTCAACAGCCTTCTCATGGTTCTGTTCTGTACCAAGTCCATGCTCGAAACAAAGGCCAAGTCTATACTGTGCCTCTAGGTTCTTCTGCTTAGCTGCATTGCTGAACAATTTGAATGCCTTGTCAAAATCTTGCCATTGACTGATCCAATTGCCAAAATGCTTACCTGCTTTCACCTGCTCTTGGATCCAATCCATGGCCTTGATGTGATCTGGCACATGATCTCCATTGTCACATGCATGGAAGACTGTGAAACTGTACACATGAATAGGCATATTCTCCTTTAAACCCTCCTCAATGCACAAATTTTGACCCAAAAAAGTTGACAAATTTTGGGCATCATTCTCAAGAATGCAATTTAATGGGGATGGAAATGAATCTCTTAGGATCAACTCCTTGCAGTATACCAACATTTGGCAGATTTTAGGAAATTCAGGCCGTTCTTCAGCCTTTGTGGCCCAACACCTGCATATGAATGCTGACAGGTACACTGGGCAGTAGGCCTTTGATGGTAAAGCAGGCCTCTTCCCTCTGCAAACTTTCTTATAAAGGTCCTTCCGACGTACATCTGAAAATGGTGTCTTCCCAGTGAGCACCTCGAAGAAAACCATCGCAAAGCTATAAACATCTGCTGCTTTGGTGTACTTTGTGTCTTTGTTGTCCTCTTGATCAAATACTTCGGGTGCCCTCCATGGACTTGTACCCATGTCCATCGTGGTAAATTGGGAGTTCTCCTTTAATTTTGAAAGGCCAAAGTCTGTAATCTTGACATGCCGAGACCAGGAAAGTTCAAGGCTTGTGTCATCCTTCACCACACTTATTAAGACATTCCTTGCCTTAAGATCCCGGTGCATCACATGGCTTTCATGCAAGTAGTTCATGCCGTGTGCTATCTGTAGCATGACATCAACAGCTCCAAGGAGGGGAAGAGGGGGTCTTCCCTCATTCCCTGCCATGCGACTGGCTAAGTAACTTTCAAGGTCTTCCCTCATTAGCTCTAAAACAATTACTTCTTGAGTTTCATTAAAAGTATGCCCAATGAACTGAACTACATTAGGGTGTTGCAACTTTGCCAACAAGTTCACTTCATTCTCAACATCCTTCCTACTTGTGTTCTGGGGACGTCCGAAAACCTTAGCTGCTGCTGTCCTTCCCAGGAACTCGCACTTGAACACTGTTCCAAAGGACCCTTCTCCAAGTCTTTCCTTTCCATGCACGTCAACATCCTCAAACTTTATCAAGAATTGGCCTTGAATGGATCTCCGTTTCAGGTGTTTTGCTAGATTGTAATCATTATTGGTGTTCCCTGAATCTAAGCAGGCATTTATATGCTGCAATAGGGTCTCCCTGTCCAAATCAGATGCTTGTTGAACACCTGACATTGGCAATTCTGAATCCAGGATGGTTGAGAGATCAAATTTGAATTTGCACCCAGCTTCTGCAATTGCAATCTTTAACACCTTAACACAACTGAGAAACTCTTTCAAGTGGATTTCAACCTTCTTTCCAACTGACACAGAATTGGACAAATTGACCATTGACCTCCACCAATCCTCGTTGGCCCAATCTTTTGCCAACCTCTCACCATAGCACATAAGACGACACAATTCTGCGAGAACTTGTTTGCACGAATCTGGAAATCCTGCATGTAACTCTCTGTCCAAGTTTAGGAGATATTTGTCCAGATCATCCATTGAGTTCATGTATATGTCTGCAAGGAGTTTGCACAGCTGTTGGTTGAATTTGACTTCTCCACACTGTTGCACCAAGTTGCTCGCTATTTCCTTGCATTGGATGTACAGACTGGTCATGTTGGAACAGAGTGTATAGATGCACCCTGCCAAGAGAATGACATTGTTACATCATTCAGAGCCTAGTTTCCAAAAATTATTTGGACAGATGTTTCCCACATAACAAACCCCAGTCCCGGAGAGTGGCCATGCAGTTGCAAGTATGGTTCCTAGAGGAAGAAGGATCTATCAGGAAGGGTGTGTCTAAGTTCTGATAGCACAAATGCCGACCCTCTGCCTTTTGCAGTCAAAATCTTCCTGATTATTGCTAGACCTGCAGTCTGGGTAGATAATCTTCCTATCTTCAGTCCATCTCTCAACAAAAGAGCTAGAAAGCTTCCAATCCAGTAATCAGACTGGTATGCACCTACTGCAGGATTGTCCAGAGCAACCTTAATGTTGTTGGAGATCTATTACAGATCATGGAAGTGAGACAAAAAGGGACGAGCAAAAAACAATCATTGTGACAACTCCTAAGCATGGCTGTTGTTTACCTGTGATGCGTTGCACAATCCCCACCCACAAAGAAGGACAATAAAATGCAGAAGGGTCCAGATCCGAAGAAGAAAAGAGCTCAAATCACAGGCCAAGAGAGTTGCAGCTCCAATCCCTATGTCTTCTTTCCAGATTTGTGCACCTTCAGGTTAAGCAAGGATCCTGTTAACCAGGAGAACTGAAAAAAATATTCTCCTTTTGCCTTCACCTCCTCGATCTGCTTGTGAAAAACTTGCAAGCAGTTATTATAATTGTTAGCAGTGTCACTTGAATCTCGATAAAAAGTTCTTCAACAAGCTTTCATAGCATTTCTTCCACAATAAGTGCATACTGGCAGAAAGCAAAACAATACTAACTGTACCTGCCAAAGCTGGTTTTTGTCCACATCTACTGACATCTCTGGAAGCAGAGAAGCAAGATGGCTATGGCCAAATTTGACATAGTTCAAGCAAACTTGGCGCGTGGTGCCTTTAAGGTTCTGCAACCTGCATACAACCTCTAGCCATTTTGCCATTACTGGACGGAACCAAAAATTTCCACATCATGAATCCATGTGCAGTTTTCTCTCTCTACTCTGCCCTTTGTCTGGCGAGCAGGCAGTGACCAGCTTATTAAGTCAAGTCTGTCAGCAAGGATAGAAACACTCACCAGGGGATGGCCTTTTCACGTTCCACAGCAGCCTGCAGCTGACTCAACAGCTCCTCCTCTAGCGGATGCTACAATTCCCGCAGTACTGGACTGTCAAGGTGCCCCAGCAGTGAAAAAAAAACACAAACCTTGAAATAGACTAGATGTTAACGCACCTCACACAAAAGCTTGGAAAGGAAGACGCTAAAACTAGAGCTTCGTTGAAAAAGAAACTAGGAAGAAAAGGAAATGAATGAGGAGGGGAGTAGGAGAAAGTGTGGAAATATATTCGTAACCTCACGCGAAAGCGCGTGCAACCGAGCCGATCAGGAAATCAACGAGGAGGGGAGGAGGAGAAAGTGTGGAGATATATTTGTTACCTCACGCGACTGCGCGTGCAGCCGAGCTGATCGGGCAACATGGGTCGCCACGGCCCGCTTTACACAAGGAGTCAAGGCCAATGCTCAACCCAAATCAGGCATTCCTATTGGTAGAAAAGTTGAAATTCGCCACCCCCCCCCCGGGCTTTACACTAGGAGTGAAGGCTGAAATAGAAAAAAAAAAATTCAATCTGCCCCAATTACTAGTAAATGCTGAACTTTCTGGCCTTCTATTGACACTAAGGGTTAAAAAAAGGATACCTTGGAATTTGGGAAGCCAATTTGCAACCCTTGCGTTCAATGTGTCAGGATTTATTAATATCCTGACATCAATGTTCCCACATTTTCCTAGTAACTTGGGGCCAAGCAACAAGCCAAAAATGTTCAAAGTTGGGCCCCAAGTTTGTTTCGGCCCTGACTCCAAGTCTTAGTGTAAAGTGGTCCTAAACCAGCTCCCACCAATGCACCAATCTGGATGGATGGTGACTAGATGGATGTACCTTTTTCGTCCATTCCTTTCCCTGTGCTGACCACAGTTTGACCTTTTTGGATTTTTCATTTCTTCAGCCCTATCCTCAGTTTTGTTTTTTTTCTTTGGGCAAAAACTCTAAACCAAAGAAGGCTTCCCTCATTTTAAACAATATATAATATATACAATTTTTGAGTGCCTAATAATATGTACTATTTCCTGGCATATTACAGGCTCACAAAATTGATTATCAGATTTATTAGGTACCTTTTGGCCTTGACAGGGGTTTTTTTTATTCCCCCTCCCCCCCCCCCTTTCAATTTTGTGGCATCAAAAAATTGGCGATCTTTTCCAAAAACAATTAACAAAAATAGTTGGATTTACATTAGAAAAACACATTTCTGCCAATTTTTCTCAATTTTTCGTCGAAAAAACGACAACAAAAATTTCGAACAGAAATCACTCACCCTTGAGTACAGAACAAAGAAAGAAACCCCCCAAAAAGATTCCTAAAAAATCATGGAAAATAAACTCAAAATGGGCAGTTACTCACTCGAGAGGATACAAGATACGTGTTGCATGGCTGTTGTTCTTGCTGTTGTTTGTTGTTTTGTTTGTTTGAGAAAATTTCTGTGGATGCATCGGAATGTGGGCTGATTTGGTGGCGTCGCAGTTGTGTTATTGGTGTTGTTTGCTGCTGCTCTCTTGATTTCGTCGTTCATGATTTCATCTTTGAAGTTTTGTTTTGTTTTTTGCTTTTTATCACTGTTGTGTTGTTGTGAAATTTTCACGTAGTTTGGTGAATTTCATGAGTTTTTGGAAATCGAGAGTTTTGGTGAAACACACACACACACACACGCAACAGCATGATTCAGGGCTTCTGTTGCTTCTGTTTCTCCGTGAGGCAGTCAGATCCTGGTTATGGGATTTTTGACAGCGTTTTGATATTATTCCATGCACAAACTAATTTTGCTTTCACTGGTGATTCTGGACTGAAGCATCAGGGGTGTTGCGGACAAACTTGCACGTAATAGGGTTAGCGACAATGTGCGTCGAATCCTTCAAGCCCATTATTGTCGAGGGGACAAATCTTCATCATGGGATGTTGTTCTCTCACACCCTAATAATTCTCAAGAACGTAACGCTGATAATTCCCGCTTAGTAAGCCCACGTGGTTCAAGTTCAAGCCTTTCGTTGTCGGGCAGAAGGACATTAAGGACGGAGATGATGATGGGTGAGATTACGTAGGGAACAATGGAAAGGTTTGGATCGGGTCGTAGGTGGGGCAGTAACATAAGAGGCGATTTCATTTTAGGCGGGGAAGCGGACGTTGCAATTGTAGGAGCCGGAATAGTGGGCCTGGCTACAGCCCGTGAAATTGTGCTGCGATTTCCACACACCAAGGTGGTGGTCGTAGAGAAGGAGCCCGATATTGTAGCACATCAAACATCGCATAACAGATAGAAAGCAAGCCCATCTCAAGTCTCTTGCAGGTATCAATCAGCCCCTGATTGTTGACAACACTGTGCTAACGGTCCTCCTCCTTGTGACAGTCAAGTTTCTTCAAACAAGAAGCTCAATACACTAAAGACAAATAAACAATGAGCAATACTCATTTTCATCTTTTGAGCATAAACACTGACTCCTAAACCCTAAACTAATTGCAGCTTGAATTAGCTGTGATGGTGCCGATGAAGGTATATTAGTATTTATGCATTGATTTATATGGTGCTCAGGATGGCAGATTGGTGTTTACTAGTATATATTGTTTCTCAATATTATGCCATGATCTTAAAAGGATTCACCTCCAGAAGTAGAGTGAATTTTGGATACAAAAATTATGGGTGTTATATGTAATAAGGGAGAGGCAAAGTGGAGTGATTCATGCAGGCATTTATTATAAGCCAGGGTGTGCCATGGCGAAGCTATGTGTTGAAGGGGTGAGGCAGATGGACGAGTACTGTGGGAAGAAAAACCTTCCCCGTCAGTAAGTTGGGAAGCTCATCGTTGCTACCGGGGATACAGAGCTCCCAATTCTTGAGGAACTTTATGAACGGGCGATGGCCAATGGAGTCCCTGGAGTTGGAGGGTACAAGGGTACATATCATCAAGGTGGGTACAAGAGCTGGAGCCTAATGTGTGGGCATTGCAAGCTTTGCATTCTCCACACGCTGGCATCACAGATTATGCCACTGGGGGTCGGTCCTTTGCTGAAGATTTCCTTTCTACAGGCCGTGGTCAGCTCCCTTCACCTTTTTCTTGGCTTATTGACAGTCCTGAAGAATTTATATGCTCCTCATTCCACAACCTTTGCAACCTTCATTTGAACTGTGATTTGCTTAGGAAGGTTGGCAGCTCACAGTTTTGAGAATAGGATTGGCAACTAATTAGTAGTTTCTATGTGGACCTGTACCAGTTTTAAAGTGGTGGGGATAGACGTGGATGAGGTGAAAGGTGTGACATTGGAGAGTCAATCAGGAGACATTGTGAAGGCAAAGTGGCTTATTACATGCGCAGGACTACATGCTTATTATGTGGCTCACATGGCAGGAGGTGCCAAGCGCAATTGTCATCCTGCCAATTCGTGGCAACTACAAAGAGCTCAAGCCTGAGTACCACAACATCATTAAACACAACATTTACCCTACTCCTGACCCAAAGTCTGTACCTCACAGCCTCATTCTCATTTTCACTTCCACCCATTGCACCTTGCTGCTTTTTAGTTGCTGTTTGAGATGGTAGTTCAAGTTTCTTCAGTTGCCATAATTTGTTGTTAGTCCTCATCCATGCAGCTGTCTGTAATGTTCTTGTCGGCTGTAGATGGATTGCTTGAACTTCTTGATGGAACCAAGGGCCCATGAGGTGCTTGCCAAAAATGAACCATGCACTTTGTAAGGTGTACTTGTTATTAGGAGTGTTACTACCTGCAATGTTGCTGAGTACAGTTTACCATACCGCCAATGTAGTGGAGTATGGTTTACAGTGTACATCCAATTTGCTTTGGAATCTAACCATGTCAGCCACTGATACTGGTGTCCAGTGACATATTCTGCATAATGAAACACAAAACAAACTTTCAGTCCATTGACAGAGGTTGGGATATCTCATTGTCAATTCTTTGGTACTCTTCACATTATGTGGGGATTTTCCTCCTCTTCTCAAATGGCCACAAAAGTTGCATTCCATGGGGCACCTGAAACTTAATTCCTTTGTCAGAAACTTTCTGCTGGCAATGGGACCCTGGTCCCCCCACAGTGATCAACAGGGCAAAAGTAGAGCATGATTAAAATCATCTTCATATGCTCTACCCAATCATCTTCATCATCACTTCTATACACAAAACCATCTAAATTGAGTCCACTGAATAGAGAGAGAGAGAGAGAGAGAGAGATTTTATACTCATGGTTGGACTTATTTTCAAATTATCTGATTACATACGTTCTAGCAAATAAACAACCTTGATAATCAAAAACCCATCATCACTTGCTACATTTTGCTGCACTTCAACACATCACAGAATCCATTCACCACAATACTTATGAACAGATTAAATATCCCAAAAGATCAATGAGCCCACTTTCTCTTTGTTTTGGTGTTCTTTCAGTCGATTGTCTGAAGACTGCAAATTTGTTGATTGAGGTCTTTAAATGTCATCCCACCATGAGTCCCAAGCAAGCCAAATTAATCAGAGTTTTATTTTAAAACATGTTTCCTATTAAGTGCTACCAATGATCTCAAGCTCATATGCTAGTTAAAGAGGTATGCCCATTTTGACAACATATATCACACTTATCCAACATTTGTTTTCTTCCCAATTCAAACATTATCTCCCAAACTCAATTGCAAGCCCCAAGACTCTTCAACATCTAAAGATATAATCCATATAATCTTCCTTAATTTCGAGCATCTTCTTCTTGATTAATGTATCATTTCTTAAATTTATTATTTAAGTCATTTGATTTAGATTGCACAATGCACCTCCTTTGTTGCCAACAACAATTGGGGTGTCCTTCACATGGATGTGAAAATTTCATTTTTCAATATTGAATTAAAGGAAGTCTAGGTTTTGGTTGTCCAACCACCAAGTTTTGTGGTTGTTAGCATTGCACTTTTTGGATTTGCAAACTCCACAAGGCCTTTTATGGCAAGCAAACTTTGTCCACAGGAAAATGGCTTTCTTTTAATACTCATTATTTATGTTGATGACTTCAAGTTGGATAGTACATTTTCACATTCAGGATTGACCACATTTCATGATGAAACAAAAGAGAAGGCTATGTTGCCAAGTCCTCCATAGAGGTTGAATATGCATTGTGATCCTTTTGAAAAGGGTGAAAGCATAATTAGAAGGACAATTTGGGCTATCATAGTTGTAGTTTTTAAAATTATCAATGAACTTAAAATTTAAAGTCATATTATTTCACATTAATATTGTCAATTTTTTAGTTATTCAGGTAAGAACAAAATTTATTAGGAATTGTATTAAAAAAATATGGATCAATTCTAAGAAAAAATAGATTTTTGATGGACTTTTGAATCAATGACTCTCCAAGTCATAGAGTAAGAAATTGATATGTGAACTAAAAAATATGCTATAGAATGGTCAAATGTTTTCAAAAAAATAAGAAAACATCAAATGAAGTGTTTAAGAGTCAAAATGTTTTTCAAAGTCAAAAAGCTAAAAAAATCATATTCTTGATCATCCCTTTCATTTAAACTGGTGTAACATGTGCCGTTGGCCCAAATGTGAACATATTGACGGCTCACCTGATTTTTCCTTCCAAACCTAATTTTAACAATTTGTTTGAGTTTCTAGCAACAAAATCCACTAAAAAATCCAGATCTTCCATAGTTTAGCTCTAAGAATTGTGAAATAAACTCTATTAAATTTGTTTCACCAAGGGGTTCCCAAGAACACCCCCATATTCCAACACAATTTTTTTGTTTTGATTTGATTTATTTTTCATTGAAAATGTGGTTCGATAATCAATAGCTTCCACATTATAGCTCCAAATAGTTTCAAACCGAGTTGATGCACCCTTGCTCATAAAAAGTTTTCCAAAAATACCAAGAGTGCAACATGAAACATCGTGGTTTGAGAGATTTCAGCATGACAAAACAAAACAATTATGTACCTTAATTCCTAAATATATGTTTTTAAATTATATATATTTCTCTTATTTTTATCCATGGCATGATAAAGTATATGGTCTAAAATGTTCATTTGAATAATAAAAAGATGAAAAATACTACAATTTGTAATGTTCCTTTTCATAATCATGTTCATGAACTTTAATAATTAATAGTTAAATTATACCTACTCAATTAATTAATTAATTAAATCAAATATAGTACAATTGAAAATCATAAAAACCACAACATGTTTCAAATGTGTGTTTTTGACCAAAAGGGTTAATGTTAAATATAATAATAACACTTCAACTATAAACCCCTTATTTATCTATTTAGCAATTTTGGTATCTATTTTTACACTAAAGAAAAACCAATATCTATTGTCCAAAATTACAAAGAAGACTCCTAAAGTCAAAATCTTAAAATGTAGGGTTCACCTGTAAAACAAAATTTTATTATTTAGTAACCTTTGTTTTACTAAAATGGACATATCTTAGGTTATATTTTTCATATGATACCCTTATATAACAATCAAGGATATAATAGCCCTAAATATTATTATATCTTTGAAACCTTTTTCAAATGTAAGATTAAAAATATCAAAATATATATTTAAAAATTTAAATAATATTTCATAGTTTATTCAACTTGATAAACATACTCACCAAACAATTCCAATGAAAATTCTTATTTAAGTTTTAAAAATATTTTTCTAAGTTCTAATGGGTCTAATAAAATGAAAGTGTGATGTTCCTGGTGATATCACACAAGGATACTTTTCTTAACCAAATGTTGTAAGAGCAGTGGATGTCGTAAATGCACCTCTCTTGAAGGGGGAAAGAATTCCATGATTTTTTAACTACATATACGTAAGAGGAATTGATGGATTATGCACATGTTCTTGGTATGTTTGTAGAGGTTCATAGGTATAATAGACTTCTTTGTTTGGGTACTTTATTGTTAGGTCAAGAAAAAGCCATCATCACTTATTTTTGGTTGTTACCAAGCTCCAATTGTATATTGAACTTGGCATACTAATTAATTCCATTCTTTGACAGTTTGTCTTGTGCACATGTTAGTATAATATTATGTACATGAATGTGCATGTTTTTTCACAAACATCTCCCGTGGTGTGTGTTCAATCAATCTTAAAAGGATTTGAAGTATTGTCACTTGAACTTCTTGCAGTAGGAGGTTGGAGGATTTGTGTGCAAAGCATGGAGAAGGTGGGAATGTGAACCTTTCGTTTCTACACTGGAACAGAACCGAATGAAAAAGAGCTGGTCCTTATCTTTTCACAATAGTTTTATTGGGGATCTTAGTTATTGAAAAACAAACAAATGAGTGGATCTAGAAGCCTTGAACTTTTAGTGAAAAAGTTAAAAGGCTTCCAAACTTCTTGTTGCATGAAAGAAAGAGCGTGTGGTTCATCCATTTGTCTTGTGAATCAAAGAATGGCTGCTAAAAAGTGTTGGACATAAATGCAATTGAACTCAAAAACCTAGAAGAGGATTACTGGAAGCCAGAATGGTCCATTTCACAGGAAACATTCAAATAGTATTCATGATTCATGAATTAGAAGAAATTAATGTGTTCTTTTAAGCACCAAGAAAGGCATTTAGAGAGAGAGAGATTGTGTGCCTAATACAATAGTGCTGTCCAGTGTCTAAGTGCTGTACAGGAATAATAGAAGGCTTTCTTTGGTTCTACCCGGTAGTTTGTTGCTTCATGAGATCTGATCGTGCCAATCTGCCACCTTAGAGACCACAATACCCAGCTCTGATTACCCACATGATATTTGTGTTGGTGGACATGTCTTAAATCCTTTTCAAAGCTTTCCGGGAGTCATAGTCATTGACATGTCATTGGGCAGCATCAACCTGGCCCATATCTTTGAGAAGATGGAATCTCTTAAGAGCTATTTCCACAGGTCAATGACATGCACTTTTGTTTCGAAAGCTTTTTCTACAAGTCATGCACTTTGTTTTAGCAAGGGTTTTGCAGTAAATTCTGTTTCCTGAACATTGGGCTCAGAGAGCAAGTCTAGACTTTCCGTATATTGAACAATCATTATGCCAACCCACCAGCTTTCTTGCATGATCTCTTTATCAGTTGCAACAAATTTCTTGGACAAATTATCTCTGGACAAGGAGCTGCAAACCAGAATTTGGAGATCAAGGAGATTTCTAGGGATCCCAGGAACATTCGACAATGAGCCCCATTGACAGATGAAGCAGCCTGGTGGAACTTACTGTGATGGGTAATCACCATTTCTAGGATGCAGCAGGCACATGAGATTACAGGAGTGGTAACTTATGATTTGTCACTCAAATGGAAGCAAACGATTGAAACTCTGCCTAAGTTCTAAGCTAGTAGCTCTTTGAATATGCACTCAGATCCATAAGATCTGGAACACCTGGATTTGACAGATGCAAAGAAAGCCAAACTGAAGGACTAATTCTTCCTGAGGAAGTTGATGACATTCAAGTGCTGGTGGCATTTCTCCTGAGTAGCTGGCTGCTGAGGTAGTCAAGTGTTGTCAGATGACCATGAGCTTCCACATGTCTGCTAAATTAATTACAAAAAAGGATTGGGTATTCTGACATTGAGATGAATCAGACTATTAATGCTGAAAAAATTTATATGCACATTGTCAAAATTCTCCAGTGATGAATGAAACACAAGATCCTTTTAGTAGTGAGAAGAAAATGATTAACGTGTGATCGCCATGAGCTTTGGTGTAGTAGATTGTGTTCCTTGTAACTGATATAAGCTTGAATTTGTAAGTCCTCACATTACACAATCAAGCTGGAGGTGCACATGTAAATGGGATACAAAGAAAAGACAGGACTGAATATGTACATCTGGAGCCACATTCAGAATGGAAGCTCCCTTGAGTTCTGAGCTCAGTACATTGCAGGTGCACCACCATACCCAACTACTTGCAATATAACTAAGTTCGAAGTCTAGCCCTTCAAGCTTCCGCAGCTATGGATACAAAGAACAAAAGGAAGATGCATTATATTGATGACACAAAAGACTTCTTTGCAGGTCTGGAACTTGAGCACAAGCATCTGGATATATTCTTTCAGCTGTCATGGAGTGGTCAACGACCAGCTGCTTTCAGAATTGGGACAGCTCTAGGTCTTGAAAATGTAGAAGAAGAAGAAGAAGATTTGTGTAGACTCATGTATACATATATAGGGTTATGCTCTGCCAAGAAGCGTGACTGCGGGTTTTGTCTCCACTTTTTTATTGAGCTTACAGTTTCAACTCCCATATTGCAGGCAGGTCTCTAGATAGCTGAGTTCCAAAATCAACAGATTTGAAACAAGCAGCTGATGCAGCAGAGATTGAATGTCAAATGATCCAGAAATATAGTATTCTACACTTCGACTTCAGCTTGGATCAAACTCATAAATACACACAGAGACAGAGACAGCTCGAGCTCGAGCTCAAGCTTGAGCCCCATGATCTCTTACAAGAGTTCTATTATATTATGTAGTACTTAGCTGTGTCTACAAGAGAGTAGTAGAGTCTTGTCTTTTTCGTCTTGAAGGAAAAGACAAAACCGGGAATCCTGGATCAAGGTTTTGGGCAAGTCTTTTACTTTGGTACAAAGTGCAGGTGTGTAACCCATTGCTGCGGAGCAGGTGGACTGCCATGGATAGGGATAGTTTGTCTGATGCAGTAGTTGACACTTGAAAGTATTGCAGCAAGCATGATGGTGATCATCATCATCCCCTTCTTCTTCTTCTCCTTCTTCAACCAGCTACCAAGCTTCCACACATGAGGTCTAGCTGCTGCTGCTCAGGACAACTGAACTGTTGGGTTTGAGTGCGAGCGAGATGGGTGTCAGATAAAAGTGCGGCCAGTGGTGGCTATGGGGAAAGGATACAAAGGGTACATGGGATAGCTGGTCATGGCAAGAGACCCACCATACTCACCACAGCTACGTTCCAACGCCAACATCATGCGCACATACGAGTCTCGCAGCTTCTTCAGTAGCACTAGCGGTGATACAAGCCTGATACGCAGCCTGGAGACTTTGAATCCCCATCTGCCGCTTCTTGTTTTCTTGTTGCCCAGTTTCAGCTTCTTCGGCTTCCGTCTCCAGCCCCAGAAGACGCGCGATGACGACTTGGTGCTCCCGCCGCCGCCTGGCAGCTGCTGGTCATGTCCATTGATTTTCTGGTATGGAATCTGTCCGTAGCTGCGCATCCGTGACAACACTGGTCCCAGCGCCAACACCCTCTTCCTCCCCATGATCGATCGATTGAGTAGAGCTGCAAAAGTTTCTAGATATCACCTGCTCTTATAAACAGCTCGGCGCCTCTTTTTCAGAACTTCACAGCTTCCTGAGATCTGCAACAACCAAACAGGTCTAGTTCCCCAGGAGCTTCGAGCTCAGAATATTGGGACTCTTCTGCAGATCTCTGCTGCAACAGCTATTTCAAGAAGCTCCCGGAAGATAGCTCCAGTTTGTTGCTGCTATTCACGGCCGGCATGGACCCGAGTCGTCATTTCTTTACCCAATTGCATCCACATCTCCACAGGAATTCCAACGTCGTGTCTTAGCTGCTGCTGCTATTGCTCCTGCAGGCACCGCGATGCACCTCGAGTCTCATGATATTCGACAGTCTCTGCAACCAGCCACAAACTTCCCCAGCCAGCTGGAACTGATCGATCAAGTCGGCTGCAAGAGGAAGAAGCTCCAAAAACACACAGCTTACTGCACAAAAAAATCGATTCTCAAGAGCTTTCCGCAACTTGACAATTGCTGTTGCATAACTGCACAAGAAAAAAAGGCTAAGATGGGTCTCATCACCCGCCCGCACGCATTTACGCAAGCCAAGTTCTTCTCACAATATTTACAGCAACTGACAGTCCCAGACGACGACAACAGCAGCAGCTCCGCATGCACGATCTTCACAAATCACTCAAGAATCAAACTCCAAACCAGATTCTTTCTCCTCTCCACCAACAACCAACCAACCTGGACCACAAAATCCCAACACCCAATACTACAGCTACAAATTCTTATTAAAAAAAGATTGCAACTTGACAAAGAGCCTTCAAAATCTACACAAAAATTGTACTGTAATACCTTGATTGCAAAAGTGCTTGCAAAACAATAAAACAAAAATTCACACACACAAAAGCCTTCCAGCTTTCAAGAGAATAGAAAATCTCTCTACATGAACTTGTCTGTGAATTTAGCTGGTAGTAGAAAACTAGCAACTGTTTTAGAAGAGTCCTCAAGGACAATAGTTTGTCTCACTCCAGACAGAAGAAGAAGAAGAAGAAGAGGAAGAAGTATGCAAAGATGGCAGCAGCAACCGCAACAACAGCAACAGAGCTCCAAAGGAATACAAAATTTCTGGCAAGCTGCCAAGACGACAGCAATGGGCGTCAGTCAGGCTATATGGCAAGCACGGCTGCTGTTGCAGAAGCTCACAGGGTTCGAACTCTGGACCTCCCTGTTGTACACTCAGTATATGTACTTACTACCTAGCTGCACTCTCTAGCTAGGTATGTCAGACTAGGTTACTAGTTACTACTTGTTACCCTAATTTTCTATTGTCCTCTTCTCTTCAGTGTGGGCCTCTCTCTCTCTTTCTCTCTTTTTCTTTCTTTCTTTCTTTCTTTCTTTCCTTTGTTTTTTTTTCTTTTGGGGTGCTCTTTTGGGGTGTGGGTGTTTTGGGTTGGGTGTGTGGAGTTGGTTTTTTTTTGGGGGCTGGTGTCATGGGTACGTCTGTTTTGGGGATGTCATCAAATGTGTCATTTCTATTGAGAAAAAAACATTTTGAGAAAAGATGTTTTTATTTTTATTTTTCGGATCCAATGGGTGTGGGTTAAGGGAGGATGTGATGCAGTTTTCTTTTTTTTCCCCCCTTTTTTTTTCCCCTTGGTGCAACATTTTGCCAAAATGCAACAAAAAAATGAATTCAAAGAGAATGTTCTGTCATAATACTCTTTCTTTTGGTGAAGAAATAGCCAAATTTCGAAAAAAAAAATTCTGAAAAAGCTTTGCCACATTTGGACTCTAAGTTTTTAGTTAGTTGTATTTTTAAAACAAGGTTTTTTTCTTATTTATTTTGAGTCTAAAATTTTAGACAGGTTTCTAAAACACCTGTCACCATTTAATGCTAAATCCATCTTGGGATGCTAGCCAACATCAGAAAATTGAAAAAAAATTTATCAATGAATGTGATGATGTGTGCAGGTGGGGATTTTGATTAAATTTTTTTATAAACCTCTTTTTTGGGTGGGCTCTAGAGACAACTTATTAAGTTAAGTTATATTAATCTATTGTTTGGATTTTGTCCCATCCGTATGGGGATGAGGAATTTGAGCCATCTGCTGCATGTGCAACATTTTGTGTGTGGGTGTAGGTAGGCTTGCATTTTGTTGTTTGTTGTTGTTGTGGTGTGGAGATCACTACCACCTGCTTGCACACCATTACTTGCATGATGCATGATGTATTATCTAACTAACTAAATATTAAGTGAGCAACAAAATAATCGATTGTATGGTTCAGGTGATAACCCTGATCCCCCTCACATAAACAATATTTAAAATCCTTCGAGTGGGTGGGACCAAAATTGACCCCCACAACACAAAAAATCCATGAAAGCTCATTCCATTGATTTTTATACAAGTCACATTGCACTCAACTGCGATGTCATCACTATATCTTATCAACCATAAGTTTTTTTCCCATTTACAAACTTAGCATAATTAGAGATCTTATTCAAGATGGGTGTGTAAAGTTTCAACATGTGCCATCATTTTTTCAACAAATCAAAAGTGTCATGACTCAATATCGTTTGATATGATGCAAAACCATTCAAATTTGTTCTCCATAATACATTATTTTACTAAGACCCAAGGCCCTAACAAGCTTAAGATCAAGATATAAACTTTAACCATTACCTTATTGTTTGCTAAACATATCAACTCATGTTTTCAACTTTGAAAGTCCATAACTTTTGCAATTTGACTAATTAATTAATTACAAATCTATGTACATATTGAAATTTTCAATCTCAAAACAAGTTAATGTAAACATATCCTAACATACATAATAAATGGTAGCAATTGTAATCACACTCACATCACAAAAGTTGTTATGGTTACATCAAAAGTGGCCCACCCAACCATGCAACACACTCAAATGAGAACACCTCAAAATTGGGATGTCTTAAAACAAAAGAAGTGAATGGCATGTTGCGTTTTAAATATCAAGAACCCCAAAAGAATTGCAAAGAAAACAAAAGAGAAAAGGAAAGCATGAGTAGGTAAAGCCTATGCAACTATTAGGTTTCCTAGTACTCTACTTCTAGATGATGTATGTACATTGACATCGTATATACTGTGAAAAATACACATACAATACAATGTATGATACAGTGGAAAGGAAGAAAGAAGCAAAGAAAGTGCTGCTGGTTTGCTTTTGCTCTGCTTGGTTTTGCTTTTGTTTGATGGGTCCCTCGCAGAGATGGTGCCACGCATCTTGGGCTTTGTCTGAACAATTTTCTTGTCCTCTGGTGCACCAGTACTTTATCTCTGCTGCCACAAAAGTTTGTCAGTACTGTAGTAGTACTGTAGCAGTAGCAGCGGCATTGGAGGCTCTGGGGTGCTGGCTGCCAGGTTCTGAGTTCTCTGGCCAACACTACCCCGAGCTCGCTGCCTCTCTTCCAGGCAGTCCTCTGCAGGCTGAGCTCTCACACTAGACAAGCCCAGATCTCGAGGAACTACCTAGTGGCCTTTGGATGCGGAGGTGTTAATGGATGGGTCTGCTGTATGACCAGTCAAAAACAAATGGGCCAACTATAATATCAATCCTGATGCTGCAAGGCTCCCCTCCAGTCAGGAATTTCCTAACAGGAAAGCTGCATTGGCTACCCACAACCAAAAAAAAAGCTGGCAACAAAGGCCTAGTGGAACATGCAGAAATTGAAGAGAGACTGAGGGACTTAGTGCCTTGCAACATTGTTGTTCAAGAAGTTGATATTGTTCATTTTCAAGTACTGCACTTTGTTTTTGAACTTATTAAAACAAAACAAAGCAAAGCTGAGCCGAGCGGAGCAAGGCTTGCCTATCATTAAGCCATTGCTTTTGTAGAGCTGCCAATTTTTTTTGTGCTAAATTTCACATCTAGGCAATACTTTTCTCTTTTTTTTTATTGTCCCAAAAGTCCTTTTAAGATCCCTTTTAGTTGATCACATTCTGAGGAGAAAGATTTGAAAGTCATCATATTTGGACACTGGGTTCTTTTCTTTTTTCGCTGTTGCAAAATTCCTTTTAGATGCCTTTTAGTTTGCCACATTTGGAGGAGAAAAACATGGAAGTTGCCATATTTGAACACTAGGTTCTCAGAGGTGACCAAAGCATAGCACGATTCTTGAAAATGCCTACTGTCCTCACTGACTTGTAATCAGATTTTGGCCATTGTGGCCACACAACAAAATTGAAAAGATAATTTGGAAAATCCTTGGCTGAAAATAAAATTGTTGTACATTGTATTATTGAATCCTATAATATTTGGAGCTGATGAGAGGAGCAGCTTCCATCTGGAGGATGACTCAGGGACTAGACAACAGTTGGAAGTTCTAGATGGATGTGTAACTTGATGGGTAATTTCATAATTACCTTAGTAATTTGTTAGAGGTAACTTGATGTAATTATTTAATTACTTAATTAATTATACAAAAGGGGTAAATGAATGGACATGGTGCATGTGCACCATGTGATGTCATTCTTGTAATTAAAGGTGAAATCACATGGAAAATTATGTGATGTCATTCCTTTTAATTGAATGTGGAATCACATGGGGGAACCATGTGATTTTGGTTCCTTTAGATTAATTAAATGTATAATCTCATGGGGAAACATGTGATTTTGTTTCCTTATGATAAATTATGTGGAGGATAACTTTTGGAAGTTCCTTGAGTTATTTCCTTAGGATTAATTAAATATGGAATCTCATGGGAAACATGTGATTTTGTTTCCTTATGTTTAAATTATGTGGAGGATAACTTTTGGAAGTTCCTTGAGTTATTTCCTTAGGATTAATTAAATATGGAATCTCATGGGAAACATGTGATTTTGTTTCCTTATGTTTAAATTATGTGTAGGATAACCTTTGGAAGGTTCTTGACTTGTTTCCTTTGGGTTAGTATATAAGGAGGTGTTTGTGACCTTAACACACACCTCCTCCCATTGTAAAGAGTTACAATTTGAATACAAAGTTGTTATGGAAGTTTTGATGTTTAGAAAGGCTTTTGGTTTCGATTGTTTTGATGTTGAGTGTGTGAGGTTTGTGGTAGAAGGATGTTAAGCTCACTACCCACGCATAGATTCATGTCTTGATGTTGATTGTGTGAGGTTTGTGGTTGAGGGATGTTGAGGCTCACCACCTACGCATAGACTCATGTTTTAGTATTGATTGTGTGAGGTTTATGGTAGGAGAATGATGAAGCCCATCACTTATGCATAGACATGTTTTGGTGTTGTTTGTGTGAGGACAAAAGGTGGATGAGAAAGTAGATGTGCAACCAATAGCATAGATCTCCATAACTATGTGACAAAACACATAGTTTCGGTCCCCAAACCCGTCCGTGTCCTACATCTTTTTGGTTCCGTAACCGGGACCCGAGTCTATGTTAATTGTGTTGTGAAATTGTGGGAGGACATTTAATTGTGTTGTGAAATTGTGTGGAGACAATTAATTGTGTCGTGGAAAACTTGGTGGGAAGAAGGGAAAGAGAAGGAGGGAGCAAATTGTTGTTGTTGTTTACAACGAGGGATGCAAGGCAATTTGTTTATCCCCGAATCATGGACAGAAGTGGCCACATGGGTGGAGCAGATTCAACTTCTGGCGATTGAGATTACAAAAGGCAAGCCAAATCGAGTTGGGTGCACAATTCAACGCGTGAAGCAGCATCTTGAGGACCACAAACATGAATTGTTCTTGTTGACCCCAAGTCTTCTTTTGGATGTAACTTGCAATCCTAGGCATGAGTTAGAGTCAGATTTGCGAGAATTTGAAAAGATTCGCAAAGAAAGGCTACATGCAAGAAAGGAAAAGAAGATGGCACGTGTTAAGCCATATGAGAGGATGTAAATAGAAGTTTATGAAGGATCGTAAATATTCTTGAGTAAGCTTATGTTCATTAGACCCTGTTAAAACCTTTAAACTTCTTACAAGAAGTGTTTTAGGTTGTTGGAAGAAATAAAAAGCATATATGTTTTATTTCTAGAATTTTTGTTTTAGTAAAAACATTAATGTCAACGGTAGGACAGGCTCCTGACTCCCCTGGTACACAGTTTCCCGAAGATAGGCAACAAACTCCATCATTGACATTAGGAGTCACTAGGCCAAGGACTCCTGTTGAAAGACCTTTGGAGGAGCCTGGGGCTGTAGGTGAACCAAGTGTGGTAGTATCACAATTACGTAGAAGACGAGAGGAATCTGGACTTCAACCCGACTTGGAACTTGCAAGGCAACGCCAAAGGACAATCACAGAAGAGCAGCATCTACTCATTTGGCTTAGGAAGAGAGATGCGACTCTAGATTACGCCAGAACTAATAACTTGCATGTCATGTGGAGTGGAGGCGTAATTGATACTCGTGATAGCCAGGATCTTGTAAATGTTGTTTTTCAATCTAGGCATTTAAATAGGATAATGGCAGGATTGGAAATGTCTGGTCCTTTTAGAGATTTACACCGAGAGGATAGGGAGGATTTTGTTATGAGTGCAACTCGGGCCCTTGGGAATTTCCTTATTCACGAGGAAAGGTTGTAAAAGCTAAGCGATAGTTGGTAAAAAGATTCAATTAGGTTGGGTGTTTGTTTTTGTTTTTTTTCTTTGAAACAAAACAAGAATCAATATGGTTATTCCAGTTTTTAGGGGAAGTAAGGGTGAGGACCCCGAAATGTTTTTAAGGGAATACAAACGGGCTTGTATTGGTACGGGGCTTAGGACCGCTGTGGAATGGCTTAATTTTCTTCCTGAATTCTTAGAGGGTTCGGCATCACTTTGGTTTGAGCGACAAACGGAAGAGTTGAGAGGATCATGGATTGACATAACTAAGGCTCTAGTGAAGGAGTTTTCTGTGAAGAACGTCTACCAGAACTTAATACTTGAACTGAGCCAACTAAAGCAAGGGGCTTTAGAGTCAGTAAGAGAGTATAAGGAGAGGACAATGACGTTGCAGAATAAACTCCAAGGGTGTCTTAGAGCACAGGGTCATGAAGGAACTGATCCAATCTTTGCGGGAGTCAATGCATTGGTACTAGAACATTTCACCATTGGTCTGTTGTCAGAATTACGACAACAAGTGAGATATGAACAGACGACGACGTTCGAAGAAGCAGCAGCAGTTGCTGAAAAGAAGGAGGTGAGCATGGAGGAAGTTCCACGACCAACTGTGCGACCCACGGCAAAAACCGTGCAATTTTCGACTGAGCCAGAATTACGGAAGCATCCGGAAGTGAACTCTCGCATGGAGTCGGCTATGGAGCAAATGATTAACCAAATGAACCAGCTAAGCCTCCATCTGTTGCAACCAAGGACGAGTAAGAGCAAAAACGTGGAGAGGGACCTGTCAACAATTCAATGTTACAGGTGCCGGGAGATGGGACATTATTCAAGAGAATGTCCAAACTTGCCAGCCTTGGCTACCAGAGAGAATGCAGGCCCCTCTACTCGAAGATTTTCTACAGAAGAGAAGGGCAAGGCTCAAGTACATTTAATTGAGCCAATGAGTGAAGGGCGCGAAAAGGCTTTGATGGGTTTGGAAAGGAGCCTCAAAATCCCTGAAGATACAATTGATGTCATGGCCCAATCTAAACGACCAGCGGAGGGCACTTCTCATCCCGATGCAAGCGTCAAAAGGTTCAAGGAGATGGCGAGGGCCCCAAAAGAGAAGAAAAAGAACCGAAGGCGGAGATTTGGATTCCAAGACTTTCCAATTTCTAGAGATTCCGGTCCTTATTCTGTGGTGAAGGATGTGGGATCTCAGAAAGCGGACATCACCATTGGACAGTTGGTGGCGATGGTGCCGTCAGCTCGAAGGGAGCTGAGGAAGGGATTGTCAGCACCTAAAGTCCCAAAGGTACCTTCACCTTTGAATGCCATAGCAGCTGAGCGCGAATGTGATCCGATCATTGATGTGCAATGCAATGGATCAGTGTTGCGCGGAGTGTTGGTGGATGGAGGGGCAGGAGTCAATGTGATGACAATTCCTGCAATGATGTACTTAGGCTTGAAGATTGACAGGCCAGCCTCAGTAACCTTAAAGATGGCTAACAAGCGAGTTGTTAGGCCAGAAGGAGTCATTAACGATGTGGTGATCACTGTAATGAGGGTCTCTACCATTGTAGATTTCCATGTGGTTTTGGAGGAAGATGGGGCTTATCCAATGATATTAGGAAGGCCTTGGTTAACGAAGTCACATGCAAGGAATTATTGGGGCGAGGGATACATGACCATCGGGGTTCGTCCTAACCGACAAAGAGTTCCATTTGCCAATTTTGTGAAAAGCTCTGGTGGGACGAGTGAGTATGAGGATGAATCAGAAACAGACCAAAGTTCTAGCTCTGAAGGGATTTACACGGATGATTCTAGTGAAGAGGAGGTAGGGTTATATGCCTTGGAGACAATCCCCAAAGTTGGAACTTTGTCGGGTCAAGGGGTTCAAGGGGGTGATAACCAATCCAGTCCATGCTTGTTAACAGAAGGAGAGGTCGAGGAGCGTCTAAACAAGATTCAACTGGGACCAGACCTTCAATCGGAGGAAAGGAAGCAATACGAGGATCTACTACGTAAGTATATCCATCTTTTTGCTTTCAGCTACAAGGACTTGAGGGAGGTCACCATGGAGCAACACAAGATTGAACTGTTACCAAATGCCAAGCCAATCAGGACCAAGCAAGGGAGGTGGAATCCAAGATACACGGCCATGGTGAAGGAGGAGCTCGACAAGTTGTTGGAGGCAGGGTTCATCAGACATGTGGAGACAACTGAGTGGGTTTCTCCTGTGGTGTTGGCGTTAAAGAAGAATGGCAAGCTAAGGGTGTGTGTCAACTACAAAGCCTTAAACAAAGTAACTAAGAAAGACCGTTACCCTTTGCCATTTTGTGAAGAAATTTTGGAAGAGGTGGCAGGGCACGAGATGTACACATTTGGAGATGGATACAGGGGCTACCACCAGGTGAAAATTGCTCCAGAAGATCAATTGAAGACCACATTCACCACACCTTGGGGCACATTTTGCTACACAGTAATGCCCTTTGGTCTGTGCAATGCTCCAGGGACATTTCAACGGTTGATGAACAAGGTCTTTGATCCATTTCTGGGCCTTTTCCTACGGGTTTTCATTGACGACTTTGGGGTTTATAGTGATAGAGCTTCTCACCTCGCCAAACTTGAGTTAGTCTTTCAACGTTTGGACGATTCAGGAGTGACTTTGAGCCCTGAGAAAACCACAATTGGTTTTTCGCAAGGGAAGATGGTTGGACACATTGTGTCAAAGGATGGGGTAGCTACAGATCCTGAAAAGCTTGATAGGATTTCAGGGCTTCCTTTTCCCACCTCGAAGAAAGCTCTTCGAGGTTTCTTGGGGATGGTAGGTTACTATCGAAGGTTCATACACATGTTTGCGGCAAAAGCACGTCCTTTAAC
The DNA here is from genome assembly GCA_963920785.1 of Sphagnum contortum. NCBI lineage: Eukaryota > Viridiplantae > Streptophyta > Sphagnopsida > Sphagnales > Sphagnaceae > Sphagnum > Sphagnum contortum. Next base: position 5,886,080 of record OY987291.1, on the reverse strand, counting down.
ACGATTCTTGCGTGAAGATGCACCTGCACCAATGGAGGACGAGGTGTCAAGACGAGCATTCGAACAATTGAAGTCAGCTCTTCAAGTTGCGCCAATCCTTCGAACTCCAGATTGGAACATACCATTTTTAGTGTATTGTGATGCATCAGGAGAAGCGGTGGGAGCCACACTATCACAATTAGACGAAAATGGGCATGACCATCCCATTCATTTTGCTAGTAGACAATTAACTTCAGCAGAGAAGAATTATACTGTGACCGAGCAGGAAGGTCTTGCAGTTATTTTCTCTCTCAAAAAGTTTCGCCATTACTTGATGGGGTACAAGGCCAAAATTGTGACAGATCACAAGGCCTTAACCTACTTGGTTAACAAACCCAATCCAAGTGGTCGACTTGCTCGATGGCTACTCTTGATGGAGGAGTTTGACATTGACATTGTCCATCGTCCAGGGAGGCGACATGGCAATGTAGATGGCCTTACAAGAGCATATGAAGGAGTGGGTGATGTTTCAGAGGATGACGACTTTCCCGATGCTGCAATCATGACCATTAATGCAGAAGAAGCACCTGAAGAATATCGGGAGATCATTCAATACCTAGATGGCATGAGGTTCCCAGATGGAGCCACAAAGGCAATACGAACAAGGATTGCACACAAGAGTAGAAATTACTCGATGATAGGCAATCAGCTCTACTTCCAAGGAAGGGATGGTGTTCTACGACGAACCATTGGAAAACGTGACATCTCACGTCTTTTGTACGAGTTTCATGATGGGTTTTGTGGAGGTCACTTTGCAGGACGAATCACTGCAGAAAAGATTTTGCAAGCAGGTTATTATTGGCCCACCCTCTTCAAGGATGCCCATGATTATTGCAAGAGTTGTGATGTGTGTCAAGCCTACGCACAAAGGTCTACTGTAAGTGGCCCTTTACATCCTATACCCCCTTTAGGACCTTTTGAAAAATGGGGAATTGATTTGATGGGCCCATTGCCAATGACTAGGAGAGGGCATCGATTCATTATAGTTGCCACGGACTACCTTACAAAGTTTGCAGAAGTACGTGCCTTGAAATCCTCAGTGAAACAAGAAGTAGCACGATTTCTGTATGAACGAGTCTTTACTCGATTTGGGGCACCACTTGAAATTGTTTCTGATAATGGTCCCCAGTTTTTGAGTGAGGTTGTGGAAAACCTGTTAGCACGCCTAGCAGTGAAACACAGGTTTACCACTATGTATAAACCTAGCACTAATGGCCTAGTAGAAAGGACCAATAGGACTTTGTGTTCCATGTTGGCAAAAGAGGCCGAGGTTCATGTGAATATTTGTGACTGGGATCTCAAAATTCACCATGTTGTGTGGGTTTACAACACCACATACAAAACTGCCACAGGGTACTCACCTTTTCGCTTAACCTATGGGATGGAGGCGCTTTTACCCATTGAGCTGGAAGTGATGACGTTACGCACTGCCACAACAATGAGACTTCCTTTGGATGAGTCCCAACATCATCGATTGTTGCAACTTAACGAGTTGGATGAGTTGCAGTTGAAAGCCTACCAATCCATTGAAGTCGCTCAGGCTCAACAAAAGAAGGCTTTCGACAAGAAGGTGAAGAGAAGGGAGTTCGAAGAAGGCGACCTTGTCATGATGTTTGATGCTCGACATCATCGTAGGGCTTATAAGAAACTGTTACCCAAGTGGTTTGGACCTTTTGTTATCAGAAAGGTGTTTGCTGATAATGGGTCTTATGAGCTTGAAAATGTTGATGGCTCACCATATCCAGACCGCATTAATCATGACAAATTGAAGAAGATTTTGGATATCTGATTCCGAGGACGGAATCCATAATGAGTTTGGGAGTGATGTAACTTGATGGGTAATTTCATAATTACCTTAGTAATTTGTTAGAGGTAACTTGATGTAATTATTTAATTACTTAATTAATTATACAAAAGGGGTAAATGAATGGACATGGTGCATGTGCACCATGTGATGTCATTCTTGTAATTAAAGGTGAAATCACATGGAAAATTATGTGATGTCATTCCTTTTAATTGAATGTGGAATCACATGGGGGAACCATGTGATTTTGGTTCCTTTAGATTAATTAAATGTATAATCTCATGGGGAAACATGTGATTTTGTTTCCTTATGATAAATTATGTGGAGGATAACTTTTGGAAGTTCCTTGAGTTATTTCCTTAGGATTAATTAAATATGGAATCTCATGGGAAACATGTGATTTTGTTTCCTTATGTTTAAATTATGTGGAGGATAACTTTTGGAAGTTCCTTGAGTTATTTCCTTAGGATTAATTAAATATGGAATCTCATGGGAAACATGTGATTTTGTTTCCTTATGTTTAAATTATGTGTAGGATAACCTTTGGAAGGTTCTTGACTTGTTTCCTTTGGGTTAGTATATAAGGAGGTGTTTGTGACCTTAACACACACCTCCTCCCATTGTAAAGAGTTACAATTTGAATACAAAGTTGTTATGGAAGTTTTGATGTTTAGAAAGGCTTTTGGTTTCGATTGTTTTGATGTTGAGTGTGTGAGGTTTGTGGTAGAAGGATGTTAAGCTCACTACCCACGCATAGATTCATGTCTTGATGTTGATTGTGTGAGGTTTGTGGTTGAGGGATGTTGAGGCTCACCACCTACGCATAGACTCATGTTTTAGTATTGATTGTGTGAGGTTTATGGTAGGAGAATGATGAAGCCCATCACTTATGCATAGACATGTTTTGGTGTTGTTTGTGTGAGGACAAAAGGTGGATGAGAAAGTAGATGTGCAACCAATAGCATAGATCTCCATAACTATGTGACAAAACACATAGTTTCGGTCCCCAAACCCGTCCGTGTCCTACAGATGCTCAAGGGCAATTATTTAGCTAAAACCAGAGTCAAAGGGTGGTCATACATCATGCTGCTGCTGCTGCTGCTGCAAGCTAGTTTGTGGCCCTTTGCTTGATAATGGACAAAGCCTCAGGGCCTGCTTGGCCATTCAACAGTTATATATATCTCTGTCCACAAATGTGAAATGCATGTATACAGTTGACACAGTTTGCTAGGAAATTTTGCAAACACTACTACAGTGGACAAAAGCAAGTTTTTGGCCCATTCCCTTAGTCGCAAGTTATTAGAGCATCTCCAACAGCACTCAGCATGTCACCCTGCAAAAATATTTCTCACATCCAAATTCAGTTATTTAGGGTTTTCCAATGTCACCTTTAAAACTAAAACTGGGACTGCAAATAGGCAAGAGACAACTAATAGCAACCCACCTAGACCAATCAAACTATCTAGCCAATCAACAGCACGCGTTAGGTTTTGCTGTGCCTTTACCAGCCTTAGCAAACAATGCTTTGCTGAGCAGAGCTGGCATGTTTTGACTCTTCTTCATCCAATTTGAATTTGCAGGGCCACATACGGAGCACCTGCTGAGTTGCTTTTACTCACTATAAGATGGGAAAAAACTTGAAAACTCATAAGGGGGTTGTTGGAAGCTTGTAGTCAACTGATCATGTGTAGGTTCCACATGGTTAATATAATGCCTTTTGGCATCAGGAAAATGGTAAGAGAGTAGGGACATGAAATCAAATGGAGCCATATAATAAATCGTTTGCGACAAATCCATGAACAGTCATGAATCTGGGATATGTCTGACACAACTTTATGAAATGGTTTGCGTGTCTTTGGTCTCGTATGTTCAGAGCTTCAATCAATGAGCAGTGAATGTGAAACTTGTCAAGTTAGCTTTGCCAGCATGATTGATCCCGGGGTCTCATATTCTTTTATATATATATATATGATGTGCTGATCTCACAACTACCTTTCTTATTATTCTAGTCAAAGTATTGATGTCAATTTGATAGACTTTATTAAGCCAAACCACCACCAATACAAAGAAGAATTGAAAAATAGGTAGAAGAAGAAATGATGTAATTAGTCCCAGCTAAAGGATTTGAAACAGTGATAATTTTTTCAATTTTCTGATGTTGGGTTATTGTCCATCAGCCAAGAGGGATTTAGCATTAGATGACAACACATGTTTAGAACCCTGTATAAATAATATAAAACCTAATTTGAAAAATTCTATCGAATTAAAATCAGAGTCCAAATGCGTTGAAATTCTTTCAATTCATTCTCCAGAATTTGGTAAAGGTTTTCATGGAGAATCAGAATATTTCACTTTCATTTTCAAAATTTGGCGAAATTTCACACCCCAAAACAAAAAACACTGGTTTTAAACTGTCGTTTGAAACATTGGTTATTTTTTTGGTTGAATTTTGTGATGTAGCCAAAATCTATGGAAAGGTTTAGCCAACCTCATGCCGAGGAGGTGCGTCTCTAGAAGGTGGAAGTTGAAACGTAAACAATGGCAGGACCACCACTACCAGCCAACCAATATTTTATATGGATTTACATGCCTAGCTAGCTCCAACAATTTACCACTAAAATAAACACAACAACTTAAAACGGGTAGCAAAGATGTGTGGGTTAATATTTTGCTCTTAAAAGAGAACTAATTAATGGCATTTTAAGAATCATGAAACCCCCACCATCTTTGAAATGATAATGTTTGCATTTTAGAAGAAAAGTGAAAGTTTAGATGTCCTCAAAACATGAGTGTTGGAAGTGAACAATATTTGCATTTTAGAAGAAAAAGTGAAAGTTTAGTAGCCCTCAAAACATGAATGTCATCGAAGACAGAAAGTCAGCTAAAGCCTGAATTATATTCACTTCCAGGTGAAAATCTCATAAATTTAGATAAGCCAACAAACTCTGAAATAGAGTCATAGACATGTTCTAAGATCCAGTGAGCTATCACTATGTTCATTCTTTCTTCACTTTCAGCAAAATGAAGAATGAAGTGCTGCTAAAGGTGGTCTTGTCTTTTCGTCAACTTTCTCAGCTATGTAAGCCATGTGTAATGCACTGACAAAATTTGTACCAAAACATCCTTGTGAGCAAAGCACGGAATAATTCCTTCCAAATTTCTCAATGGGAGGAACAAAGTTTTACCCAAAAAAAAAACCTTTCAGCTTTGGTAGTCTTTACCAAAACCTTTCAGGTTTGGTAGGTTACAAAACTTCCAATTGGATCCTCAAAAGCCACAAGACATGAGCCAAAGAAGTTGGGCCAAAGAGGTGAACAGAATGGTGTAGTAGACTCAACCCTAAAGTTGACCCTAGTGTGAGCCCCTCCCATGCATAATTTGTTGTTCGTGTCCAGTTTGCAACTCTGGGCAAAGTCACTGCCACTGGGGAGGTCAATACTGAACTGGGGGTGAAAGCCAAAGACTTGGGGGAGGAAAACACTGAACTGGGGATGAAAGCCAAAGCCTTGGGGGAGGAAAACACTGAACCGGGGATGAAAAATAAACATTTGAGGAAGGAAAACACCAAAATGGGGATGAAGGCCAAATACTGGGGGGAGGAAAACACTGAACTGGGGATGAAAGCCAAAGCCTTGGGGGAGGAAAACACTGAACTGGGGATGAAAAATAAACATTTGAGGAAGGAAAACACTAAAATGGGGATGAAAGCCAATACTTGGGGGAGGAAAACACCAAACTGGAGATGAAATTCAAAGACTTGGGGGAAGGAAAATCCCAAATTTGGGATGAAAGACAAAGACTTGAGAAAGGAAAACACCAAACTGGGGATGAAATTGAAAGTTTAGGTGAACCATGGGTTTTAGGTAACTATATTATATTGTGGACACAACTAAAGTTTTTCAGTCTTTCAGGTTACTGGCTTCATCATGAGATAATAATTCTTTTACAAGCTGATAATAACACATTTGGTACCAAGGCAAGACAATAGTCTACGACAAGAGGAGGCATCTACAATGTTGTGGCCAAGCTTGCAAAAGCCAATATATTATCACACCTAGACTGACAATCACCACTTCTTTGTCAAATATTTACTTATTTAAAACAAAGAAATAAGTATTTTCTACAAATTTAATTTTCTAAAATTTCAACATATTTTGACAAATATGCACCTAAAGTATACCTTGTGTTGTGTAATTGTAATGATAACCACAATTGTTGGTATAGGAGTTTGATTTTCAACAAATATGAATGATTTTTTCACGTCTTTCATAGCTAGACTTTTTCTAAATTGTTTTGTGTCGAATGCTCCATCCTAGGGTACGGTATGAATGCATGACTTTGGTGTGTGTTAGTTGTTGATGGAAGAAAGGATGATGTATTTTATGGGCCCCAGAAATCCAGGGAGTGGTGGATGCTCAAATCGTTACTTCGAGAAGTGTGCTTTGGATCTTTCGAGTGATTTGAGGAATAGTTTTGCACAGTGAAATTTAGGGTTTTTGTTTGGTTGGGTACGAAAAATAAGCCGTTTTCAGTATTGCTACAGCTTGGGATGACTATGCTTTTGAGGGAGGGGGGCAAAGGGGCTCTGAGTCTTGAGTTGATTACATGTCCTTCTTTCGCATACCCCGTGTTTGAATTTTGGACCTTACGTGGTATTTATCGTGAAGTATTAATTTTTTTAATATTAATAATATTATTATTTATTTTTATTTTTTCCTCAGCATCACCCATAAATACGAAAGCACAGTACAAAGTGAGAGATTATTTAAAATTACTATCACCAGGGCTAATCATTATGATCGACCGATCAGAAATAATCATATCTTTTCATACGCCTTGTGAAGACGGCCGTACCCTCTGCAAATTTAAAACGAATTTAGGGACCCAAATCAGCCAAACCAGTGCTGGCTGGTTTTTGCGGTTTTTGGCCGCATCTGGATTTGGTTCAAAGAATAGAGTCCAAGGGATCCACATGGGACAAGACTAGTTTTTTTCTTTTTTTTCTTTTCTTTTTTCCCTTTTTTTTTTAGATATCGAAAATTTGGCGAAATTCGACCCAGTTATTTTTAATTTTCTCAAAATGTTAACCAGACCCGAAACCAAAAAGTCTTCCTTTCTATAGAGAACACTAAACCCAACCAAGACCTAACCAGCATGGGTCCGGACAACATTACTTTGCAAGAGAACCTCCGTCTCAATTCCAATTTTTTCTTTAATTTGAAAGAACCTTCAGTTTCAGTTCAAGGAACCTCTTTTTATTTGATAAAAAACTCCATTTTAGCTCAAGACCGGACTTTCAAAGTCCAATTCTAGGCAAGTCCAATTTCCAAATTCGATCTCATTCTACTTAAGTGGGGCATTGTCGAAAACCGAAAAAGTTCTAGTTATTAACATTGTACAACTAATAAAGAGTCACCAACTATATCAACTACATGCCGAAACAAAAATAAATAAAAATGACAAAAAAAACTTTGAGCCGTTCCCAAAAGTAACAATTACATTCCGAATGCCATCTTCCCATACATTTATTATTTTAAAAATGTATATCTAGAATTTTTTTTCTCTCAAACTAACAACATGTCTAACCCCAGTCACAAAAATAGAGATTAAAATTAAATTTATGATACAAAAAAATGGTAAATCTGAATTTTTGTTCTCTCAAACTAACAACATGTCTAACCCCAGTCACAAAAATAGAGATTAAAATTAAATTTATGATACAAAAAAATGGTAAATCTGAATTTTTGTTCTCTCAAACTAACAACATTTCTAACCCCAGTCAGAAATAGAGATTAAAATAAAAAAATAAAAAGTAGAACCTGTTCCAAGGAAGTCAGTTCTGGATTTGTTTTTTCAAAATTTGGCAGTCAAGTACCCAATAATTGGCCTGAGAACTGGAACTGGCCAAAAAGTAGGAACCAGCCCAAGTTGCCAACACTACTACTAGTCCAGACCCATTTTCACACTATTTCAAAAGCCCATACTTCATTCAAGGTGGTGTAAGGGGCATAACCGTCCAAGATTTCCAATTCAACAAAATGAAGTCACAAAGGCATATGATAGTGTTATGGTGTAACTCTCGTATTAGTTAGTTGTGAGGACCCCGAAAGTTCTCCTTTTTTTTCTTTTCTTTTGTGTGATGGACATCTTTGATTCGTTGATTTTTTAAAAATAAAACATGATCGAGCTTTGGACATTCCCAAATTAAATAGGTTCTAATCTCTTCCTTTAGGTTAGTTATATGTGTTACAAGGGTAGAACTTAGGGCAAAGAACGTGGGATAAAGTGATGCGCTATTGGCAATCATGTTAGGGAACACATTGGGAACTTCAAAGAATGGGTTTTTTTGGCTAAGAATGGAATTTCACATGGCAAGAATGTTTTCAAAACAGAATTTCCTGAAGCTTGGCTCTTTTGAATTGAAATTGCCAAAGCTTTGATATAAAGATGGAAGTTGGTAGTTGGATCTTGTTGTATCATGGCATTACTATCATTTCTCTTGCAGAAACCTCCTTTTGTAGTACATACTGACTAGAAATCCCTTAATAAATTGCACCGAGATCTATTGACCAATTTTGGACTTTGCTTGACTTGGAGTCAAGTTATTTGGATTATGCAACCCAAGCTCCTATCATTCGACCATCCATGGGAAACCAGTTATGACTCAGTTATGGATGAACCACAACTAACTCGGGTAGTTTTCACCATGGTAACATCTCTCACCTCGCTGCCTTTACATAGCTATTTTACCAGTATTGTGGTTATTTAATTTTCTGATAAATCTCTAATTTGGGGTTTTCCTTATGGGTCTGGCTAACGCAACACACCTTGATGATAGAAAAACACACCTCTTAACCGGATCTGCTTAGGTTGTGAGGAAAAGAGGGTCCCTCAGTGTAATGGGTAAACTCTTGGGTGGGTTGTGAGAACTGTCAGTGAGAGGAAAAATCACTCAGGGTATCGGTATCATTCAGTGTAATGGGTATCCTCTTGGGTGTGTCCGTAATGGGTATCACTCAGTGTAATGGGTATCACTCAGTGTCAGGGTATCCCTCAATGTCAGGGTATCACTCAATGTAATGGGTATCCTCTTGGGTGTGTCCGGGTTTAGGGTTTAGGGTTTCTGCACTAAATCGTGTGTGTCCGTCTGTCTATCTGTCTGTCCGTCCATCCGTCCGTCCAATATCCTATTGGCTAGAAGATTGTTCAACGTGTGATTGGACGAAAGGGCGGAAAGGAGGTGAGTTCTCTCTCTCACTCGTAAACACAAATGAGGAGGTGTGTTCTTTCTCACTCACACACACACACACACATTCATTTACACGTGTAAATGGGTTTAACAACTTGGGTATCACTCAGTGTAATGGGTATCCTCTTGGGTGTGTCTGGGTCCGTCCGTCCAATATCCTATTGGCTAGAAGATTGTCCGACGTGTGATTGGACGGAAGGGCGAAAGGGAGGTGAGTTCTCTCTCTCACTCATAAACGTACCCGTTTATGAGTGAGAGAGAGAACTCACCTCCCTTTCGCCCTTCCGTCCAATCACACGTCGGACAATCTTCTAGCCAATAGGATATTGGACGGACGAACGGACGGACGGACGAACACACACGATTTAGTGCAGAAACCCTAAACCCTAAACCCTAAACCTGGACACACCCAAGAGGATACCCATTACATTGAGTGATACCCTGACATTGAGGGATACCTTGACACTGAGTGATACCCATTACATTGAGTGATACCCATTACGGACGCACCCAAGAAGATACCCATTACACTGAATGATACCGATACCCTGAGTGATTTTTCCTCTCACTCACTGACAGTTCTCACAACCCGCCCAAGAGTTAACCCATTACACTGAGGGACCCTGTTTTCCTCACAACCTAGGCAGATCGGGTTAAGAGGTGTGTTTTTCTATCATCGAGGTGTGTTGCGTTAGCCAGACCCTTCCTTAATTACAACTTTCTTTGTTCTGGTTTTGGTTTCAACGTGTGTAAATGGAACTGGGAATCCAATTCTGAGTCCAGTTCTTTTTTTTTTGAAACCAAACTCTGGTTAGGGTTTTAAAAATCAGATCAAAATCCGTGCTAACCAAGTCCTGCTTTTACACTAGGAGTCAAGGTTGATATTTAACCCAAATCAAGCATTCCTATTGGTGCAAAAGTTGAAATCGGTCCTCAGGGCTTTACAGTAGGAGTGAAGGCTGAAATAGAAAAAATAAAATTCAATCTGCCCCAAGCTACTACTAATAAATGTGGAACTTTATAGCCTTGTATTGGCCCCCAAGGCTGAAAACAAAAGGATACCATCAAATTTGGGAAGCCAATTTGCAACTAACCCTTGGGGGTGGGGCCAATGTTTCAGCATTTATTTATATCCTGACATCAATGTCCTAGCATTTATTAGTCACTTGAGGCCAAATAACAAGCCAAAAAATGCTCACAGTTGGCCCCAAGCTTTTTGGGGCCTGACTCCTAGTGTAAAGTTACATAGACAAACTATGCATGGTTGCAATGTGAGTACTCTTTACATAGCAACTTACTAACCCTCGTGAAGTCTTATTTCATTAGACATAAAGTTGTCGGGTAGTTAATCACATTCGAATAAAAACCTGCAACAAAGTTTTCTAGTGTATTTGGAGGCATGATTATAGAGTGTAATTAAGTGCTCTCAGATGGCTATGGGCTTTTATGGAAAGAGAAATGCCCACTTTTTCTAAAGCCTGTTGTTGTTTCAATTTTGTTCCCGTGATACATGGTGGGTATGATTAGAATTTTTTATAATAAAATTGTCCCAATTTTTTTCATCATTTAAAGCCTTCAGGCAGGGCCTTAAAAATATTATTTATAAAAATTAATGTTATGTAATATTATTTAAATAATATTACTAAATTTTATTATCTATATTGAAAGATCCATGAGTACAATTATATTATACAGTCCTATGAGGTGGAGCAAAGTGCAAGCCCGAATCCTATACAAAGGGTTTTGTAGATGATGTAGCCATGGATACTACTAAGGGTATGCAAAACCTAAATTACATTGCTTTCTCTAGGTGAACTAAAAAAACCAAACTTCTGTTTGAATCAATTCTCAAGATCTTTATCAAGTTGCCTCTCACACTTTTTCAGATCTCCCACAATGCGGAAATCTGAGGTATCATTTGGCAATCCAGTTGAAAATTTCAAGGTACTCTGCCAACAACTGAAAAATTCCAGGTGCAGCTGTTCCTTGAATTGCAAAATTGCACAAAAAGCAAGACCTAAAACACGGGTGATGATCTGTAGTAACATTGCTTAAGAGAAAGTAAGGCCTTCACAATTGACCCATTATGGGTGAGCTCCTTTACCAATGATGAAGTGAGGGAATCAAGATACTTTGGGAAGGTGGGTGGCAATCATGTAATGTCCTTTTTGTGAAAGGAACAACCAAACAATTTTACCTCATTTGTAAGAGGACAATTTGAGTTGCAACTGTTCACCTACTCTACTTATCCCCATTACAAAGTTACTACTAAAGTTTGGAATGATCCTGGGTAAAAGAATTCCAACAAAATATCGTAATCGTCTTGGCACATAATATCAAAGAGTTTGGTAGCAAATGTTCAATGCTATCAGCATGTCACGGTTGTGATGATTCAAATGTAACAACAACCGACTTACAAAATGTTTCCATCAGTCCTGTTTACTTGGATAAGGCTATTCAACTTAATAGTTCATGCATGTGAAAATCATGTGGTGTAGAAGAGGAAGTATGAATGGTGTGAAGTTTTGTTAATGGGTTTTGGGTTGAAATTCATTTAGTCATTGCTCAACCATTGAGCAATGACTAAATGAATGTCTTTCCCATCTTTAGACTACCCTATTGAATCCTCCAAAGCTTAACACTTTCTAACTACAAATTTTCCAACCTATGGTAACCCAAAGCCTACACAAAGGAGCTGGAGGACTCAAAGGTCCTAGGTTTGTCCCACAAACTTTTGGATGACCAATTTATCCAGTGACCCAACTATAGTTAATGGGGCCAATGTATGTTACATCATCAAACATAAGATCACTTTGAATTGAACCCTTGAACTAACTTCCAACTAACATGGACCTTTGAAGTGAGCTCTGCTATCATGTTGATGCTTTTTAAAGTACCCAATACAATGACTTTGGGCTGGTACCATACCAACAACACTCATAAATTCAATTCGACATGCCTTGCAATTTCAAATTCATTATGAAGTAATGATCACTCGATATCATGGTCAGTGACTTACAGAACCAGCTGCGCCCTTCACCCCCGCCCAGGCATAAGGCGTCACTGCCGGATGTATCGCACATATGCCAAAGAGCATACTAATGCAAAGTGCGGTTTCACATTATGCATTACAACCCATACTATATCTTCTTGAAGATTTATTTATTTTGCACCCTGGGATGAATGACTTTTTGGCATCTGCTGCAGCAGCAAACTGCAAAGTCCGTCCTGCAAACACAGGTCATGGCAAGCTGCAATGCCCTTCTGTGCATCCATTTGTTAAGTACTTACTACTGCCATAACAATAAATAGGCACGTTGTTGTTGCCGGGAAGTGGTGCCAATTTTAAAATAAAGCTTAAAATTGTGGTCGGAAGTAGTTAATGCAAATTGGACTTACTCCATGATTGTTTTTGGTTGCATTTTTTTTTTGCTCTTGTCCTCTTTCTACTACTACTACTACTATCCATATATTTCACAATCACAACATAGACCTTCAGATCCCAGAAATGATGGGCCGTTACCAATATAATCATTTATTTTGTTGATCCCCATCATGATGAAAACAATTTTCAAAGGGGGAAAACCAAAAACACCATCAATCTAGGACCTGACAAATAATATATCATCATATCATCAACATATATAGGGGGCTTACAACATGGAGTACCAACTCATGATTTGTAACTCGGAACCTTTGAAACTTCTTCCACTTTATGGGTAACAAGACCCGTGATCAAATAGCCTAGTGTTGAGAAGAGATTTCTTGGAATCAAAATGTTACTATAAATTTTCTTTGAAAATTTTTTAATATAATTTTTTTTGTGTGAAATGTGGGTTTTTATTAGCAAAACAATTCATCGTTTTTTGTGAAATAAGAAATTGTGAAAAATAATTACGGATGTTGACTAGAATGCCAATCACTTATGGAAGGAGTGAGAAAGAGAGTTGTGATACTTTGGAAAAGTCATGGATGCCATGAGGTGATTTTGCGGTTTAGGGCAAATAGTGTCATGGGTGATGCCATAGTAGTACAAAGTACTTATGCAGCACCATTCTGTCAGTTATGTAACTTTTTTGGAACAAAGGATGGGTCAGGTTTACCTGCACATGTGTTCCATAAGCTTTGTAGCTGGCTGGATGGTACCTCCTCGTGTATCTAGCAACTATCCCAAAAGCTACGTACTATACCGTATAGAGTCTACATCTAGACCAATGTTGGGCGGTTATTGGGGAGGTTCTTGGATTCATATTTATGGTTCTAAGAAAATCAAAGATCTGATTTTGGCATATAAACACAATTCTCAAAAATTTGAAAAAATTAAAATATAATTGGCCAGAAAACGATCGGTTCACTATTGGTTCTTTCATAAAAATCATGATTTCATTAAGATATTGAAAATAAACTAGGATTCGCAGTTCTTTGGTTTTCAAATATTAAAAAAAGGGGAACCAGTGATTATTTGAAAACTCAAATAATCATCCAACACTCATCTAGACCCAATTGAGTACTAAAGGTGCATTCACACATAATGTTAAATCAGTGTTGATTGAAAATCTAGGTGGCATCTTAGGTGGCATCCAATGTTAAATGGGTGCTTGTTTAATATCAAGTGAATATTAATTTTAACATAAAATCTTCGTGGTAGATAGGTTTAGCTCCTAGATGATTAGCTTGGTGTTAGGGGAGTTAATACTATAGAGTCCTTAGCACCATGTATGAATGTACCTTAAGAATGGGTAAAGAATTGGTAATGCATCTCTGATGCACCAAGACAATTTGTTCTTTGTTGTTTGCCTTGGGAGACAAAGTGTACCAATATTGTAGTTTATACCCAAGAAGATCATCGTTGATGGTATGTGCATTTGGTGTTCTAGGGTTGGTAATTTCTACAAACTATGGTCAACAAGAGAAATCAATAACTGCACTCATTGAGGTATATTAGAGATATTGGGCCTTGGAGGATTTTTGAATTAGTTGTGAGGATGTTGGGGATGTATCCATGCATATATATATATTATCGAACCAGTTTCATTATGTATCCTTATGTCTAAAGAAGTATCAATAGAATATGGAGTTGCCAATACAACATGATATTTGAAAAGAGATTTATCAAGTTACCATCCATTATAGCACTAGTACCCAGGTTTATTGTCATTTGCATGTTTCTGGGTCAATAACTAAACACACTAAACACATAATTTTTTGTAATGTTTGGCAAGATTGCAAGCAAAATCTAAGGCAAAATCAATAAGATTAAAAAACAAAATCCATGTTTTGACCAACATTGGATGGTTCTTCAAAAGATCAAAGAACCATCAGTTTCTAGTATTTGGAACCAAATCTGAATCAGCGAACCTCAAAGAAAGAACTGCAGAGTTTCTTTGCTGGTTCTTTTAGTTTTCTATTTTTTTCAGGTTGGAGCCAAGAGCAGATCTTCGAAATTCTGGCCTCCACTGGTTATATAGCTATTTACCTGGTCTGACCTTCAGTGGGGATTTGGTCCAGAATCAAAGAACTACCCAACACTGGTTTCAGCACACATTAAGTTTATAAGAGGATACATTCCAAAAGATAAGCTTTGCACCTCACATAACATATAAGAACATCTCTGGCCACAACCCCCTGTGCCAGGCTTGATAATTGTTTAGTGTTCACCACTTCCAACATAGGGCATAACAATTCCCCCATTCCCACCAATTTGGGGATGATTAAACTTTGTGAACAATTGTGAAAGTTGCAATACTTGTGAGCTCAAATTCCAAAAATGACATTGCAAGATTTGTCTCTACCAATTTGGGGATTATCAAAATGCACAACTGTGACGAGGTACTACCACATCATGAGAGAGAGATTTGTACTGAACCACCTTGTTACTGAACTGAACCGAACTTACTAGGGAGCATAAACCCTAAACCCCTGAACTCTAATACCTTATGAAAATGCTAGAAACATCCCACTTGGAAGGACTTGAAAGTTGCAAACCTGTAAAGTGTCAAAGCTATGTAATCCAGTCTTTTGATGTATATAAATTATGAACTTTAGTGAACTGGGTATGCTTGCAATCCAAAACCAAATGTTAGTATGTAATCGGGATGAATTTGCTGTGCAAGCAAGGATTTGTGGGATCATGACATTTGAGCTTGAATCTGGCCAGGCTTCTGAGTCTGCAGATGTAGCTGCAAACATCGGTGGATGCTTGCACTTTTTCTAAGACATTCTGTTGGAAGTGGTTGCAAGCAAGGAACATGGGTTACAAACTGGCCTTCCAAGAGATCATTTGAAAATCATGCCCATCATATATGATAGAAGTACATCAGTTGTTCAGCACCTGAGACTCTACACTACCAGTGGTCAATCAGATCTCTCTTTTTGGGAAGCCTTATGGCAGTAGGTACTTCTGTGGGTTGAAGTAGCTGTGATGCGATGTTTGGCAGCTGAGAGAGCTGCTACTTGATTCCAGGGCAGGACCAATGGTGATTCTGTAGGGCTTTAAAGGTCAACTAGAAGGTCTCAATCCTTTTGGACCTAGCACTACATCATAAAAATTATTTTTAGAACAGAATTTTGCATGATCATCCAAGTTGATTCTTACAGCAAAGTCTTGTTTCACAGTTGAGGGAGTGGTCTTCCTTGTCAACAGAAAGGAAATCAGTCCGTAAGGAGGGATGTCCTTTCAAAAGCGGACTAATTTCTCCACTAGACTCTTTGATTCAGCTGTTGCTGATTAATGATGGAATACCCATACAGAGCTAATTTGATTCTCTCAAAAATGTATTAACCACTGACCACTAGTCAGTAGTCCATGGTTTTATTTTCACTATACAAAACAATCTGTGACCCAAAAGCTCCTTGAGAATCACTTACAAGATCTCATGTCCAATGCAATGTACTAGCAAAGAACCCACCTCATGAAGGGCATGCATTACTCCAGTGCCCTGGTTGTCCACACTTGAAGCAGTTTCCACTTCTGACTGCCTCCCCTGTTGGGCTTACAATATTACTACCTCCAAAATCAGATTGTCCTCTCCAGCCAGAACTATTTGACCGTGAGCTACCTGAACTAGAACTGCCAGCTCGCCCACTTGCCCCTCTTCCACTAGCCCTTGATGCCCCCCGCCGCCCTCTGGCTCCTCGGTCCCTTCCTTGGCTTCTTTGTACAGGGGCTGGATCCGGTGGCAGTGGCACATTAGAGCCTGTCACTACTTCCCACCTGCAGCAAAATGTTTTCATCAGCAGGGATCTCGATCCATTATCCACTGGTTTTCAGTATACAATTTTCAACACTCTGATGGAGATGCCCGACACTGGAGAACATTTAAGGATCGAGCAATTGCCAAATTCTCTGCCTCACAAAAGCACCAAGTGTCCTAGACTTCAGGGAACTGAATATCTTCAGCCTGTACAATACATCACACCTTTGCTTTCAATCCCCAACAAAGAGAAGAGCTAAGTGATACAATATGTTTAATCCACAACTTTCTACAGAGCATGGTTAGTCCTGGACATCCCCATTAGCACTAAAGATTTTCCTTTGGCAAAGGTCATGAATAAAGTTTCAAGACATACTGGAAAAAGTCACAGGTGCGGGATCGACACCGATGAAAACGTCTTCCACGATTTGCTTCAGTGTTGGCTGTCAACACCACACACACCTCTTGGCACTCACAGTGGACTTCTTCAATGCCTGGAAGAAGGTACAATCCAGAGGGGTCAGAGGGGTAAGCATTTTTACAGTGTTTTTACCTTGTCAGGAAGGTCAAGACATTAGAACCTGAATAGCTGGAGAGAGTGAACAGCTCCTAAGAAAATGCATACTTCCCTAAAGCAAGAAAACTTGCAAAAGACATAGATGCACTCATATCTAAATAGGAACAATAGCATGGATCTAGCAAAGCCAGTTGACAGGATAACCAACTAAAAAGAAGCAAAAGACCAATGTGACCTGAAGCAGGTGGCGCTGAAGCAGTGTTTCGTCGCTGAGTTTGGGCACGGGGCTGACCTTGCTGTGGACAGTTTGAATTATAGTGCCCCACCTGTCCACAATTTGTGCAAGACCGCTGATGTGCTCCAGCATTACCAAACCCATTTCCATTCTGAAAGCTACTTGTGCTTCCCAAATTGGCACTGCTGTTCACATTAGCAAAGCCTCGGGATGCAGTTTGTGCAGCAGGTCCTGACCCAGCTGAAAGGCCACAAATTTATTAGTTTTACAACAGAACACTTGTGCACAAAATCTTGCAGTTAATTTGTATGTGTTCCAGCTCTACAAGACTACTGCTGTGTCCTCCATTCAACAATTGTAGTGTCAAAAAGAAAAAGCATGCCTGTTGTAGAACGTGTGCCTGTTCCACAGATCTCTATTAACTCCTGCAAGACTTGGTCACAGCCTCCAACACACCCTGCAAAAGGCACACACATCAAATAGAGGCAGATAGCTTCACCATTAACTTCACCATTCACCCATTTTACAGTGACAAGAATAAGATAACAAGTACAGACCAGAGAATAGGGGGACCCTGGAGAATCATACCTGTGTGCTCAGTGCTGAAATTAGGAGGTATCTCTGCCCTTCGAAACTTGAAATGTATTTTCATAACTTGCCCTGCTCATAGCAAATGTGTACAGAAAATAGTTTCAGCCCAGTTTTGCACCCACAGATTGAAGACTTGGAAGACTTAGGTCAATCCTCCCTCCTCTGTGTTATTAGTCCTGCTGTCATTCTTATCTACATCTCTCAGGAAACCAATGCCGTCAATGGAGAAAAGAGAGGCAAACCCACAATTTTCACCACCAGTATTGGATGACATTCTTAGCAGTATTGCCTCCCAATGCAGGAAAACACGAGTTACTTATACCTGGTCCACAAGAATCACAGTGCAGATTGGTGACAGCTGCCTCTAAAATGGGTCCTGGTAGCCATACCACATTCCTGCACTGGCAGCTCACCCCATCAGTTATTCCAAAGAGAAATTGATCAACAGATTCCTTGCAGACTACATCAGTGGCTACAAAAGAAGAAGAAAAGAGGAGTCCACAGAACTGTGCTTAAAAGCATACTGATGGTCAGAATTTTTCTTCAAGTATATCTGAGTGAGATACCTTAAACCTACTGAAGAACAAATTAATGACAAATTTGCCAAAATGTTTAGGCTAAGAATAAGCATCCGTCTAGAAGAAACAGAGCATTGAATATCAAACAACCATTCCGTGGTTTTAGTTTGTTCAAGCAGAAGTTTGAAAAGAGCACAGACATGAAGGCAACAATATCTTTCATAAGAATAGAGAAATCTCCATTCTCATGATGAAGAAGAAACAGCAAGGTTAACACTTCCTAAGGAAGCCACAGAAAGAACCAAACTAGGGAAGACAGAAAACAAACCAAGACATTAAGGCAACAACTGTCATGAAAGAATTGAGTGAAAAGTCTTACGTTTGGATAACCAGCACAGCCAACCATGAATTTGCCATCCTGTTGACAAAAAAAGAGCATTCACATAACCAACTCATAAATACTTGCTTATGAAGAAAGCTGGAAACTGGATCCCAAAGAAATGAAGAAAAAAACTTCATGAAAGTGAACAAGGATTTGGATGTTCAGGACTTCTTCACACCAAACCAGTCACTGTACTCCTTGAATACCTACCAAGAAAGCTTTCCAAGGAAGGATAATTTACATAAGAATTGGATGCAAGTACCCACCGGTTTTTTCCGAAGGACCATATGGCTTTGCTGGCATGTTGGGCACAGTCGGACTCTTTCTCCTGCAGGTCTCTGCTCACCACCACCTTGTGACCTAAAAGAAATCAAACCAACAAAACAGCTAACTCCTTTAACAAAGAAAATGTGGTGGAGTTTAACAACAAACTACCAAAAAACATGGAGATTCCATTACAATTGACGCAAAGTTGCAAAAGCAGACTTGATTCTTTGTCGCTGACTATGGTGTTTGTATTGTAGGAAACTTGAGCTGAAAAATCAACCTCTCAAAGAAAACACCCATGGCCTCCATCAGCTTATCCTTCTGTGCCCTTGCCTGCCAAACATCATGACTTTGGTTAAAATTGTGATGATTGCTTGATGTGACTGAACATTCAGATTTTCCAGGGCAGGTTGTGGGTGTGCAGAAACAGAGAAAGAAAGAATACATCATTGAAGCATTCCTTCATCCCATGTAGCGCTGCTTCAAGAACTTGGGCTTTTGTTTTCCTCCCATCACTCACAGCTTTCATGTCACTCTCCATCAGCGCCCGCAAATCAGGCTTCCAGAGCTCATGTCTAGAGAGCAGATTGAAAATTATCATTTCAGAGAAACTGTTTTCAAAGCTTGTGACAGCAACATCACTTCAAAACACTGGGAGGTACACTGAACATGAGGTTTTCAATTCCATGTTTAAACAAAAGCATGTCTTAGGAAGCAACAATGCCAAGAAGAACAAAGCAATTTCATAGCCCACAAAACTCTGAGAGCACAAACTCTGCAATTGAAAGGGCACTACAGTTCTATTCAAAGGATTTCTGTATCAAAACCCACCCCATGGTATCATATCCCATGACCAGAGCTTCCCCCTGCATTGCCAGCACCCATGTCAGCAAGAAAGGCTTTTTCCTCGTGTAAAATGAATCAATAAGGCACCTGTTTAGGAAGAATAGCACTACATAATTAGCAACAAGCAGATGTCTATCAAACCCAGAATTCACCAAGACCCGAGGACACAAGGAAGAAAGATGCCTATGAGGATGCATATCAAATGCATGATCATCTACGGAGGGACTCAATAAAGAGAAAGAGCACCTCCAAACCTTGCTAAGTTTGTTCATATTGGATACATATGCCTGAATGTTCATAAGTAGGGGACTCACAAGTGTGGTAGGGCAAAACCTAGTGTTTGCATCCTTGGTGGCATAGTAGCGGTCCAAAAGCTTCTTAATGTGGTCGTGCATAGTTGCATCTGTCCCAATTCCTGCCTGTATTGGAGAACACCTGATAAACTGATCAACCACTGTTGAGACCAGAAAGGAAAAATACACCCTAAGCTCTCAAGTGAAAACATTTTCCTACCACACCCCATACTGCATAAGCCTAAACCCTTGACCCAGATGGAGCAGACATTTGTGCCATTAGTATATAATTGTTATACAGCTACAATCAGGACCAGACCTTGTCCATGAGGTTGATCAAGTCTGCTTCAGTCAAGAGAGTTGGAGGTTGTGTTTTGCTGACATCCAGGGTAAGCCTTGTTGGTACAAACTGCCCACATTCTCAAACACAAAAAGCCATCATAATATAGACTAGCGCTGAAGGTGCAAAAATACAGCTCCACAACTTGCAGAATTCACCACCAGTAGACAAGGACCAAGTTCAGGAACTGGATAGCTTACTTGCTGTCCAACTTCAAAATTGGGAATGGTTGATGTGCCCCAAGAATCATAGCAATACACCTCCAGGTAATTTTTCTGCAATATCAGGTCTGATTTGTTCTTACAGCTAGCAATTTGCAAACCAACATATAAAATTCTATTTATGGAATACACAAGTGAGATGGTTTGACATACAAAAAATATATAGAACACATACTGCAGTGATCATGAGGCCAGAAGCAGTGAACTTTTCTCCAGCAATGTCAACTGTGGCAGTTGTTCCATAGCCAATTGCAGGCTGAGAAACACAGGCAAGATAATGCCGAACCACAAGCTCATATATCTTCTGCCAACCAAGCACTTGTGAGACAAGTGAAGAATCACAACAGGAATCTGAAAATAGTAATGCCTCAGATTTCCTGGGTTACTTAGATTCATCATGGACATGGAGAGAGCAATCTGTTGGCAGGCAAACCCCATCACCCATCACCCTAAAGTGGGTCTTCTGTCCATTAAAACAAGTTGAGATATGGCAGTGGACTTGGAGTAGGTGTATACAATGTAAGGTTTTGAAATGCCACTAAAATTATATGATGGGAAGCACACACCTTGTGGTCATTGGTCCAACTAGCTTCACCCTCAGAGAAACGAGTTGGGTGGATGGGAGGGTGAGCTTTGTCATCATGGCCACCATTACCAGGATTGCGCCACAAATTTTGCTGAGGATCCAGTAGGCGCTGTGCATACTGACCCCACAGAGGGTGCCTTGTTTGTTCATTTACTGGGAACTGCAACAGCAGAAAAACAATAGAAAACCACAAAACACTTAGAAACAATCAGTGAATTTTGTTGCTTTTGGAATGGTTGAAAAGTGTAGAACGTCTGCCACAGCAGAAGAAATGGCATGAGAACAATGAAAGATATTAAAGCTCCATGAGAAACTGAGACTGAATTGAGGAGACAATTACAACCTGCAGATCATGATTTTCTGAAAACTTGTCTGTCTCCGTTCTTGGATAGCTGATGAAACCTGCTTGATATAGCTCCTCTGCCACCTAAATTTAATCACAAATCTCATTGAAATACTCATTTGGTCCACTGCAAAAGAACATACAGTCAGTAAATAGAAGTGATTCCTACCGCGCTAGAGTCATGGGTTACATGGGTTAGTGGCCATTTACTTTCATGGTTTGCTCTGAGCCCATACGAAAGTAGCGGGAGGCACGTTTCTGCAATTCCACTGTGTTGAGAGGATTTGGTGGGAACTTTCGGCACTCCTTGCCAGTAACCTGGCAAACCTGTCATGACCACCCAAAGACAGTGATGTCTATGTCTATATGGCAAATTTCCAGAACACTCAATCCAGCAGCAAGGCATGAGCTTGTGCTTTCTTTGAGGTACTGTGCATGATGTGAGCTGAGTGTGCAAGGAATCGAATCAAGGGAACCAATGGAAAACAAACCATCCATGTCAACCAGAACCCACACAAAAAAAGACCTGCAGATTAGGTTACAAAAGGAGCATATGATTCATCCCATATTGTTGTGAAGCAATAGAAATGCTTACAGTTGCTGTTGGTTCCTCAGCACACATTTCATAGATGACAAGAGCAGCAATATAGTCAAAAAGCCTTCCTCGCCTGCCATTTACACTTGACAAATGTCAAGCTTCAACTGTGGTATAACCTGTACCTAATGCCCTGAATTAGCATTACTGTTTAGACTAGCAACTGAAGCTTCAGTGTCTATCCAGGAGAAAGCATCTGAGTCCTGCATTTTCCCAGTTCAGACTTTATTTCATCAGTTCTCTGGGCTTTATGTGCACATTGGAGAAAGAAATCCTGTTCGGTTTGTTATCCTTCAGTGATCTGGACAGTAAAATTCTCCTTTCTTGCATATCTGTCTGATCTTTTGAAACTACAAAATAAAAATAAACCAGAAATGGAAGAGAACCGTACGCCCAAGAGAAGTTAGCATTGCCTTCCTCAGAACTGTAATGACAATTGATGGTCCAAAAATCTTCAGGCACATGTGCTTGCACTTGCCAATACCGCTCCACCACAAACCCAAGTGTTGGAAACTACAACCAGTGCACAAAAAGCACACCTTCTGAAACCCAGTTTTTTTTAAATCGATTCTAGCTTCACAATAAAGTATGCAAAACCACAATAATCCTAAAAGCCTAAAACACCCCATAGAGAATAAAAAGAATAATATTCAGATCTGTATAACTCACATATATACAATGATGGACATTTCTGGCAAAAGATAGATCTATGAAGTTGCAGAGAAATCTCCACAACAACAATTAAAGGTAACACGACAATGAGTGCAGTCATAACCTCATGAGAGTTGCTCACAAAGTGACAGACCATCACCTTCATCACGAATGGCAGTGACGAGCTGCCATGACTACCACTGAGTTCATCAGCTCCCAACAGTGGGTGAAGGGAAACTCACACCTGGCAAGGGCCATAGCTAATTACTAGCTTTTTGTCCTCTTCACCAAAAGGTGTCACAAAGGAATCTGCTAGCAACATAGTCTGGAAGCGTGTGAAAGAAGCTCCAATCCGCAGGTCAATCTCCTGTTGCAATAGAAGGTAGGGTGTGACAATGTCAGCCAGGTGGTAGTCAAAAGTTTCCTTTCAAGCAAGCATGTCTCAAATCTTGGAGGGAACTTGTATTCAGTAGACTAAAAGTTTGCAGCAGAAAAAAAAAGTCTGAACTGGGACAACGAGCTAAAATTAGGAAGACACAACTATATTCTCCTGTCTCTTTCAGTAGTACCTGGCGGGCATCAACAGCATCAGCATACATTTTGTTTGGCCGACCAAGATGCTGTGCTGCATGGTGTATATCCCTGCAAATGAGTTCCAGAAAAAATGAGGTCAATGTAGAACATGAAAAATTGGCTCATCGTAGACTTGGATGCAAGAACAGAAGCACCTCAATGCTCTGAAGAAACAACAACGGACAGGGAATCCCTTCCAGAAAAGGAATCAAGGCACACAGAAGAGGGTCTAAACCTTTCAATAAGAGCTGAGAAGTGAGCTCGCCAAATGTTGAGCCGGGGATTTGTGGTGTGACAAACATCTACTACCTCATAGGCTATATTCTCACCCTCCCTATCACAATCCAGCCATAGCACCAGCCATTGACACCGCCGAGCTTCCTCCTCCAAAGTTTGCAGCAAAGCAGTTTTTTCCTGCAACCTCCCAAATCAGAGCACTTTCACGTTTCGTCAAATGAAACTTGCTCGTTGTATTAGGGTGCAGTAGTTCTCAAGTTGGTTATCTACACACCCTCAACAGCAATGCAGACTCTATACCACAGAAGAATGCTCAAGGTCTACCACCTCCCATCCCGAATTCCAAAAGAAGCCTAATACAATCTCCTATCTGTATTTGGGTCTTGAGGACATCTTTTCTTCAAGACTTGTAAACACCATCAGTGAGGAAATGTGTGATCCAGAAGACCAGATGGATGTGGGATTTGAGGTCTAGGGTTATATCTGCTGAAGATACCCAATTGAGTCCCTATTCTTCCCTCTGTAGTTCGTGTTTTAGCATTTGCTTCAATCCATGCTCTCTTCTTGGCCACAATTCCGACTCGAAAAACAACGGGGATGGAACGCAAACCAGCTGGAAACAACACAGAAAGACTAGCCTCAAAACCAAAAACCCTGAGCCATGATGGAAACTCATACCGGAGGCACGCGTTTTCTGACAGGGGCATGGTAGAGATCAGCAGGATCACAGGAGTGCCATTTGCGGTACTGGTCTTCGAAGTCGAGCTCCATGAGATGACCAGTGACAGAAGTCATGAGCATATCGCAAGGCTGTGCGCCGATGGAGTAGGAGAATTCAAAGATCTTGTTATAAGGGGAGCGACCATTGCGCACTCGAAGGTTGTTGTGCGACAGAATTCCAGCCACAGACTTGGCCACAGATGGCTTCTCCGCCACATTCAAAACTCGAACCGGTCTCGCCATCTCCAGGCAAGTTCCCCTCAAAACTCACAACCCAAGAAAAACCCTAAAAAAAAATACCACCTCCAATGCACCAGTCTCAGCTCTCCAACTACTACATTGCTCTGGGAGATGCGATTTTGAGCTCTTCAGCGTTGCATTGCAGCGGAAAATGCATCGCCCATTCACATCCTTCGCGTGAAATTCGCGTACGCAATTTGCTACACTCTTCGGAGTCCGGTGTTGGTGCGCGTGTTTTGCGCTGTGGACGTTCGTGTTTCGCACTTCGCGTGTATTTGGCGGGAAAGGAAAGGATCGACTTCCGGGTATCAATATCGGTACGCAGTCCATTCTGACAGGACTGGCGGGTATAAGTTTACTGCCATTTCTAGTCTTCTTTTTTTCGTTCTTTGGACAAATGAAAAACTACATTGGGAAGAGGATTCTGTTTTTTCTCTATCTATGAAAAGAAGGTATGTGATTGCATGAAAAAGCATGAAATAACAAAAACTTGCCTCAATTTTCAGCAAGTGACTTTGTGTTCATGATGATGTGAACATGATTAACAAGGGAGTTGAAAAAGGAAAGAGAGTGTTCCTCTTTTAGAATAGACAGACTTTGTTTCTTGTGTTTTATGTTTTGAAGAAACTTGTTGGCAATGGTGTGCAATGTAGTGAAGTCTTTGCAAGCCCTTGGTTTATTGTTAGTGGCAAATGTGTGGTTTGAATTTGATATTTATTTGTTATGGAGCTTCTTTTCTTGATGTAGAATGTTTTGTTGGTCATTGGTGAGTTGCATGATGGAGATTGTGTTGGAAGGTCGATGGTAGGTGCGGTGGATGTAAAGAAAGGATTTAAGCAAGTGCAACAATGAAAGGCAGCATTCAATACTCAAGGAAGATAATCAACTTGTGTCCAAGTGACTTGTCATTAGGGTAGGTAGAGTTGTGTTTGAAGGAGATTAGGTCATCATGGACATTTTCATTGCACTAATGGGACTTTTATGCATATAAACATGTTCATTAATTAAATTTAGAACAACATGGTTGGAGATTATGAAGATTTTAGAAGAATGCATAACAAAATGAACCATCAACTATTTACCAAAAGAAAAGGGGAGATGAAAAGTGGCATTTGGGTGATTGTTGGGAATAAGTCAAAACTCTATCACAAAAAGGGTGGGTTTAAAAAGCTTGTTTTTGGTGTTTAGGTTTGGGATCAAAAGTTGGCCAAGGATTTGGTTTATTATGTGTTGCCTACCAAGATGCATGGGAACAAATTATTGAAAGGCATAACTTGGGGACTAAAGCTAAATATGGGTGAAATCTTGAAGTTAATTGTTCTACAACAAGGAAATATTCAAGGCTTTGGGTTTTGTGATTCATAGGGAGGATAATTTTGGATGGAAACATGTGTTTGAAAATTTAAACCTTTTTGTTTTATGAATAAAAAGATCCCTGGGACATATGTGGGTATGGGTTCAATGTCCAAAAGTCAAGCAAGTACTTCTAGGATATTCTATGAGAGGTTCCAAAAGGGTTTAATCCCAATACCACTTTGCTCTGAAATCTAAATTAAGATTAGTTGACCTATTAAGGTAACATGAATATGAGGCAAGTGCAATAGTAATTATTGAAAAAAAGAAACCGTAATGTATTATTTTGTTTATAGCCTATGTGAAACTTCAAAAATGCAATTGTCTCTAGGTGTTTCATGTTAGAATAGTGTTGTTTTTTCCTGACCCTTTTTGTTTTTGCTACACATGGTTTATTTATTTTGTTTATGTTGAAATGTCCCAAACCATGACACATTTTTTTGCATTTTTGGTACCATTGGAACATGTTCAATGAATAGGCCCATGCACTAAGTTGGTTTCATAATAACAATGGGGAAGTTCTTGAATATTGAACAAATTTTCCATGAAAATTCATTTAAATCAAAAGTAAAAACTACAAGGGAATTTGGATACAATTTTGGTATTGTTGGAAAACCCTTAATGAATAGAACTACTGAAGGCGATAATTTTAAAATTTTAAAATCTGAAGTATGGGAAATATCGATTTTTGAGTAATTTTTGTCATTGAATATTCAATTCAATTACAAAAACTAGTTTTGGAAGGAAACATTAATTGGGTAGTTAATTCACACTTGGGGCAATAACGCAAGTTGTTATAATTTTTATTAAAAAACTCTAATTTGCTTGCCAAATTGTTCTTTTTTATTAAGGATAATATAAATGTTTAACCACATTTCTTTAGTTGGGGGAAAAGGGATCTTTATTTTCAATGGTTGGTCAAAAACAAATTGTTTCCAAAAACTTTTATGTGCAAAGTAAGGACTGAGAAGAAATCATTCTAGAAATGATCAACCCAACATGAATTACATGTGAAGAGTTTCATGTGAGACAAATTCTCAAAACAACACGTTTCAAAAGCCTTACACAACACAAAAATCTAGTAGAATTTTGAAGATTCATTTGAGAAGGAAAGGGGGCACTTTATTTATAAAGTCCCATCCTATGTTAAAAGAAGAATTTTACTACAAGTCAAGCACCCTCCACATCACACATAAAAAAATAACTTATTTGCCCTAACGTTACATATATGATTTCACCTAATCCAACCAACTATGTGTAATCATAGACAGAACATATTGCAAGTTGAAAAAATAACTCAAATATCACCCATTAATGTATGCCATTAGACAAGTTGATACTAATTAATATTCATCATGTTCTTGTCCAATATTTATCGAGTTCACAACCAATAATTGCATCTACAACTGCAAAGGCTCACTTGTAATTAGAAACTCAACTAATAGCACTTGTGATTAATTTGCCATGTAGGATCACATGAATTTCAACATGAAAACAATCAATTTGCACAAAAATCATAAGATAATCACAAAAACATTGGTTGATATGGACAAATTTTATTTTAATGTTATATAGTGTGAAATATTTTCACATAATATGATTCAATTCAATAGATATGACCTAGAACATAATTATGACTTGTCCAAGCCTCTTGAAATATCACATTTTCAGCAAAATATTATTTTTAATATATGCAGCCAAATTAACATGTATTTACAAAAATCAACATATGAAGAAAAAAATTTAACCTAGAAAAAATGTAAAGAAATTCATCTTGATGTTTAGTGACCTTTTATTATCCAACTTTTATAGATCCTTGTTTTGCAAATTCATCTACTCATTCTTTGGATGATTTCTTAATGCCTTTATCCAATAAAATTACTAAATTTTGGCACATCATAAAAGATCATTTTGTCAATATGGTCATGAATTCCATCAATGTTAGGAGGTTTCTAAAAGGGTTCATAAAAGAATTAATAAACTTACTCTTCAAATCTAGAAATTAAAAAAAAATCAAAAATTAGTGAGCAATTTGATTAATCAATCTAGTTTACAAAATTTTCACCAAAACCTTTCAATTACATCTTCAACTATTGTTTATGGAAATGATTGGCAGTAATCAAAACATTTTTCCATCCCTTAAAATATATCTTGGATAATGTATTATTGATGCATGAAATAGCTAATTGGACAAGGAGGTCCATGTAAAAGTTCATTTTCCTTAAAGATTAAATTTGGTGAAAATGCATGACAAGGTTTTTTTGAATTTTTTGCCCTTGTGATGAAAAAGTTAAGGATGGCTATTGAGTTTACTAAAGCATTGCAATCTAAGGTGGATTTATTTTAATGAATAAAACATTCCATATTAGTTTGTTTTTTAATGTTAAAAGTTGTTAAATGTGAATTATGTGACAAAAATGGGAGAAATTTGATCCATTGAACAAAACCACCCACCTAAACACCTTTTTAACATAGATGTTACAAAAAAGTTAAAATGATTAACCCAAAAATAAATAAATTATGGACTTTGAATGAAAAAATCATTCAAAAATATTCCATAATTTGTTTAAGGTTAAAGTATTTCTAGTAATTATTTTGGATTTACGTTTTTTTCCTTTAATGTATCATATATTAAGTCCTTATAGCATTTTTTGAATGGTTTAACTGCCTATTTATTCCTACTTGCCTACCTATCATCTTATAATTTACTCCCAGCCTCCTTACTAATGAACTACCCTTCTTATTTACCTACATTAATAATGGTGTGAAATAAAAAAACATGACAAAAGTTGTAACCTTTTGGAAATGTAAGACATTGGTAAGGACTTGGTTTATCATTATGAAGGTGTGGGGTTCATTTTTTATACTTGTACTATGTGCATACCTAAAACTATAAGGTACATAGGTTAAATGAAGGGAGCTAGGTAAGTTAAACTAAGTATATTAGGTTAAATTAAGTAGGTTAAGGTAGGGTACACTAGCTATCACCTACCTACTTACTTGCCTTTTTAAAATGTACAAATTAACCTATTTATTATCTACCTATATTGAAAAAAATATAATAATTTTTTTTAAATGATTTAAAACTAGGTCAACTATTTGTAAGTCAAAATAACCAATTAAATAATATCTTATTTTACTAGTAAAAAGAACCACCTTAATCAAAACAACAAGTCTAATTATTTTGTCCAAATTAATGGAGTGGTTTTCTTCATGACAATCATTTGTTCATTTTTTACTAAAAATTTTAATCAAAACAACATGTTTTTGTAGTAATGTGGGTATTTAATTTGGTTTCAATTTTGAGGTTAAAGATGTGGATGGGTTCATTATAGATAAATTTTGGAAAAGAAAATTAAATTTTGGAACATAGTCCACCTTCCAATTGTTGGAAAAGCAACCATTGTAAATGTAGTTTTAAATTCTATTCTTTGGTATTTTTTGTTATTATACAACAATTTAGGGTGGTTCAATAAAGGAAATATGCAAGTGGAGAGTCGCACATTAACGAATTACTTGTGAGACAATTAAAAGCAGAAACTAAAACTAAAATTAGTTATAAAACCAATAGTTATGCAAGGAGGAAAATTGGAAGTTTGAATTTGGTGGACCTATAAAAGGCTTTAAGTGCCTTGTTAGGTAATGGGTGTTACATAAATGGGTATTAGGTGAAAACATAGTTAAGGGGACAATTGGATTGTCATAGTTACAATTTTTTTGGATTGTGAATTTAAAATGTAATTAAATCATATTCCACATTAATATTGTCAAGTTTTTAGTTATCCATGTTGCAATAAAAAAATTTGGGAATCATATTAAAATTTATGGATGAATTAATTCTAAGAAAAAAATGGATTCATATTAAACTTTGAATAATCACAATTGCTTGATCACAAAAATAAAAAATTGACACATTGATTGAAAAAATATGCCATAATAAGTTCAATTATTTTTTTAAAAAAAAACATCAAATGAAATGCATTATTACTTTCTTAATTTAATAAACTGATTTTTAAGATTTAATATCGCATAATGAGAACTCGTTAATCCATTTTTCATTAAAAAAATTCATGTTTTTACATTAAGTATTTTTATCAAATATATGTTTAGCCATGTCCACACTTGGAGTTACCTATATTTTTGAATGGAAGAATGAGGAAATGTACATTGGCCGCACATAAAGTTGTAATTTAAATATGAGAATGTTAGGTAAGTGTTAAAAATGTAGTTTCAAAAGGCCAAAAATGAACCATGCTTCCACCTTTTTTTGCTAGTTGTAGAATTTAAAAGTTTAATTTAAAAACCTTCCCACATGATGAATTAATGCAAACCATTTAAACACAGAAAAATGGATGTTTAATGTTCATTGGATTTACTTTAGGGATGTGAGATCTAAGATTTGGAATAAGCTTTCTAAAACATGGAAAATGATGAATAAGATTATATGCCTTAATCCACCATCAATGTTTGAGGCCATCTATAATGTAAACATTTGGGGGTGCAAGCAAGATATTTTACTTATAATTGTTCCCTTGTTTTTGAAAACACCAAAAAAATAATTAAAAAAATTTCTAACCTTCTTTTAACATTTCACACTAGTTTTTTTCATGGGCATCTATAGCCTCCTTTTAGGTTTTCAAAGCAATTTGTATCATATCATTTGGATTTGAAAAAATACAAAAATATCCCTAACAATTTTGTCAGTTTTCAAGAATTAGGGATGATTTAAATTATGAAAAAAAATTCCATTAACCAAAAACATTATGTTGGAATGTTCACCACATCAATATTGAAGTGCATGAAAAAAAATCAAATATTTGCAAAAACATCTCACCTACTTTCAAGTACTTGAATTATATTTTTTGAATTGCCACAAATTTTAAATCCAATTCAAGTACTTGCAAATAATGTAAAAAAACATGATTATAACAATTTAGCTTTTGAAGTTCATGCAAACAAGAGTTGAAAATAATGTACCCAAAACTAATATTATTAATTTCATAAAATCATCTATTTGTCAGTCTTTTATATAGAGACCCCAATATTTTGTGGTTTACACTATTTTTTGTGTATACTTTACCATGTTTTCACCCTTGGTTGCCAAATAAGTTTCATGTAAAAATTCTAGACACATGTTGTTAAAGTAAAAAAAATTATTGTAGTGGATTTAGGAAGGTGGGTGACCTTTAGAATTTTTGAATTAAAGAATCCAAAAACTTGGATAAACGTAAAGATGACTTACCAAAGGGAAAAAAACAAATGTGGGACATAATTGGCTAAAGTTAATTGAATTATTGCAAGTTAGTTGGAAGATGAAAGTTTACACACTTATGTGGCTAACATTACAAGGATAATGGGTTGCACTATATACTTTAGTAATGTTCATTTTGCACCTAAATTGGTTATGTAAACCAATAAATTTTTGGCTTGTGTGTGTAAATGTTGAAAATAATTGGACTATCCATGCAAGTTTAGCAAGGTATAGTGTGAATATAAAATCTAAGATTTTAGTGGTTAAAGAGGTAACCAACATTGATGAATAGACAAATGTCATGGGGTGGTGGTGTAAATTCATAGTCTTTAAATATTATTAGAAAAGTGTATAACCTCTTTCATATTTGTTATGGCAACATGGAAATTTTGGGATTTAACCCAAAACAATGGATGTGGATGGATGGGTTTGTTTGGTTATTTGATGAATAGATGATGGAAATTGTTAAACAACATTGTAAAGTATATTAATGAAGGATTTTAAATCTTTTTTGGAAAATATCCATAAATTATGCCTTAATATGTTGAATAAATAAATTTAGTTCAATAAAAGGAAGTTTTTTGATTTCACTGCATAATATTGAATAATTGCATGTTTTAATATGCATTTAAGTACATTTTAAAAAATGAAAATACAAGAAAATTTGTGTTTGATTTTTTCTTCAAATATATGAATGACTCACCCCCAAGCTCCTTGATAAATTCAAATGTGAATCCAAGGTGAAAACAACGAAAGGTAAGGAATTGGACCACGTTCCTTGGCTCACAACATTTTGGGGGTAGAGGGGCGTGTTGGAGCTCCGAAATGGGGAATAAGATGAATGTCAAACAGTTCAATTATTCACACATACATACACAAACCAAACAATAAGTTAGTTAGTGCATAGTTGGAACACTTTTAGTGCACGAGCAAACATAGATTCACAAGACTCATCACAACCCAAACTTGAAGGAAGCCACCACCTTCCCCCTTACAATACTCTCTATGCTTAGCCACAGGGCTTCCACCCAAATGTCATTTGTCCCAGGATTCCCAAGTTGCAAGTTTTGAAATTTCCAAAATTAGGACTCCTGCAACTTTGGAGGGCCCATAACTTATTGTGCAGACCTTTGATTAAAGTGAGGTCTAAAGTAAAGTTGTAGCTTTCATCAATATATTTTCAATGGTATGTGAGATGCCACTTGCACACAAATAAATCAGAGTGATTTTTGATTTTTAGTGGTCAAAAGTCAAATTGGTAATTTGACTCCCGACCTTTTTTGGGACCATAACTTATGTTTTGAGTACCCAAATGGGTCATACAAAACCAATTTAAACATCTAAGTTCCAAGAACATTCCAATAATATAAAAAACTCTTCAATCCAATGCGTTTTGACCCTTGTAATCACTCTTTGAAAATTTGAAATCCATCGAGACTCCAACTCCCAAGGTTAGGAGTGTGGGGGTTCATTCCCTCACACCCTCCTACACTCCCAAAAACACAAAATGTGACTCCCAGGCTTCACTCTTGGCCGGTACCTTTGAAAGCCCTTGCCTTGATCGCAACCTTAAGGTTAGGGTTGCGATAGTGAAAATAAGATGAAATATCATGTAATTGAATTTTTTATACTTTCAAATGGATAGAGAACTAATATGTATCAATGTGTTTAAAATTTTCATGTTATTGTCATAATCTATAAAAACTTTTATATAAAATTATGTTGAAAATCTTGAAAACCTAGGCAATTTAGAATGTATATGTTTCATTCATTTTTGTTATATATTAAAAATTCCTCGCACTTTATGTGTAGCTTACTATGACCTCAATAGAATGCACCATTGTTTCATAATAAAAATTTAAAAAAATTTGAATAGGTTTTTTCATGTTTATGCCAAGTATATCATCTAGAGTGACATTGTTCAATTAAAGGTCCATCAATTGGTAGGTGCACTAGAACACACCCCACCCCAAAAGATTCATTGGCAAATGAAAGTCGATTGGCTTGATAAGACCAAAGGCCTCATTGAACATATTGGGTGCTCATGCCTTTTTGGTAATATATCCTTCTTCCACAAGTTGCACAAGGTTATGTCAACATATTAACATTTCTACAAGCGCAAGGTTGTTACATATAAAATGGATGAGGCTCAACTCTAAACCCCTTGTGGAAAAAACTAATATTGAATTACAAAATAACCCCTTGAATTGGAATTGCTAGCAACATTATTGTGATTTTATATTTTGTTTTATAACAACCAACAAATGAAAAATTGTTAACAAACCAGTGAGATATTGGGTCAAGTGAAAAATTAAAGGTGAAATGTTTTCAAAAAAATTCTTTCTAGCAATGCACAAGAAAGATTGGCATCACATGCTATTGTTATTAACATAAAGAATGTTAATAAGGTTATAGTCATTAATAAAAGTTAAATTGGAAATAGTTTGTGTGGATTATTACATCAAAGTATATCAACAACCACTTACATCTAAAATTATCATGAGTTTGTTTATTGAAAGATCATCCTAGAGCACATTCCTTGATCTTTCAATAAACAAACTCATGATTATTTACAAACCCTTTCTTTGAATGATGTGTTGAAATAGGTGGTAGATGCAATGGCCATTCACAAGAGCCTTGACCCATATGGAGTGGTCATTGAATTCTATTGAAAGTTTTGGTGTTTACTAGGTGATCAATACATGACCATTGTGATTCAAGAATCTTTTTGAAAATGAAGTTTATCTCATTAGATGAATTAGAGTATAATAATTTTGCTACTTACGAGGGGGTGAATGACAGGAGATTGGCAATTGAAGGTCACTTATTCTCTTGAAAACTTCCTCCAAAATAATCATGAAGGGGTGAAAACACACCAAGATTTATTTCCCATGAAACAATTCCATTCTAGATTTTCATTCACTATATCATTCCACCTAATTTTTTTGACATCTATGGATATAGGTTATGATTATAGAACTGTGTGTATAGAACGTCTGTATAATACGTATGTATAATACAGCGTATAATACACGACCATGTGTACAACTATACAATTGTGCGTGTTGTAGACTATAAGTTATGATGCCCTATTATATTGAAACTGGCTGTTCTCGCCCCCTAATCACGTGACTTTACAGATAAGTGTATTATAAGCAAAAAATTTCAACCTCACAAAATTGGAAAAACAAAATCCTGAGTTGAGAATGCACAGTGAGCAAGCATCAGGTAAAAAAGCATGTGCATGTGAGGAGGATCATGGACGAGGGTATCGTGATGCGCCCCCAGCAGTGAATACAGCTCACATTTGTTCACTGTATCAAACAAAAGTATTATACACATATTATACATATTATACAGCCCACATTTCAAAAATTCATAAAACACGGTTCAATAGTTATGATGCATTATAAACACCTTATTATGCTGACACCTAGAGGTCATACAACATCACTTTTACCCCTCCTCCCGGATGTGATCATCGAGTCTAAAGCTTCTGTTTGCTTGCATGGAGGCCGATCTGCAACCTTCCCGGTTTTCAGGGTCGTGCCCACCGGAGCCATACCATTGTTGTGGAAACACTCGATGCCTTTGTCAAGGCAGCCTTGTCGGTAGGATCTATCGAGGGGATCACCCTTCCAACGGGTGTCGATTAGCACGTTCTGTAAGTTGTTCAAGTTGTTTATTTTCTTTTCCTAAATTAAAAAAATGATCTCGGCTGTGGCTGCTGCTTGTCATTGTCTGGTCTCGGTGGAGGGTGTGTTCTGCTTTTGTTTTATTGATGGAATAAAACTTCCATATGACTAAAAAAAAGAAAACTTGTGGCCCCTGCTGGTTGCCTTTGCCTTGGCTTTCAACTTCTTTCACCAGCTGCGTGCGAACCTCCCTGCACTATCGCCACCAATCGTCACTCATTGTGTGTTCATTTGTAAACTTGATTATAAGTTTGCCATCATTTTTTCAAGGGGAATAAAAATCATCAATTTCTTATTTTTGGACACATACCTATGGATAACGTGAATCTTGGACTTTATGTACTACCCACCATAGTAGTAGTACCTTGGGTAGCTCCAACATAATCAATTACTTTTGTAGATTCCAATTTGAAAAGCAAAATAGAGTTATCCGTAAAGTCATGCCCTGTTGGGCCTGAGTTGCACCCCTCATTTGATGCTTCATCCCCTGAAGTCATGAAATTTTATTAAATCGGGCATGAAATATTGAGACTCGGGATTAAATGCACCAAGCTCGAGAACTTTTATAGCTACAGTATACATAGGAGTGCAACAGCAGTGATCGGTTAAAAGCGTTTCGGGAAAAGAAAGGATAGGGCAAACTCAGTTTGGCCCCAAATTTGTTTGTAAAACTGAGTTTTATGCCCCGTTGACGCCCAATGTGTTTTTTTTTTTTCTTGTTTTGTTGGCGCCTTGATCTTAGATGTTGGTTAACTAACTGTCGCTGGTGTAAGCTGCAAAGCCAACATTCAGCCGACACACTTGTAGGCAATCAACTGTTGCCCAACGTTTCACTGAAGCGCAACGGAAAGGCACTGATTGATCTGGTAGATGGTCTGTCCTCGGGGTCGGTTGTGCTTGTCAGCGTGACGAATGGCAATCTTACGGATCATGATGCGTGTCTCGGGGGCGGACCTGCCGAACGTCTCCCAGGCCATGGCGATCAAGCGCAGGCCATTGCAGCGACACTTCTCGTCGTCATCGAAGTGCTTCTTGGCAACAGCGGCCTTGGCAGTGACCAGATTCTTTCCCGCCGCATGATCGATGAAGGTGGGTTGCAGCGGGTGTGTAATCACAGAGTCTAGGCATGTGTCTTGGCCGGCAAAAAACATAGGGAGTAGGACGTTAGCGAGACGATCCTTGCGGCCGGCGATTAGGCCGGTCTTCTCGAGGCGGGACTTGAGACCCGCCTCATTGGCGATGATGTTTTGCACGTACGGCATGCAGTCTTGGCGGTGAATGATGTGCGGTCCATGCTTGTAGGTCACGGCATGGTCGCTGTATGGGTCCATCACGTGCAGACAACATTTCGGACATTGGACGGCTGGGCATGTCTTCAAGCCCAGCCAGAACTGGACGACACGCTTGAAGTGGCGCGGAGGCAGGGTGAGGCCGAGATAGGGTAGCGACAGGGCGGTGAGGTACCCTGACGCCCAACTGGCGCGCAAAAACAGGAGGCGCCCTTTGTTGCGAACGTTGTTGTCGGCGAACATGCAGTCGTATTCGGCCTCGTTCATCAGGTGCATGATCTTGGACTGGATGCCAGCGACTGGCGCCTTGGGGTTGAACTTGAGGATCTTGTCCAGGGCATCGAGGTCGCCAAGGTTGACGTGTTGACGCAAGCGCTCAAACTCAGCGCTCAGGTTGTCGGTCGGGTCCGCATCGACGTCGTTAAGGCCAAACAGTTTATTGACCAGGTTGGCGGTGCCTAGGCACGAGCTGATGTCGGCGGCATCGGGGTGGTCGTCAGCATTGCCAATGGCCAATCCGGCCTTGCCGATCGGCAGGTGGGCCTGCTTCCATGCGAGTGGGACGTCGACTTAGGCGGAGAGTATGGCCTCGATTGCCATCTGCTAATTCTGGTCGACGGTCTGCAGCTCGTCGCGGATACGGTCCTGGTGCACGGTGCGGAGCAGGTGGTTGATCTTGGACGAATTGGCGTTGCCACGCAAGATGATCATCTCAATCTGCGGGTCGTTGATGTATGGGATGCAATTGATGATCGATTGGATGTTGTCGATCTTGGTCTTGATGAAGTCTTGCACATACAGGTCGGGGCCGATCGGGCATCCGAGCGTCTTCTGGCGGTCGTTGAACGTCTTGAACTTTATTGACGCTAGGAAAAGGCATCGTAGGACGATCGCGTCGGCGTCGCTGGTGATCGATGACTTGTGCAGTTGGAGGTGGAGGTCGTGCTTAGGTCCGTCGTCGACGAACATCTCGACGGTTCGGCTCGTGTCATTGAGCGTGCTGACAGTTTTACCATCGTCAAGGTACCACGCATTCAACTTCAGGTCGGGGATGATGTTGTGCACGTTGAGGAGGAAGGTGTGCAGGGTCAACGAGAATAAGAGGTTGGCCAGTGGGTCACCCTGGTCGACGCCGGATGTTAGCGAGAACACGTGATCCTCGTAATATAGACGGCCCGCCTACAAGTAAACAATGGCGACGAACCGCGCCATGCCCGACAACTTGTCGACAATCGAATCAATGGCGGTCTAGCGCAAGCAGCGTCCGTAGGTGTTCTGCAGGTCCAGGTCGACCTCGGCATGCATTTCACGGTTGATGGTGTCACACAGCATGTTGGTGGCGTGCATGATCACCTCGGCCTTGCCGGCGACACCTGCGCCTAGCTGGAATGGGTTCAACAGCTCGGTGATTGCGACGCACTCCTTGTCCAGTAGGCACTTGCGGACGATGCGCTGGTCTAGCTAAAAAAAAAAACCTATATTGAGGAGATAAACTGGACAGTAACAACGATGCCCCGTGCAAGAAAATTACGATTTTAGGAAAAGAAATAACGGAAATAGACTAAGAAGAAAAACCTAAAACCCAAAAAAAAAAAAAAGTTGGAATGGTAGGCCTACTAAGTAGCTCGACGAAAGAGAAGGCAAGGGAGGGGTACCAGGTGAAACGCGGGGTGGGGGGCGATGGCGGGCCCGCGTTGTAGCACCGTTGCTCCTCCTCCTTTTCCCCACTTTGGCGCTCCTCCTCTCCCACCTACAGCATTATTGTTGTTGCTGCTTTTCTTCTTCCATAACTGCTCTGCATTTCTTCTCTTCCCTGTTATGTCTCTTCGTTCAGTTGCATAGCGATGCACCATTGTTGTAATAGTCTAGCAGTTGTTCGACAACAGCAATGGAGCTCTTGCAACAGACTTTCCGCTTGCCACTTCTGCTGTTCCTCATCGTAACAACAGCATTGTCGTACCTTCAAGTTCGATCTCTCAAGCTCCAATCAATGACCATGTCCTGTTTTTGAAATCTCGTCCCCTATGTGACGAAACAGGGGGTTTGGGTATCGTCTTTGCTTGACTTTATGGATAACTTTAATATATTGCAAAATATTTCAAAAGATTCTTCAATTCCCTTCAAAAAAATCTCTTTGAGAAAAATATTTTTGAAAAAATCAGCATTTCTAACAATTAATATAATTTGTTCTGAAGTAACATCAAATTAAATGAAAGTATGTTTCAAGTGACATTAATTTGTTTTATAATGTTTATAAGAAATCATTTGAATTTTTGAAAATTTTGGGTCATTAATAAAACATGGCCCACATTAGATAAATTTTACTATTTTCATTTTTATAAGTGAAAAAAATAGATATTTAAGAAACCTATATAAGATTTGGAACAAATTGTTTTCATTTGACATAAGAAAAAAAGGTGAAATGTAAAACATGTTGTCGAAAAAGTGAAGAATAAAATGAATTTGGAAGTCTTTGAAATGAGTCCTTGGGGTTCAAATGTGGTACGCCAATCATGCTTGGACTTGTTCCACAATTATATAATGGATTTTTGTTGTTATTTTCAATTTACTTATTCCAATTTTAACAAGGATGTTCACTTTATCTTCTTACACCACTATGCATAATTTAGTTTTTACATGTCCTACTTTTGTTACATTTTCGTACTTTTGTTTTTATGGTTGATTATTTTTATGAACTATTTAAGTTCAAGTTTTTGATAATTATTTTTGTTCATTTTTTTAGTAATATTTTTGTGAAAATTGCTAATTTATTAGTCTTTTTAAAGTGAAAATAATGTTAATGACATTGAGACATGTGAAATTTACATGAATGATGCAACAATGGAAGAAAGGTTTGAAAATAATCTTATTATAAAAACTAAAACAAGTAGAAATTTAGAAAATGAAAAAAAAAATTGAAAACCAATGAAAAAAGTCGCATGTTCAATGAAAATTGCAAAATTGCATAGAATTTTTTTTAATGTTAGGTCTTTTATTGTGTAAAGAATAACAAAGATGTTGATTTTGAACATGTTCAAATTATGCATTGTCTCATTTAGTATAATAGTTTGGTCAATCCTCCAATCCAAAAACACAAGCAGGAAAGGACTGAGTTCTATTATACTATAAAACAAATGAAATAACATCTTTGAAATAAGTGAATAATTTTATGAGAGGAACAAAACAAAGGCAACTAACCAAAAAAGAAAAGGCCAAATGTGTCAAGTAGGGACATATTTAAAAGTTTGTTATGAAAGATTCCTTCAAAAAGGATATGCAATATGATGTGCAACATAAAAAATTCTTTTAACATAGATGTTTCATTGTTTATCTATGGAACAAAGCTGAAATCTATTTCATTCTTTAATGCATTCTTTTCACAAAATACAATTTTTAAAAAACTCAAATTATTTAAATTAACTCCAAAATAAATTGTATCCAATCTATTCTTAAATATTTTTATTATTTTCGTACTTTGACATAATTCTAATTGCAATCACATGCAACAAATTATCCACTAGATAATAATTTAAGAAAATTAATATTATCAAATTAAATCCTTTGCACTCCTTCTTTTTTCTTTTTTAAAAAATTGTCCTTTTGGGTGCCTTGAATATGAATTTGCTCATACTTGTAACTTGATATAATTGTTGATGCAGAACTGAAAAATTCTAGAAGCTCCCCCCATTATGTTAAATTTACAACCACCTTTTAATTTTAAGGATATTGCTTTGCATTTATTAACACATTTATTGCAAATTTATGAACATTGTACAATTTCTTGAGCACTAAATATTTATGAAAAAATAAGGGGATCAAATAAAAGATGTTTTTGTGATTTTTCAATTTAAAAAAAAAATCAACTACCAAAAAGGGCCTATTTATCAAGAAATAAAAACACTAAGATCTCATTTATAAATAAGTAGTCAAACAATACCCTTTGAACGCAAAGGCTGTACCCAACAAAAAGTGACCTTTCCCAACACCCAAAACCACACCATGTTATGGAATCTAATGAATGGGCCCTGGCAATTGAAACAACTAGCTATTTGAGCATATGAGTGACCATAGTTTTAGTAAAGGGAGTGTGCAAATTTGTCTCCCTTTTGTACCATGATGGTAACACAAATAACTTTTTATTAATTTCAGCTTTTTCTTATATCAATTTACAGAGTAAAATACAAACTTAACAACAGTAGAAACCAAGGAAAGGAAACCAAACACAAAGAGAGTACCGTAATATATAGTCAATCTTATAAACCAAACGATACTAATACATGCAAGGTCAAGTCTAGCTTTGCAGTGACGATATATCAACACTGCCTACACGGACTTGCATCGACTCCAGACAGGCACAAGTGTTGTCCAATGATCTGAGATCAAAATACTTAATTTATCAACCATTTATACACTAGGGTGTCCATTGGGCAATTGCTGCATTGATGCGCAACTGAACTTCTTTAGTAGCAGTACAACGAGCCTATTGGCCTCATACTAGACCACTCACATCAACTTTAATCTTGTGTCTGTCCGCTTCTGTCAAGTTATCCTGAAAGTTGGCACGATTAAGAAGATCATCAGTGGCGTCTTGAATAGCTCCTCATGTGTTGGGGTGACAGACCGGTCTCCTCGATTTCACAAAAGCGTATGCAATCATTCAACTGAAATTGCACAAACATTTTGTTATATGGTCAAACATTCTATTAAAATCCCATGAGGAGTATCTATTGAAGGAGCATCTTCATTGTGGCGCTCTTCTTTGGTTGCAAATTTATGATCTCGAGTACTCAGACGATATACGACAAGTGATCACTCTTAAAAAATTGGCTGAGCGCACTGAACTTATATAATATACACCCTCTGGCCTGAGGAAGCAAGCCTATTGCATAGTCGTAAAGTTTAAATTTTAAACCGTGATCAAGGGTCTCACAAACAGATGACATGAAGTCAGTGACACAATCAGTAATTGTAGCACCAATGTAAAGAGATTAGCGGAAGAGTGACATTTGCAAGGAGCATGCAAGGTGCTAAATCAAAACTCACATTCATGCCCTTAATCCAGTAGTAGTAGGCAACGGCAACTGAGGGTGACCGACCGACACCTGCAGTGCAATGTAGATGCACCTTCTTTCTACGGACTTCGATCAGATTATCGAGCACTCCCACTGCCTTAGGCAGGTATGTCCTCAAATCCCCGGGACTACCATCTGTGATCTGACATCCATTACTGCATGCTCAGTTACCAAGACCTACGAAAAAAGAACCATCAAACTCAAGAGCTGCATTCTAATCATGCGAGCACATCTACTTAATACATCTATGTTTGGTTGTAGTAGTGCCTTTTGTTGAGAAAACATACTGGTACGTGATCCTACAAGATGCTCAACGTTCTACATTCGGCCTCTACCGATGTCAACGTTGTGCGCTCCAAAATCCTGGTCCTGCTGCAAGTTCAGAATTGCCGTTACATGTTCGTCCGTTGAGAGTTTGTAAATGTCCTCCCCGGTCTTTGGGCAGGACCCCACAATAAGGTTGTCATCAGTGGTGTTATAATCTGCAAAGATGTGCTCCATGTTTCAGAATTTGAAGCCAATGCACTTTCAACCGATGGCACTGGTATGATTCAACTGTACCGAGAATTTCTCAAGTCTTAAGATTCAAATTAACCTGAAGTGAATTCATGAGAGATGAACCCAAAAAGATAGTTATAGATATTTCAGATCCGGCAACTCATAGAACAGCAACCAATCAGCAAGGCTGATGCAAGATCAATCCTAAGGAAAAGAGAAA
Organism: Sphagnum contortum; assembly: GCA_963920785.1. Lineage (NCBI taxonomy): Eukaryota > Viridiplantae > Streptophyta > Sphagnopsida > Sphagnales > Sphagnaceae > Sphagnum > Sphagnum contortum. Next base: position 5,844,262 of record OY987291.1, on the reverse strand, counting down.
AATGAATTGCGTCCAAAGGTTTGAGAAACAGCAAGCAACAGTCGTTTTGCATGTTCAGGGAGATTCAACAACGTCAACACTTATCATGACACTGACTTCATCAGTTCCTGGCAATGAACGGAGCAGACTGATGTCAAACATTACCCAACATATTGAGAATTGAAATATGGAAAAACTCGAAAAACAAATTAGCAGCAAGAAAACACTAGAGAGAAGAGTGATGAAGATGTCCGTGCCTAGGTTTGCTCTGCACGTCCCACGTTCCAGTGTCTTTTCAGTGCCGGAAAATTGCTAGATTTCGTCCATGAAGTGGATCTGGCGACCATTACACGTAAATTTTGAGATTGTTTTTGAGGCAAAATCACCAGATGGCTAGAAAGCGGGCCCCCTCTTGCCACGAATTCCCTGCATAGTGGAACACTGTTTTGTGGTACTGTAATTATGCCTTGTAGGGGTGTACTGGCATGTGTTTTTAGCTGCCACGTGAGACACACAGTCGCCATTTGGACTACTTGTCAGAATCCTCTTGAAAAAAAGATACCGCTCCCACCCAACTTCCTTTCTCATTTGTTGAAGAAATATGGATTCACAACAATTGTAATTAAAGACCAAAGCCAAACGAACAACGGAACCTGCAAAAGGGATATTCGTAAGCTGTTGTCTACACAAGGATCACGTGTAACTGAGGAAAAGGGGATCCAAGATAAATGAAACTGACTCCGCGAGGTAGAAAGATTCGTCGTTGAATTTGGGGTACACCGTACGCTGCGGCGTGATACTCTCTTTTGTGATGCCAAAAGTCAACAAAGTGCGTTTTGTGAGCAATGGGCGGTACCGTCAGATATTTAGCCCAATTGCAGACGAATGATCACGGGAATCTGGTTACAGGTGATCATTCTCAAATCTGTGGCCGGTGGAGATCAGTGATTTCATTTGTATTCTCAGATTCAAAAGAAGCAGAAGACCTTCTAAAAGGAGAGTCCAGAGCATCGAAATCTGAGCGATAAGTACAGGAATATGGATATAGTATATCGAAAATGTCAGCTTTGTTATCCACAAACTCTTCATCATCCAGGCATTAGTCACCTAAGGTTCCGTGAATTTCTTTTAGTAAGTACTGAGGACAACCTTCAAGTAGCTCCTGAATTATATGGGCATGTTGCCATCAACTCCAGCAAGAGAATCAATTGAACAAAAAAACTATTTTTATCGCACCCGCCTGCTGAAGAATCTCAGGGACTATGATTCCTCTTTGCTGTCAACGGTAGATAAGCATTGACGCTATTTAATAAAACATTTCCATAGTTGCAACACCAACAATTCTAGAGAGAATAAGAAGGGACGGTACAATATCAAGTGACAGGGTGCCACGGCCCAAGAATCTTTAGCATGCAACAAGCAGCACCAGACTAATAGATGCCTCCAAAATTACATGATAGTTTGGAATCATCAGATCATCACATTCATCACGAATGGCAGGGTCTAGTGACCATTCCTCCCCAATTGAATTTTCCAGTTCTACAAAACAGGAGTAGGTAAATGTGCAATAATCTGCTCAAAGTTTTGAACAAACAGTTCTAGGAATATAAATGTATTATGGCCTGAGTTTTTTTTATCACATTGCCACTGTCAAGACTGAACAAGCAACAGGAAAACTTTGAGGGAAAAGACGGTGGTCGTTAAGGATGGGTGGAGCCATGCAGCAGGTGGATGGAAAACTAGTGATTAAAGAGTAAGAAGGTTCTAGAGCAAACATGAACCCCAAGGGCATAAGAGAATGTCCGGGAACAAGTCCGAGGCCCTTATGGGTGAATGGTAACGTCCATGGTAACACCCCTTGAGTGGGATGTTCATAGTTTTAACATTTGCAAAGTATACATTCTCTATAGGAGTCCTCCCCAATCCAATAAATGTATTCAATTGCTAAATAGTGCTATCCAATCTCTCATGTAGGATCTTTAACCTAAGTTCCCTTGAGGTTGATAACATGCTTCAATGTGCCCAGTGATAACCTGCTTTACAAGTGAAACCCTTCAGTTGGTGCTTTGATACTTTGATTTGTATAAGATTATACTTGGTGAATTGGTATTTTAATGAAGATTTCATTGTGGAATGGGGTGAAGCTGTTCTTTGTATTTGTTAGTTCTACCTTGATTTTCTCATTCCACATTACTCCCTGGAAATATTAAGAACTCATAGGTGAGTTGTGAATGGTCTTGTTGATGGTTGATTCAAGGAGACAGCCAAGGCCTGTTGTGGGGCAGGCATAGTGAGCACATTTGGCCAGGACAATTAATTGAAGATTGGGCTATGTCTAATATTCAATAACTTATATGCATGCACCTTGTCCAGTAAAACAAAAGATTGCACTAAGTTCAACTCCATCACAAATAGGCTAATTTTCACAATAGCTGCCAATTATTAAACTATGTTTTCTAGTAGGTGTTCTTGTGTGACTAACACTAATTTTGAGGTAATAGGGGAAAAGTGAACTATTAAGATATTATCTATAGACTATATCTCATTCATTCATTAATAACTACCTCATTTTTTTTTGTTGATAATTACTTTTCTCTTTTACCTTACACCACCATGGATATAATGTTTAATATAATTTAAATTATATTTTAAATTGATATAAGTAATATCGAAATATTGAAAAGCAAATGGGAACATGATAAAGAAAAATAAAAGGTTGAATGTCAAGCTTTTATTTATACTTGGACTGGGATCACACTACGAACTTTTCTTTCCCAGGGGGCCATATTCCCCTCTTTTAGGGCTTACTAGTCGCCACATCTCATTGACAGTTACTGCCTGCTTGTAAGAGCATCTTTGCCTAGTGGCCACAACACAATCTCCGTGTGAGGAGCATCAAAGCCCCTACCTAGCATTGGGTTTTTGATTCCAAGCACAAGGCTTGGATCAGGGATTTTGATTTCAAGCACAAGGTTTGATTTCACACACACTTGGAACTAAAACTGGGAATTGTAACTTTGGAATTGGATGTGAAAGCACTTTAATATTCTTATAATTTGAAATTTTATAAACATGCTTGAATTTCATGGGGTCTAAATCAGTGTTGGTTGGTTATTGCTTTTTAGTACAATTCACTGAGTAGATTATTAAAAGAATTCTAAAACCTTAGACCTTTGGTTATCAATTTCACGTTGAAAATAATAACCCAATTTGTCAATTTACCTTTTTTTTTTTTTGGGGTAGTAACCTTCAATTATGCATGAGAGTTAGATGTCAAATACTTTTTTCAATATTGTTGATTATAATGTCAGTTATCACCCGGTTATTAGATTTTTACTTCTTTTTTTTTTTTCTTTTCATTTGTATCATTAAAATTTAGCATTTTAGTATTGATAACCTACATGGATGACACTTGGGTCATCTAAGTAGATTTTGGAAATTCAATATTCGGCAAATAAGGTACTAACCAAGTTTCAAAAACATTAATAATTGACTAGTAAGTTATTAATACCTAGACTTGAGTGGCTACCCGAGTCAAAAATCAATTACTAACCAATATTGATTTAAACCAATGTTGTGAAGGTATCTTGTTTGAAGGGTAAAAGCCAATGATTTAGAGTCTTGTTCTTGGAACTTTGAGTTGAATTGACATCAACTTGTTGGAACTTGCACATGAACCTAACCACGGAAAATATGTTTTGCTAGATTTGGATTGGGAATTAGAATTGTGAAAAATAAAAGTTGAAAACAATGTAAGAATATATATGTGTAGTGTGCATGTAAATCACAAGTAGGTTGAAAACCAAAATTATGTATGTTTATTACATAGTTATGGAAATTTATGTTGTTGTTTGCATAAATATTTCTCACCTTTTTATTGTTGTTGTATAACTAATATGCCACACCATTCTCTTACCATGAACTTCACATAAATTACATGAAAACCTTTCAAAACAAAAATCTTGTTTCCCTTCACAATTTTATTCCATGAAACTTTACATTCATACAATAACTTATTTATATCAAATGAAGGTGTTTTCAAAGGTCACAAACATTATCTTATATACTAATCAAAAGGAAACTAAATAAGTAATTTTCTAAAGTTTACACATCACACAGTTCCTCATGTGATTTCACATGCATAATAAAATGACAAAAAAATTTCACATAAATTATCATGTGAAAGTCAATGCACCTTAATGCATGCCAAAGACTTTTCATATGAATTATTATGTGAAAATCAAACATCATGACCAAAAGCATAATTAAATTATGAAACCTTACCAACAAGTGAATCACCAAAGTTACCTATTAAATAATTACATAGGGTTTAGTTTAACTACATCAAATTACATGCACATGAAATGAGACCTAATTAATAAACCAGGTCTAGAGGTTCTTGAATTGAAAAAAAATGATAAATCGGAATTGGAGCATTCAAATTTTGGAAGAACTTAGTTCAAAATTGTTCATGAAAAATGGTCACATAAATATTAAAATGTCTGAACTAAACTAGAGATTCTGTCAAAAGGTAGATCAACACAACATTGGTTTAAACCTCATGATGGGAATCAAAACCCACACGCTTGAATCAAAACCTCCATGTTAAGGGTTGGGGCTTTGAAATTCAAAAACAAACCCCCAATCAAAACAAATAGCATAAAGCCCTAAAAGAAACCCTAGAAATGGGAGTCACAAATCCAAACAAATATAGTGAGAAACCATCAACAAAACCCCAAAGCAATGTAGTGAAACGAAAATCACAATCCAAAAATTAAACTAACATAACCAAGCTTCACAAAAGCCTAGACCAACCTCATGGCAAATGTCACGGGTTTGCATTTGAAAAAAGAGAAAGAAAAGTGAGGTCCAATGCACCTTTATATTCCTATATATTTTTAAATGCCTTAAGTTGAACCTAATCCAATGTGGGTGAACCTCCCTAAACCCTAACACCCAAAAAATGGGCTTCCAACCCCTCCTCTGGAAAATAGTCAAGAAATATATAGTTTTTGACAACCTCCCTGCCTCCTCCCCAACCCTCCAACATCCCAAAAAAAACACTAGAACCCACCCCCCTATCCCCCCAAAAAATGGTTAGAATTGGACTCACAGATGTGGAATTAGTCTAAGGATGGGATATTTCTAATATTTCAAAGCATTTTAAAATGGACTTGGGGGTGTTTACCATGGTACCAATGAACACATTGCAATAATCATTTTCACCTAGGTTACACCCAAAGGGGTATTTTATGCATTAGTATTTCATAAGTTTTTTGGAGAAACTGATGCTTTAGTTTCCACTCACAAAACGACAACAAAGAAAAGCATTTGCTTAGGTATGAAAGAGGGTATTATTCTTGGTCATGACGGTTGGTGCAGATGGTGGGTGGACTAGGGGGAGGTTGTGCATTTGGGGCAAGGAAAACATGTAAAGGCTTTGCAGGAATAATGGTCTAGTTGTGGTGGAGCTGAGCACAAACTTGATTCCCGTAAAGACTATGGCCAAGGGTTTTTCCAAGCATAAAAGACTCATAACCATTGGTTGCACCCCATGGAATCCGTAGAATGATCAATATGTATCACAATGGTAAGATTAGTGTTATACTTTACATTGTGCACTATGAAGTCCTTTCGTGTAAATGTTCTAAGAATTGCTTCAGGAGATAACAAGGGGATGGTATAGTTGCAGGATTTGAGAAAAATGGAAGTCTAAAAATAAAAGAATGTGAAAATTAACCCCCATACCTTCAACAACCCTTGCATTTTATGTTTTTCACATAAGAACAAAAATTACTATTTTTATTTTCACATACCAAAATCAATTTTTGGCAAGTGTTCAACTTAATTATGTGCCACAACTTTTTATGCTCAAAGCTTTGGGATTGAAAACATGTCCAAATAAGGTCAATGTTTATCACATTTTTTGTGTTAGTATTTGATCATTAAGATAAAAGATACATTTTTACAAAAATAAAATATGATTCTTACCTTTCTACACCAATGGAGTCAAGTACCTTTAGTAGATCTCATCTTTCTACTATTTTATTTAAATAATTAGTAAAATCACTTCAAACAAGATCAATAATATAACATCATCACAAGAACAACCTTCACCACAAAATCTTGTGGTGCCTTTCAATCTTCAAAATTAACTTGCAACAATTATTCAACTATTAAAACTAATTTGAAATCAACAAAAAAAGAAGAAGATATTGACTTGGCTAACAAATTATCTACATGCTTAGGCAAAGGGACCTTATGTACATGCCCAAAGAGGCCTACAATTCACATCCATCCAATGATATGCCAAAAATCATCATACAACATATATGCATTTTTCATATTTTGCTATGCATGTGGTTATGGTGGATTTGTTTTAATTGTGGTGACAAACTATTTAGTATAATTATATTCTACAAGTGCCAACATTTAATTTTTTTTGTCCATTATGTTTGGTAATAAAGATAACAAAAGTTTAGAATTTGGCATTATATTAAAACAATGAAATTATTGTGCTTTAAAATTTCATTCAAATTATTGGCATGGCCTCTAGTTATATCTTAGAACTTTGGGCAATAATAATTAATTTGTTTTAGGTATGACAATATGTCCTAATGTTGTGCATGTAGATGGTAAATCCCATAATGAAACTTGTTTACACTACATGTAAGTGTAAATGTAAAATCATACACATATGGTTTTACATGACCATGTAAAACATGGTGAAAGCACATTAAGGGTGAACCACTTTTGTTGTCTTTGCACTTCGGTCGGGAATCATGGGAAGTTTCTATCCCATCCTCCCTGCTTTTGGGCTTATTAACTGCCGCACCCCAATGACAGTTACCACCTCTTTATAAGAACATCTTTTCCTAGTGGCCATTGCAGATTGTCCGATGATATATGGAGGTAGAGGAATGGAATCGTTTATCTCCTCCATGTGATGTCGTTGCGGTGAGAAGTCTAAACGTAGAGGTAGAGGAATGGAATCATTTATCTCCTCCATGTGATGTCGTTGCGGTGAGAAGTCTAAACGTAGAGGTAGAGGAATGGAATCCTTTATCTCCTCCATGTGATGTCGTTGCGGTGAGAAGTCTAAACGTAGAGGTAGAGGAATGGAATCCTTTATCTCCTCCATGTGATGTCGTTGCGGTGAGAAGTCTAAACGTAGAGGTAGAGGAATGGAATCCTTTATCTCCTCCATGTGATGTCCTTGCGATGAGAAGTCTAAACGTTCGAAAGGTTATGGCCCGCTTCCTTGTGTTGAGCTTTTCTGTGCCATAAAGCACCAGCTGAACATCTCTAGTGGATGCCAAGAGCACGTTATCTGATCTAATTGCAGTTTTTCCTCAGCAACAAGAGTGGGCCTTACATTTTTTTCAGGAAAATATGAAAAAACAATTTTGTCTGTGCCTTTCATGTCAGGTAAAGACCCTTTCAGCATGGTGTTCCTGGATTGGCCTGCTCCAAGGGCTTAAACCTACTTACTCTTTATTTTGCAGCCAATCTTCATCACAAAGGATTTTTGTTCTTAGGTGAAAGTTTGCTATTGCAGGGACATTTTTTCGAACGGTGACAATAAAGTGTTTTCAGGTGTTCTAGTAGCCACATTTTCATAACCTCTTTTTGGAAAATTGTCAGATTTTTGTACAAAATTCCAAAAGTTCCAATGCTTAGCAAATAATATGGAAAGCTTTTCTAATATTAATATTTCATTTTTTAAAGCCATATTTGGGTTAAATTTTTTTATGGAAGATTGCCACCATCTACATTACAAAATTGAAACAAATGAAATGGTTTTAGTGTGTTCTTTTGTGAACCACATTTTAATTATTTGGAATCATGTTTGAAAGCCACATGTGAACCAATACCCACAATTGTATTTTAACTTTTTGCAAGGGTCTTTTAGTAGTGATGTTTTGGGCAAACTTTTGCAATTTTGAACATAAAAAATATGATTTCAGCACATACAAGGGATTTTTGTCAAAAAATGGCCATAATTTACCAAAAATTTGGCTAAATCTTCTTCTGGACAATCACCAGTTTAGCTGCATAACAAAATTGGAAAAGAAAGAAAAACTGCCTCTTAGTGCCTATAATATAAATTTGTCTTGGAAAATGTTGAACATGTGTGACTTAGAGACCCAGACATTGTCCCAGGAGTGGGTACTTATTGTGTCAACTAGCAACCCAAAACATTGGGGTGGTATGGTACTTGTGTCGTTGCTAGCTCACCCATACCTACCTATCCATTTTTGACTTGGGGAACAAAATCATCAGGCCTGAAAACACTACATAACCCCTAATGACCATTGTCTGGGCGTTAGCACCAGTGTTGGGTGGGTATGTACAAGGGCATACAAAAGGGTATGTCCAACCTTGACCGATAGGCAACGATTCACCAGAAAAACAAGTAGACTGACCTTGGCGACCATGTCCTCTTACATACACATATGATGCCCTTGCACAAGCGGGCCTTCATTTTTGTGAAACCCGGCAAATGCACATGCTTGGGGGGCTTTAGGGGTTTTTAATATGGACAAGGCATTGACACTTTTAAGGTTTCAAAAGATTAGGGGTGATAGAACTTTTCAAGTTTCGAATGACTAGGGTGCATAATGTGTAGAACTTTTAGGGTTTCATCTTTCAGAAGATGGAGGTGATGTGCAAGTTTGGAAAGTGCAAAGGAGTCAATGATGCAATGGTAAAGCTTGAAGCACTGACGTCGCGTGATTTGATAGTTGAGCATAGTCGTTGCTCTTCACTTTGTATTGATGTTTGTATGTACACCTAAATCAAGTGGAAATGAAAAACGTTGAACTTTACAAGTCTAGTAAGAAACCTTTTACAAATTCATTATTGTTTGTTTCGTGATTTAGTGTTTTGTGTGTGGTGCACATTGTTTTATGTTTGGTGCATGGTGTTTTGAGTTTTATGTTCGGTGCACCATGTTTTGAGTTCTGAGCTTGGTGCACAATGTTTTGTACTTGGATCACAATGTCTTAAGCTCATATAGTGTTTCAAATGTTTCAATGTTCTATGGGCTTGCCAGATTATTAATTTGGTGTTTTGTAATCTGCTAGGTTAGGTTTTCGCCTTTTGGCATTAACTACTCTATGTTTTATTTGTTTAAATGTTTTGTATATTGTTGTAATGGTATATTTGTTTACCGGTTTGAGGGGATTAGAGTCACAAGGTTCATCTATGTCAGTCACTTAATGTTCATTTCCGTCTATTGATGCTCATGTTGGTGAGGTTGGGATTGGGAGTGATCACAACGATGGCTTTCAATCTAAGTCTATGAATGAACTGGATGTTAAAAGGGAGTTAATTAAAGAAGAGGTGCTACAAGTTGAAACTGATGTTCAACAACAATGATTCCTTTTGTAGTCGGAAGCAAATAAAAAATTGGTTTATTTGGCACATAACTATAAGTATGTGGGCCTTCTTTAGATTTAATGTTTTTTATGCAATTGTTGATGTTTCAAAGTCTCAAAGCACATTGTTTGTTGTTTGCCATAATGTTTAGTAAGAAGATTTTGTGTAAAATAATATTTGACACTATAAAAGTCTAGTCACTTGTAAAAAAATGCATGGGACAACAACAATGATCAAGTTTGTTTCTATAGAACATTTTGATAGGTTGAACCTATACCACAACAAAAGACTTGTTGTTCATGTCACTATTGTAATTAATGTTTGGTAATTTTCCAAGAAATGGAAAATTCGAACATCCCATTCCGTTGTTAGTTTTTTCAACTTTGGAATCCATTACAAGAAGTCTAACCTTGTTTAATAGTATTTTTGGAAGATTTATGTTTATACATTGCCAAAAGCTACCACCCTTTCAGCTCCATTGAAAACATTTAGCTTAGGAATCTAGTTTTTCGTCAACGTAGTGATCCAACCCTAACATTTAGTTTGTAGCTAAGTGTGAAATCCAAGGGCCCATGAGCTTAAGAGTGTGTTTAGGTGTGAAACAAACTCTCACAAATGGGGGAAAATGCAAGGGTTGAAGCCCAATGACTCCCAAGTGCACTCTCATTTTGGGAGTTGTACCTACGCTAAAGTCGTGAACATTTAGAGCCTTTGTTGGAAAGGAAAATAAATAAATAATTGGACCCCCATGATACCATTAACAAGGTCTTGAAGCATAGATGGTTAAAATGTCCTTGCATTGTTCATTTAAACCTAATTTACATGAGTTATGATCAAAAGAAGGGCGAGAGTCAAATTGGGAATTTGATTCCTGACCACAAACCCTTTGAAAGCAGGGGTCAAACGAGGTCCAATTGGAATGTGCTATACACCAATGAAAAGATAATTTCAAGGGCTATAATATATTGCCTTTGTACTCGCATAAGGGTTTTGATTTAAAAAAGATATAAAAATTGACAAATGCTCGATGACTACAATTTTATGGAGGTTATTTTTATAGTTTTTACACTTAAAATGTGCAAAAGATATTAAAATTTTGAATCATATTTTGTCATTAAAAATTCAACTAAATTAAAAAAAATTGGGTTTTGAAAGGAGAAATTAGTTGGGTACTGAATTCACATTCGGGCCCAATGGTACAAGCCACATTCATGAACATGAAAGAATAAGAATGAAAAATGAACATAATGCATCCATCACAAACTCCTTAATTACTGAACAAGAGTACATGATCGATTCCTTTGATTTCATTTAGTCCCAATAATAAGGATACAAAGGATGTATTGATCATTAATTAACTTGAAGCTTATCATGTTATGTCACTTATTAATTTTTAAATCATCCATGAAATTCCATACAATTTAACATTTTCTTTGTGACAATTTTAATTTTTTAAATTTTAAATTTTTTTTAGGACAAATATGATTTTGAGGCGATTGACTTTCATTTGTGCCAATGCTTTCAAAGCCCAAAATAGTTTAGAAAAAAATCATTTTACTCATTTAACCGCTTATTTAAGTTCAAAACAAGTTCCTATGTCAAAAATCTTGATGTGTAATGCAACAACATATAAGTGAACTATCTCATTTGTCATTGCTTACACATTTACCCAATTGTTACCCTAGGCCGGCCACAATAAATAGACGACATTTAGATGGCAGAATCCGCTTGGTGCATAATGGCAAGGGGAGGGGGGGGTTGATTCCGCACAATTAAAAAAGTCAAATAAAATACGTATTAAGACGGTGAAGGGACAAAAAGAAAAAAGAAAAAAGAAACCCCCTTGGTGTATTTTTATTATGGATGTAAAAAGCCTATGCTCTCATAACCATAAGAAGAAATGCCTTTATGGTTGCGAGAAATTAATTAAAAGACAGTTGCCGGATTGATTTTTATTTTTTTTCTTTTCCCCAGTGTATTTAGCAAGGCACATAATCAGGCGTAATTCTCCCTACTACTCACTCTTGGGTAGGCATTCCGAAAACACATAATGCCCACCACTCCTGCAGATTGTCAACAATAATGTCCACTCTAGTGAACATCCCGGGTTTTCCAAAATGTCCACTTTCATTTTTTCGTGGATTTTATAACAACCAACAAATGAAAAATTGTTAACAAACAAGTGAGATATTGGGTCAAGTGAAAAATTAAAGGTGAAATGTTTTCAAAAGAATTCTTTCTCGCAATGCACAAGAAAGATTGGCATCACAGGCTATTGTTATTAACATAAAGAATGTTAATAAAGTTATAGTCATTAATAAAAGCTAAATTGGAAATAGTTTGTGTGGATTATTACATCAAATTATATCAACAACCACTTACATCTAAAACTATTCAAATAACAAAGATCATCCTAGAGCACATTCCTTGATCTTTCAATGAGCAAACTCATGATTATTTACAAACTCTTTCTTTGAATGATGTGTGGAAATAGGTGGTAGATGCAATGGCCATTGACAAGAGCCTTGACCCATAGGGAGTGGTCATTGAATTCTATTGAAAGTTTTGGTGTTTACTAGGTGATCAATACATGACCATTGTGATTCAAGAATCTTTTTAAAAATGAAGTTTATCTCATGAGATGAATTAGAGTAAGATAATTTTCCTACTTACAAGGGGGTGAATGAGAGGTGAGTGACAATTAGAGGTCAATTATTCTCTTGAACACTTCCTCCAAAATAATCATGAAGGGATGAAAACACACTAAGATTTATTTCCCATGAAATTATTCCATTTTAGATTTTCATTCATTATATCAGTCACCTTTTTTTTTTTTGACATCTATGGATATAGGTTATTCTGCATTATAAACATTTTAATATGCTGACACCCAAAGGTCATACAACATCACTTTTACCCCTGCTCCTGGATGTGATCATCAAGTCTAAAGCTTCTATTTGCTAGCATGAAAGCCAATCTGCAACCTACCCAATTTTCAGGGTCGTGCCCACCGGAGCCATACCATCGTTGTGGAAACTCTCGATGCCTTTGTCAAGGCAGCCTTGTCGGTAGGATCTATCAAAGGGATGACCCTTCCAACGGGTGTCGATTAGCACGTTCTGCAAGTTGTTCAAGTTGTTTATTTTCTTTTCCTAAATTAAAAAAATGATCTCCGCTGTGGCTGCTGCTTGTCATTGTCTAGTCTCGGTGGAGGGTGTGTTCTGCTTTTGTTTTTTTGATGGAATAAAACTTCCATTTGACTCAAAAAAAAGAAAACTTGTGGCCATTGCTGGCTGCCTTTGCCTTGGCTTTCAACTTCTTTCACCAGCTGCATGCGAACCTCCCTGCACTATCGTCACCAATCGTCACTCATTGTGCTCACTTGTAAACTCGATTCTAAGTTTGCCATCCTTTTTTGAAGGGGAATAAAAATCGTCAATTTCTTATTTTCGGACACATACCTATGGATAACATCAATCTTGGACTTTACGTACTAACCACCGTAGTAGTAACTTGGGCAGATCCAGCATATGCCTGCTGAATAATCAATTACTTTTGTAGATTCAAATAGAGTTATCGGTGAAGTCATGCCCTGTTGGGCCTGAGTTGCACCCCTCATTTGATGCTTCATCCCCTAAAGTCATGAAATTTTATTAAATCGGGGTATGAAATACTGAGACTCGGGATTAAATGCACCAGGTTCAAGAACTTTTATAGCTACAGTATACATAGGAGTGCAGCAGCAGTGATCGGTTGAAAGCGTTTGGGAAAATTAAAGACAGGGCAAACTCAGTTTGCCACCAAATTTGCTGGTAAACTGAGTTTTTCATGCCCCGTTGAAGCGCAGTTTTTTCCTGTTTTTGAAATCTCGTCCCCTATGTGACGAAACAGGGGGTTTGGGCGCCGTCTTTGCCTGACTTTACGGATAACTTTAATATATTGCAAAATATTCCAAAAGATCCTTCAATTCCCTTCAAACAAAATCTCTTTGAGAAAAGTATTTTTGAAAAAATCAACATTTCTAACAATTAATATAATTTGTTCTGAAGTAGCATCAAATTAAATGAAAGTATGTTTCAAGTGACATTAACTTGTTCTATATCGTTTATAAGAATCTACTTCTAAAAAAATTAAAAACAAATATATATATATATTTGAAACCAATTGAAAAATATATGTTCAAACCTACATTTTGGTTTTTAAAAAAAATGAAATTGGTATGTATTAAGTTAAGAAATGAAGATCAACATATGTTTTAAGAAGTCATTAAAAAAAAAAACTTTTTGTAAAAATCTATTTGACATTTATTTGAAACCAAAATTTCACATTGAAAAGTAGACATCAAAAGTTATTTGTATTTTGAAAAACCTACTTAAAAACTTATTTTAAATCTACTATTATAATTTGAAATATGAAAATCAATGCACATTAATGTAAACATATATTATTCTTAATCACTGAAATGAAAACATTCAATGTTCAAGTCAAAACATGTTTGGCTATTCAAAAGGTGCAAATTTTTTAAGGTGTATTAAAATCTTGTCATAGCATCACCTTTTTCTATCTTTTTGACCTAATTTTTTTTTATCATGTAAAGATCGGTTTGGGTACCCAAAAGGGTGTAAATTTTTTAAGGTGTACCAAAATTTTGTCACTACATCACATTTTTTTGTCTTTTTCACCTAGTTATTTATGGATGATTATGATGGAATCTATAATTGTAATAGTCTAAAATATAATCCTTTTGAAATATTTGACAACTTTTGATTCATTATTTTTTATAGGGATCAAAATACAGGGTAAAAAAAAATTGTAAGAAAGATTAAGCCCTTTTCATCCTATGTGGTACACTTTAAACAATTTTCACCCAAAAGGACCATTTCATTTTATATTCACTAGACCCCTCATGTAAACATGTTATTGAAGCTTAATGACACATTTATATTGAAAGTTTGATTTTATCCGTAAATAAATACATTACAAATGTATTATTTTATGCATAGAATGTCAAATTTGAACCTTTAAGGATTCCTACCAAGTCTTGGAAAAAATCCAAAACTTTGTTTCATGAGAAGAAAAACGTTTAAGGACTCATAATGAATGTTTAAACAACTTTTTTTGGCTCAAGATTTTTATTACAAAGATTTTATTGGAGGTATTACATTATGGACTTTTGATTGTTGAAAAAACACACCTTATTTTTAAAAGTCCATAGCATTTAAAAATAAAAGTGTTTTGAGTTTTTTAAAAATTAGACTTATATAAATCATTAATTTCTACAATGCACAAATCACATATGGAATTTTTTTGCTAAGAATGGATAAATATCATTTTGTCATCATCATGTGTCAACATTGTGCACATTATAAAACTTGCAAAATGGACTTTGGGCCAAGTTGTTTTTTGCTAGTTTTTGGTCCACCCAATCTTGCTAAGACCCAAATGCTACTAGTGCCATAGGTTGGGTAGTTGAAATTATTAACAAAGCAGAAGGAGCCAAGCCTCCTAAAAATAGTTCCACTAGAAGCTTTGGTGGACAAGGAAGGATGGAAAGTGTCCATGCTCAAGGGCATGTACATTGTTAGTATGTTCACTTTGATCCAAAGCATTAGTTGAAGGGGAGTCACCTCATGTATGTGGCGAAGAAGGTCATGATCTTGGTAATACTTGTCGAAATCAAAATGCAAATCAACTAGGCTAGCATTGTGTTGAACATCCTTCATAGCAAGTTGAAGGACTTGGGTGACCCCAACAAATTTAACATGACTAGAGATGTGAAGTTCAAAGGAGCACAAATTTTGGACATCGTGTTCTAGAAATGGTTTCCAGTGGACTTGAGCCTTTGACTATTGGATTCAGAGGAGGAGGAAGAATCAAAGGAGAATTTGCCAACAAAGGCAAGGAAGAGGAATTTGTCATGAGAAATAGGTGTGCAATCACAAGGTGCACTTGTGGATGTGGACAAAAGTTTGAATTCGATGCATCTAGCAAGTGAAAGAAATCGTCCACAACCGAATGAATTGAAACCTGTAATAGTTATCCTTTCTGCATTGAGGAGCTAGAACTTGGGTTGGTTATGGCCGCACCCTCAATTTTCCACCAAGGAAGCACATGCCGAGAAAGCAAACATTGGAAGCCATACTAAATCCCTAAAAAAGAACCCAAACCAAAAGCCTTTATGGCGATAGAAATTTAGAGGCCATCCCAAATATAATATCACTAAAAGAAACCACTTTGGTGTAACAAGAGATGAAAACGTCACAACATTTGCACAAACGACTTTCTTTCAAAACCATTTTGATTAATAACATTCAATACATTGAAACTCTTCCAAAGTTTAATTTTGATGCCAACATGGCAACCAAAAGTTCGTCGCATTAACAAGGGTGGATATTTTCCAATTCCATTCAGTGGTTTTTGAAACACCATAGGTTGTTGGACCATGAAGTTTGGTAGGTCTTGTAGTTCATGCTTCTTTGAACAACTTAAAATCCTATTTCCTTATGTCTAGTTCATACATCATGTTGATGACCAACATCAACATGGAGTTTAGACGTTTGGTAGGGGAACATGATGCCTTTTTAGAGATAACTAGAATTGTTTTGATGAGAAGTAAGATTTGAAAGCCATAATCAATTGATTTAAAATAGCCAATGAGCAAGATTCCAAAACCATCCAAAAGCTGGAATAACATCTTCACGAGGTTAACAAGATGAGTCTATAAGTGAATTCACTAAAGACCCATAATATGAATATAGGAAGGCTATTCCAAGGCTAGAGGAATGCTTGAATGTAGTGGACATTGCCTTTGATGCATTACAAAAGGATCGAAACTTGCTAGAGGTCCAATATCAAAAGGAGTTTGAGGACCAAAAGAAGCTTGAACAAGCATTGGACAAAGTAGAAATTAGCCTAGAGTCCACCAAAGGCTAACTAGCCCACAATGAAAAAGCCAATTTTAATACGTATAACAAGATTTAAAAGTTGGAACTTGAACTTGGGGAGGTAATTGAATAAAAAGAGGAGTTGCAAAAGGAAGTGGAGGAATTGTGAACTGACCTTCCTTTGATTAGTGCCAACTTTGAAACCCTCATGAAAGAGATGTAGGTGTTGACCCAAAAGGCCGAAAAGGTGGATTTTTATTACCATTGGATGGTGGAGTTCAAATCATTATAGATGTAACACATTTTTACAAAAGTAGAATTGCTAACGCACCAGAGCTGGGGTCGCAAGAATAATGTAGAGCTTTGGGAATCATTCAAGGGCAAGGTGATGAAAATCTTGGAGGAAGCTTTCGCAAGCCACCATAAGGATGAAGAGCTCTATATTTTCCAGATAGAGCATTATTGGAAAATGATGCCACATTTGGTAATGCTTGATTTTCAACCAACGACCGTGGCATTCTAACTGGATCCATTTCAACCACATGAGCAAGCAAAGCCTAGGAGGTAGGAGAAGAAATGGAAATTAACTTTTGTGGAGTTATAACTGACCTTGGTACTAAAATTCAAGAAGACGAAGTAGCCAACTTCAACTAGAATGTCAACCTGATTTTGGTATAGAAGTAAAATTGACAAAAATCCCAAAGGTTTTAATGGAAAAGGTTGAGGATTCACCCCCAAGGTTGTAACTAGAAGGCATGTTTAGCAAAATAGTTGCACCGATTATTGAACTTCCTTATGACTTGGTAGGATAGATGACCAAATTCATATTTAGTTTCAATAGGATTAAAATAGTGGTAAATAATAGTGTTAAATAATTAAGAATTCTTGTTGCCTTGTTTTGCGATTCCAAGGATGTAATCCCACTTAGAAGGGAGGATAATCTTAAAGTGAAAAACATTTTTGTAATCAAAACTCATTGTGTATAACCAAATTTGGAAGAGTTTTAATTGGATTAATGTAACCAAAACTAGATTTGTGTAATTGAAACCAGAAGTCATCTTAATTGAAAAAATAAAATTTAAATGTTTATTTGTAAAACCAAAAATCTTGAATTGATTAGTTGGATTAATAGTTAGGACTATTTTAATAATAAGGTTTGGAATGCATATATCTAGGAAGAATTTAGTGTTTGAAGGGGGTTCTTTCAAGAGAAACAATGTATGAAGTTTTTTCAAGTTTAAATGTGGAGGAAGTTCAAAACTTTTGAACTATTTACCTTCTTCTCAAAGTAACCAATGTTGTTTTTCCCAAAGTTGTATTTCTACACAAGGTTTATATCCCCAAGTGTGTTTATTCAATATGTGTCTTCTTTCATTGTTTTTTTAAATTTTTTTATTGCCACCTAAGTTTTGTTTATGAATATTTGACATCCAAGGTGGTTGCAAACGTTTGTTCTTATTTCAAATCTGATAAAGTGTGTTCCTTATTGAAAGTTGCACTATTCCGGAAATATCTTTGATTTATCAATAACAGTATTTGGTGATTTTTAAGATCACCTGTCGAAATAGGAATTTTTAAATTTTTTGTTCACTTACTTTTAAACTTGATTATTTCCTAGGTGATAATAATAGCTACACCTTGTTTAATTACTTGTTCTGCCAAGTATAGGTTCTGTAGACATTGTTGATTGACCTATCAACTTGTCTTCTTAACCTAGTACAATATTATTTATCATCTTTAGTATGGTTAGGTTAATACTACAAGTTAGGTTAAATGATAGGTTAAATCACTTGTTAGGTTTAACAACCTACTTACATTTTCAACCTATTAGGTCACTTGTTGTTAATTCTAGGTAATGATTATCCATTAAAATTCATTTTGGGATTCTTTGGGATTTTTTACATTTTTAGTTAGAAGCAAAAACATTCATACACAATTATGTATTAGTGTGAAAACTCACCACTATCACATGAATTATTTTAAATTTGACTAATTGATTTTTTTCACTTCAATTTGTTTCAAGTAAATGTTATTTGTAAGAAGTAGCCCCATAAAAGTTTTGGAGTCCCTTTTCGTTTTTTTGGTTGTGATAGACCCAATCACCATTGCCCAACAACCTATTTAAGGAGTTGGGCCCTTGTATTTTCAATCATAATTAGTAGGTTTATTGTTGATTGATGTCCCTTCCTTTTTAAACTTTAGCAAGAGTCAATAACAATACCTTCCTTTTCCAACAACACTTCAAAGCAACATATAATCTTCTACCACCCCTGGTTCATGCGTGTCTTCCTCCGTTTGAACAACTCATCGAACAAAGAATGGTTCAATTTGAAATTTTTATTTAAAAAATGTCTACACAATCATACCCTTTCTAGCATGTTTTTCAACATGATATTCAAAGCCCATCATGTTCAAATTTTATATCATGTTCTAGTTTAAGGGCATGCGTTTAGCTTACAGTTCAACCAATTTTCCTAACCTTTCAATTTTCTTCTCCAACTTTTTTCATAACGTTTCGAATATTATTTGGACTATTCGATCTTTCAATTGCAAATATCCTTCAATGTGTGTGCACACATCCCATTGACCCTATCGGTATCACCTCTTATGGTGTGTTCATAATAATGAGCGTATAAAAACCCATATTGCAATTCACGACACCTTTGCCACCATTGAGCAAGATGTTGACTTCCACCTATTATAGGTGGTTGGTTTTTGACATGGACAAATATAGCCAACCTAACACTACAAATAGTCAATTTTTGACATGGAGAGATTTTGACATCAAGTTTGATGTACCTTTGATGTCCTATAAATTCTCTTTATCTTTTTTTTATTCCTTTGTACATTTTCGAAATTTGCAATGTGTTCATAAACGAAGTTTTGCAAGGTTGCATCCATCTTTTTAACTACTTGTGACTTTCTATAAAGCAAGAAGCTATTGCTTTAGGTAGGCAGTGTGATTTTTTCTAGAATATTTAGTCAAAACCCTCCCTCAAACATGAAAGCCTAATTTCTTAGTTTAATATGAACTTCTTTGTACAAAATAATAATTTAAAAGTAGATATTGAAATTCAATGATATAGGACTAACTATGAGGTTTATCAACATCCTAAAATGTAGTGAGCTGTCTTAGATGATAAAGTGCCTTACATAAGAGAAGATGGAAAGATTTGATACACTAAGATGATCATATATTCTAAGTTTGATTTGTTAAACTGAATGCTATCAAGCATTCCTTTACTATTTGTAGTAAAACATATCTGGTTTTGCCTAATGGTTTTGTAAGTATCTACCTCTTGTTCACATGTAGTAAGAAATTTTATGATAACTTCTCTAATTATGTTTTCTCACATATAAAGTGATGGTGTAACAACTGTATATGTTTAATTCTAGCATGCAATACAGGATTTTGGACTAGCTTCAAAGCGCCTTGGTTGTCACATGATAAATGAGTTGGTGTATTATCTGCCATACCTAGTTCAGTCAGTAAACTTCGTATTCATGTGATTTCTTTGGTTTGCTTGTGAGGGCAGGATTTTCAGCCTCAGTCGTTGACAGCGCCATAGTTGATTGAAGGGTTTAGGGTCCAGAAGTCATAAAACATGATTACAATTGTTTTTACTATCCTACTTGTCATGTTACTAATTAATGCTAAATCTTTCTAGGAATACTAGCCAATGATGCAACATCAGAAGATTGCAAAATATTCACTGATCAAGATCATTTGAAACATGGAACAAAGATGCCAAGAAGTTCCAAAAGTGTAAACTAAACCGCCATGAATATTGGTATTAATTTGGAAATTGCACTCATTCAACGTGAACAAATTGCAAGATTGCAACATTCCTACTTCCCTTGGCCCATCATTGCAGTCTATCACCTTCACCCCAGAGACCACATCGCTCAATCCCTATAGGAGCTCTAGGGGATGAATTGTAGAAGCCATTTCCTCCAATCTCAACTATGAAGTAGGCCACAGTTGGCTATAACTCAGTGGTGTAGACTCTAGATGGCCCTGAATGTGAGTGCAAATGGTATTGTAATATAAGATGTTATTGAGCCCCAAAAAACTAATGGATAAAACTTGGCCCGATTGCAGGAGAGTGCAATGTTTTAAATGAATCTTCACCAGCAAGTTCTCTTTTCTGCTCCAAGTTGAATCTCAGTTTTTTTCCCCTACAACTTTTATTGTTTTATGGACAAAAAAAATGGAATTTTTTTCGAAATTTCCTTTTTTCAATCGTAAATACGACTAATTTTTGCTAATTTTTTCGGAAAAACACACCAGATTTTGAATCACAAAATTGAAATACATATTTATATATATGTAAGCCCTTATGTTGATGAGATATAAGGTATAAGTCTGTCTTCACTCATGAATCAAAGTTCATTCCTACAGAACATGAAGAGGGAAATAGACGTCTACATTTTCCTTAAGCGCTCCAATTGACATTAGAAAATGAACCGCTGAAAAACCCAAAAAAACATGACTGCATTTCTGGGAACTGCCCAATTTGGCTGCTCAAAGATTAAGAATCAGACACAAACTTGGCTGCTGCTAACTTTAGTGGTTTAGTACAGTCATAACTGCTACAAAATATAGCATGGCAATAACGCTGACAATTGCACCTGGCACAATTATGCGACCGATTATGGGATCGTGCATGAAAAATGTCTGATTTTCGTGGGGCACTCTGAGATATGCCCCAGTCGCAAAGGCTGTTAGCACACAAAGAACAGCAGTTACAAAGAGAGTAGCAGCAAATCTAAGTCTTCTCATCATCGATTTAAACATCCTTCCACTGTCAGCGGAATTGAAATTTGGCATCGCTGCAGATGCAGAAGCCAAGACCGTTGCAACTGCGAAAAAGAATGACAAGCTGTTGAACGCCCAAAACACCTGCACTGCCTTTCTGTGCACGATGTTGTCGTAAGGGAGGATTAACCAGCTTGCATACGTAACACTTGCGATTAGTGATGCGCCGATGAGAATAGCGTTTGCGCCATCCACGATTACTTTCCGCCGATCAGACTCCTCTCCCTTACGTAGTAGTTTGTTAGTCTCTGCTAATTGCCTTCCAGCCGCAGTCTCCCATAGCGTTAATGGGGGAACAGCCGCAAGGTGTCTTTGTCTATCCAAATCCCATGGCATTAATTGGTCATCAGCCGCCACACACGCCATTCCCGTCGACGTTATTTATACTAATTAGCACTCTCTCAATGTCTCTGGAGTTTTTTTCAACGGCAACTTGCAATGTCGTTTCCCGATCCGGCAACAACAGTAAGGACTTTTCCTCGATCAGGGCAAGAAGCTGCCTGCTCTCATGAATTGGAGGACACTATACAGAAATATAAAGAGAGGAAGATTGGAAGGAGAAATGCACAGCAGACGACAAACTAGAAGGAAGGGAGGCAGAATGGTGAAGAGAACACGTATGAAGATAAAACGGTTTACGAAGTTGAGTGGTACCCTGCAAGTAAACGACAAAAGAGAAACCAGCGGTAGGGTGGAACAGGGTGGAGCAGCTCTGAAGCTGGGCACATCACAGACAGCGAAATACCATACGCGAATGAGGAACTTAGTAATCTATTGTGTTTGGAAAGGAGATTGTATTCTCTCGAACCAAAAGCAGCTCATGCTTGATTGGTAGAGAAAATCCCAGAATGAAAGTTGAACCCGAGCTGTGAGATTTTTCTTAGTCACAGACCTAGGCGCAAATGCTCAAGACATGGCCAGGACAGAGAGGCACGAGAATGAGGAAAAGAGGGGAGGGACTGGATGTCTATGAAAAGACCAAGCGCGGCATCAGATTCATGATGAGAGGAGAGCATTCTGTACGCTTAATTCAAGAATGGTAACCGCGTCTTCCAGACAAGCGAAAACCTTTACTGACGCCCCGCGTAGCAACTTGCAAGATAAGTGGGGCCATCAGTGCGAAATTACGACGAGCATTGATCCTTCGCATCAAGGCGAAAGGAGGTTTGAAGCCATGGCTGCCGAGAGGTTCAAAGAGAGGGCCCGGTGATGGTGCAGCAACTCGATTATTGACCTTTTCATCTTACAGTGAAGACAAATTCGTGCTAGGTAAGGCCCTCGACCAGAGTTACCGCCTGGGGGGTACCCGTATTCCGGCTGCGCCCTCCTACGAGGACATTAATGAGCGGAAAGCACATGTCAGTTTTTTTTTAAAAAAACTTTCTTTTCAGAAAGTTCTACAGACCAACATTTTGCAGCGTACGGTTCTACTTCCAAAATGTAAGGTGCCTTCTCTATAGAATCTTACTTTTTAAAAAATAATCCTCCAACGACATTAAAAACAAACTAGCAGTACTTTACAAAAACTCAATTTCAACAGTCTAGGAGCAAAGTTTACATCATACTGGCTACATATTTCCTTAGATACCAACAACGGTTTCTTTTTGGCCAAATTTCGTCAAAAATGAGAGAGATAAAAATATTAAGAGGAATATTTTATCATAACATTCTCCTTGTAATGAACAAAATCACCAAATTTTGAGAGATTTTCTTTTCTGAAAAAAATTCCTCACATTTGGAGTCAGATTTTAGTTTGGTAGCATATTTTAACTAGCTTTTTTACTATTGGGACAGGCTCTAAAAACCTGTTGCCATTTAACACCAAATCCCTTAGGGATGCTAGCCAATGGTGTAGGATCACAAAATTGAAAAAATATATCAGTACACGGCAACCATAGCGGCATGAGTATATTAAACTGTTGTATTCTTATCAGTTTTCATTTCTCAATCCTTCCTGAACGTGCAGTGTCCAATAGTCGGTAGAATCCATGTGACCTTATCTATGACAAACTGATGCTTCAAAAAACTTCTTTATGTTGATGGATAAACACTGCTTGTTCTAATTTTTTACTTTGCATGCATGAAAGTAATGGTCAACTAAGGAAAAGACAACCTACAAAGAAGGGACCAAAATGATGGGGGAGGCCACAAATAGGTCAAAGAAAATCCCACTACAAGAGAGTGGCCCATAAGCTTTTGTGTAGGGTAAGGCACCATGGGTGGGGATGTTCTCAAAATGACGGGCCTAGGATGTGGCAGTAGCACAAGGTGGAGGTCATCATCAACCTAAACATACATAACTCCAAGGAAACCTACTCCTTAAGAGTGGGACAGATTTTATAACTATTTCTAGGCATAAGATCTATTCCACTCTTCGAGAGTTAGTATAATAAGATGCCTCCTCGTTATTTGGAGGGATATTCAAGGACAATAGATACCCTCCAAATACTCTAGGAAATTTCTTGGAGTGCTTCACAGATAACTCAGATATATTTTGAGTTTCACTAAATTTTTTTAACAAACTAATCATATTGTACCATGTGGCATGATTTGATTTATTAATAATAATAAAATGTGGGCAATCCTTGGCCACAAGATTTGAAAAACCTAGATCAAGTGCTGGAATGCCACATGTCATAATATTGACTCATCTAATTGGATGACCCAAATATGTTTTAAGTTTTATATTAAATTAAATTTCCAAAATTTATGTTGTGCCACATGGCAAGATTTGGTTTAGTTCCTACATGGGTTCCAACTGGCCATTGGTCTACGACCATCGAAACAAACAATCATGTGTAATGTGTAAACATATTGGTCCATCAAATTGAACAACTCAAATATAAACAAAAGTATTTGTAAAATGAATATTCAAAAAACTATTGCATGTTCCCCCCTTTGATTTTCCAAAAACATTACACATGGTGCATGGCTAGAAGTTGCCAAACTAGTTGCAAGTTAGTCACAAATGACCACCATAATGGACTCGTACAATAAATGAGACTATATGTGTTTGTCATATATTTCATTTGAAATTGGATGATGCTAGGTTTCTAACATCTAATGGTAGCATAAATGTGTCATGAGTGACAAGTTCAGATCATTGTGCTTGATCCTTGACCTATAATTTATGATGTGTCATGATTTGCACATTGGACAACCCTTGCCTTAGAAGCTACATGAGATGTGTTTTCATGGCATTAAATAGTTGTGAACCCAATGCATGGAGGTAGATCAATTGACATAAGTTGTGGTTTAAATACGACTTTTTTGCAATGAAAGAGTTTTGGCACCCAAGCTTAATTGACATTCTAGACATCGGCTTCCCTATTCTTGTGCTCTGCCTTGACAATCGGGTGGATTTAGGGATTTTCGTCAATGGTTTTTTTCCCTTTCTTTTCATGGATGCATCATCGACCTTCCTTCGCTTGTTTTTGTTGTGTAGATAGTAAAAGCTTCTACATGTTCTTCGGACGAACATGGGTTCTATCTTTTTAGTCCAAAGTTATAGGAAAACCTACAAACATATAACAATTATGGAGTGAAAATTGCCATGGACATTTTTCGAATTATGAAATTGCCATAAAATTCATCATATTGTGATATTTAAAAAATAAATTAAATAGAAATGAAGACATTGCATGCTTCAATACATTAATCATCCATAAAATGTTAACATTGGAATGAAATGGATGAATTGTGCATTTTACAATCTGCACTTATAAACAAAAATAGCAAAATTTGCTATTGGGTGTGTCAATGTGCTTGGGACGAATGACCTAATGTGGTTTTTTGTTCTTGTAAACTTGCAAGGCAAATTTGGGTTGTTTTACTCCCCTTCAACAAAATCCTCAAGTTGACTCCATGGTATCATTACAATTTCAACTTCGCTACATAGACCATGGCCACTTGAGAGATGTGGTAGTCACATGAGATTATTTTTATGGTGAAGGTCCAAGAGGAGGATTTTGAACTATGGCCTTCAGTTTATGGTGAAGGTCCAAGAGGAGGATTTTGAACTATGGCCTTCAGTTTATGGTGAAGGTCCAAGAGGAGGATTTTGAACTATGGCCTTCAGTTTATGGTGAAGGTCTCTTTCCTTTGAAGGAACAACATATTCCTGGACATCTTCTATGTTGTTAGATCATCGATTGATACATTGTACTATGGGCTTGACATTATGTCGAAGATCCCAAGACCATCCAAGTTAATAATGGAATTTGGGCTTTTAACCCTATTTTTTAGTCTTGCATCATCCAACACCATTGTGTAATTTAGGCTTGCCATGGATTAAATTCAAACCAAAACCTCTTATGAATGTGAGTGTTAGAAAATGAAATTGATATTTGTTTAAACCACATAACCTTACTCAAAAATGTGGTGGCATATGGTACTAATGTTTCCAATTTTATGCAACCATGTACATGTTGAAACTTGAACAATAGAAAGAAGGATCTTCTAGAAGAAGTAGTTTGAATTCTAGCAAGTGGTTTATGAAGTGCAATGTAATAGAAAACAATTACAATGTTAGGAATTTAGGGACGAATGCAATTGAGATTACATTCACACTATAAGCAATTGGTCAATAATGGTTTTTTTTACTTCATTCTCAATTATTTTGAAGATATAATTTTTCGGCCAAGCTTACACATATGCAAGATGACAACAAATTTGAGAAACAAAAGTCTTTACAGAACACATTGACCTTTCCAAGCTTAGATATGTCGACCCCAATTGATGAACTATGAAACAATACATGAAAATATGACAGCTTTGACCGAAATGTGATGGACCTTGTAGAACAAATTGAACTTTTGCAGGTACATGGCAAAAAACAACTTCCTTGAAAAAAGTGATGGACCTTCTAGAACACCTAAATCTTTTATAGAGCTCAAAAAATCTACCTAAATTCTGTCTACAATAAAAAAGACCAAATTAATCTTGTAAGACTAAAAAATGTTGAATACAAATGTGTAAAGAGTGAAGGTATTCATTGAGGAACAAACCTCAAATGTGCTGAAAAACAACAAAAAGCTAGTGGTGTAACGATACAAATCAAATACAAATTGTGGTGTTTGGTTTGCCATGAAGCTTATCCATCTACATCTAAACTTAGGTAGACTTTAAATGCAATTTTTTGCTTCCGATTACAAAGGTTGTTGCTCAAGGGATGCATTATGCAGCTTATCTTTCTACATCTAAAAAAAGAGAAATTTCAAACATGATCTGCGAGCACCATTTTTTGCAGAACACATATTTTGTTTTGCAAAATGCAAATCATGTTGATGGTGTTGCAGTCAATGACGACCAACAAAGCAAGGTTCGATGATGAACGTGAAATGAGTGTCGACGATGGTTTGCAGGGGTTGACGGAGGACAGAAACTGGTGGGTCCATCTGATGACATGGAGAAGGTGTAGGTGGGGTCATCAGATGACGGGGGTCCTTGAAAGGGTTAGGTCCAGTGGTGGGGCTTGTTTTGGACGTGGAAGGCATGAAAGTAGGGTCAAGTGGTCGGGCACTGATGCCAAAACGACGTCAGACAGAGCTTGTTCTGGGGTATTTAGCACCTCGCAATTCTTCTGTGCGAAATTTTGCATCCACTTTGTTTTTTTGGGACTGGCGCAAGATTCCTTTTAGATGCCTTTTAGTACGACACAATCCAAGGAGAAAAACATGAGTAGCCATATTCACACTGGGTTTTTGGGGATTGCCAAAACATAGCTGCTAGGAATGTTTAAGTTGGCTACTATCCTCTTCTGAGGGTCTGACCTGTAGCCAAATTTGGCTCTCTCCTCTTGTGGATGGTTGACACTGTGGCTATGACACAAAATTCGAAAAAGCAAAGAAAAAAAAACAAACCCTTATGATTGCCACTAGCCATGGTGTATGCATATGAATTTGATACACATGAATTTGATTTTCTAAGTTCCCATATCCTTTTAATGGCCAGCCTTATTGTGGTACTGTCTTAGAGTCTCTGTGTTCATTTCATAATCCTTCTTCAAATTGTAAGGCAGTGCCCAATAGTGGGTAAAGTCCAAAAAAAGACCTCCTCCAATGTTTTTAGTGAAATCAGAAGTTATATAATTACCCAGCTTATTTTTGTCCATTGTTTGGGGCTCTTTTTGGAAAATGGAATGCCCACTTAGGTGGGCATGCCATTTTTCAAAATGCCCTGGCATTTCTTTTCGCTTTATTCCTGGGGAAAAAAATAAAATAAAAACTGAAACACGTCTTTATGTTTAGTAAAGCCCTTGGCTATGGCCCAGGATCAGGGCCCTGCTAGGTTTCACCTTGTGCAGGCCCTTATTCCAGTAAAGCCCAGTTCACTGATATTACCCATGCCCTTCCCATTGGCATCTTTTGGTAAGCTTTTGATCCCCTTCACAAAATGACAGAAAAAGACAAGTCCCAATGCAGTGTATCTACTTTGGTAACTTGGTGGCTTCAGCACAAATTATATTAATATTAGGAATGCTGATATTCTCAGAAAATACATTTCTCACAAAGAAAACCCTTTTTGTGAAGGAAAATGAAGAATCTTTTGAATTATCTTGGAATACAGTTATCTTTTCAAAACAGAATCTCTAAATTAATTAATTATTCAGCAGACATGTGCCCAAAGCAACTACTTGGGTTGTTGGTATTTTATCCAAGCCTGACCCTATCCACCGACATTTTTAGTGCGCTTCTTACAAAAGTGATGCTTTTTATTTCCCTTCTAAAAGAAAAAGGGCCAACAAAAGAATCAAAATTACAAATCAGCTCTATTAGATGTTAATGCAGTCAATACAAGAGTACTGATGAAATTCTTTTCCTCCCAGTCTGCACTTTGCCGCATTTTTTTCACCTTGGCATTTCTAGTTTGGGTCCATGTAATATGAGTTTTGAGCATGTTAGGGTTGCTAGGGAGGGGTGGAGGGGTATGTAACATGCACAAGAACCTGGACACATGTCAGCTGGCATGTTAAGTGCCCTTTGATATGTGTAACATGTAATGTGTAGAGTAAAGCCCTAGGGTGGGAGCATTCTCAAAATAAGGGGCCTAGGAGGAGGCTATAGCTGCATCCACCCCCACATTTTGGGAATGTCCTCCACCCATGGGCTTTACCTACAGTGAATCATGAGACAAAATTTATCATGAACTAAACCTATATAGATCACAAGGCCTATGAATGGGAGGGTTCTTATGTCTATCCCTCAATAGTTGGAGTGCTCTTACACCTATAAGTAGGCATGATTTCCCTCCCACCCTTTAGGAGTAGAGAGAATATCCCTCCAATTTTTAGGTGGGATATTCATGGATATAAGGTGGCCTCCACATACACTACAAATTTTCTCCAAGTGCTCTAGGGATGCAAAACATGACAAGTGAAAAAAAAGCCGGGCAAAGGGCAGACTGTGGGGAAAAAATTGTGGCAGTACTCTTGAGTCTTGTACCAACTGCACTAACAACTGTGGCCAAATGTAACTTTAGGATTAGGGTGTATACAATATGTACAATAAACCCATCCCAATATGAATTGTATAGTACCCACTAGTAACTTGTATGGATGCAATGTAGGTAAGTATGTGTGGGTGTTTTGTTTTGCTTTCTCTTTTTTTTTCAGTTTTCTGAAGGAGCATCATTAGCAATCCGTCCCAAACAATATTTATCTCGAGATGGGCTGTCACTGCAGGGAGGGTTCTTTTAGGCTTAGAGTTTTACCTCCTTTTTTTTTCCTTTTTCCTTATCCCTTTGTATATATTCCTAATCTACAGTGTGTCTATAAACAGGGGATTTTTGACAAAATTTTGCTAAAATTTTCCAAAGAGAAAACATTGGCAGGTATTGCTATCGATGGAACAAATGAAAAACTAGACTCAAATCCAATACTTTGGAACACTTGACCTGTAATCAAAAATGTAAAGTTGAGGAATTTGAGGAATTTGAAGATTGAAACTTCACAAATGGTTCACTTTTGAAGACAGAAAGATTTCTATGGTAAGAGTATGATTTCCAAAAGAAAGAAAATTCCACATTTTATTACTACCGGCCCATTTCCTCTTTGTACCAGAGTAGTCAACATAGGTTTTCATTTTTATTGTGCAACAAAAAGAAATGAAATAACGAAACCAAATTTTAAAAATTAAAATATTTACTTTTACCCTAAACTGTAGTACCTTGGTGGTTTTGGTAGTAACTTGTCGAAAAATTAGTATATTTTGGGAATTTTAATTCAACAGTTTAGTTTTGATTTTGAAGATTTTGACAGGAACAAAATAGATATAATGAAATATCGTCACTATCAAAAGGTTTTGATTGTTTTCTTGATTGGACTCTCCTCATGAACTTGTACTACTTGGCGAGGGTCATGGTTTGAGTTTGGCATAAAATTTGAATTATTCAACATAATAAGCTAAGTTTTTTTTTAAATTTTAAATTTAAAAAATAATTTAATTTGTGCCGAAGCCATCAAGGTACTATGGTACTAGCTACAAACCACATACAGTACTTGTCCAAGCTACATATTTAATCATCTGTACAAACACATGTGAAAGGAATGATGATGTTTAGAATGGTAGTATCTGAAAGAGCCAAAATTTCAAAAGGAACACAACTTGCCACTCTTTTCCAAACAAGCCTCAAGGATATGCCATGTGTAAATTTAGAAGGTCTCACAGACCCACCTTCATTTTCAACTTGGGATTTGTTCTAAGGTTAATATTTTTGCCACTTTTTGGTGTTGAAGGGATAGAAACCATGTCACACTCCTGTGAACACTTTTTTCTTTTTCTTTTGGGGGCCCCATCATTTGAAGGAATTTGAAGTGTGAATGGTCATGAAGACTTCAATGTACACATGGGTGAGAGTTGATCAAGTGGGTCAAATGGGGTTTCATCTACATAAATTATTCCTTGACTTTTTGTTACAACCAACCTTGTTACTCCACATTTTATTCTCAATCCCACTTGCATCATGTGGGCCTTCATATCATTCTTCAGGTTTTTAAGCCTTGGGAGTGTGGTACTAAGAACCTTGGTCATTTCAACATATGTCCATTGAATAATTAATTAATTTTGAAATTTTCATTTCAACAAATGGAGTATTCCTATATATTCACTATTATCCTTCACAATATTTTTTTGATTTGCAATTTTTAAAAAAAATTCAACATTTCTGAAAATAATATAATTAGTGTTAAATTGGCCAAGGTACTAGGGTATTTGCCCTTGATGAAGCATGAGTGGGCCATGTAGTAGGGCCTCAAAATTTCACTAGGGCCCTTATGGTTTGAAATATTGAGACAATATAACACATACATCATCTAGATGGCAATAAACCATATTACTTATCGATACCATGGTTATTTGTCCAACGTTGATTCATGTTAATTTGGCCAATAGGTAATAAGCACATAGACATAGGATTTGGAAGCAAGCCAATAAGATAATCTGACTGCCAATCTCTAGCTATGTATGTGGAAAACAACAGAATAATTTATTTTTTATACCTTTTGAAATGCATAATTCCAAATAATTTGGAGTGAGTCATTCAACATGCTATTAACACAAATAATGTGCATATCACTCAAATTTATTATATGTCGAGATTATTGACTTCTTGGAAACAAATTCATGTGAGGAGTTGATGTGCAAGCAAGCATCTTGGGCATACATCATCACCCCATCACCATCTTGAGCTTTGTCTATTCATTAATGTCAGCTACCTCTTTAACTACTAAAATCTTAGATTTTACATTCACAATATATGTCAATACAGTTGAATGCATAGTTCAGTTATTTTCAACATTTACACATCCAAGCCAAAAATCTAAAACTGATTTTTATAACTAGCAAAGAGGTGAAAGCACGGTAAGTTATGAAAAACAATTTAATTTATGCCGAAATGGTAACGGTACTATGATATTTTGCAGCCAATCTTGATCAGGAAGGATTTAGTCAGTGGGTCTTGTTTAGGTGAAAGTTTGCCATTGCAGGGATATTTTTTTGAACTGTGACAATAAAGTGTTTTCAGGTGTTCTAGTAACCACATTCCCATAACCTCTTTTTAGAAATTGTCAGACTTTTTTTCTAAGTTCCAATAGGATAGCAAATAATATGGAAAGCTGTTTTTTAAAATTAAAATTTCATTCTCTAAACCCATATTTGGGTTCATTTTCTTCTGGAAGATTGCTACCTCAGCTACATTACAAAATTGAAAAACCTGAAATGGTTTTAGTGTGCTCTTTGTGCACCACATTTTAATTATTTGGAATCATGTTTGAAGGTCACATGTGAACCAATACCCACAATTGTACTTTCACCTTTTTGCAAGGGTCTCTTAGTAGTGATGATTTGGGCAAACTTTTGCAATTCTGAACATGAAAAATATGATTTCAGCACATACAAAAGACTTTTGTAAAAAATGGCCATAATTTACCCAAATTTGGCTAAATCTTCTTCTCGACAATCACCAGTTCAGCTGCATAACAAAATTGGAAAAGAAACTGCCTCTTAGTGGCTATAATATAAGTTTGTCTTGGAAAATCTTGAACATTTTATTCTCAGAGACCCAGATATTGTCACAGGAGGGGTTACTTATTGTTGTTAACTAGCAACCCAAAACATTGGGGTGGTATGGTACCAGTGTGGTTGCTAGCTCACCCATACCTTTACCTATCCATTTTTGACTTGAGGAACAAAATCATCAGGCCTGAAAACACTACATAACCCCTAATGAGCAGTCTGGGCGTTAGCACAATGTCTTGCATGGTTTTGCACATGGTTTGAATAATGTTTTGCAAAGAATTGAAGAAATATAATTAGGATCCTGTTGTTGTAAGTGGTAGGAAGCAGTCTAATTTTTTCTGGCGAATTTTCCCACTGTGGCAACCAATTTGGATTTATTTTCAAAAGTGCCCATGTTTTGAGGAAAAAAAGTTATATGCTCACCATATTTAGACAATGAGTTCCCACTGGTCGCCAGAACTGGGCAAGAATCATCAAATTATTTTTTTATTATCTGACCTTTAGTCAAATGTGACTCATTTCGCTTCGCCAATCCACCTGCTTGACAATATTGGAAATATATATTTTTTAAAAAACCTTATAAGGAGTTCGTGAAGCACTCCAAGAAATTCCCTAATGTGTTTGGAGGTACCTTATGCCCTTGAATATCCTTCCTTAAAAAGAGGAGACATATTATTATACTTACTCTCTAAGAATGGCATGGATCTTATGCTTAGAAGTAGTTGTAAAATCTGTCCCACTCTTAAGGAGTGGGTGTAAGAACTCTCCCTCAGATTTATTTACGTCTAGGTTCATGATGACCTTCACCTTGTGCTATTGTAACATACTAGACCCCTTGTTTTGGGAATGCCCCCCACCCATGGTCTTTTACCTTACACAAGAGCCTATGGGCCCCTCTCCTGTAGTGGGATTTTCATTGACCTATTTGTGGCCTTCCCCACCATCTCTAATGCTAAATGTGTTTGTCGGCATTTTGTTGGTAGGCAGGTGTTCAGATTCCTGATAGAGTACACTTGCGCGAAGAGACTTTAGCCCCTACTTTGTAGGATGTGTTTTCCTTAGTTGACAAGTGACTTTCATGGATGCAAAGCAAAAAATTAGAATGCACAGTTTTTGTCTATCAACATAAACTTTTTTTTGAAGTGTGCTTAAATAAATGAGTTTGTGCCTTTCATTAGATATTTGCTCAAAATAAAATAAAATTTTGATGGCAGGTACACGGTGTGACACATGCCTTGTTGTATTTTTGGATGGTGAACAAAAGCATAAGTTTGTCACAGATTGGGTCACATTGATTCTACCGACTATTCTGCACTGCACTTTCAGGAAGGATTGAGAAATGAAAACTCATAAGAGTACCACAATTTAATATACTCATGCCTGCATGGTTTCTGTGCAGTGATATTGTTTTTCAATTTTCTGATCTCACGCTATTGGCTAGAGTCCCTGGGGGATGAACTTTCCCTCAGGACTTAGCGTCCATCCTAAAACGTTTTAGAATTTTTTGAAAAGAAAGTTTAAAAATTATACCTGAGGTGTCCTTTCCGCTCATGGAAGGCCCTCGTAGGAGGCCGCAACCATAATATGGGTACCACTCGAGGTGGTAACTCTGGTCGAGGGCCTTCAACTAGCACGAATTGTCTTCCCTGTAAAATGAAAATGTAAATAATCGAGTTGCCGCACCATCACGGGGCCCTTCCTTCGAAACCTCTCAGCAGCCATGGCTTCAAACCTTCTTTCGCCTTGAAGTGAAGGATCAATGCTCGTCATATATTCGCACTGATGGCCCCACTTATCTTGCAAGTTGCTACTCGGGGCGTCAGTAAAGGTTTTCACTTGTCTGGAAGACGCGGTTGCCATTCTTGAATTAAGCGTGTAAAATGCTCTCCTCTCAGCATGAATCTGATGCGCGCATGCTGAGATTCATGCTGAGGTTTTCAATTGTCTGGAAGACGCGCTTGGTTTTTTCACAGACATCCAGTCCTCGTCTCTCTTCCTCATTCTTGTGTCTCTCTGTCCTGCCCGTCTCTTGGGCATTTGCTGCCTAGGCCTGTCACTAAGAAAAATCTCACAGCTCCGGTTCAACTTTCATTCTGGGATTTTCTCCTTCCTTATAGTTTATCGTATGCTTTGCATTTCTCCTTCCTCTCTTTATATTTCTATATAATGGCCGCCACGCTAGATGACGTTAATGCGACGCTCACAGCAACTAGTAACCAGCTCCAAAATTCTGATAACCGGAAAGTAATCGTGGATGCCGCAAACGCTATTCTCATTGGCGCATCACTAATCGCAAGCGTTACGTATGCAAGCTGGTTAATCCTCCCTTACGACAGCATCGTGCACGAAAAGGCAGTGAAGGTGTATTGGGCGTTCAACAGCTTGTCTTTCTTTTTCGCAGTTGCAACGGTCTTGGGTTGTGCATCTGCAGCGATGCCAAATTTCAATCCTGCTACATTTCAGAGGATGCTTCATACCATTCTGTGGAGACTCAGAATTGCTTCTTCCTTCTTTATAATTTCTGTTATTTGTGTGCTAGGTGCCTTTACGAGTGGGGCATATGTTAGAGTGCCCCACCAACAGGATACATATTTCATTGACG
The DNA here is from genome assembly GCA_963920785.1 of Sphagnum contortum. NCBI lineage: Eukaryota > Viridiplantae > Streptophyta > Sphagnopsida > Sphagnales > Sphagnaceae > Sphagnum > Sphagnum contortum. Next base: position 5,810,083 of record OY987291.1, on the reverse strand, counting down.
ATACCACAATCGTTGGCATAATTGTGGGAGGTACAATTTTCAGTCTCTTTGGCATGGCATATTTTACAGCAGCTATGGTTGTCCTCAAGCACTAAAGTTGGCAGCAGCCTTTTTGGCTGATGCTTAATCCGATTAATCTTAATCTGACCAGCCAAATATGGCAGTCCGCAGAAAACTTCGCAGTCAGGATTTTGTCGGTTTTCAGCAGTTCATTTCCGAATGTCAAGGGGAGCGCTTAATGAAAATGTCGACGTCGATTTCCCTCGTCATGCTGTGTATGAATGAAGATCGATTCATGAGTAAAGACAGACTTATATCTCATCAACATCAGGGTTTCTAAATATATAAATAAATTTCAATATTTTTTCAATTTTGTGATTCAAAATTTTGTGTGTTTTTCAAAAAAAATAGTAAAAATTAGTAGTGTTTACAATTGGATAAAAGAATTCCGAAAATTTTCCCACTTCTCTTGTCAAAAAAAAAAAAAGTTTTAGGAAATAAAATTTGAGATTCAATAGCGGACCATTTAAAACATTGCACTCTACTGCAAATCAGGCCATGGTACCAGAAGGATGCAAGTTTTATCCATTAGTGTTTGGGGCTCAATGACATCTCCTATAACAATACCTTTTGTGCTCACATTCACGGCCATGGAGAGTCTACACCAGTTTTGGGCGGGTATCAAAAATGTCTTGTAGTATCATTTGGTTATCCCCACGTTCTTCTTATTTGAAACTCTTGGGTATCTGAAAATTTGATCATCGATTCTCACTTGTATGAGAACCAGATGACCGAAAATCAGATCCAGACAGAAAATTTAAATATTGAGACCCGGGTGAGATAAAACCCCTTACCCGGGTCAGATTCCCTGGATACAGTATACAAGGTTTAATGCAAATCGTTAAACAAAGTTGTATATTTAATGCACAAGGTTCCAAGATTAATGCACAAAGTTCGGACTGATTATAGTATCTATTGTATTGCTAGGAGCAATGAAAATATATGTAACAGTAGTGGAGGCGCTCAGGAAAAGGGAAAGACAGGATGAAACTCCGTTTTCTGAGTTTCAAACCGCCCTTAATGATAATGTACTTTTTTTGCAAGTTCTTTTAAAATTTCACCCCATGTAGGACCAAACTTAGGGTTCAGGTGCTGTATTTTCTTTACTTTACGGATAATTATGATTTTATTTTTAAGAAGAATAAAATCAACAATTCTTTTTGTAATTTTAGCTTTATTTATTTATTTATATAATAATAATAAGAAGTCGGTGAGAACCGTCAAATGATAACTGACTGTTATCAAAATTTATGAGAACCAGCATCATCAGAATCGATGAATTTTTTTATAAAAATATTGATACCCTGACCTGGTGTATAAGTGTTTTTAATTAAAAAATGAGAACTGGAACATTTTGTAATCTAATTTTTGATAACCGGATCCAACAGGTATTAAGAAATATGATCCTCCCCCCAAAAACACTGGTCTACACCACTGAGCTTCTAGCCAACTGTGGCCTACTGCACAGTTGAGATTGGAGGAAATGGCTTCTACAATTCATCCCCTAAAGCTACTATAGGCATGATTCCTTCTGAGCGATTTGGTCTCTGCTGTGGAGGTGATAGACTGCAATGAGGGGCGAAAGGAAGTAGGAATGTAATAATCTTGCAATTTGTCCGTGTTGAATGAGAGTGCAATTTCCAAATTCCTACCAATGTTTATGGCAGTTTAATGTACTCTTTTGGAACTTCTTTGCATCTTTGTACCATGTTTCAAATGATCTTCAACAGTGCATTTTTTCCAATTTTCTGATGTTCCATCGTCAGCTAGTATCTCAAGAAAGATTTAGCATTAACTGGTAACATGACAGGTTAGATAGTAAAAACAATTGTAATCATGTTTTGTGACTTGCAAATCAAGCCTTCTATCAAATCTATCAAATCCAATCCAAAGCATATTCTTTTTTACGACTTTTTTTCAAAAATTTCTGCCAAAAGAAGCTGTTGGAGGGGTTGCAGCCCCAAATATTAATTGGCATTTTGACAAAAGTTTACACAAAAGAAAGTGCTGATCTCAACATTTCAAGGATTATATTTTTTCATAAGTGTTTGGAATGTTGATGATTGATTTGTTTTGTTTAAAAAGTTTATATTGAAATCTTCATTTATTATAGTTAGACGATGTGAAGACATTTTTTGTATAATGTTTTCCAGGATATAATTGAAATGACACTTACATTTGGGGTGGTTTATATTTTGCAATTATATATAATGTTTTTTTTGTGTTATCATTAAAAGTGCAATGATAAATTCGACACTAGAATTTGTGATTGTTGTATTTTTTGTCAATAATACATTCTCATCATAAAATATTATAGTGCCATGTTCATCATTTTCATCATAATATGATAATGTATGAAACTTTTGTGATAAAACATTCTAAAGCCCTAATTTTAAAAGCAAAAACATAAAAAGAATGAGAGAATGGAACCCAACCCTAGAAGGGGCAAACCCCCCCCCCCCTTTAGAATAACGAAAAAAGGGAGTTCTGTCTGATTTGGCCTTGATCTCCTGTAAGCACTCTTGACGAAAGCGGAAACCATGGAATCGAAGAAAGCTTGCTCATCATTTGCAAACGTTTGCTCAATGAGTGCGGTTCTAGAATCCAAGGGACGCTCGGCATCAATGGTGAAAAGGCCGCACCCATTGTTGGTAGTTTTAGCCAAATTGTTGCTCGCCATTGCGTCTGTCTCGGAGTCTCTTCCGATTTGCTCTCTTACGATCCGCTTGCTGCAAGAAGCTCACGCTCACATCCGTGACCATCCGTTTGAATTCTTCAGGGAGAGCTTGCGCAAAAAAGGGAGGTATTGAAATTGCTGATCAGAGGTTCTCTTCAAAAGCTAGATCTGGACAAAACTGGTACCTCACCAATTTCAAGTCACTCACACTTAAGTCACAAGTTGGAAGGATCAATAAAACTTCACTTTTTGAAGAAGGAGAAATGTTTCTTTGGTTAGTATGATTTCCAAAAGAAAGAAATTTCCACATCTTAAAATTAAAAATCTTAAAATAAAAAACAAAAGGTTTGGAGCTTGCATTCCCCCCACGAAAGTAAACTAGCGTCCGTTATAGCACTATGGATGGATGGACACTAAATATTATTAGCACCAGTCTGTGTCCTCTTTATACTAGAGTAGTTAACTTAGATTCTTGTTTAAATTTTCATTATTTTAAATGCCTGTTTTTATTGTGCAACTGAACGACAGGAAACAATGAAACGAAAAGAATGGTTAACTATTTAGCTTGACCTACATACTAACCAATTACATTACTCTACCTACTTACAAACCACATAAATTATAATTGTCCAGGCTACCTATGTAGTCATCCATACAAACACATGTGAAATGATGATCGTTTAGAATGTATCTACGAAGAAGGTAATATTAGAACTAGATGTCTCCATGTTGAGCCCATTAGCATAAGATGGAGACATGTTATGGTTCCGGCCATCGGCTTTTATTGGATTTTTTGCCCCCATTAGCATAACAAGGTTTGAAGTTTGAAGATACATGCTTTTACTCACCTAATTATCACCTACTAATTTAGTTTATTCCAATTGGGTTGAATTTCAACACAACATTTTTGTATGGAAGATGTATCTTGTGAAGTGAAATTACTGATTTTATTTGAATAGATATCCACCAACTATCTATGTAAAATATTTTTTAAAAATACCTACAGTAAGGTCTGGGTTGACGATTATGATCACATTATATATTCTAATCTTCCATTGATGATTATACACTCATAAATAGTGACCAAAATGCGTTTATTGAACATCAATCTTTCTTTAAATTGTTGAATCTGTGGCCCCAGACCTTGATGTTGTGGAATGGCCTCACCTTACCCATTATGTTGGGTGTGTCACCCAGCGCTTGACCATTGGCTTGACCATTGGCTTGACCGTTCCATAGTACTTAACTCATTTGTTCAAGGAGTTCAGATCTTCTACCACTACAAAGTTAACTATTTTAACTATTTTTTTTCATCCTTGGGTTGTGACAACCTCTAAGTTAACTATTTTTTTTCATCCTTGGGTTGTGACAACCTCTAAGTTAACTATTTTTTTTCATCCTCAGGTTGTGGTAACCTCTAAGTTAACTTTTTTTTTCATATTTGGGTTGTGACAACCTCTAAGTTAACTATTTTTTTTCATCCTCAAGTTGTGGCAACCTCCAAGTTAACTATTTTTTTTCATCCTCTAGTGATGACAACCTCAGGTCACCACTTAGTGTAGTTAGTGGCGTTTTAGTGGGTTTAGAATTTTAGTGGTAGAAGGTCTGAAAGAGTTAACAGTTATTGTTATCTTTTTTAGACATGCAACTTTCAATTTGATGAACAAATTCTAACACAAAAAGTACAACAAGCATTGGTCTTATTTGGGCAAATTCTCAATCCCAAAATCATTTTCACATGTCTTGTAGCCCTCGGCACTAAACGAGGTCATCTTGCAAATTGTGATGTGTAATTTGTGCACCCTTGTTAAAATTTTGACATGGTAGAAAGTAGAGAGAATTATACTAAACCCTGAAACAGAAGACTTGTTCAAGTTGGGTTCTTTGGGTTCAATGGCACTTGAAAGTGCCAATGTTTCGAAACGAACTTTTTTTCCATGAAGCCTCAAGAATGTGGCATGTGTAAATTTATAAGGTCTCATACACCCATCTTCATTTTCAACTTGGGACTTGTTTGAAGGTTAATCTTTTTGCCACTTTTTTTCATTGTTGAAGGGATAGAAAACATGTCACCCTTGTGGAATACTTTTTCTTTGTCTTTTGGGGACACATGAATCAATGCATTGGCAAGTCTATTGGGCATGCTACATATACCATCACCATAAATATCAGCAAAAGGCATTCTGTTAGTCTGTTAGTTTACCCGGCAAAATCTGAGGAAAAACCCCCCAAATTCGGCACATTTTAAGGGAAAAATATTGAAATCGTCATATTTGGACTATAGGTCCTGGTAAGTCATTTTATTTACCCTAACATTACATATATGATTTCACCTAATCCAACCAACTATGTCTAATCATAGACACAACGTATCGCAAGTTGAAAAAACAACTCAAATATCATCCATTAATGTATGTCATTAGACAAGTTGATAATAATTAACATATTCATCATGTTCTTGTTTAATATTTATCAAGTGTAGAACTGGTAATTGCATTTACAATTACAAAGGCCCACTTGTAACTAAAAATTCAACTAAGGGCACTTGTGATTGACTTGTCATGTAAAATTATATGAATTTTAATCATAAAAACAATCCATTTGCACAACAATATAATTGCAAAGACATTTGTTGGTATGGACAAGATTTTTAATGTTTTATGGTGTGAAATATTTTCACATAGTATGACGATTCAATAAATGTTGACCTAAGACATAATTATGACTTGTCCAAGCCTTTTGAAATATCAAATTTTCAGCAGAATATTATTTTTCTTAGATGCATCCAAAATAACATGTATTCACAAAAATCAACATATGAAAAAAACTTTCCACCCCCAAAAAAAATGTAAGGAAATTATTCTTGATGTTTAGTGACTTTTTATCATCCAACCTTTATAGATCTTTGTTTTGCAAATTCATCTACTCATTCTTTGGATGATTTCTTGATGGCTTTATTCAATCAAATCACCATATTATGGCACATCATAAGAGATCATTATTTCAATATGGTTATGAACTCCATCAATGTTGGAAGGTTTTTGAAAGGGATCACAAAAGAACTAATAAATCTAATATTCAAATCTAGAAATAAGAAAAAATTCCAAAATTGGTGAGCCATTTCATTAATCAATATAGTTTACAAAATCTTCATCAAAACACTTCAATTGCACCTTCAACTATTGTTTATGAAAATGACTAATAGTAATCAAAATGTTTTCTTTCCCTTACCATATATCTTGGATAATATGTTGTTTATGCATGAAACAACCAATTGGACAAGGAGCTCCATGCAAAAACATTTTCCTTGAAGACTATAATTGGTGAAAATGCATGACAAGTTTTTTTGGAATTTTTTCTCTTGCAATGAAGACATTCAAGATGGCTATTAAGTTATTGAAAAATTGCAAGTTAAGGTGGATTTCTTTTGGTGAACAAAATATTTCACATTATTTTCTTTTCAAATGTTAAAACCGGCTAAGAATGGATTATCAATATGAGAAAAAGAAGCGTTTTACAATTGGCCTTGCAACTCAAAAATTGAATTGCATCAAAGATTTGCAATTCAGTGTATTTCTACAACATGAATCCTAACAAACAAATTGCATGAGTTGCAAATTTTTCAACTCACCATATATATGGTGCAACTCATTGCAATTCTATTGCAACTCTATCAAACCAACTCATTTTGAAATATTATGCAACTCCATTAAAACTATACCCATGATGTCATGTTAATGTCATTAATTGTCATCCACCTATTAAAATTTAACACATGGCATTATGAAAAGATTTGGATATAAAATTTATCTTTTTCAAAATATTGATTTCCATCATCCATTGTAATTATTAATGACGGTCCAAGACTGTGACACATGGTACAATAAAAAAATATCACAGGGCATATTAATTATATTTTGGATTAAATAATTAAATATAAATGTTTATTTTAATGCTTAGGGTGGTTGTACATAACTATAGGTAGGTAGGTTGGTAGGTTTTTAAACCTACATATCTATGTATTTATTTAAAACCTGTTTGCCTACCTATCTACATAGGTAGGTTAAAAAGTAAGACCTATTTATTTACTAAATAATACATAGGTAGGATAACACAAAACTAAGAGAACTAAATAATAGCGATGAATTTTTCTTTTAATTTTGGGTTTTAATTTTAAGGTTAAGTTTTTTCGTGCTCATCCCAAAATGGCACATGTATTTTTACGTGAGAACATTAGAGAAAAAACCTTTTTTATATAGTTTGTAACTGGATTCGAAAACAAAACATATGTGTTAATTTTTTTAATTTTTTTTTAATTGCAAATTGAATTGTGATTGAATTGCAACTATTAAAAAAAATTCCACATGTTTTATGTTTGTTTTTCATTATGTAAGTTATATAATTACATTAGTGATTATATCATAATTAAATATATGAATTAATTATTTAATATTTATTCAAATGATAATTTTTTTTTAGTTTTTTCAAATAATTAATTATTTAAATGCATATCATTTGAATTTTAGAAAAGAATTATTATTTATTTTAATTAATTAATAAACTAATTATATTAATCAAATTTACTTGTAATTCATAAAAATTAATTATCAATTTAATTAAATAGTGCATAATAATTAAGTAAATTACATATTTATTATTAAATAATAAGTAATAAATTACTAAAAATAAATCATTCCTAAATATTAAATAATAAATATTAATTTGGGTAAAAAACATGAAATTATAAATAGGGATATCCATATATACATTGAATTGAAATTTTAATATAATATACACATTATTTTGAACTTCATGTCTAAATTAATTATATGTATCCAAATAGTTAAGTAATTGATGAAGTTAACTAATTAACGATTTGGTAAATATTGATCAATTAATAATTATATTAAATAATTGATTTAATTTATTATCAAGTATCCCCAACTTGGATAAAGATATATCTTATTAATATTAATTAATTAATCAATTCTTTAATTAAAAATTTTCTTATATGAATACACTCATTCATATTAATAGTAAGTTATTGAAATAATAATTTTTATAGATCATTACATATGAATATGTATGCTTATTAATTATAAACAGTTGTATTATAATCATAACATAGTTTTAAAATAATATTTTAGTAATGGCACATTAGAGGTTATATTAGTTTTATCAATGGGAATTATAATAAAAAATTAATTACAAATGTATCCCATAATGGGTGGTGGAAATGTGGACACATGACATAATTACATGTATGTACATTGTACACTAATTACAACTTAGTTATTATTTTCATGGCACGTTTATAATCAGATGGTCATATACATACAGTATGTCACTCTGGATAATAAAATTAAATGTCTAAGTTTAGCGTTTTTTTTTGGGCAACCTCACCAATAAAACTGTCACTGGATTCGTAAAAGTGGGGACTAGTAATAGCAAACCACTTGGACCAATCATTATGATCGACCAATCAGAAATACTGATCTGCAGTCATGTCCAATTTATTACACCCTTTTTTGGAGGTGCACAACTTTGTTGCGCCTTTCACCATGGCAAGTTGCACAAATTTAGTGCAGAAAAATCAATTTCCTGAGGTAAACCGGCACAATTTCACGTTTTTGCACTAAATTTTAATCTCTAGAGTCACATTTTGTGGAGCGGTGGAGATGCTCTCGGTGGAACAAAAAGATACCGCCATAAATCTAAAGTAGTACCAACAAATAGAATCAGATGGTCATGGTGATACTGACAGAAACTCATCGGATGGTCATGGTGATACCGACCGAAACTTATCGGATGGTCATGATGGTACCGACAGAAACTTATCGGATGGTCATGGTAATACTGACCGGAACTTATCGGATGGTCATGGTGATACCGACAGAAACTTATCCGATGGTCATGGTGATACCGACAGAAACTTATCGGATGGTCATGGTGATACTGACCGGAACTTATCGGATGGTCATGGTGGTACCGACAGAAACTTATCCGATGGTCACGGTGATACCGACAGAAACTTATCGGATGGTCATGGTGATACTGACCGGAAATTATCGGATGGTCATGGTGGTACTGACCGGAACTTATCGGATGGTCATGGTGGTACCGACAAAATAAGCTGCCCCCAAGGCCGAAGGCTGGTTATTTTGGGAATGCCTTAGCCTGAGGGCTTTACCTGGCATAGGAACTGTTCCAGTAAAATTTCAAGAGATTCCTTGTTGTGATACCCGGAGGGTACCAGACGGGTATCCTTCAGAAACAACAAAAGAAAATTGAAATGTTTATATGCAGTGGACATCCTTCTGCCTACTTGTGGGTATCACAAATTAAGATGGGCATCTCTAAGACAAATTGCCTGCCCCTAAAAATCGAAAGTGCCTCCTCTCAGCAAAGGAGTTATTACGCTTTAAAGTGCTCTCCCAATACACTAGTAAATTCTTGCCAGGTCTACGCCAGTGTTGGGTGGATATCAGTTTTTAAGAACCGCTGGATCTGATTATGAAAAAAACTCAATAAAGACCTGGTTCTTTGTAAAAAATTTGAATTATTTTTTAATGTCAGAGCAGGTTATCAGTTTTTGTAAAAACAGTTTGTGAGCAATTCTCACAAATTTGAGAATAGTCAATTATCATTGGGAGGTTTTCACAGACCAATTGATTTTTTTTTTGGGTCAAAATCAAAAAATGGGTGAACCCTTTTTTTTTTTTGGAGACCATTGTTTATTGTTTACAATTTTACGACCATTCGGGACCAGAGAGTCCATAAGACGAAAAGTAGATCATGGAGGATAGATTGTCCTCTGGTACTGGAAGCATGCCGCAAACTTGGTCAGGGTGATTGTGTTCGTAGTCTACATGAGCTCAGTAAGAGTGCTCGTTTGGGTGAGGGGCAAGGCTAAACAAAAGCGTTCCCTAACTTTTTGTGTATTTGGACATACAAGGAGCAAGTGCTCTTCATCCTCAACCTTCCCCAAGTCGCAACCTCGACAAAGTCTCTCTGTGTATGGCACACCCTCCACGCATTTAGCACTACTTCAAGTTGCGTGTTGCCACATCGAAACCGAGCCAAAGCTTTCCGTAGCTGTGCATAGTTGACGTCACACAAGTAGCTTTTGCTCTTGTACGACATACCTTTGAAGCTCAAATATCTTGTCTACACGTTGGTCCCGATCTTGCTGTTGGTAAAGAAGTTTTCAATGAAAGCCAATCGCATATTATCCTTCACCCTTTTTACACTCAACATTGTGTGGGGAAAACCTAGAAGGGGTGGGGCAATATATGGACCCAATTGTTGGTGTTTAAGGTGTCCTTGTTACAATGTGAATCACATTAACATATTCAAGAATTTGATGAACTTTACATTGTAAGAGTTTGACGAGTTGGTTTTTCAAATGATCCTTACCATTAAAGCCAATGCTAGATTCATAAGTGAATTTTCTTTTTCATATTTATAATCAACTTTAAGCTAGGTTTGAGTTAAAGGTTAAAGTTAAAAACTAGGATATGATTTTAAAGGTTAGGGTGAAACTTGAAAGGAAAGATTTTTGTGATTTAGTGTTAAGGATTAATGTTTAAGGTTTCTATTGTAGGTTTTTAAAGTTTATGATTCAAGTTAGGGTTTCCATGTTTCCAATTTCGGGTTTTAGGTCTGATTTTTAGGGTTTAGGATTCAAGTTTGGGTTTTCATGTTTACAATTTAAGGTTTTAGTTTGGAATTATAGGTTTCTCGGTTTGATTTTTAGGGTTTAAATATAAAGTTTATTATTTAGGGATGATGAAATAGGTTTTAGATTTTTAGATTTGAGTTTTAGGTTTAATGTTTAAAGGTTTAGTGTTATGGTTTTCAAGTCTAATTCTAGGGTTTATTATTTAAGGATTAAGGTTCGGGTTTTAAGTTTGAGTTTTAAGGTTTAAGTCTAATGTTTGGGGCTTGGGGATAGGATTTATGGTTAGGGTTTTCAAGTTTCATCTCATTTTCCATCATAATAGGTGAAGTTTGAATTGTATCAAGCAAGTTATCAAAGTTAATGCCCAAACAACATCTTCTCAACATCATTATTTACATGAAACATGACAAAATCATTAGATGTATGATGCCTTCATGTGGAATTAATCAAAAAAAAAATTGTGATGATGCATTGTTCATTGCATCAAACATCAACCACACATTTACAAATGAAATTTGATGGCCCACATTGAAGGATGGGGTTACTTCAGGTACATATTTGTAAAGAATTGCCTAGGTGTATTAGATTCATTGATGACACCTTGATCAAAATCCACAATCCTTATTGGAATGAGGCCTACCATATATGGTTTGAAGGATGGAAGAAGATTTATGTAATGAATAACATTATCATTCTAAACCACCGTGGATTGTTCATCTACATAGACATTGGTTACCCTAATTCCTATTATGATGCGAGTATCCTAGGACATTCAAATGTGTACAAAGATTGACATTAATATTTCACACATGAAGATGAATATTTTGAATACCTTTCCAAAGATTTGAATTATGTAGGTGAACAAATGTTTATATGTGCATGATAGGACAATAAAAGTTTTTTAAGATGCTAACCATGCTATGATGAAAACATATAACAAAATGCATTCAAGTTTCAAGGTGCAATTAAACTGGGGTATAGATGGGTTCCATCCCACAAAACCAAACTATTCACATTTGTTCCAAACTAGTGTTGGGCAATTTTCATTCGTTGGTTGAAAACCAAAGTCAGTTTTCAATTTAGTTTTCAATGAGAACTACCATGAGAACCTTCTTGACAATTTTCATTGGAGATGAGAACCACCCAAGTTTTCACTAAGCATCAAACTTGAGAATTGGACCAATTTTCTCATTTTAAAAAAGGGTTTGGATTTCATTGCAAAAAATTAAAAAACTAACTTGTAGTAAAAATAAATTAAAAAGTAAAAGTAATAGTAAAATAAAATAGTAAGTAAATAATAGTAAATAATAAGTAAAAAGTAGGAAAATAAATTTAAAAATAAAACTTACTACTTATGGAGGTGGTCGCCACATTAAGGTTAAAGGTTAGTGTTTAAGTTTGTTTGTAAAAAGGCTCCAAGCTCCCTCTTGAGCCCACTTTGCTCCTATGCAATTTTACACCTCCACATTTGCTCTTTTATAGATCTAATGGAGCTCCCAAAAACTAGATCTATAAATTTAATTATAGATTATAGTCCAATGTTATATTTATTTGTGAAAATATTTTAAAACAAAATATGTTAATAGATTTAACCTCTAACCTCCTTACTAATGAACTACGTTTCTTACTTGCTTATATTAATAATGATGTGAAATTAAAAAATATGACAAAAATTACAACCTAAGTGTAGGTAATTGGTAAGGACTTAATTTATCATTATGAATGTGAAGGGCTCAATTTTTTATACTTGTAACCTATGTGCACACCTAAAGATCTAAGGTGCATATGTTAGATCACTATCCCAAAACATGGCAAATATGACTATACCCATGACTAAGTTTGTAGTTGCAAATACCATTCATGACTAATGACTATGTAATATATATGGACATGTTGTTTATCCACTAGTTCTATTTTTGTCCTAGTGGTAAATCCCATGGAATATATTATATATTTATAAATTGCCATTTGATAAGTAGGTAGGAATGGATAGATAGGTAGGTAGCCTAAATAGGTAAGTAAATACAATCCTATTTATTTTTTGGTGATGAGCCTTTTTTATTGGTCCATCACAAGTAATATTTGTATTTTTAATGTATGTAATGCATGTATTGTGTGTAGACTAATATTTTTTCACTTCCTTAATTTATGGTTTACAAAGTTGAACTTGTTGACAAAGGATAAGGGATAAATTTACAACATTATCCCACATAATCCTTTGTCCCATACAAAAGTACCCCACTTTGACAATTATTATCTTTTTCATACTTTGTCCAAAGGAAAAATAAAAAGTTGTTAATTGTTTTTCCTAGATCTATAAATATATTAAAAAAAAATAACCAAAATATCAAGGAGTTTGATTGAAAATGCATTTGAATCTTCAATATCTCATACTAAACAACAATGATATCTTGAAGATTTTCTTTTTCTTTTTTTCATGAAATGATTTGTAAATAATAAAATATTTTTATATTTTAATCAACATGGTATATATATATGCATGCATGCATGCATGTATGTATGTATAATATTTCCCCTCCTTTTAAAAAATACCAAATCAATAAAAATGGTATCGATGTTGTGTTATATTTATTTGTGAAAATATTTTAAAACAAAATATGTTATCGATAGAAACATATAATATTATTTTCAAAATTTTAAAATTTTATACGAATTATACGAATTATTTAAATTGTCATAATTCTTATCAAATTTTATTGTGAGTAGGAATTTTTAATCTTATTTTTATTTTTAAAAAATTCATTAACTATGATTTAATATAAAATATTTAAAATTCCAAGATGTATGACCAACTACTTTGATAAATTACTAAAGATCAAAGTTTATATTTTTTACTACCCATCACATGGAAACATGAAACACAATGTTATTTTGGGGCACGTGAATTTTAAAAAACATTCATTCGATATCATTAATAAGAATATATTTCATTATTTGACATCAAGAAATTCAAATAAGATATTCATTTAAATAAACCTTTGAGCAAGAGTTTCAATTTCAAAATTTTAATTATATTATAGGCATCGATGTTTTATTTAATTTTATGATTCCAAGAACTTTGGTAAATGTTTTCTGTTTTTTGGGAATTTTTAGAATGAAATTCTCCCAAATGTTTCAAAATAGCCCACTATCTAAAAATTCACATTAAATAATTAATATTTTTTAAAAAATTAAAAATTATTTAAAGCACTAATTATTATTTTTTGCACTAATTAGGTGATTAATCATCTACAAGCTTATAATATGCTTACTAGGTACGTATGTCTACCTTCTAATTCTTTTCCCTTTAAAATCATAAGTTTTTAATGTTTCAAAATTGTATATTATTGAATAATTATATGGTGTTCATGAAGAAGATGTTTAACCATGTAATTTTATCTATGAAATCTTCTAGTCATGTAATCATATTCATGGTTACAAGAATACAACTAGGCACAAAAACATGACATATATGATTGTATGACTAGAAAATGGTCACTAGTCATATTTGCCGTAGTCATAAATATCAAATTTTGGCATAGTGGATTAAGGTAAATGTGTTGGTTAAGCTAGGTAAATTAGGTTAAATTAAATAGGTTAAAATAGGTTGGGCTAGTTATCATCTACCTACTTACGTGCCTTTTTAAAATGTACATAAACCTATGTAATATGTAATTTTTTTAGTAAAATTGACCACTTTAATCAAAATGATGGGTTCAAATTATCGTGTCCAAATTGATGGAGTGGTCTTTTTTTATGCCTATCATTTTGGGGTTTTTTTTATCAAAAAACTGAATCAAAATAACTTGTTTTTGTAGTAATGTCAATATTACATTTGGTTTTAGTCTTGAGGTTAAAGATGTGGATGGGTTCATTATAGTTAAAATTTAGAAAAGAAAAATAAATTTTGGAACATAATCCACCTTCAAATTGTTGGACAAATGTTCAACCATTGTAAATGTAGTTTTTAATTCTATTTTTTTGGTATTCTTTGATTTTTTTATTATATAACAATTTAGGGTGGTTCAATAAAGGCACCGCAAGTGGAGAGTTGCACGTTAAAGAATTACTTTTGAGACAATTAAGAGGAGAAACTAAAACCAAAATTAATTCTAAGACCAATGGTTATGCAAGGAGGAAGATTTGAAGTTTGAATTTGGTGGACCTATAAAAGGCTCTAAATGCTTTGTTAGGTAAATGGGTGTTAGGTGAAAACATACTTAAGGGGACAATTTGGACTAACATAGTTACAATGTTTTTGGATTGAAAATGAATATAAATTATAATTAAATCATATTCCACATTAATATGTCAAGTTTTTAGTTATTCATATTGTAATAATTGTTTTTGGGAATCATATTAAAATTTATGGAAAAATTCTAAGAAAAAAATGGACTCATAATGAACTTTTGAATAATCACACTCTCTTGATCACAAAATTAAAAAATGATACACGGATTGAAAAAAATGCTATAATAAGTTCAAATTTTAGAAGAAAAAATTATAAAAAAAACATCAAATGAAGTGTTTAAGAATAAAATGCATTGAAACTTTCTTAATCAGAGAAACTGATTTGCAAGATTTAATATTGCATTGTGACAACTTATTAACTCATTTTTCATTCAAAACTTCATGCTTTTACATGAATTATTTTTATCAAATATATGTTTAACCACATCCACACTTGGAATTACCCATATTTTTGAATGGAAAAATGAGGAAATATACATTGGACGCATAAGTTAATAATTTAAACTTAAGAACGTTAGGTTAGTGCTAAAAATGGACTTTCAAAAGGCCAAAATTGAACCAACTTACCGTGCTTTCACCTCGCTAGTTATAAAAAATTAGTTTTAGATTTTTGGCTTGTATGTGTAAATGTTGAAAATAACCGAACTATGCATTCAACTGTATTGATATATATTGTGAATGTAAAATCTAAGATTTTAGTAGTTAAAGAGGTAGCTGACATTAATGAATAGACAAAGCTCAAGGTGGTGATGGGGTGATGGTGTATGTAGCATGCCCAAGATACTTGCTTGCACATCAATTCCTCACATGAATTTGTTTCCAAGAAGTCAATAATCTCCACATATAATGAATTTGAGTGATATGCACATTATTTGTGTTAATAGCATGTTGAATGACTCACTCCAAATTATTTGGAATTATGCATTTCAAAAGGTATAAAAAATAATTTTTTCTATTGTTTTCCACATACATAGCTAGAGATTGGCAGCCAGATTATCTTATTGGCTTTGCTTCCAAATCCTATGTCTATGTGCTTATTACCTATTGGCCAGGTTAACATGAATCAACCTTGGACAAAATAACTATGGTATTGATATGTAATATGGTTTATTGCCAACTAGATGATGTATTGTGTTATATTGTCTCAATATTTCAAACCATAAGGGCGCTAGTGAAATTTTGAGGCCCTATTACAAGGCCCACTCATGCTTCATGGAGGGCAAATACCCTAGTACCCTGGCCAATTCAACATTAATTATATTATTTTCAGAAATGTTGATTTAAAAAAAATCAAATCAAAAAATATTATGAAGGATAATAGTGAATATATAGGAATACTCCATTTGTTGAAATGAAAAATTTCAAAATTAATTAATTATTCGATGGACATATGCTGAAATGACCAAGGTTCTTGGTATCGCACTCCCAAGGCTTAAAAACCTGAAGAATGATATGAAGGCCCACATGATGCAAGTGGGATTGAGAATAAAATGTGGAGTAACAAGGTTGGTTGTAACAAAAAGTCAAGGAATAATTTATGTAGATGAAACCGCATTTGACCCACTTGATCAACTCTCATTCCATGTGTACATTGAACTCTTCATGACCATTCACACTTCAGATTCCTTCAAATGATGGGGCCCCCAAAAGAAAAAAGTGTTCACAGGAGTGTGACATGGTCCCTTCAACACCAAAAAGTGGCAAAAATATTAACCTTAGAACAAATCCCAAGTGGAAAATGAAGGTGGGTCTATGAGACCTTCTAAATTTTACACATGGCATATCCTTGAGGCTTGTTTGGAAAAAAAGTGGCAAGTTGAAAACTTAGGCACTTTCAAACATACCTTTCTAAAACATCATCATTTGTTTCACATGTGTTTGTGCCAATGATTAAATAGGTAGCTTGGACAAGTATGGTATGTGGTTTGTAGTTAGTATCATAGTACCTTGGCAGGTTTGGCACAAATTAAATTCTTTTTAATTTTGTCTATTTTTTTCTAAAATTAGCTTATTATGTTGAATAATTCAAAATTTATAGTCAGACTCAAATCATGACCCTGTCCCAAGGAGACAATTGAAACCTTTTGTTAGTGACAGTAGTTTTATTATATTTAATTTGTTTCTGTCGAAATCTTCAAAATCAAAACCAACCTATTGAATTAAAATTCCCAAAATATATTAATTATTGGACAAGTTAATACCAAAACCACCAATGCACTACAATTTAGCGTAAACATTTAATATTTTATTTTGGTTTCATTATTTCATTTCTTTTTGTTGCACAATAAAAATGAAAACCTAAGTGGACTACTCTGGTACAAAGAGGAAATGGGCTGGTGGTAATAAAATATTTACCTAGTGTCCATCCATCCATATTGCTATAGGTAATGGATGCTACTTATTCTTTTTTAAGCGAAATAAAAAGCATCACTTTTTGTAGGCGCACTAAAAATATCAATGGATAAGGTCAGGCTAGGATTCCATACCAACAACCCAAGTAGGCTCCTTTGGCACATGTCTGCTGAATAATTAATTAATTTTGAAGATTCTGTTTAGAAAAGAAAAATGTATTCCAAGATATTTCAAAAGATTCTTCATTTTCCTTCACAAAAAAGGTTGCTTTGTGAGAAACGTGTTTTCTGAAAATATCAGCATTTCTAAAAATAATATAATTTGTGCTGAAGCCACCAAGGTACCACAGCATATATAAGGCATTTGGACTTTGGCAATAGTTTTTTTCTGTCATTTTGTGAAGGGGATCAAAAACTTACCAAAAGATGACAATGGGAAAGGTCATGTTAGTATAGGTGAACTGGGCTTTACTGGAATAAGGGCCTGCACAAGGTGAACCCTAGCAATGCCCTGATCCTGGGCCATAGCCAAGGGCTTTACTAAACATAAAGAAGCGTTTCAATTTCTTTTCTCTTTTTCCCTAGGAATAAAGCGAAAAGAAAAGCAGGGCACTTTGAAAAATGGCATGCCCACCTAAGTGGGCATTCCATTTTTCAAAAACACCCCCAAACAATGGACAAAAAATAAGCTGGGTAATCTTGTAACTTCTGATTGCACTAAAAACATTGGAGCAGGTCTGGATTTGGGATTTTACCCACTATTTGGGCAACTGCCCTACAATTGGAAGAAGGATTATGAAGTGAACACAGAGACTCTGAGAGAGTACCACAATAAGTATACAAGGCTGGCCATTAAAAGGATATGGGAACTTAAGAATATCAAATTCATGTGTATCCTCATATGCATACACCATGGCTAGTGGCAATCATAAGGGTTTTATTTTTATTTTTTATTTTTCGAATTTTTTGTGGTAGCCAAAGTGGCAACCATCCACAAGAGCAGAGAGCCAAATTTGGCTACAGGTCGGACCCTCAGAAGAGGATAGTAGACAACTTAAGCATTCCTGGTACCTATGTTTCGGCAACCCCCAAGAACCCAGTGTCTAAACATGGTGACTTTCATGTTTTTCTCCTTGGAATGTGCCGTACTAAAAGGCATCTAAAAGGAATCTTGTGACAGTCCAAAAACCCCAAAAACCTGTTTTGCATGGATGCAAAATTTTGCACAAAACAATTTAGCGGGAAGGAAGTGATTCTTTGACAGTTGCTTCAGAGACCAGTCCAAGGGAATCTACAGAGTGAACTCTAAATTACGACAAAAGATGTCCCTGTACACAAAGCTATTTCCCTAAATTTTTTGAGTGAATTCATTCATCTTAAGAAACTGAGACTAGTTGAAAAATAATGAATTCACTGGTTTAGTTAATGGGACTATTGAATCGCACCCACATTTTATTGAAGTGCACCAGCATTTTGTGATAGTAGATCTAGAGGTTGCTCCTAGACTGTTGAAATTGAGCTACCCATTTCGGCCTTTTATGTGGCTGAGCTTGCTCCAAGTACTGTTTGTGAGCTTTGATTGAAACCTGCATTAGTTTCTGCACTTTCAGTAGTCCTTTCATTCTGAGTTGATCTCTATGAAACTAAATCTAAATCTTTGATAAGGACAAGCAGATGGATTAACTCCTTCTCTTGACACTAGCCCTGGCCCCTGAACTCCCCCCTTCTTTTCAGCCTTGATTCCTTCCACTTGCTCTTCTTCATTGCCCCCACCTTATCGACTCCCGATTCCCGCCCAACACTCGGTTGTGTTGCCCGTAAAAAAAGTGGTCAACAATAAAGTTGACGCACGATCTGCTACTCCTCTCTTCGACTGTCTCAAGAGCCATGGCTTAGAACCTTCTTTTGACCTCTCCTTGGAACTCCAGGGGCCTCAGTAAAGTCGGTCTCTTGTCTGGAAGACCAAGTTGCCATGTCCTTAAATTTAAGCGTCTGTTCTCCTCTCATCAATCACAAGCTGCACTTGGTCTTTTCACAGACATCGGTCTCGCTTCTATCCCTTCCTCATTCTTCGAAGCTCTGTCTCTCTCCAAGGGTATTCCCTCTTTTCCTTTCAGCATTCTCTAATCTCAAAGCCCGGGATCAAATTAAGTGTGATATAATTTCTCTGCCAAACAAGCACGCTTTTTATGGGTTCGATTAGAGCACCAATCTCCTGTGCATGCACAATAATGCATTAGATTCGTTCGCTATTTCTTTTCACTCTCTATGCAGGCGTGCCTAGCTTCACAGTCGCTCCATTCTATGCGAAGACACTCCTAGTTGCTCCCTTGTCGCAGAATGCAGGGCACCATTCGAGCTCTTCTTCCAAGTAAACGTTTTTTCCCCTATCTCCGTAATCTCTGCCGTTCTCCTCTGCTTGGTTGTATTGTCTGCCGATCAGCTTTCTGTTTCTGCTCCATATGATCTTCCTCTAGTATTCTGCCTTCTCCGGCTACAGTTCTGCATCCTAATTTCCGATTCATAAGAACCTGCAGCTTCTTGCACTGGTAAGCCCCTTACTGCTACAGTTTCTAACGACGATCTGAATACCAAAGCAAGGCGACGGTGAACCAACGCCCACCAGCGCACCATGAAGGATGGATGGGAAATGGTCAGGAAACAGTTTTCTGTTGGGTTCCAGTTCCCTAGCTAACCATGGTAGTTAGCTCAGTGCTTTTTTTTACTACCTACCTATTAACAACCCGGAACTGGGTTTTTAGTAGGTAGGTAGTAAAACCAGCCCTTACTGAGTAGTTACCGATTTTCCTACCTATCTACCTATAAATGAGACCTATTTCTTACAAAGTTGGTTACCAAGGTGAAATCAAATATTAACTCAGTTGAGGCTCATCCACAGCTGAGTAATAACAGGCATCGTGGATGGTGCGCTGGTTCACCGTAGCCCCAAAGCATGAGGAGGTGAAACGTCAAAGCCAACTTCTGTTGAAACGATTGGCAGGAGTTACAAGCACCATCTACAGGGGCACCTACCCTCAGCTTCCTTTAGTGAGGCCACTTAGTGGCCATATTAAAACCAAGGAGTGTTAGATTTGGACTCAGAGACCCTGATTCCGTCTGCGCATGCGATATTTGTAATGTTTACAAGCAATTTTTAACTAATTTGGGGTGTTTGCCATGATACCAGAGTAGATGATGGCCTCCCTAGAGAATGACCCCGAGAAGGGGACGGGGGCAACAGGCCCATCAAACATCCCAAAAATACAAAGGGATCAAGAAGCACAACACAAAACAGGGAGAAACAGCTCAGATGCATCTATAATTGAGTTAATGAGAAGGGGAGGCCGTGATCGGACACAGCGCCAGAAAGAAAAGGAATCAAGGCGAACAAATCAAGAGGAAGAAACAGATCAAGAGGAGGAAGAAACAGAAAAAGAGGAAGAAACACCAGACCGCGGGCAGATAGTGAAGGAACTGCAGCGGCAGCGTCGCCGGCAAAAACGGCAGAACACCGAAGATCAAATCACGCGCGCAGCAAACGCTATTCTCGTTGGTGCAGCACTAGTAGCAACCGTTACGTATACAGCCTGGCTACTCCTCCCTTTCAGCAATATTAGGCCTGGGCACCACTTGGCAACCGAGGTATTCTGGACTTTCAACAGCTTGTCTTTCTATTCAGCCATTTTAACGGTATGGCTTTGTATAATTACAGTCTGACCATACGAAGGTACACTTTGTAAGCCTATAAGCAGAGTGCAGACAAGACTTAAATATGTTCTTGGTGTCTTTGCATTTTCTTTTGCTTCTGTGGTCACTGCCTATTCGAGTGGCGCCTACGTTGTCGTACCTAAAGAGGTGGACTTCATCATTACCGACGGACGTATGTATCGCATGATCACATCAGGTGCAGTTCTCTGCGGTTTCACCATACTAGTCTCTATAGGCCTAGCTTTTTGTGGATAGTTAACTGGAGTATCAATTGTATGTATATGCCTCTGTATTATCAACTTACATACAATTGTTTTGTAAATGTAGACTGGAAATGTAATGTACAACATCTTGAGCATATCTAATGTCCTCCACGTTTTCATATTGTCAAGCATACCAACAATTGATAGTTTTCACTTTTTTATGTATATCAAATGTAGGGAAAAAAAATCTGAATTGAATGTATATATGAGCAATTTAATGAAAAGAATTTCAAATGTGACCATTTGCTGTATGTATATGTGTACACTTGGATCTAGAAGTGTTAATTCTTTATCCAAATAAGTGACATACTAAAAGAAAATGTCTCATGAGATATTTTTCCTTCTTTATACACATGTGTAAACTGAACCTGGCATTCAAATAACTGGCCATAATAGACTTCATGAAAGCAAGTACAAGAGCAGATCCTCCATATTAAGAAATAAAGTTGTCTCCCCAATGCCATCCCCATTGTACAAATGATAATGAAAGTATCTCTAACAAAGTAACTCCTCTTGACTCACTTCAGATGTAGAAAAAATGTGTGTGAAAGCATGAGATAAAAAAATTTAGAAATAATTCAATTGAATGTGGAAATGCACACGACCTTGGACCCACACCACAAGAAGAACATGAAAGTAATGCAAACACATAGTTTTTTTAATTACAGATTTAGATTTTAGTCATAAAATCAAAAGCGCTCATGATTTGGAAAATGAAGGTGCATCAACAGCACAAGCAGAGACTAATGCAAATTCAATCAAAGCTTAAACACAGTACCTGGAACACAGGTGGTGCCTGGGTTAAGGTGCTAGCACTCTCTTCTTTGATTGTTTTGGTGACACATTTATCTGCAATTTCATAAGTGGTGCCCTTTGCAGGAGCACATTCCTACAATTTGATTAAAGATTCATTGAATGAACATAATTTTATCATTTGATTCTTCATACTACCATCAAGGTCCTTGAATTTGCACTGCCAGGTGTTTGGCGTTTGTAATAAGAGCACTTTGCCTAGTGGGTACTACACAATATTGGGGTGGATTTATGGTATATAGATGCCAATTCAGAGCCAATGGCATCCACCAAGTGATGTCCTGGGTGCAAGAAGTCTAAACTTCCAAAAGCTAATGGACAATTGCCTGGCTGTCCAGCTTTCTCCTCACATTATCTACAACAATCATCATCACCAAGGTCATAGTGCTCTTGTGAAAACAATTCTTTTGTTGGTTATCCTTTTTTGGAAGGGGGATAAAAGCATCAGTTTCATGACTAAACAACATCATTTTTTTTTGGCCAGATTGGCCAAAACAATAAAAACAAAAATGGAATATTTTGTCAAAACAATCCTTTTTTGGGACAAAAATTCCTGAAACTTCTTTTTAGAATGAAAAACTTTCACCACATTTGGACCAATGGTTTTTTTCCTCAAATTTGTGAAGTTGGTTGGCTAAAAATTTTGAGTGCTTGAATGTTAAAGTGACTTTCATAAGGACGCTGGGTTGGAATTTTGCACTCTACGCCCGGGGGACGACAGAAGAGCAGGAGGCCATGACCTTCTACAATGTAGTTGGGCCTCTCTCCATACTAGAAATACGAGTTGTTTTCGCGACAAGTGTATCCAGTTGGTTACACAAAGAATATTTTTCTCTAGATATGATAATCATAATTTGTGTATTTTCATAACTATTGATGAAATCTTTTTAAGTGTTGTATGTTCAAGGTGCTAAATATTTTTTCAATATTTAAGTTTGATGCGGTGTTGGATTTTGATCAATGTAACATTATGGTCACAAATGTTTCAACGTGGGAGGTTTCGTGATTAATGATTGTGAATAATTGTCAAAAAAAATTTGTCCCAAGTTGCATTGAAATGTAAATAAAAATTTGTTGTTTGCATACACGCTTGCAACAACCAAGTACTTGAAGGAGAATTGAACCCCAATTCATAAAGTGTTCTTTCCCATTGTAGTTCAAGCACTACATGCACGTGACCCCATGTAACTAAACAAAGCAATTTTCAACCAAAAAGAAAATTGATGAGTGACAACAATGTCACCACCATCAACAGTCAATAGATGTTGTCCAATTCTAACAAGCCCACAATAGAGATAAAATACAATTACTAAAATGTTGGCACATGAAAATGTTTTTGCAAATTTTTTTCATTGTCACAAACCTTTTCCTTTCCCTTTCAAAATGCATTAGCCATGGACAAACACAATAAAGTTTGGGATCATGGGTGATGGAGTGGAAGACAAGGTAAGTTTCACCCAATTTATAGTTAATGAGGTTTTTATTATTACAAAAAGGATTGTTGGGTGCCAAGGATTCAAAGAAAAGATAAAACTTAAATTTTGTCAAAACTTAAAGAGATGCCATAGGTGGGAGATGGCAAAAAGTCCTAAATAATATCATTGATCAAAATTTATAAGTTTTCTGAATCTATCGCTTCGATCAACAAACAAATATCAAGTTCTATTGATACAAAAGATCCCCAAAATTAATGATGGAAACAACTACAAGAATTTAGGAACAATTTCAAAACATATAACAATTAATCAAGTTTCCAATTTGTTATGTAATGAATAGACACAACAACATTCAAGTTTTAACCCATCAAAACGCAAAGAAAAAAAAATCAATGAACAATAAACAAGGAATGAACATTGAGAACATATAAAAACCTGAATGTGATGTTGATTTGAACTCAAACTTTTTAACGTGTTGGAACATTTTAATTTCCTAGGCATCAACATTCAACAAGCCATAAACAAAACTAAAAGTTTCCAAGTTCAATAAAAAAACAAATTGAATTTCAAGCATAACTTCAAAACACATATTTGTTGTAACCTTGCCATTATGGCACTCTAAACATCAAAAAGTGACAAACATTGAGATTTGATCATGGAGGTAACAAAACAAAAAAATGTGATCAAGTTGCAATTTCACCAACATGGAGTCCAGACAATCAAGAAGCTATAGACATTAAGACTTGATCTTTAATGCAACACAACAAAATATGAGATCAAGCTTCAATGGAATATTAACTAAAAAATGTTCATAACCATTGAAGGTTGAACTATTACCTCATCATTCTTCTTTTGTCCAAGCTTTTGTAAATCATGATGGTTTTTCATTGCATTTACATCACCATCACAACCTACAAGACTCTCACACATATTGTTGTTCCAAATTGCAAGTCTCACACATGAATGCCTTAAAGGATAAATCTCATCCTACTATTATATTAAACCTTTAAAGTTCCATATCCATAATAACAACCAACTTTTTCTATTAAGCTTTCAAGTTTGCTTGTAATGGGACCTAACCTTAAGGAAGTGAAGTGGTGACAAAGACCTTTTATACATCATTGTTCTTGCATCCAACGAAGTTGTTTCATTAGTTTGGATAGCACTTGATTTGGACCATCCTTTGTTAGGATGGCTACTCCACCTATCTTTGCTATTGAAATATGATAAATCTTGCAATTAAATTTCATTAATATCACAAACTTAACATCTTACAACTTAATAATAGAAGTTGTGCAAAATTATTCATTCATAATTCGTATGTTTTATGCATTGATATCGTGCATTGAAAACACATTTGACACACATATTTTTCTAAGAAGATGCAAAATTCATATGACATTTATTCATTCATAGGTTTGTATTTAATTCGTCAACACATTTATCAATGTGTTAAATGTGTTTTCAATGCATGATATTCTTGTGTAAAATGTACAAACTTATGAATGAATGAACTTCCCATGATTTTCATTATTAGTTTGTCACATGTTAAATTTAAGGTGATGGCCATTCATATGATTTTTTTCTTTATTGCCATGTGGTGAAATTTGTCACCAAAAAAATATTAAGTTGAACTTTGATTTTAATTTGGTAATCAATATTTAACTAATTTTACTTATTGTTAAATTAATTAAAAAAATCTTTTCCATTTAATGTTAAATCCCAAATCCCTTGTATTAAGCACATAATCAAGAAAATGGGTTTCTAATTGATTAAAAAAACATTATTGTATTTATGAACACTAATTGGGGGTGGGTTCACAAGTTTGAAATGCATTGCACACTAGGAGAGTGTTTTACACCATGTAATGCAATTCCTCTTCTAAGATTTCTTTTCAATGATCAATTATATTGGGTAAAGGATCCTTCCGGGGGTTCACAAGTTTTCACACTTGTTGATTCAAGTTATGCCCTCATTCATAGGTATGTGACCCGTTTCCAAGCTAATAAAGTGGTTTACACCTTATACCACAACTCTTCTTATGGAATTGTTTTTCAAAAATGAAATACACCAAGTAAGTGATTCATTAAGGGTTTCACAAGTTCTCGACCTTGTTTCTAAATTCCACCCTTGTTCACAATGGTTCAAATTCGTGAAGCCCCAATAGGGTCCATTATCCAAGATCGTAAACTAAACATTATGTGGGTGAAAACAAAGCCATGTGTGGTGCTCGCATGTTTTTGCCACAAGGTTAACCAAATGTCAATGGGTATATGCAAGCTACAATGGCTCACTTTTTGCAACCTTATGAACTTTTTGCAAAATGTATTTTATCCAAATGTCACAAAAGCATTGTAAAATCATTAATTTGAAAAAAAAAAATTATGGATTAAGATTGTTAACTTGAATAAAAATATTTATTAAGGGACGAAATTCAATAAACATACACCAATCATATAGTAATGGATTTTTAAAATGGACATATGGACTATCATTTGGGTTTTGCATTAGCATTCAAATGCATTTTTTGTTATGATTTCATTTCAATATTTTTTTATAGGGATTCAATATATGATACATGATGGAAAAAATATATATGAATTGAGAAATTACAAAAAAAAATTTAACGAACAAATAACTATGGACCTTTGAATGACCAAATTTGGGCCATATTTGCAAAAGTCCGAATATTGGTCATTTTTTGTTGGATTGATATCTTTTCCCCTTAAGATGTATAATAAAGATTTTTCTAAATGGGCAACCTTTGATATGGACACTATTAATTAATTAATCACCACATATGGCCCATTAAACATTGGATTTTAACATTTTTTTTTATCCTAGTGTTAATTGTTCCATTTATATGGACTTTTAGGACTGGGACTCTTGTTGTTTTTGAGCTATTGTAACTTGCATCTATTCCAATTGAATTTTTCATTAAACTGAAAAAAACTTGTTGTAGCAATGTTGTAGCTAATGGTGTTTCGAAATAAATTACTAGTTAATTGGTGATGTTGCATTGATTTGTTGTTAGAGTCAAATTTTGTTCTTTGTAACAAAACATTATATATGGTTCTTTACTAAATAAGTGCATGATTGCATAAAATTACACACCAACTTTAACATTTTGTTGTAGGTACATTCACAAAATAAAGAGCTGGGGGTGCACCCTCAGTAAGGACTTCGACGATTGTTTATTCTAAAAGATTTTAGGTATATATTAAGAATATTCTATTTGTAAGTTGCAAAATCTCATAAGAAAATCCTTTTGAATCAAAATATGTTTCATTATACTTTGGTGTGAATATGTGTTTTAAAAGTCTTTCCAAAATTATGATATTTTCAAGTCCTTTAAGAGTCATTTATGTTTTTTTTCAAATTGTAAAAGCATTGGAAAACATCGGTTATAGTGATTAATCATTGCTTTTGATAATTCAAATTCCATTAGATTCATTTCAAATTATTACACATGTTTCCAAAATATATTAAAAACATTATTATCAAAATGTATAAAAGAAATGTGTAATATTGATATAATTTTTGACACGAAAACATGAAAAACAAAGCACTGGTTATAGTTCCTATGGCTCCTATATTTGTGAATGTACCCTTCCCAACTTTTTTTTTGTTCACACTATTTTCCCTAATTTTCAACAAAAATGAAAAAAAATGACATTATGACCATGGTGCCATAACATCTTTTGAGATTTTTTGAGTTAAATTCACCATTAGAATTGCAACACACAATTATGTTCAAATGAAAGGAACACCTTTGTTAAAACTCCAAAATGTGATATTGTAGTGCAAAACTATCAATTTACATTTTGGCTGAAAACATTGTGGGGAATCACAATAAACATGTCATGTTGAACATGCAATTATCCATTCCAATTAGATTTGAATAACATGTCTCCCTTTATACGAAAAGAAAAAAAGGATTCTTTAATACTTCACCTTTTATTCAAGGGCCCACCATAAGTGAAATACTGAATCATGTGCATTACAAATTTTTTATTTAAAAATAGGGTGGAATTTTCTTCCTTCCACAAATCATATTATCCATTGAATCCTTTCTTCATGTCCTCAAATTGTAATTTAAATAAAACCTTAATTCAACAATTTTGTCAATTCTTTATATTTTGACAATGTTATAGATTTGGGTAGGAGTTTTACCCCAAAACCCTTATTTCACCCAAAAATGGCTACCTATAGGCCAAAGTTAGCAAATTTGATTGAAACAAGGCTAAATGAGGCGTTTATTGCTCAAGATGTGCATTAAATGTGAAGTAATTGATTAATAATAGTGAAGTTGCAATGCAAGCATAGTAATGAAGTTTTGAACCTAAACATGATTTATGCTTAAAACATCAACTTTGGTGCTTTGAGGAGTTTCAATCTTCATTTGAATCCTATGCATTTTTTCAAGTTGAATAGTTGTGGTGTTTTAACCAATCGACATATATATATATATATATATATATATATATGTATCCAAATATTTCAAAAGTCCTTTTGTAAAGACAATTATACATCCATTGAAAAATTTCATTCACTATAGTTATGCATTTTCCAATTTTCAAATTCAAGGTACAACCTTTAGATATGTTATTAAAGTTACATATTTCACATCCATTAATTGTGCAAAAACAATGACATTCAAAATTCAAACTTAAAAATCAAAAAGTTTGTTTGGTTTGAATTGAACTCCAAATCTATAAAGAACTTTACCCACTGCAACACAAACTATTTGCAAAAATATTCACCCACAAAAACACCCCAATGCCCCAACCTCACCCACTTAAAAACTTGTTACAATTTGATAGTAATAGAAACACAATGCCCATTACTAGAAATCATGTTCTATTTGATTCGAAAACTAGACCAAAAACCATTTTAACATTTGGTCAATTTGACCATTTGTTCATATTGGACAAGTTAATTTGAACATGTCCAACTTCACTAGTGGTTTTTTTTATTGACCATAAAATGATTTTTTTGACTAGTCAAATTGGGCCCAAAAAATTTAATGAAGAAAATAGCCCAATTTTAAATAATAAAAATGTAGGAAATAAATAAATAATAAATACCTACCTACCCACTCACCCATGACCTACCTACCCACCATGGCTTCCTACCTACCAAGTACTATAAATTTATATACATGTACAAGGTATGTATACAAATGTATATAGTCCAAATAATATGTGTTGGTAAGGGGATTGAACCTTTGTCTCCTTGGCTACACACCAATGTTTTGACCATCAAACCACCACATTACTTTATGAAACAATATGATACCAAATGGATTTAACATGTTTTTTTTAACTTCAATGAATTTTTTTTTCAATGTGTATAACAACATTTGAATTTCAAGTTATATTTTAGGGTATTCAAGGTCATTATATTTTTTGGTATTATAAATTATTTTATCTTAAGTATAACAACTTAAAATAATTTAAAATATAATATAATGACTTATGGTAAGATAACTTAGAATAACAAATAATCACCTATGAAAAATAATTTAGAATAGCCTACAACAAAATAACTATCATCAACTTATTATAATATAGCCTAGAATATTCAACAATAGTTTATATAAAATAGCTACCAAAGGCCATTAATATAATAACCACTAATACCCACCAATAACCATTAATAGAATAAGTTTTAATATCCAATAATATAATAACTATTAATAATCAATAATAGAAAAACCACCAATAGAATATACATGCACCAATAACCACCAATAAAATAGTCACAAATAACCTATGGTAATAGAACTTGAAATAACTAATAATAACATAAGGTGAAATAACTTTTAATAGGCAAAAATAACCAACAATAAACTCACATAACCAAAAGTAATTTAAGATGAAATAATTTAAAATAGTAAAAAATAATTTATAATAGTCATAAATAACTTAAATTGCAGTAGCCTGCAATAGCCAAATATAACCAAATATAACCAAAAGTAACATAAAACAATGAAAAATAACACTTTCAAAACATTTAAAACATTGTTTACAATAAAAATTTTCAAAAAGAAATAAATGTAATTATGTACATTATTGAAAAAATAAATTAATTCAGCTTTAATCATTTCATTTGAAGAAAATCTTAATAAAACATGAAATTTCAAAGTTTATGTTTTTGTAATGTTTCAATGAAGTATTTAATAAATAGAATGTAATGTAACATAATATCACAACAAGTGTGATGGCTTAATGGTAGTGGTGTTTACCTTCATTCTATAGGTCAAAGGATCAAACTTCATAAATGGCGTGCTTGTGGTCAATAGTGTTAAGTTGATCAAATATTTCCTTAAAATAGGTGCCTACTTAGGTTGATTATATGATTTATGTACATGGATAGGTTCTTAACCTAACATAGGCAATGACATGTCTCAATAATTCATAGTCCGAAAATCATGAAATTATCAATAATATTAAATTTTACATTGAATATTAAATAGTTTAAATTTAATTGATTTACATGCTACCTATTTTATTAACTAGGAAATAAAATTTGTATTTCATTTAAAAGTAACCTTATTTCACTAGGTATTGGTGAACCAATTCACTATTCGTAACAACTAGGCAATGTTCATTGGGGGGTTGATTAGTTTCACCATGGTAAAAATGTCCAAATTCATTCAAAATTGAATGAAACCCAAATTGAACTAGGACACATTTTGGTGTAGTGATATTTGTGATAGGATTTTATAAATGATGTTAAATCATAAAAAGGTCAAATTTAAATGTGCAGTTCCATGAGGATTGGACTTTCACTTTCAAAAAACCTTTATGATGAATTGTTTAAACAACATGTACATTACTACAAATCAATTTTTTAAAAATTGGATTTCATGATTGATTGTAATTATTATTTTAATCAAAATAAAAAAGGACAAAAATGACTTTAATTATTATAAAACAATTTTTTTTTACCAAAAAAAAATTGAGTACATTTTAATCGAGTACTTATTAATTGTTTATTTTGACTCAAATGTTTATTGATGCACATAGGTGTCCATGTTGAGAAACTTGACTAATTGTTTAATAGCACAGTCGTTAAGTGACATGTCTATTGTGAGTAACTTTGATTAACATGTATGTTGACATGGTTGCCAAATGATAGTTATATTGTCATTGATTTGATTAACATCTATGCTAATATGATTACCAAATGGCATGTTTGTTGTGATTAATTTGATTAACATGTGTCTTGACATGGTTGTCAATGCCATGTTTGTTATTACTATAATTCATGGTTTATAAGTTATCCAAGTTGATTACCTTTTCCACTTTTAATTAATGAACATGTTCATTTTGATTAGAGGTTTAATGACATGTGCATTTTTTATTAATGAACTTGATTAAAATGATTTATTTGATTATATATCAAATTGAAAATTTAGTCAAGTTGAACCAAAAATTGACCACTTTGGTCAAAATGGCCAAAGGATATTAATTAAGTGAAACATCTAATCAAGTTTGACAAAACAAAATAACATGTTTGGTAAAATTGACCAATAGTTTTTAATCAAATTGGACATCCTATGTTAGTCCATAAACCAAATTATCTAGATATTATTTTGGCTAAGTAAGTAGCCTAGGTTTACTTACTTATCTACTTATTTACTATCTAAGCTAAGTAGGTAGACTTAAGTAGGTATGTAACCTAGGCCTATTTACCTATGTAAGCCTACCTATTTACCTACCTATTTACCTACCTACATTAGGCAAAATAAATAGCCTAGGTCTATCTACCTATGTAGGCCTACCTACCAACCTATTATTTAGGCTAAGTAGTTGGTAGCCTAGGTTTACCTGCCTACCTATCTAATTACTACCTAGGTTCGATACCTAGGTTCGATACGTAAACAAGAAGGTAGCCTAGGCCAATCTACCTACTTAGAGTTACATACTTATTTAGATACTACCTAGGCTAGGTAGGCAACTTATGTTTACCTACCCACCTACTTACCTAGGTCTATGTACCTTATAACTAGGTCTATTTAGTTAATTATGTACCCATACCTACCTACTTTTTACCTTCTCTACCTATTTGCCAACCTACCTTTAACCTACTTACTAATTACCTAACCTTTTTACTTACCTACATGAATAAAAATGTGAAATAGAAAACTTGACAAAACTTGTCACCTTTTGATGGTGGAATCCATTGGTAAAGACTTGGATTACATCATTGTTAAGGGAAGGGTTCAATTCCTTATACTTGAACCTATGTGCATGCTTAAAGGAGTAAGGTAGCTAAATAAGTTAAATTAACATAACCAAGTAGGCTAGGCTAGGCAGGTTAGGTTAAATAGGTTAATCTAAGTTACCACCTACCTACCAACCTACTTGTCTTTTTATGACCTACTTAAACCTATTTCTTATCTATCTATTCAAAAACATTATTTTTTATAACAATCCAAAAAAATGATTCAAATTTAAATAAAAATTCAACTAGTCAAATGGTTCATTGTTTGTTTGTCAAAATAACTAATCAAAAAGTCTCTTATTTTGCTAATAAAAAATAACATCCTAGTCACAATGGGTAGTCAAAATTAACTTGTTCAAATTGACTTGTCCATATTGACAAGGTGATTTTTTTGACATTTGTCATTTTTCTTTTACTAGACTTTTTGCTCAAAAAATACATGGTTTTTTAATACTTTGTTGTCATTAACTTCAGTAACATGTGTGAATTTACATGGTTACGAAATGACAAGTATATTGGGGTAAGTTTACAATATAATGAACAATTGCAAATGTAACCATTCTTGAATAACACACTTGTCAAATTTTAACTTCAATTAGGATTGAAAGTTTTTCATGTAATCTACATAATATGATATAATATACATTCAAATATGACATATAAAAATATGAGTCAATTATATCAACATTTGAGGGTGAAAAAGGACTAATTAAGCACTTGTAACCAGTCTAGAGGTCCTCAGCAAGTCACATAAAAATTATCAAAATTAATCTAGATTTGTTTGAATTTTTTTCATATTCATATAGACTAAATAATTATTAGACTTTACATGGTTTTGGATCACCATTGGAATTGATATATAAATAAATTGTAAAATTTAGAATCTATAATTTTCTTTCCAATAACTCTTGGATAAATATAAAGATAAGTTGTGAAAATTCAAAAAAACTAAATTTTATTATAAGAATATATTGTACAAGTCAAATATATGATTAAACATAAATTTTGTGCAATGGTTCCATGCCATCTCAATTTCCAATTTTAAGTCCTTACCTTTTTGAAAAGGACAAAGGAGTTGGGTTTGGTTCATTTTACTGTGGACGTACTCATTGTGACTTTATTAACATTTGTATTGACAAGATTATGACATGTCTATTGTGATTGATTTGCTATCAAATAACAACTATATAGTGATTGACTTGATTAACATTTGTTAACTTGGTTACCAAATGGCATGCCAATTTTGACTAACTTGACAAATGTGTGTCAATGTTTGGGTGCCACATTGCTCGCTAGGATATTTCACATGTTAACGCATTGTTTAATTACATTACCCCAAAAAAAAAAAAAAAAAAAAAACTGGTTTCACCTTTTGCCCTTGGAACACATTGCATTACATACTAATAGTCATGAATGCAAATGATCATTATTACACCAAAGCACTATCAAACATTCATTGATTATTTGTTCAAGATTAACATCCATTTCCTTGGGTCACAAAAACTTACATTTTTTTGATGTTACAAATAAGGAATCTATTTGAATATGGGCATAGATGCTAGGTAGACAAGCGACCTAGAATGGAACCTAGATAAGATAATGTACAATGGGAACATCATGTGTTAAATTTGTGGAGGTGCCATATAAAATGCCAAGAAACTTGCATGGTGCACCTACATCAATTCATGGGTTTGATTAAAAAAATACATTAATGTGTATCCATACATCACCCAAGTCAAATTTAATTTCTTTTGTCAATATGAACTTTTGTTTCAAAAATCACTAATCTCCACATATGTATTTGTGTAATGTGCATGCCAAATGACCTAGTGGCAAGTGTTCACATTTAATTATGTGCCACAATCTCAACAATCACCTTTTTATGCTCAAAGCTCATGGATTAAAAACATGTCCAAATAAGGTCAATGTTTATTACACTTTTTGTGCTAGAATTTGATCATTAAAATAAGAGTTCCATGTTAGAGAAAGAAAAGATGAATCATACTTTTCTACACCAATGGAGTCAAGTACATCTCATCTTTTTACCGTTTTATTTAAATAATTAGTTAAAGTCACTTCAAACAAGGTCAATAGTATAACATCACATGAACAACCTTCACCACAAAATTCCATGGTGCCTTTCAATCTTCAAAATTAACTTGCAACAACTATTCAAATATTAAAGTTGATTTGAAATCAATAGAAAATAGGGGGATATTGACTTGAATAACAAATGACTTACATGCTTACGGAAGGGGACTTTATGTACATGTTTAAGGAGGCCTACAATTTACATCCATTGGGCACTGGTATGCCAAAATCATCATATGACATATATACATTTTCATATTTTGCAATGCATGTGGTTAAGGTGGAGTTGTTTGAATTATGATGACAAATTATTTAATGTATTTATATTTTACAAGTGCCAACATGTAATTAATTTTTGTTAGTTATGTTCAATAGTAAAAATGACAATTAAAAAAAAAATGGCAATGTCCTAAAACAATGAAGTTATTGTGCTTCATAGCTTCATTCAAATTATTGGCATGGCATGTAGTTATTTTCTAAACTTTGGGCAATAATAATTAATTTGTGCCGAAGCATGCTAAGTATTATTATATGTACCAATGTTGTGCATGCAAATGGTTTAGGATTTACATTCCATGTAAATTTAAGTGTAAAATCATGTAAATCTATTTTATGTTGTGTAATAAATGTAAATGTAAAAATAAATACATATATATGGTTTTATGCACCATGTAAAATATGGTAAGTGTAACATACTGTAAAAAATGTGAGTTCTACTAGGGGAACTTGGGGGAAATTTCATAATGTTTATGGTGATAGGCCAACCAAATGGTCCCCTTGCCCTGAAAAAATGTAATAATAAAAAAATCAAAATTTTTGTGCTTTGCAATGCACCACAATGAAATATATTAATTCATATGAATCACAATAAGTACAATAAATATTTAAGCTCTTGTAAAAGCTACAATAAGTAGTACTAAGTAATAAAGTTATTATTGAATATTACTGATAATAACAATAATAATAATAAAAGTTGTACTCAAACAATGACGTGAGGCAAAATGTGCATTCAAGATATTTTTTGGAATAACACCACCATAGTCCCATATTGGTAGAAAATGCTAATGTATGAGAATATCAAAAGTATCATAATATTTTGTGAAAGATCAATCAAAATGGCCCATTGCAAAAAATAAAATGTAATTTTAATATACACCCACAACTAACTAATATGGATTTGCAAGAAGGTATGTTTATTAAAGATATATAATATATACATGTATAGTTACTCGCCTCAAAACATTTACATGAGGCCATGTAAATGTAAAAAAGTTTAGACATCTAAATGTAAATAATTTATAATTACATGAGATTTACATGCTATATATATGAATATTAACCTTTACACACAGAACATTGGTATGTACTATGTACCTCATATTGGAGAAATTAAACAATAAATTGAAAAACTTGCTTTAGGTTCATTTTGGATGAGGGTCTAGGTTCAATTTCCTAGAACCAATTTGGACTGATTTGAAGCAAATTGAATCCTTGAGTTGGAGTGTAGCTTGGTCCATAGCCTGAATCTTGGTTCTCTACATAAGGAGCTCTCCTTTTAGCACTGTTTTTTGGTCTGAACCAATTGATTTTCCCTTCAAAACAGGTGCCCTGTAGGGTTAGCCACTTTTTGGTCTTGGACTTTTAAAGGCCTTGGGACCAATTTAAAGCTTTCAACCAATAAGATTGTTTGAATTCATTGGTCACTGGACCTTGGACCTTGGTCTAAAGTTGCCCTTAGTTGAAAGAGAATTGAGTTGGTAGTACAATGGGTACAGATTGTCTATGTCCGGGAATCGCAGTGCTGAATTTCTATCCCATCCTCCCTGCTTTTGGGCTTATTAAACATCACACCTCAATGATAATTACAGCCTCTATGTGAGAGCATCTTTTCCTAGTGGGCACTGTAGAATGTCCGAGGAGTGGAATCCTTTATCTCTTCCATGTGATGTCGTCTACGCGAGAAGTCTAAACATTCAGCTGCTTCCTTGTGTTGGGCTTTCCTGTGCCACAAAGCACCAGAAGAACACGCCTAGTGTATCTGGAGGGCACGTTTATCTCTTCTAATTCGAGATTTTCCTCAGCAACAGGAATGGGCCTTAACATTTTTTCAGCCAAAAATGAAAAAAATTCTGTCTGTGCCTTTCACGTCACATAAAGACCCTTTGAGGAGGGTGTTCCTGGAATGGCCTGCTCCAGGGCTTAATCCTACTTACTCTTACTGTAGTATCTTTACCATTTAGGCAACAAACTGCCAATTAATTATTTAAATTTGAAAATTTTATTTTGGCATCTGGTTTTTTAATTCTGAAAATTTTGGCAGACAATCAATATACAAAAATAAACTGACTTCTGTTAATGTTATAGAGCAGTCTAGTTATGTAGACTGCTTCAGTTGTAAGGTGCGCAATTCAAATCCTGACAGTTGAACTTTTGAAATATATTAAGATTTCAGCACAAATATAATGAATAATTTACAAAAAGTTTCACAAAATGAAAAATAATTTAATTTATGCCGAAATGGTAAAGGTACTATGATATTTTGCAGTCAATCTTCATCCAAAAGGATTTAGTCAGGGGTCTTTTTTCCATTGCAGGGATATTTTTTTGAACTTTGACAATAAAGTGTTTTCCAGGTGTTCTAGTAGCCACATTTTCATAACCTCTTTTTGGAAAATTGTCAGATTTTTGTACTAAGTTCCAATAGGATAGCAAATAATATGGAAAGCTGTTTTTACTTGTTAAAATTTCATTTTCTAAAGCCGTATTTGGGTTATTTTCTTATAGAAGATTGCTACCTTAGCTACATTACAAAATTGAAAAAACTGACATGGTTTTAGTGTGCTC
The DNA here is from genome assembly GCA_963920785.1 of Sphagnum contortum. Taxonomy (NCBI): domain Eukaryota; kingdom Viridiplantae; phylum Streptophyta; class Sphagnopsida; order Sphagnales; family Sphagnaceae; genus Sphagnum; species Sphagnum contortum. Next base: position 5,773,676 of record OY987291.1, on the reverse strand, counting down.
TTTTGTGGACCATATTTTAATTATTTGGAATCATGTTTGAAGGTCACATGTGAACCAATACCCACAATTGTACTTTCACCTTTTTGCTAGGGTTCTTAGTAGTGATGTTTTGGGCAAACTTTTGCAATTCTTAACATGAAAAATATGATTTCAGCACATACAAAAGACTTTTGTAAAAAAGTGGCCATAATTTACCCAAATTTGGCTAAATCTTCTTTTCAACAATCACCAGTTTAGCTGCATAACAAAATTGGAAAAGAAACTGCCTCTTAGTGGCTATAATATAAGTTCGTCTTGGAAAATCTTGAACATTTTACACTCAGAAACCCAGATACTGTCACAGGAGGGGGTACGTATTGTTGTTAACTAGCAACCCAAAACATTGGGGTGGTATGGTACCAGTGTGATTGCTAGCTCACCCATACCTACCTATCCATTTTGGACTTGGGGAACAAAATCATCAGGCCTGAAAACACTACATAACCCCTAATGACCAGGCGTTAGCACAATGTCTTGCATGGTTTAGCACAATGTCTTGCATGGTTTTGCACATGGTTTGAGTAATGTTTTGCAAAAATTGAAGAAATATAATTTAGGATCCTATTGTTGTGAATGGTAGGAAGCAGTGTATTTTTTGGCGAATTTTCCCACTGTGGCAACCAATTTGGATTTTTTTGGACTTTTTTTGTAAAAGTGGCCATATTTGAGGAAAAGAATGTCATATGCTCACCATATTTAGACAATGAGTTCCCACTGGTCGCCAGAACTGGGCAAGAATCTTTATTTATTTATTTAATTGTCTGACCTTAGCCAAGTGTCACTCATTTCTTTTGTGGATGATCGCCAGTTCACCTGCTTGACAAAATTGGAAAAAAATTCCTAAAGGGGTAAAGCTATTGGTAGGAACTACTTCCTGCTGCCACAAAGTGGTGGGTTGAAGCTAAGCGAGCGGCTATAGAACAACATAAGACATTGGATTTATTTTTTAAAATTATAAATAATTCACAATCCTATTGTGTAGTTGCAACTAACAATTGTGACTAAACTCTTGAAAATCTTGATAATTGCATACAATAATTTTTTTTGTGACCTTAATCACAAATGACATTGACATCATCCAATATTCGATGAAATATATGACAAAGACATATAATCTCATTTTTTGTCCAAAGGTCATATTTCTAGTATCTTCATGGTGGTCATTTGTGACTGGGCCAGTGGATGAACACTTAAGAAGTAAAAGCCAGTCAAATCCTCACACATTGTTCCTCTGCTTCTGCTGAAAGAACATCTGTAGCCCTCCACCTAGGGTAGGTAGGCTGCCATCTTAACACTTAAGGTAAGATTTGCTGGTTGATTATGCAGAAGGGCCCCATTGTTTATGGTGTCCAAAGTTTCCAAATGAACTTAGTTTTCAAAAAGGCTCAAGAATGTCGCATGTGTAAAATTGTAAGGTCTCATACACCCACCTTCATTTTCAACTTGGGACTTGTTTGAAGCTTAATATTTTTGCCACTTTTTATTGTTGAAGGGGTAGAAAACATGTCACTCTTATGGAATACTTTTTCTTTGTCTTTTGGGGGGCCATCATTTGAAGGAATTTTGAAGTGTGAATTGTCATGCAGAGTTCAATATACACAGTGACTAACAGTGATCAAATGGGTCAAATATCGTTTCACCTATACAAATCAATCTTTGGCTTTTACCTTAAATCTAAACCCTAAACCCTGTTATTCCACATTTTGTTCTCAATCCCAGTTGAATCATGTGAATTGTGGAGGCTTCAGATGACTCTTCAGGTTTTTAAGCCTTGGGAGCATGGAATTTACACTCCATGAAGAATGAGTGGACCTGTACAGAGGGTCGCAAAATTTCCTGCTACATATGCCCACTGCACAGGCTCCACATTGTGGGGGATGTTTTGTAGCCTGCCCGAGAGTGCTTTATATGAGCCACATATACTAGGGCCCTTATGGTTTGAAATATCAAAACATTATAAGACAACCCATTATATAGTTGAAGATAAACCATATTGTTTATCCATACCATGCAATATATATATTTTAAACTATCTGTTAAAGCGTCAGTAGTGAGCATTCCAAGAGGGATTTAGCACTAAATGATGACTTGTTATTTGAATCTGTTAAAAAAAATCCATTCATAATTTGGTTATCCACGGTGATCAGGAATAGACATTAAGTGATATTGACGCACAATACTCTCTTTTGATGAATCATTTAATAAAAAAGGAAGATTAAGACAAAATATTACTTTTTAAAATCATAAAAATGAGAACTTTTGCACAAAATATTGCTGATACCATGGGTTGATTCATGTTAAATTGGCATATAGACATAGGATTGGAAGCTAACTACGAGGATAGTTTGGCTCTCAATGTCTAGCTACATATGTGGAAAACAATAGATGACTAAAAAAAACCGGATCTTCTGAAATGCATAATTCTAAATAAATTGGAATGAGTTGTAAGTTGTAACTCGTTTAACTTGCATGTTAACACAAATGATGTACATATCACTCAAATTTATATAATGTTCAGATTATTGATTTCTGGGACAAATTCATGTTGGCAAAGGAATTCAAAATGACTTGGTGACATATGGTCATTAATGTATTAAGTTCAGCCCGACCCATGAATCGATGTGCTGGCAAGTGTGTTGGGCATGTTAGATATACCATCACCACGACTATCAGTGAAAGGCATTCTGTTAGTCTGCCTAGCTCATCTAAGTTCAGGGTCTCACTTGAGAAAATATGGATGGGCGCAAATGGGCAGACCGGAGGAAAAAATCGGAACAATACTTTTGTCCTGACTGCATTCATTTCCTTTGGCCTGTTTAATATTTTCCCACTGCTACCATGGTCAAAACATTTAGCCCAAAATACCTTTAAATTGCTTTTAAATATTAGACCTATCCCATGCGTCTCTGAGCTCTTACTTCTTTTTCTTTTTTTCTGAATTTTCACCACTTGGCAACAGAGGGAAAAAAAAGGGCCTGCGACTTCTACTACGTATCTGAGGAAAAATATCGCCACATTTTTAGGAAAAATATTGAAATCTCCATATTTAGACTACAGGTCCTTGCAAGTCACAAGCACATAACAGGGTTTCAAAATTAATGAGTTTCTCCAAGAAGATTCACTAAATTGCCAATGGCTAAGGCAGGAGGCTATACTTGGATTTTAAAATTCGAACTGGCACTGCACTGCAGTTTCAAGAAGGACGAGCAAATGAACAATCACACAGATACCATAATATATATAAGGCCATGTCGATCGACGCCCATGGCCACCATCCACCATGGCTAGTTGCACGTTCTTGCAACTTGCCACTGATGCCCGGGCCGGTTCCTGCGCAGGGAATGTAGCTAGCATAGGACCTCTAGACTTAGTTCCTAGACTGTTGAAATTGAGCTACCGATTTTTGTCTCTTGTCTGGAAAGCTTCTCACAGTCACGAACCTTGATGCTAGTGCTGCAGGCGCCGAATTGCTCCAGGTGCTGTTTGTGAGCTTTGATTGAATCTACAGGCATTCATTTCTGCTCGACCTGATGCTGCCCTTTCATTCTCGTCCCTTTTGATTTTCTGGTTGATTATTAGCATCTAAATCTAAATCTTTGATAAACTAGGGCAAGTGATCTTGGTCAAATCCTTCACTTCGACAGTACCTCTTCTAGTCCCGATTCCTTTCAGGCCTGATTCGACCTTCCACGTGCAACTTCTGCGCGTCACGATTGCCTCGCCTGTGAATAAAGTGGTCAACAATCGAGTTGCCGCACAATCGCTCCTCTTTTGGACCCTCTTAGCAGCCGTGTTTTCCAAACTTAGTTGGCTGGATGAGAAGCATCAATTCTTCGTCATATTCGCACTGACGAGCCCACTCACCTTGCTACGCGGGGCGTGAGTGAAGTCTCTCGTTAAATGGGAAGACTTGGTTGCTGCTATATTAAGTATCTGTTCTCCTCTCATCAATCAGAGCTGATCGACCTTGTTTTTTCATAGACTTTGGTCTCTCTTTTCTCTTCCTTGTTCTTGAACTGTTCTGCTTTCGTTTTCTTCTCGGAGACTCTGAGCTACATCGTCTAGTCCCATTTGTGGCCTGGGTGTGTCACCCAGAAAAATCTCGGGATCTAACTTGATTTTTGGGATTTTGTCTGCTAAATAAGAATGGCGTTTCCTTTTTTCGAGTAAGTTCGCCGATTTCTTTTCCATGCTTAGTATAGCATATCCTCAAGGGTGTATTGTATTTCGCTGTCCGTGGTGTGCCGAGAGCAGCTCTATTGTGTGCGACCATACCGCTAGGTTCTGTCTTATCATCTACCGCACGTCACCACTCATCTTCGAAACGGTTTTTTCTTCCCGAACCGTGCTCTCTGCCATTCTCCTCCCCGTCCTCTGGTATTGTTCACGTCCGCTTTTCATTTCTCCCTCTCTCTTCCTCTTTTGTCTCTTCCCCAGCTTCTACAGTTCTTCATAACATATATAATATATTTTCCGTTTCAGAGCAGGCAGCTTGTTGCCCTGATCCAGGAGAGCACTTTGCTGGTCCTGGAGTGCAGCCCGCCGTCTTCGTTGATCTTGCAGCTGCTGCGTCACCGACTCCCGCCCTAGATCCAAAAGATCGTCATTCCCGCGGCCCTCCACGTAATAAAGTGCAACGCTCCAAACCCACTGCACTCTGAAGACCTCAAGTGCCGACAGGGGCTGCTAGTGGGGCCTGCCCAATTGTGCTGGAAGAGACGTGATTAAGACATGTAGGTTATCTTTACTATCAGCTTTACTTTTCAAGTCTTGACGTGTCTCGAAGCTTGACAAGCGCACCATAATTGTGACCGCGTTCGAGTTATACCTAGTACTACTCATTTCTAAGTTCGCCAGAACGATTGCTGACAAATCTTATTCGTCTTTGACGCGGTGATGTCACACAACAACCAGTGTTGCCGAATCGGAAGCTAAAAGAAGAAGGTTTAGGCAGTGGAAACCTCACTTCATGGCGCGGCTCGACCGGATTCGACAAGACCTTGGGAATCCCGCTATTCCTGATGGACAGACACTCCTTCATGTTGCTGTTGAAGCCATTAATGTGGACGCCGTAAGAGAGATTATAGAGGTTCCTCATTTCGACGTGAATGCCGAAAATACGAGCGGCCAAACGGCATTGGAACTTGCTGTTGAAAAATCCTTAAACAGGGCAGAGAGCGCCGACAACGCCAGGAAGTTCAGAAATATTGAAAGGGTGCTACTGGGCCATGATAAAGTGAGCGCTTTTGTCGATAGGCTGTATAGGGAGAGGCAAGTGAACGTGGATGCCGCAAATGCTATTCTCCTTGGCGCAGCACTGATCGCAACCATTACATTTTCAAGCTGGTTTACACTCCCTTTATCACAAGACACGTCGACCAACGGCCCTTCACCACAAGACACCTCTACCAACGCCCCTTCACCACAAGTCGCTCCTACCAATGCAAGAGCAATCGAGGTATTTTGGGTGCTCAATATCTTATCTTTCTATTTCTCGGTGGCAGCTGTCTTGGCCGCTGCATATGCAACCGCGCCAATTTTCCACCATCCTTTCATCGGACTAGTTGTGAGAATCGTGAAGAGAAAACTTGTACTTACTTCTTCTCTTTTTGTACTTTCTGTTCTTTGTGTGCTGGGTGCCTTTACCAGCGGTGCCTACGCTAGACTGGCCAAAGATCAAGCAAAACAAACTAAACTAGTTATCGTAGCCCCCGTAGGTATAGGTGTCTGCATTCTGATCTTAATTGTGTATGTCGTTGAACTCAAAGGGGGAACGCAGAAATCAGAGTACCTCATCGGGCAAATAGAGAAAATCTTCAGTTGCATCAAAAAAATAGGATACAACATAGTAGGGCTAGTCTTTAAAGCCCTGCAGGCATTGCGCCAACTAATTTTATGCGAATGTCAAAGGAGACGTCGGCCAAACCCTGTATGAGATTGACTTATCCCTATTCAAGATCAATCGCAAAATAGAAGTTGCTAGTGAAGTTGCATTAGACATGCGTATGTCAGTTTCCTTGGAATTGGGTTTCCTCTACGGTTGGTCTGCTATACACTTTTGAACATACCAGCTTAGATTGATATTGGGTACTTTAGAAGAAAAAAAATCATACCAGCCTGGTTCAGGTATTGGATGCTTTTTTAACTTTCACACCACAGTGGTAGTGATGTTTGTTTGGCCCAAGGCTGATTTTTGGCTGGCATGAGGCAAGTATATACCTACTGATGAAATTGATTTAAAATTGGTACAAGGCTAGTATTACTTTAGGCCCCTTTTAGGCTCGTACTAGTACAGGCTAGGATTGCCTCAGATCAGACCAGCTTGGTCTAGGTTGCTTTCACCAGTGTTGATACTAGTGTTGTGAGGGCATCCAATTTGGAGGTTCAAAACCAGGGATTCAGGTCCAGGGCCTTGTGACTCAAACTCAAGTTGGTTGACACACTTTTGTTGGAATCGGCTCAAGAATCCAACAATGAAACTAATCTTTTGTTAGATCCAAAATCAAAACAATATAGTTAAAAAATATTCTCAAATGTGGGCTAGGATTTTTAAGTAGGAAAGTTGATGTTTTTAAACAAGTTAATATGTAGGCTGAACTTTATGGTTAAATATTAATTTTTATTACTTATTGAACTCTATATCTATATAGACCTTTGTTTTTATTTGTTATAAAATTTTGTACTCATATTATCTTTAGCACTGGGGAGTGTGTAATGTGTACATGAAATTGGACCCAATTTTTAAATTGAGTTTAGAAGTTCTTGAATTTGAAAAAAAATGATAGAATCAAAAATGAAAGGTTTATAAATTAGAAGAACTAGAATCAAATCCTCACTTGAAGAACCTCTAAATAAATTTTATAGAGTTAAAACTGAAACTCTAGGTTCTGTTAAAAAGAAAGAACCACACAACACTAGTGAATATCAAATGTATGTCAAAACCAAGACTAGAGGTTCTCTTCAAAAAGAAGAACTGCACAACACTGATTGATACCAGTTGTAAACCTCTGTACCAGACCAATTGTATCTCTCACTCCTCATTTGGGTACTTACTCCATATGTTTTCAGTCTTGGAATCTGTATACTCATATTGATTGGATAGTGTCCTATTTCAACTATGTTCAAAACTTGTAGAGATCCTTAGATTTCCAATTGCACATATCTTCTGATTGTATGGAGTACAATTGCTTTGTAGATCTGGATTGGAAATAAAATGTACTAGCTACTATTTTGAGCATATTAAGTGTCCAACTTGGGTAAATTGTTTGCAATTTGATAGTTTTTATTTGATATGTCTGTTAAATAGGGCAAATATATATGTATGCAAACAGACTACTGAAAGAAAACAAAGAATAAAATGCATGGAAGAAATATTAATAGAATGTGTTATGGAAAATTGTTACATCTTTGTACATGGGCAAGCTGAACCTGCCATTAAAAATCTGACCATAGTAGATTTTAGTAAAGCAAATACAACAGCACACGATACATGTTGAAAATAAAATTGTATTCACTTTACCATTTGCCCAGCATAAATGAAAATATATATATACAGTCAAGAAACTTATTTTATCTCATGCCTGAACAAGCATTAAAAGTATGCACAAAATATGAGGAAAAAAACTGGAGAAAAATCACATCAGACATGAAGTTGAAACTGGCAGTAACCAAAAAGAAGGGGTATGAACATTGTCTCTGTGAGTAAGTGACAACCTAAAGACAGGGCAGTGAGTAAGTGAGTAACTGACTAAAGACAGGGCATCCCACAATTACTTCAGCTCCTTCTTACCTCTTAGCTCAATCTGATAGTATGGCCATGGCAAAATCCAATGGACTGCTCTATTATCTCATCACACCAGCATGAATGGCAACAGAGGACCTCAATCAATGATCAGAACAACCAAGTCTCAGAATGTGTTACAAGTGGAAAAATGAACCAAAACTGGTGCTCTGTCATTGATCAAGATCTCATGACTAAATGCAGAATCACAGGAATCTTCCTGCTATTCAAATTGCTGAAAAGAAAACATCACACATTTGCCCAATCCACCAAAGGGTTCAAGTTCAGTATCAATCACTAAAAACAGTAGTGTCCCTCCATCATGCACTTTACGGATTCTGCACAGCCACTTACTAGCTAACTCCATCACCCAGGTTGTATAGCACACCTTCCTTCGCACTCTCCAGCATACCTTTCAACTGCCCCCTTCACACCTCACCATAGCACTTGTTCTAATCAAATTCCTCTTGGTTCCACCCTCCATTACCTTTCTCTTCAGCTTGTCTGCACTCATTCATTATCACCATGCAATTACCCACAAAATGCTTCTCAAGCATACAAAGACACCTCCAAAATTGAAAATGACCACCACAAATCTTACTGCTTATGGTGCAGTTCTAAATTATATTGGAGTCATCTAGATAGAGTCTAGATGACCCTCCTACAGACCCTAGCTTAAATTTTAGTCACACAACCCAAACAAGAAGAAAATGAAAATAAAGTGCACCCATCAATTTGTCCACTTCAGTAACAAAATTGAAAACTTAAAACTTTTGAGAGCGAAAATGGCCAGAAAGTGCAGGTAGCAAACATTCAACACCCTTAACTTATATGCAATCAAACATTGATTTATCACCATGTTCATCCAATTCATATATATTATCTCCTGGACTTCCTCACTTGAAACTTTGAACTTTGAACAGCAACATGCAACAAACAAAAAAATTACCCTTATTAAGATTTCAACTCCTACATGAGAAAATTAATGTAAAATTGATCAAGAACTCAATAGCCCAGTTGAAAGAATATGGAAGAGATTCACTGTGAAAACCACCCATCTTCATGATACCAATAGTCTAACAAACAAACATCCCTAAACTAACAACATCGTCAAGCAGAGTATAATGCCTGAATGCAACTAGAAGAAAACTAATCATCCACGCTCCAAGCCATAATATCTAAAGTCATTTCCAAATTGAAATTATGTAAGGAAAAATTTCACACACAAGCCTTTAAAACTTAAAAAGCAAAGCATAACAATTCGATGAACTCAGAACTCCAAGCTCAAAGATCTGACAGTGAAAGGGAAAATCCCTTTCAAATCAATCATGGCAAGCCAGAAAATTGCCAGATAAAGAGTGGATCAAAACATATAAAATGGTTAATGGGAGTCTAATTGCCAATTTTGTTCTTGTAGAGAAAAACAATAGATCAACTGATGAAGAAAAACTTGGGAAAAAGAGGAGGAGGAGATGTTCCATACACCTATGATATGTTCCAAAATGAGTTCTACTTCCTACCCATCGGCTGGATTTCTGCAACGTAATACAAGGGCAACCTAAATTTGTAAATCCAGATTACTTTTTTTACCCAAATGGCTATGATACAACTCACAAAAATTCTTGCAGGTCTAAAGTACCTAAACCCAAAGCGATAATAAGATCTTGCAATTCCATTCTTTGAACTGTCATATGCATTCTTTAATTTCAGGTTTGACCAGAGATCAGCACTCCCAGTGTTCACTGGGTCCTTTGACCTACTACTCTAAACCCCATCATTGATCATCTTCATCAATGTGGCTTTATCCTCCACCACCAGCTTCTCTCCCAAAAAATAATAAACACACTTGTCTCACACCCAAATTTCACAACAGAAACAATCGTCTTTCAGCTTTTTTTTGTCATCCGCATAAATTCCTTAAGCAGCCGTAGCCAAGTTTCAAACAAAAAGCTAAAAATAAATTGTAACTTTTTCCTTTTGTTTTTCATTACACCAGAACGTCAACCACAGATAGTTAAACCCTAAACCACTCCGCAATCGTACACCTTTAAGACCGCTCAAGCCTCCAACACCAAAAATCGATGTGACTACAAACTAAACCCTAGTCATACTCGAGGACCATGAAAAGCTCTAATTTAAGACAACATGTGCGTTGGTGGGTATTGTTTTACTCCGTTATTGGGTCGGAATAAAAAACTGCACCAAATACCCGCTGGGTATTAGTCTGGGTATCAGAATTGATAACTGTGATTATCACAAATCCAAATATTTTATTTTGAAATGGTAGTACGCAAATGGATTCAGCAACAAACTGTCGAATAATTAATTAAATCTCAAATATTAACTTCAGCAGTTAGTTTTTTAATTGTGAAATTTTTGCCATTAAAAAAAATAAAACACAACTTTGCTGCCTTTGTTGGACAGTCTAACTGTGTCTGGATTGTCCTATTATTTAATTCAAGGATTGGTAGGTCTCAAGTTCAAACCGGACAAGTGAATGCTTCAGAATTTAATTTTCTAATAATTATTAGAATTTCAGTACAAGTAATAAATAAAACTTCAAAAATCCAACAAAATAAGAAATTATTTAATTATGCTGAAACCATTCTTGTACTATGGTATATAACTCCAAATATCAAAAAGTGATAATATATAACCCTGATTCTCAAGTTTCCTTATAAAAAATCAAATAACCACGTAGAAAACCATCAATTCCTTGTCAATTCTTTCATGAAACTTGGTTGCATGTTTTGTAATATTTTTGAAATAACCAGAACCAGAGGTTCTTTTGATTTTTTCAAATACTCGGAATTGATGAGGCTTTGATTTTGGCTTTTTCTAAAAACCTAGACCCAACTATTCTTTGATTTTGGATTTTTTTAAACCCCCTAAATTTGTGGGTACTTAAAAATCAAATGCCCACCCAAGGTCCTGGTTTATTCTGGCCCTTATGTGGAAAGCTTCATCAAGTGGAGTACTAGCTCACCTTCAAGGACCTCATCACAATATTGAGAATCAAATGATACAATTAACATTTGTTCAACTCATGAGCCCTAAATCAATTATGTAAAATGTGCCCATGTTGTATAAACCGGTGATGGGTGGTTGGTCACCTAATTTGGCATGTCAGTTCTAGTTTTGGTGAGTAAAAACCAAACTGGAACTGGGTCTGGAATCGGTTCAACATTGGATCTGGTTTTGAAATTGGAACCGAAAGAAGATAAAACCCTAACCTAGTTGTAAACAACGCAAGTGTGAATACACTTACGAATGTTTGTCAACATTTTGGGTTAGTGTTATTGTGAAAGTTTCAGATGGTAAGTCAGTGTTAGTGGTGTTAGCGTGTCAGCTGTTAGCACCCTGTCAGACTGCATAAAAGTTTTCATAAAATAGAACACTAGCCCAAACTCCAAGAGGTCTCAACTTTCAAAAGCTTGTAGCCTGCACGCTTTCGTTGGAAATTTACTCACCCCCACTCACCATCTGCTCCAACCATTATCACCAAGATTAGTGGCCTCTTTTGTACCTATACCATGCTTTTCTTCTTGTCGTTTTGTACCGAGGAACAAAAGCATCCGTTCCTTTAAAAAGCTTACCAAAATGCTCTCAGGCTTATTTACCGAATTTTGGGCGCTCTGCATTGTGCAATCAATACACGTTTCAAGGAAGGTTTTGAAATGAACAGTGATACAGTCCCACACTACATAAGGCTGGCCATTCAAAGGATGTGGGAAAGAACACAAATTGCTTTTTCGTCCTGACACTCGACGACCATGGCTACTGCTAGCTAGTGGGAAACTAATACCATAGTACGTTGGCACCTTTAATGACATTGCATGAACGATATGGAAGGTTATGGCATTGCTGCAAAATAATAAATGAAGATGGTACTTGCACCTTGTTACCCACTTAATGACCTTGCTAGAGCCAAATCGTCGGTAAAGTGGCTCGCTTGACTGGAACAAGCGCACGCGGTTGCCAATATGTATTTGAAGCATCAGTTCTCATCTCATCAATCAGAGGTCCCGCATGCTTTTTCACAGATTTGGGTTTAATCTCTTCTCTTTTCCTCATTGTTCTTGTGTCTCTTTGCATGTCCTGCTTTAGTTTTTCCTGCTCTGAGCATTATCTAGTCTCAATTGTGCCGTTAATGTAGAGTGTCACGCAGAATTTTTTTTCTGAAAGCTCGGGATCTAACTTAATCTCAAGGGATTTTTCTCTAGAGCCAAGCAAGAACGGTATTACTTGGTTCGAGTACGCATCTTGAATCTCTGTTCCATGCACTGTAACAGCCTTACCGTCATTCGTGTATTGTATTTCACTGTCTGTGGTGTACTGAGAGCTGCTACATATTTGTGCACGCGACGATACCTCTCTAGAACTTCTTTCTTGTCATCTACTGCAGGGCACCACTCCTCCTTGTTCACTGCCCTGTGCCTCCCTTTCTTTTCATATTTGTCGTCCGCTTATCATTTCTCTCCCTTACCAGCTTCCTCTCGTCTGTTTGCCTTCACAAATTTCGCATCATATTTTCCATTTCAGAGTAGGCAGCTTTTTGATCCAGGAGAGTCCTTGGATGCTGCTGGAGTGCCACCTGCCGACACCAGTTGCTGCGTCACCGATCGACTCCCGACTCCCGCACCAGCTCGAAGGAACTCGCCATTCTATCCAGCACTGCATTTTAAGTCTCAACGCTCTTACGTGCACTAGTATTATAATTGCGCAAGGCTTGCAAAGCATGGCAGATGGAGTAGAGTCGATCTACATTCAAATCTGTCAAGGTACTCCCAATCCCAATCCTCGTAGGCATGATGCTCCTGCCACTCCTAGTGCGGATATTCCTCCGACTCCAAGTACGAATTATGAAGGCCGTCCCGAAGCTAATACGGGAGAGACAATTCTTCATATTGCAGTTGGAAAGGATAAGGTGGACCAGGTAAGAGAAATCTTGAAAGATCGTAAGTTCGAAGTGAATGCCGAAAATTTGCGAGGCGAAACGGCATTGGAAATTGCAGTTAAGGAGAAATACAGGGACATTGAGAGACTGCTAATGGATAATTCTCAAGTGAGCGCCTTTGTCGATAGGCTGTACAGGGACAGGCAAGCATATGTGGATGCAGCAAATGCTATTCTGGTTGGCGCAGCACTAATCGCAAGCATCACATATTCAGGCTCCTCACTACTCCCAGCTTCACCACCAGACCCTGTGAACACAACAGCAGTTAAGGCTTTTTGGGCGTTTAACAGCTTGTCTTTCTACTCTGCCGTTGCAACTGTCTTGGCTGGTGCATATGGAGCAATGCCAATTTTCCACCACGTTTTCATCGGACAAGTTGTGAAAAGAGTGAAGAAAAAACTGGTACTTGCTACTTATCTTTTAATGTTTTCTGTTCTTTGTGTGCTGGGTGCCTTTACTAGTTGCGCCTTTGCTAGACTCCCCCCTAACTTGGGAAAACAATATAAAATTCTTACTACAGCCCCCTTCGGTGTAGCTCTCTGCATCGGCATCTTATTAGTCTTTTCAGCAGAACTCATATGGGGAATGCCAACATTTGCTTACCTCTTCATTCCCATACAGTTATCGCAGTACCTCTTTGTTCACTTTCCTCAACTGATATGGCAGTTCCTTGTTAGTATTTTCAAGTTATGGGTATCCTACCTCTTCATGTTCTACTATTGCAAGTCTTCTAAGGATGAACATGTACAAGAAAGGTCAACATCTTTGGATGCCCTCCCTGGACATGTATAATAGCGGTGTACATCAAGAGACAGTATGAGACTGACTTATTTTTTATCAACATCCATCAAAGTAGAGAACTTGCTGACAAAGGTTTATTATCATATGTATCACTGTTAGGTTTTGTTTTCTCTCTCTTTGTGTCCACTACCGGAACTCGCATGTTTTCAGATCTGAAATCTGCATACTGGTGTTCCATTTTGTACTTCTCCAAATATGTTCAAAACCTTAGAAATACCTTTCTGATGGCCACTTGACATTGACATAGTATTATCTTCTGATCACACCCAGAGTACAATTGCTTTGTAAATGTGGACTGGAGAACCTATTGTACAAACTTGTTTGATCAAAATTAAATGACCTGTTTTTTACATTATTGCACCCACAACAATTGATAGTTTGATGTCTAATCGAACATTGTTACTTGTACACTTGCAGACCGAATCTGGCATTCAAACAACTGGCTGCAGTAGATTTGAGCAAACTAAATAGAACAGCAACAGATCACACATACAGAAAACTGCCATTGCCATTGCCATTGCCATTACTCCCATATAAAATGAAAATCAAAATTACATATCAGCAAAACAACTTCTTTTGACTCTTGCCACATAGAATAAAAGAATGTTCCTCTTTTTTTTATGTTGAAAAATAATAATTAAACACAAATGCACACAACTCACACATCAAGAAATTGGAAATTAGTGCGCTGCATGCATAGACCTTTTCTGCTATGAGTCACAACATCAAAAACGCAAAAACTTTCAAGAATCTAGAAATGGCCAGAAAGTGCAGGTAGCAACATTCACCACCCTTAGCTGATCAATTTATGATCAGATTACAATTTACCCATTTTGCAAAATATTCATCCCATTCATCCTTTTTTCTGATTAATGTCCTCAGGTAATTCCTCAACTTGAAACTTTGAACAGCCACACACAAGAACAAACACAATGACCCTTTTAAAGATTTCAACTTGTACATGAGAAAATAAAGGGGATTGTTCTGATGAAACTCACAGAAAATTTATAAACAAACTTGTAGCCCAGTTGGAAGAGCATAGAAGTGATCCCTAGTTAAATCAACTTGAAACCACCCATCTTCATTGGAGTAGTAATCTAATGATCAACATTCGCAAAAACCTGCCCCAATTTTTGTATAGTTGTTAGACAACCATTGTCAGGTGCAAGAACTCAGCAAGGATCTTCTGAAATGGAAGAAATCTTTGGCAGTGGAAGCTCGCACCCTCTGAAAATTAGTCCAGGTTTTTATGATGGAGAAGGGCATGGCCCTCAGCCCTTTACTTGTTTTTCAATGAAAGTTACTTGGGCTACCACCCTCATGCCCTCTGAAAATTAGGTCAGGTTTTTACGATGGAGAAGCCTAGGGCCCTTAGCCCTTCCTCTTTTTGGTGAAAGTCACTTGGGCTACCACCAACATGCCCTCTGAAAATTAGGTCAGGTTTTTATGATGGAGAAGCGTAGGGCCCTTAGCCCTTCCTCTTTTTGTTGAAAGTCACTCTGGTTACCACCCTTGCCTCAGCACCTCAAAACAAGGAAGGGCTGAGGGCCCTACCCTTCTCCTATACATAATCTCACAATGTTTTCCAGCAGAGTGTAATGACCAAATCCAACCAGAAGAAACCAAACCATCCACACACTCACAACATATATGAAGTCTTTTAGAAACTGCAATTATATGAGGAAAAATTCACCAGAGATGTTAAACTCAGAAAGGAAAACATACCAATGTCATGAACTCAAAACTCCAAGCTCAAAGATCTGATCAGGAACAAGGAAATCACTACCCTTTTTATATTAGAAAGCTGGAAAATTTCCCAGTATAGAGTACAACGTCGCTCATGGGATTCCAATTGCTATTCTCAGTATTGCAGAGAAATACAGCAGATCATCAACAAATAAAGAAGAAGAAGAAGAAGATCACCTTGTTCATTAGCTGTTGGAATAAGCATTCGAATTACTCTTCAGCGGAAAGATCTCGGAAAAAGTAGAATGGTGATGCAAATCTGCAAAATACATGTGGAAAGCATGTTTATGTCGTGAATCTGAAGCTCGAGATAACAAACACTTCCTTCTCAAGGCAACCTATCAACGAGGGGAAGAAAGTGTCATGTCCATGTGCTTCTAGATTCACGCCAATGTTATTGAGCTTCATAGACTCACATAAAAAGGAGGAGAAGGAGGAGGAGGAGAATCTAGGGTTTCTAGGGGGCCGTATTACTCTCTCTCTCTCTCTCTCTCTCTCCTGCCATCAAAACTGAGAGGTCTTGCTAAGAATATGAATGCAGTTTTTGTTGATTAAAATGGACAAACTATGAGCTCTTTTCCTTGCAAAATGAAGCTCAACTAACTGTGTATCTGAAAAATCATTGAGGGCCAACACCCAAAGATTCTGTTGCATCAAGACAGTCCACGACCTAACCTGGAGCTAAAAGAGCTCATTCATATTTGGCGAAGGACAAGCAGCAACTGCACCTGACGACAGGGATGATGACAGATGCAGTTATGAAATTGCACATGGGTCACTACTGTTTTGATAACTTTGAAAGCAGTGCAGGAGCACCTTCTCAAGTCAAGTTCCTTCCAACTTGTCAGAACAAGAAGAACACAGAATATCCAACTTGAGTCTATATTGATCTTTGGCTTTTCACCTTGACAATCATGTACACTGATCATCACGATGTCCTCTTTTGAATCATGATAGGTGCTACATCATGTTTCCATCTACATCTTTGAATATCAAATGTGACAGCCTTCAGTTTGATCTAACACAAATTTCTCTATCTATGCATCATGAGAAAGTGTAAAGAACAAGTTGGGAAATTTGGATGACAAAGTAGTTGCATAAATATTTCAGATCTCATTGTTCTAGATTGTTCATTGGGTTTCTGTCTTTTGATCTGTACATGTAAGAGAGCCAAGCTTGTTGTCTTTTGATCTGTTCCATGTAAGGAAAGCATCAAGGTTTGGTTCCCTTTTTTGTCTGTTTTTGACTTGTATTCATGAAGAGTCATCACATTAGAAAGTTTAATTCAAGTACTTCGAGAAAAACAACCACCCTCCAGCTTTGGTAGAAGCAATATTTCTGATCATGATGATTGATACTCCTTTGTGCCCACCCTCCCACATGATGAAATGGGCATCAACTTCTTTAATTTTAAAACATTTCACTTGGAATTAAATGGCCCACTATCTGCATTGCTTCTTCACACATAAACATTCTACTTAATTTCTTAGAGTACTTCTGGGCATTATGGAATGGGAATCATCATCTTCTTTACTTGCTAAGTATGGTTTTCACAATTGCCCACTATCTGCATTGCTTTCCACACATAAACATGCTGATTTAATTTCTTAGAGTACTTCTGTGCATGATGAAACGGGCACCATCATCTTCTTTATTCGTGAAGTATGGTTTTCACAATTGCCCATTATATCTGGATTGCTGGATTGCTGGATTGCTAGATTGCTTTCTTTAGAGTTACTTGTGTGCAAAACAGCACCAACAAGAGGATTCAAGAGAATACAAAATAACTACAAAACCCAATTGTAAGTAGCTCCTCACAACAAGAATGAACTAGGTAACCAGCTAAGAGGATGCTGGTTATTGGAAATGACTTTGGCGCTCCCAATAACAGAGGCACAGGAGCACCGAAGTTATTTCCAGTAACCAATGTCCTCTCACTGGTTACCACCAGACATAATCTTCTGTTTAGACATTTGAAGCAATCCGATAACTCTCATGTGGGTGGATGAAAAGCTTCATAACCTTTTTGTTGATGGACCAAAAAACACATAACCCTCCTCTCAACCGACAAAAATCCATAACCATTCTCTGTCTGGATGATGTATGCAAGAAAAAAAAGACGAGGTAGAGGTTATGTGTAGGGTAAAGGCCAAGTGTGGGGCTGCACCCTGAATTTTGGTGATGCCCTCATCCCCGGGCTCTACCTGACCTAAAGCACGCACCAATCCACCTTGGATGAAAAAAATGTAACATTGCAATGAAGGAATGGGAGAGCCCAAAAATAGGATGAAGACCCAAAAGTCCTTGTGAAAATCAAAATTTCCATCCCAGACAGTTGGAGGGAAATTACTGACTATAGGGCCGGCCTTCATGAGCATTTCATTTTTGGGCTAGTGATTTACACATTGTGAGAGACAAGGGAAGGGCCAATCAGAAGCTTGACAACCTCTGAACAGAAGGTTATGATTACTTCACAAGGGGGGGAAATGCTGTTGCTATGATGATTTTGGAGGCAAAATGAGTAACCCTAAAATGAGTGCTGTGTTGTTGTTCACATATGAGAATAAGTAGAGTATTCTGTAGAATCATTGTGAAATTAATAGGGTAACCAAGCTTAACTCTCAATGCATATTATTAGACCATGTTTCAAACCCATGTAAGGAATTGAGGTTTTCTTTGGTGCTTATTTACAACCCTACACTTGTGGTGGTTGGTTGTATGAGTGTACCCCCAATGCAATGACAGTTTGCTCTCATTTGAGTTTTAGTTGAGTATGCTTCTCAACAAAAACACCCTGGACTCATCTATCTGTGCAAAATGGAGGGACAGGTACAAGGCCACCTCTGGCAAAACAATCATATCACATGATTAGTTGCTTTGGGCACAAAACCAAAAAGTGTGGCTCTAGAGAAATGCATACATATTGAGATTGCTCACAAAGTTCCTCTCTCTAGATGAGTTTTCAGACTAATGTTTTGGGTCTCCTTTTGTGAAAAGAAGGGTACATTTTGGGGGACTTAGAATCATAGAGTTACTATTCCCAGCTTGGAGTCTTCTGGATCAGATTGCATTTGACAAGGAGGATGTATTTAGATCTCCAGGTGGGTCTCCATTAATTCAGTTGCTAACTCTTGCATTTGCATTTTGGTCTATTGATGTTCTTCATTCATTGTCAAGGTCTTCTTGCCCTGCCCTCCCTGTTGGATTTTGTGGGGAGATTTATCATAGTTCTGTGATTTGATTGGGTTTTTCTCCTAGACTTGCTTCATTACTTCAACACCTTGATTGTTGGTTTACAAGATCTACCTGAAACTTGAAGGTTTCAATGCCTTTCTTTTGAAGGACAGTCCATCTGTTGCTGTTGTCTTGTTGCTCACAAATTGGTAGTGTAATGGTCCAAACCAGATGAGAAAATTGCATCATCAAGAACAAGTTCATGATGTTGTGACATATGTTTTCTACAAGAAAAGAATTCATGCATTTTTATTTCTGACAGATGTGGTTCTCCATTTGCTGGATGTGCAATGCCTGCAAGTTAAGGTATGAAACATCTGCTCGAGAGTCAGAAGCACCCTCCAGGTGTTTGCATTTGTTCAACTCCACATGTTCCACGGGTGTTCCTCTCAATTCTTGCCTGCATTAGGCTTTACATTGTGACAACATCAGGTGTTGTCTTGGATTATGTCATTGAAGCACTAATTAGCATCCATAAGGTAGCCATGTTAGGATCACTGTTTTTCTGCAGATGTCCACCTCCAGCATGAAGGTGAACAGCCAGCCAGTCGAGCCAGCACATACCTGCAATGTGCTTTTGTGTTCTGGACAATCTGATCGACAGGTGACTGCTCAGTTTTTGCCACATCCTGTAGAAGGAATATTCACAGATTCATAGCAGCTTGTAAGCTTGACCCAGGTGAGTTGTGACACCCAGCAGGTTATGGTTAACAGAGTTTGCATCATTTCCTCTTTTTTATGTGGAAGTTGTATTGTCAATTCTGTCATTTTCTCAACCACAACATCTTTCTAGAAAGTTGGGTGATTTACTTTGAACTTAATTTTCAGTTGGTAACTTGTTGAAATGCTTTGCAAACCATGGTCACCGTACATGATACTAATCTGGAAACAGAATGGCAGTGTCAATCACTGGCAGATTGTTGTTGCAGCTACTGTTGTTCTTCTTAGCAAGTCATGTGGGAGATCTCACAGAAGCTGCTCAGATCATTCAGTTGATTGATGACACCAACCAAAGCCATCACGTTGTTGGTACTGGGCATAATTTCAGCACTACTGCTGGCTCCCAGCCACATGTTGAATCTGATGCACACAACAACTTGTCTATCAACAGTTCAAGTACCACAGCACCCAATTCTCGATCACTGCTCACCACCAATTCCTTCACATGTCCACAAGCATTTTTCATATTCGGAGACTCGCTATCAGACACAGGCAATGTACAATTTCTATTTTCCGGGTACAATCAATCCATTCTCAATTACCCATATGGTGAATCCTACAATTTCACTGAGCCAGGTCATGACCGCTTCTGTGATGGCCGCCTCCTTATTGACTTCATAGGTAAAGTATCATATTGAATGCACATCAAGATTTTCAATTCATCCCCTTCTACCCAATCCAATCCAATCCCATCCCACTGACCAAATGGTATAATTTGTGTCTTGTGATATTTGATCATGTGTAAAGGTTCTGACCATGTGCAAGTATCTTTGGTGGTTGTTGGGTTACAGCACAAGCCTTTGGTTTCCCATTTTTTGAACCCATTGCATTACAGGTGCACCCTACACTGACTCCTGATTACACTCATGGTGTCAACTTTGCTTATGCGGGAGCAACATCTCGACCCGACATTACCTTGGTCCCTTTCTTCCTGCAGCTTCAGCTTGACCAGTTCTTTGTCTATAAGGCAGAAATTCTCAACTCTGCACGTAAGTAGTGCATATACAAATTGCCCAAAATTTACACCTTTTCCCATATATGGAAATATGTCAATTGATCATTATTACATTGATCTTTGATGTTGTGTATCATGTTTAGCCCTGAGAATGCAGGAAAACTTGTTACTTAGTTTTTGTGGGTTTAATGGCATCTGGTATAATAATACTTTACTGCACCACCATATTTTCAGGACCATATACACCAGTGAGTTTCTTGCCAACGGCAGCATACATCATACCTGAGATTGGAGCAAATGACTTCTACAACTCTTATAATCGTGGATTATCACCTCAAGATGTTATTGACATGATACTGCCCCAGTCGCTCAGCTCTTTAATCTCTGCTGTGGAGGTAACAAAAATTGGCACTACAGCCCAAATGAAGTAGAAGTAAATTGTAAATCTCGCAACCCAATTTGACAATTTGGGTAATCATGTTATGGGTTTTTTCTTTCCAGTAAAATGATTATAGTTAACAAAAAAAAAATCACAACATTTAAATTTCTGCAAAGGTTAACTGATTGAATCTCAAATTTGTGTGTTTCTTTGGCCTTATTTTTGCACATCATGGGACATGTATGCACAAAATTGCAGCAACTTCATGATGGTGGAGCAAGAACTATCATTGTTGGAAACCACTCACCTCAAGGTTGCAGTCCAATAATGTTGACCAAGTTTGGAGGGAGTGGGCCATTTGACAGCAATGGCTGCTTGGATGAGTACAATAATGTGACCCGAGTTTTCAATGCTCGCCTCCGGCAGGCACTCACTAACCTCCAACAAAGCTATGCAGCTGATGGCACATTGATCATCCAGTATGATGGTTTTAGTGCTATCACAGAGTTGTTTACAGATCCCGCCCGATATGGTACACATAAATTTCTGCTCACCCCTGATCTCATCACCTTGAAACATGGAGTTGGGTTAACAAAAATATTATGGTCACACTGGGCATTACATACACTACTGCACTGATGTTGTAGCACAATGCAAATGTGCATAGCTGAAACTTTCAGCAATCTTTTTTCATTGATGAATGAGTAAGGTTTTGTAATCTGCAGATCCTCTAAAAGTATGGTTGATGAAAAATGTGTTCTGTTTTGGATTCATTGTGTAACAGGATTCGATCCCAGTAAGAAATTGAAGGCTTGTTGTGGTTTCGGAGGAGTTTACAACTGCAACCCAGATGTGTTCTGTGGAGGTAGTGGCGAATTATCACTGCCTGGGGTTGGCCCACAATTTGTGAAGGTTGATTCAGCTCCTGACCCACAGGACTACATAGTGTGGGATGGAATCCACTTAACCCAGGCTACCCACAGACTGATTACATCCTCCTTCCTTACAGGCCAGTATGTCATTTCACCACCCAGATTCAATTTGAAAGAACTTTGCAACCTCGACTTTTCTCAATTTTAGATGCTGCTGCTGCTGTTGTGGCTTCCTATGAAGTCAGTCCCACACAAATGACTTCCCAATTTTTTCTGGAATTTAGTCCGGTTCAATAATAAAGATTGTGCGCAAATCTGAATCTTGTAGGGTTTGCAATCTGTCAAATACCACCCATCAGAGTGGTTTGGCAGAATCATTCTGGTTGATTCTTAGTTCATTAAAAAGATTTCTGAAATTCAGTTGAAATTTAGCTTCTGATTTGGTCAATGCAATACTTCTAACTCCTGGATTGATAATGACTCAAACACGGCATTTTAGTTTAAAGAATTGATGGCAATATACTTAAAAGTGGTTGGAACATTGCAATTCTTGATGAGAGAATCATGGTCCCATTAGGTCCTCATGGAAAACATTGTGTGACATTGTTCTTGATGGAGAAGAATGAGGCCTCCCATGGCATACCTGATAGTCATAGCTGAATGTGATCCAAAGAATAAATTTTGTACGGATGCAAATGCCACTGAAAGATTGCTTGGTGAATGAGGTAATGGCAATGGATTCGAGGATGATGAAGTAGACACCAACCATATGAAATGAATTGTAATGGATGGATTTGTCAACATGATGAACTTTCATGCAACAAAAACCCTTACCAACATTCACCCCATCCACCATGTCGTTCGTACCTTTGGATGATAAATTAACTTTTCCTTTTGGGATGATGGGGTTGCATTCATCCAACATGAATATGAACACATTGAATAAAACGGGTTTGTGTAATATGTGCCATAATCTAATGTCAAATTGTGATATTAATATAACACATCACAATAAGCATCACATATTGTACATTGTAATGGATGAAACCATAAAGTTTATCTAATACATGTGTCATGCATCAAAGACTTTTGTGTGAGAAAAATGGAAAGCCACATTCTCTTATAGTGAAGATATGAAAGTAAACAATTGAACATTACAAAATAGATTAACTGAATTGTTATCAATGAAACCACACAACTAAAAAAAACATTTCAATGCATGAATGTGATCCCAAGGCATGAAAATATTTAGAAGAATGATGTTTGATGGATGAATTGATCCTTTCAAATGAAACAAGGGTCAATGGATGAATGTAAAGGAAATGATCAGATGATCTTTGAAGAATGAAAACAAATTGAATTGTATCAGACCAATTTGACAAAAATGTGTGCCTAGTGGTTGAAATTTCATGGATTAAACAATATTTCATAGATAAATCTAAAGTCCATACAATAAAAAAAAATGAGATTTTGCAACTAGTTTTTATGACTAATTTGAAATTATAAGCAACATATGCAATTAAAATCTCACTAGTCACAAATGACATGATTTTTTGAATGGAAAATAAAATTCATCAAATTACATTTTCATCCTTTGACTAAATGTATTCATATTTTCATGTGCAACTAAAATTTGATTGATTTGATCAACACTAACAACAAATGATGCCTGATAACATATTTGGATTTTTTTACTTAATTTTTTAAAAATTCACATATCCATTCTAGATCTGACTTAGATCATGACATTTGAAACAATAAGAATTTTTCATGTGATATAATAATTCCATTCATTTTTTAAGGTCAAATTTTTATTGACACATGGCACATTGAAGCCCGATTTAATATTTCTAGTTATTAATTAAATTTCAATTTTTCAATTTAAAATCAATAAAATGTCAATATGTGACATTTATGTAAACAAGTAAGGAGGATAAATTTAACAAAATAGATAAATAGACCTAAGCTAGTTAAATAAATTTAAAATTATTTTTTTAATTTTGGGTTTAACTTCTAGGACCAAGACCTTAAATATGCATTTTTATATCATGTAGGTCAAAATGGGAAGAGAATGAAGATTCATTTCTAGGATGAACAAGATGATGTCACAATGTCATGAATGGCATGAAGCCCCACATTCTTGATAAATCAATAAAGCCTAATAAAACAAATGTAAACATGTTAAAATGCAATGTAAAGTTGGGAAAATTGAATGGCTCAATATGTAGTCTAATAGAATCCAATTTGGATCTAACATAGGGGTAAAAAAAATCACTACAAATATTTTTTTAATTCATTTGTAACATCATCAACTTGAGGACCATGCTTCAAATGGATGAAGAATTGGTGAAGTCTGATGTGGGCATGATAGATTTCAATACATAGATGGTAGAGTCCAACACCATGTTGGTAATAGCCCATGAAATCATAATGAAATCAAGTGTGAACACATCAATAAAGCCTACGATGTAAAAACATTCCATAGATGTTGTGGCCATTTTGTTGTTGGGTGGTCCTTTTTGTATTTTAAAAGAACCACAATGAACTAACCCCCACCAACACACCATGATGGATGGATGGTAAGTGAAAGTGATTTTTGTTGGGTTTTAGTTCCCTAGCTAACCATGGTGGTTAGCTTAGTTGCTTTGTTTTATTACATATATGAGACCTATTTCTTTCAATTATCAAGGTGAAACCAAATATTAATTCAAATGAAGTTCATCCACAATTGAATAATAATGGGCACACAATGGATGGTGCACCGGTGGGCTCTGTGGCCCTTTAGAAGGTATATTTCCATAAGTGTAACTTTATCATAACATTTTTATACTTTGTTCCAAGGTGGGATTGATGGTGGTCAAAATGTATGGGACAACACAACTACTAAAAATATGTGTTATATTTATATTGATTAGTTTAATTTATGTTTTGGAAGATGCTTTAATAGGACCTCTTGTGGTCATGAATATGTGCAAATTTGGGTTCTAATGCTTCCATTGGGCTTAAACCCAAGACCTTTTTTAAATTCCTAAAGTTCCAAATGGGTTATACCAATGAACCATCACCCTTGGGGTCTTCTACAACAAAACTTGCATAAAAAAAATCCAAAGGCTTTCCATTTTCAAGACAATGTTTTCTATTCTAAAAAAATATTTGTTAACACGATGATTTAACCAACAATTTCCCACAACTTTTCTAGGTGAGTTCCCATGTGGATCATATCTTGGGGTTCGTTGCTTGAATTCTTGTCATTGCCAAACTTTTGACTTTGGCTGAACTTTCTAGAGGCATTTGATTGATTATGATTAGTGAAGTCCTATATTGATTAGTGAGCAAAACTTTATGCTTACAATTTCATAACATTCTATCCACTCACATGTCATTTCATTAATTCGGCATGGTAGTAAGGGGGTATGAAGTAATGGTTCATCGTGTTTGAGTTGTTCAAAATGTCCATTCTAATTGGGTGGTGCTACAAGTGGATGTCACAAATGTCTTCAACACCATTTCAAAAGGAACCATCTTTCAAGAGCTTTGAATGGCAAGAGGTTAATTGTTTCAATTTTCCCCCTTTGTTTGGTCCGTTTATGCTCAATAGGTTCCCCTTTTCTTTAGCCATCATTCCCTTTTGGGAGATTTGTTAATCATTCACTTTTTGGAGGCCATGCATTAAGGTGATCTATTCATTAGACCTCTTTTTGCTCTAGCCCATTTTTGTGCATTGTTATGTTTTGCGAAAGTTTGTCCTCTTGTATTTTCCTTTCCCTTGTGGATGGCATTCACATCATTGGCTTGGCGTTCATCTTGTTTTTAACCATTTTATTTCTCAATTAGCTTCTATGAGGTTGATGGTCCAACCTCACCAAGTGTTTGGTTTGGTTGCCTTTCTGGTTTACCTCCTAGTTTTTTTCCTCTCATTGATTTTTGTTGCATGTGGGACAACATTAGGGTGTTGGGTGTCATGTTTGGGTATGTTTCTTTTTCTTTTTCTTCCTTGCAAAATGTGTTAAACAAAGATGTTCGCCATGTAAAAACGCTTCCAATTTTAAAGGGTCCAAATTGTTTTTGGGATTCTCTCTTGATGTTTTGCTTAGAGACCTTCCTATCCACTACATTGTTTCCTTCCTTTATCAATCTTTCGACTATAATTCATTTCGTTCAACTTACCGTTATGTAAGTTTTTGGAAAACTCTTGAACCCATGCTTTTTAGATTACCCACATGCCCTTTTAGTGTGTTGATAGTTTTTTTTCTCCATTTCTCATGGAGGGATTAGCCTCATTTCCACAAATCTCATTATGCCAACAACCTATTTGGGGGTTGGGTACTTATTGCACCTATTATGACCACCAAAGTTTTGTCGAATTATGGCCCATTCTTATTGAAGGTAATAGGTGCTAATAATTTTGGTCCATTTCCTTTTTAGGCCCATTTGGGGTTAGCGGATGAATTCTTTTCCCTAGACTTAGTGACATGTGTTCCTCCTTTCATGCAATTTGTTGAAAGGGGATAAGATTGGTTTCAAGAGAACATTTCAAATAAATTGCACAACTTTTTTTTATTAACATCATCTCTAACATGGTTTTTTATTCACATTATGCACTTTGAAATCTTATGCAAGCTTGGGCAGTTTTTAAACCTTTTGTTCTCCCAATCATTCCACCTTTTCATTTAGCGTATAATGATTTCTCCTTTGTGTTACACACTAGGTTGGGCTTTTCCTATCCTTTAACTCTCAAAGTGACTCATTGCAATTATGACTAACTTTTAAATCTTCTAAGGACCCACCATCTTCATTGTTCCCATGGTGAGGAACAAATTTCATCCCATGATGTGATTCAAAATGTTTTCACCTCCATTGTGAGAGACATAAGGTTTCATGTATTACATGAACAAACCCATGTCCTTCCACCACTTTCTTTTTAATGTTCTTATCAATGGGTTCAACAAGTTATTAGTTAATGACATTCACACCTTGGCTAATGTGGTCGTCGTTGATCCCATTTGACTAAATTTGGGTTTTCGAGTTGCTTCATTTTACAATGTGGTTGCGATGGTGCCAACTTAAGCAAAAAAATGACTTTGCCATGATTGGCACTTGACATATGCATTTTTCTCCCTTGCAATGATGGTTTTTGGATGTCTCCACCAACAAATGAAAAAAAAAATTCATTGATGTGCTAGCATGACATGGTCAACAAAGGGCACTGGTGGCCCTCCTTTGGTAGTTTTATGTGTTGTTTATAAGCAAAGAATGTTGATAGCCTTGCAAAGAACACATGTTGCTTCTATTTTGAGATACACCATTGTTGTAAGTGAACATTTTTAAAAAATTATTACACTTTCAGGTTTCCTTTCATTTTCCTTCTCTTATATGTTTCTTGCAATTAGTGGGGGCTTTGGAACATAATTTGTTCCTTTGCCCATTTGTGACCCATTTTGGGTTTTTGTGTTTTTGGCTTAGATTTGGGTCCTTTCTCTTTGTTTTTCCTTTTTCCCTTGTTCCGTGCTTTGTTTAATAAAACCTACTAGGGTTTCATCAAATGTCTTTCATTTTTTGAAAGAATCTTAGTTTCTTTTTACCTTGGGTGAAAGGGATTCAACCTAGATGCGAACTTTCGAAATGGTCCAAGGTTTCATCATCAAGTCTTTTGATTTCATTTGGCACCCTAATTGCAAGTCTAACATTTGGACTCCTTTCAGAAGGACCCCAAGCCTTTGTTCAATCCTTCACCTATTTTTGCATACCTCTATGCTAGGTGACAATTTACCACACCAAAAATCAAATTTGGATTGATAGTCAAATCGCAACACCCATGTTGACATGGGGACCACCCCATGGTGATTCCAACCTGGGCCCCAACTGGACAAGCCCACCTTTGGCCATAAGGGCATGTCACTTACTTACACATTTTGAGGACATTATTTTAAATAATATGTTCTACAACTTCAGCTTCATGTCAAACTAAAACATTGATTTGAATTGTTATTAGTTGTTTGTTGAAACTAGACCTTGCAACAAACCCTTTAGTAAAATGATATACTTAAATTGCATTAATGTTTTGACCTTCGTCATAAAGTTCTTAGTCTTTAGGGAATTAACGAACACCTTTGTGAAAATGTGGTAGAAAACATGCACATTATAATCATGTGGTCAATTTTTATTTTTTGTACAATATTGGTTGTCCATAATTTTTGGTGGTTATGTGTATTTAAGGTGAAACTATATTCATTTAAAAATCAAATCATATTTGGAATTTTTTTGAGAAACACTAAAAACTAAAAGGTTTATGAATTTGAAGAACCTTATTTAAATCCACACTCATTGATTGCTTGAATTGAAAAAAATTAGACACATTTGATGAAAATTGGAATCCAAGGTTTTATTAGAAAAAAAATTCAACCACTAGTGCACCATTAATTGGAAGCCACTAACCATATTCATTGTGGATGAACCCCAAGTGAGTTGATATCAAGGTTTATAATGGTAACCTATCTTGTAAAATATAGGTCTTGTAGGTAGGCCAATAAGTAGGCAAGTGAGAAAATAAGTGGTCATTAAGCAAGTAGATGCATGGCCAAAGTGACCTAATGTTGGGCGATTTTCATTTTTTTTAGAACCATTTTTTTGGTCTTAAAAACTATTTTAAAAAGCTTGTTAAGTTCTAAAATAAATAAAATTTCAAGTTTAGAAAACCATTCAAGGTTTTAGAACTTTGAAAAAGAAATCTAATTGGTTTTCATGAACCAATGGATTTCAAAGATGGTTCTCACAACCCATTTATCCAAAAACATTTGTTGTTGGTTTTTAAAATTTTAAAAAATGGAAATCCACCTTAAGCCTAGACCTAACACTTAACTAAGATAAAATTGCCCAAATATTGAACACATACCTATCACCGAACATCTTCTAATATTTTCATCATTCATTAACCAAATTGAGAAATTTTTGTGTTGTTGGATATGCAAATTGGAGGGTTACAACTGTTTTTTGATTGTTAGAAGTAAAGGATCAACACAAAGAACAAAGGAAGATTAGTGATAGTTTGCTTCACAAACTTTGAAAAAATAGCTATAGACCCCTTTCTAGTTCTAGTTCCAACTCCATCTCTTCCTCATTTTTAATATGTTTTGAGTGATTAAAAACATAATGGGTGCCCCAAATAGGACTTTACAAAACTTATTGGTACTCTAGAAGCAAAGATGCAATTATCAAAGCTCGAAATCCTAATCTGATTTAGTTTGTTCATCATTGAACATTGAACCCCCTTGCACCAAACACCCAATATTTTCCCCATTCTTTTGTGGAATTGAGCAATTTTTGCTATAGTGGAAGCACTAAGTGAAGGGCTACAAATGTTATTTGTGCTTCAAGAGTAGAGGAAAAATGTGTAAGGATTCAACGAATGTTATTTGTACTTCAAGAGCCTAGAAACAATGTGTGAGAATTCAACCTCCTTTGAATTCTTAACTATTTGCTCACTGAACATCTACCCTAAAGCCTAAACCTCTAAAACCTAAACCTAAACCTAAAAGCCTAACTGAAAATCAACATTGGCTTTTTTGCATACCCTTTAAAGTTCTTATTGAGCCAATTCTCATCCCAATAAGAACTATCAATCATGTTTTCATACCAGGTATCTTTATTGGTGAAGCTCGATAAGGTTCGAAAAATGAAAAGTGAGAGCCACCCAACACTAGAGAGAATCAGCACCCACAAGCACACAACCGTGGATGGACGATGCATGGACTGTGCACTTTTTACATTGGGTTCTCATTCCCCACATAACCTCCCTATATACTTGAGGGTTCTAAAATTGTACCAGGGCCTTTTTGGTTGGGGTTCATCCAACTGGATCGCCTCAAAACAGTAAGTTGATGATGGTGCATTCATGTGTGTGAAGTCACAACAGCCCATGGGACCAGAGCCCACAGATTCATTTGTAGATAAGAGGACACGTAGTGAGTTGTTAATAAGTAGGTAGTAAAAACCAACAACCAAGCAGATTGTTGAGGTTAGCTATGGAAGTTGAAGCCAATGGAAAAGTTCCATGTCCACCAACCATCTATAGCTTGTGGTTCACCAAGGGTGGTTGTTGTTGGTTCACTCTGGACCTGAGGACCAGAGCTATAATTTAGAGGATAGGTTACCAATGTGAAATCTGAACCTTGCCTTGATTTTACAAGGTAAGTTACCAAGGTGAAACCTGACATCAACTCAGTGGGTGTTCATCCACCACAACTGAACCATAATGGGTTTCTAACAGTGGATGGTGCATTGGTAGCTTGGTGGCCAGAATAAACCAGGCACCATGAATGATGGGTGGTATGTGGATAGTAAACACTCATTTGATAGGTTCCTCTCCCACATTTAACCATTGTGGTAACCGTGTGAATGCATCTACTCACCTAGAAGCCATCAAGTACCTACTACAAAATAACCACTTACACTCCCCACTACTTATCATATGACATTATCCACTCACATTGTAATTACCTAGGTAGTGTGATGGGGAAGTATGAGGTTGTACAAGATAGGCTTTCACATAGATAACTTGGTTGTAGATGAATCTGCAACTGAGTCCTGATGAGTTTCCAAGGGTGCACCAGTGGGTGCTGGGTCACATAATCTCAGGTTCAAAGGCATTGGATTATAGGTATGTGATGATTTGGGGATGTTCTAGCTGCTCTCCAATTACAAAACACAAACATGACAAGCAACCTGACTACATGATGATGAGTACCGTTCAAATGCTCTGTGGGAGAACATAGAGGATGTAATGGTTTCAATCTATTTTGTAGAAATAAAGGTTGTCCATGTTCTCACCCAATCATCTGCTTTTGCAAAGTGCCTTGATGCTGATGATGTTGGGGCATATTGTACAATAATAATGATCAGACAAATACAATGCTCGCTGCCAATGCTAGAAACATTAGTGGAAGGAAGCATCTGTTTGAATGCTGAATGAACAAGTGCAAATGCAATGGCACTCATAAAGATGAAGCCTCACACTCATAGAGAGCATGTAAGAGAATGGAAGAAGTCTAAAACCTTAGAAGATGAGCTCTTCTAAGTTCTCAGATTGGCATACAAACCAAAACCACCAATGCCAGCCTAAAGGAATGCTGCAATTGGGTCTCTTGAAATGATTGATTGCTCCACCTGATTTGTGCCAAATAGGTAGTGCTGAGAAGGGTGGATGATCAATGTTGACCTGTGAAAAATAATTCACTGAGGGAAACATGGGGCAGCCTAAGCAAGCTTCTACA
Organism: Sphagnum contortum; assembly: GCA_963920785.1. Classification (NCBI taxonomy): domain Eukaryota; kingdom Viridiplantae; phylum Streptophyta; class Sphagnopsida; order Sphagnales; family Sphagnaceae; genus Sphagnum; species Sphagnum contortum. Next base: position 5,742,924 of record OY987291.1, on the reverse strand, counting down.
TACCATTTTACCATGTTATGTGACAGAGAACCATTCACCAGGAAGTGGGTGGTAGCAGGAGGGAGAGACAACAGTGCAAGATTGCCATCCCTAGAGTCTCCCTTTGCAATAGCAGTGCAAGAGCCTGAACCCGGTCTACGATCCTGTGTTTGCTGCTTCTTGTGCCCCTAGAAGGATGATCCATGAGTCCACTACCCAAAATGCAGTGAAACACAACCTGCCCCATTCAAAGCAATCATCATTTCCATATCAGTAGTAGCTAGTCAGAGATGCACTTACAACAACAGGATGGAAGAAGACCTTGCATATACTAAGTGCCCATTTGTAGGAGCATTCAGGACACACAACAGACCAAAATTCTTGAGAAGAATTTTTCAAGGAAGGTTAAACCTGAGGATCTCTGATGATTTTAGACCTCACTAGATCCCACTGCACATCACATGGAATTCCTGGATTTTGGGCGTTTCTTCTGGCAACAAGTGAAACTGATGAACATTTGTTCTTCCTTTTGGACATCTACTACATATGGTCTTCTTGTTTAGATGAAGATATTCTTATTGCTGCAACCCAAGAGCAATGTGCATTTGTCTCCTCCCCAGGATTTGGACACCAGACCCAAATTCCAACTGCTTGGACAATGGGTTTGAGAGTAGTACACAAACATAAGAATGATAGCTGTTATGCAGAAACATGATGAGTTCCTGGAACAAAGAAAGACAAACTCAGAGAAATCAAAAACAAAAATCAGAGAGAAGTTCAAAAGAGAAATACAAAGATGCTTGACAAAGGATTCTGAGGAAGAACTAAAATGCTTGCAAAATGGTCGAGAGAAAGTGCCAGAAGCTTGGATTACCAACCTTGCTTTCCAGAGTCTTTGCACCCATACTGAAATTGAAGGTGAAGGAGAAGGAGACACTGAATCTCTGCATTTTTCTCATTGCTGCCTGCTTGTGGTTTCTTCTCCCAAACTTTGCAAACCAGTTCATCTTTCTCCCCAGTGGCATGGTAACCTCTCTTTCCCATGTCCTTCTTGAGAAGCTTCTGAGTTCACCCCTTGATCCTAAATTCCCTCTGCAGTCTGTTGCGAGGAATTCTCCTCTTGCGCAGTTCTTGGGACATCCTGTGCTTCCTAGGTTTCAATCTCTGCTTTCACTGACCTCTACAAACAAAGCAAAGCTGGGCCAGGGTTTGCGAAGAAACCCTTGAACATCCATCCGCCTGTGGTCGTACCATACGTGCAAAATTTGCTGCTGCTGCTGTTGGAGGTTTTCAGGTGGCATCCGTTTCTCAGCGGCTTGTTGTTGCTCTCTTCATGATCCATGCACAACAATCCTTGAGGCCTGAGAAGAACTTTTCTGACTCTCTCACAGAGAGACTCTTGGAGCCTTGTGCAATCAGTTGTATGATTGCAGCTTCTGCATCGCCTAAGTTCTCAGCGAGAGAAAGTCTGCACACCGTTCTCACCGATCGCACAAGTTCTCGATTTTGACTTTGTTTGAGAGTCCAGGCAGTTGATGAAGACTGCAGATCTTGTGGCAGAAGCAAAAAGAACCTCGACAAAACCCTAACCTGCCGAACCTGCGCAACCGACAAAGGAAAATTGTCACTCACGCGTTCGTTAAAAGACAGTTGTGGGTTGAAATTCCGCGGGGCTCTTGAGAAATTGTGCCAAAGTGCGAAAAAAATAGAAATAAAATGGGAATATTCAGTCGAAATATTCCCTTGTTCTTGAAAAAAACCGCCAGCTTTCGAAAAACATAAAATAATAGAGTTATCCGAAAAGTCACCCTCTGTTTTGCCAACTATCCCCTTTTTCAGTGGTATCTGAAAAGTAAGGAAATTTGATCAAATCTGGGTATGAAATGCATTTAATGCACAAGGTTCGAGAGTAATTATATCGTACAGGAAGGAAGGAGCAGTGAAAATACATGCAAGAAAAAGGAAACACAGGATGAAACTCAGTTTACCACCAAAAAATTGGTGGGAAAAACTAGTTTGGGTCGCTGTTATTATTCCCTTTTAAAAAACAATTCATTCCCACCAGGCGTTTGATGGCCTATTATGCCGGAACTTGTCGTTCTCGCCCCCTCTGATCGCATGACTTTAAGGATAACTCTAAAATTATGTCACATTTGGACTCTGATTTTAGGTTTGCTAGCATTATTTTGACTAGTTTTCTAAGTATAAAAATCGCCAGATTTCGAAAAAAAGAAAAAGCTTTTCGCCACATTTGGACTCTGATTTTAGTTTGTTAGCATTTTCTTTTGACTAGTTTTTCTAAATATTTTTGACAAGTTCTAAACACGTGTCACAATTTAATACTAAATCTCTCTTGGGATGCTAGCCAATGATGTAACATAAAAAAATAGGGAAAAAATGAAATAAAAAAATCACTGATGTCCTTGGTTTTCTTTGTTGCCAAATTGAACCAAAATGCAATTTGTTTTTGGGGGCTACCACCTCTACAAAGGGTGTTTTCGAATTAAAACAAAAATCGCCAGAAACGCTGTGTATTTGGACTGGGTTCGCCAAATTTAGAGTACTGCTCCTGCAGGCCGCCAAATAAAAATTTACTGTCCTATCTGTCCTATAGCCAAATCTAGTTAGATTTATTGTGATGGTTGCCAGTGTGGCTACACCACAAAAGTGAAAAAAAAGCTCTGCTGATGCGCTGTTCAAAAGTATTTATTGGTAAATTTTATTATGTAGCCAAACTGAAGATGATCCACAGGAAGATTTAGCCAAATTTGGCAAAAAGGCTCAATACGAAAATACAAATTTGAAACGCCCTTCTATATTTTTTGGCTATCTACTTTTGAACAATGTATGCATAAAAGTCTGATTTTCAAAAAAAAAAAAAAACATATATATTGGTCAAACTCTGGCTATTGAAAATCTTTAAAAACACACATGATTTTGGCACTTTTAAATATTTAAATTTGGATTTTTGGCTATTTGAAACCAGCCAAAAAAACAAACAAGGGAAAAAAAGACTGGTCTGACTCCTGTTGTTGTGGCAGGAACCTTCTTTTGGTGGTGGTGGGGACACTGCGAAAGGCCTCAAGACTAAGGACTTATTGTTCTGTCGGTCGAAAACTCAAAGGAAGGAAGGAGGGAAGAGGATGCTGAGCTGAAGAAAAGAGATCAGCGACTCTTGTTGCAAGTTTTACCTCACAATTTCGCCGACATCTTCTTGTAGTCACCTAGCTTGTTGTTGCCGTCACTTTCTTCCCCAGCATGAACAGAACTCATCTTCTTCTTCTCCTTCATACAAGAAGAAGAAAAGAAAAACTCATCACTCCAGCGGTTGGTATGCAGACTTAACTTACAGACAATCGCCATCAGCATCGACAAAGTCACCAATGCAGTGTGTTTAAAAAAAATTTGGCGAAATTTCACACCACGACGACCCCAAATTAAAAATGGAAAATCCACTGCAAAGGGTACTTTCCAAGGATTCTTTTGGGGGAAACGAAAAGCGGAGAAATTCGCCATATTTTGAAGGAAAGAAAACCCTGAAGTCGCCATATTCAAACAAGAGGTTCCTGGAGGAGGTCGCCGACAGAGAGAACGATTCTAAAAAACTTCTAGTTTGCTCTCTGACACTTTAGCCAAATTTGGTTCATTCCTCTTGTGGATGATCACCACCAGTCCACCTACTTCACGAAATTGGGAAGAATAAAAAAAAAGCCACTGGTCATGATGTGTACAGACAAGAGACGATGGATGGGTCCCGCATGGGAAGAAGAAGCTGGGCCTGTACTGTTGTTGTGCAGATCGGTATCAATCGATTCATCCCATGATTGTCGTCCACGCCAAGATTTTCCGTTCACACAGAGTTTAGAGAGAACAATGAGGAAAAAAAAGAAAAAGAAATCACAACCCACCCACCCAACAAACAAAAATCAACGCAACACAAGTGCCAACAAAATGTCCGGAGAAGGAAGAGGATGCTTCTCCACACACTCATAAGAGTTCTGCAACCATTCGATGCAACAGTGTTGCAAAATTGCGCCCTTGGATGAAGCTTTGAAGCTCTGAGTTGAGTTTTGTTTTGTTTTTTTGTTTTTGTTTTTGTTTTTGTTTTTGTTTTTTTTTTTTTTTGGATGCTGCTGTCGTGGTCATCGTCAGTGTTGTTTTTTAGGAATTTTGAGACGAAGCCAAAGTGGTGATTTTCCATAAAAAGATGCAGCAAATGTGGCGATCATCCTTTAGGAAGATTTAGCCAAATCTGGCTATAAACCAGCAAAAAAGTACACAAAAAAATTTAATGAATCCTTTTGTATTTCTGGGCTACTTACTGGAACCTCCAGCAGCTTTTTGGGCCCTATATAAAATCCCAGGGCGAATTAAGAATTAAGGCGAATTGATTTAGTTTTTTCTTAGGATTTTTTTTCCCCCCCTTTTAACAAAAAGAGAAGGAGCTAAAATATGAGCGAGTAGTGCTTTTTGGCGAAATTTCGCCAGTAAGAAGGAAAAAACACACACGGACTGGGACTCTTCGTGCACATGTGCGGCGATGTGGGCACTTGGAAAATTTCGAAGTTCCAAAAGTTAAACCACAAGAAATGGAAATGGAGGCAGAGAAAACACCACCCAAAAGCTTCGGCTTTTGTTCTAGTGTAGCAGAAGCAGGAGCAGCGGTATCAGAAGGAGGGCTGTGAAGAGGTGCTGCTGCACCAGAAAGAGAGTTCTCTCTTCTCTCTCCAGAATTGATTTGTTTGTAGGCAGGAGTCGAAGGACAAATCCTTGGCTTTCTGAGAAAGAAGAAGAAGAAGGAAGGCCGTCACGGCCTTCAGTTAGTGTTTTATTGTTGCAGGACTCAGTGACTTGTAGGAAGAAGAAACAAAGAGACAAGAGGATTGCAGACCTAGTTTACGCTCCCTTCTTTGGTGGGGGCGGGGGGCGGAGGAATAAACAAAGTTCAAGTCTTTGGGATTTTTTTGGAGGCGGAGTAGGAGGAGGAGGAGGAGGAGTCTCTTTCAAGCTTTGGTTTTGGGAATACCAATGAGTTTGCCAAGAGATTTATTGCTTTTCGAGGACAGGTTTTCTTCCTCTTCTTCTTAGTGTTGTTGTCGCGAGTATTGGATCGTTGGCGGAATCCAGCCGAATTCCTCAAGAAAAACATTATAAAAAAATCATTTGGAATCTCTGAGTACCTATCCTTTCCATTTGCAAAAGATTCTTGAGGCTAGGAGGAAGGTGAGAGATTTTTTCTATGTGTTTCAGTTTGCCTTCTTCAAGCAGAATCCATCAGAGTTCTGGAGTTTAGGCATCGGTGAGTTTAGGAGTGCAAACTTCATGGGCTTTCTTTTCTAGCTCCTTCCTGTAACCCCAAAAACTCGAAAACCCCGAGTCTAGAGAATCACAGAAACCTTTGCAGAAAGGTGCTTGGATCTTCTTCTTCTTCTTCTTTCTCCTCAGATTGGTGACTATCATGGAGACGACGACGACGACTTCGTCATGGCGGTCATCTCTGGCACATGATTCCAGGCAGAAGATTGTCAAGCGGATGTGAGTTTCCACAACCTCTCCACCTTGAATGGGTTTTCTCTCGCATTCTCTTCCTGCGGGAGTGTACCCTAATCAAACGAAGAAGCAAAAGTCTCGAAGAAACAGAACACACAATCTTTGAGATTGAGACCAAATTGAGACCGATTTCATTTGCAGTTTGAGCAATGTCCAAAGCTTGCTAGAGAGAGATTTGACGTACATATCTGATGTTTATGCAAGAGGAGCAAAAGAAGATCAAGACAGCTATTAATTTTCTGCATGCCATTGTGCCTGGTTCTTTCTTCAACTGCTCGCAGTGCTCTATTCTTCTCTTTTGTACAAGTGTGACATTGGTCATTTTTTTTGTGTCCAGAAAATTGAGACATTGGGTTCTGTGCTGTTTTCTTTTCCTGTTTGCCAGAATGGACACCTTGCAGCGTCACATGCCTGCTGCGGGACAGGATGGTGTGGAGGAGCTGCTTAAGATTGCCTGGCGGTTTGAAGAAAAGATCTTTCAGGCTGCAACTGACCAGGTGAACTCATTGTCTCTGTCAGTTGGGAAGCATTGAAGATCATTGCAGAGTTCTGTAGTTGGATCATCATGAGCTGCAAGAGATAGAAGATGGTGGTGATGCTTTTCAGTGATTTGGAGATGAAATGTTTTTGTCAATGTCTGTCGCATGATTCTGAAGAGTTTTTTAAGGCACAAGACAGAAGTCATCGTCAGCTTCAAATGGAATGTCGTTTGACAACATACTGAGTAGGTGTGCTTGTGTACAAGAGATTGTGCAATTCTGTGAGAGAGATCAGGATTTACACTGGAAGCTGATTGTATGTGTTTTGGATGATGCTTCTGTCACAGCAAGACTACCTGCGCAAAATTTCATTGAAGATGCTTTCACTTGAAACCAAGGCAAATGGGAATGCTCTTCAAGCCAGATCAGGTGTGTCGGGTCAATCTGCAATCAAGCCAGATCCAGCAGGTGAGCAAATGTGATCATGAATTTTCTTTTAGAAAAGAAACAAGAGTCATATACACTCATTGAAACTTACAAACCAACTGGCTTGTTGCATTCTTTCTGCACTTGTTTTCAAGTTCTTGGATCTTGTGTCAAGGTTAGAACTTAGAACTTCCAGGATTTTGTCTCTAAAGCATGTCTGCTGTTTGTTTTGCATGCATGTTTCCAGCAGGGCTTATGATGCGGAATCCTGCGCAGGCTCTGAGCAATGGGGTTCAGCAGCCAAGCCAATCTCAGCAGCAACAGCAGCTGCAGCAACGGCAACAACAGCAAATCCTAGCACAATCTCATCAAGCAAACACAGGCCTGGCAGGCACAATGCAAACCTCTGCAAATGGTCTAGGTTCTAACCTGTCCACGATATCTGGCATGCCACAAAACTCCATCCCAAACATGCCAGGCCAGGTTATGAACCCAAGTATGATGAATAGCCGTCTCCAGCAGCTGCAACAGCAACAGCAACAACAGCAAGCTGCTGTTCAGCAGCAGCAGCAGCAGCAGGTCTCTTCCACTCTTACTTGCGAGTGTCATTCTTCTCTAGAATTGTACATTGCATTGTTCAGAGGGGTTGATCTTACTTGTGGGGTAGGACAAGATCTAACATTTCTGCTTGAGCCTTGCTTCACAGCAGAGTTTTGCCTGACCTGTATTTGGATGGGGTGATGATGATGGTGGCACAATCAGCACAACCAGCAGCAGCAGCAGCAGCAGCAGTTGTTGTATCAGCAGCAGCAGCAACAGAGAATGCAGCAGCAGCAGCAAGCACTCTTCAAGCAGAAGTTACATCAACAGAGCCTTCTCCAACACCAACAACAACAATCTCTTCAGCAGCAACAGCAGGTCGGTATTATCTGGACAAATGTGTTGGTTGTTGGGGGGGTTCTCTCAGGTCCTAATGGCCACACATGCTTGCACTCTTCAGAGTCTGGGTCATTGAGCACTAGTTCAAAAACCTAAAGTTCTGTGAGCCTAAGCATGGTGTTTTTGGTGTACAGGTTCCAACTCTGCAGCAGCAGCAGCAGCCATCAACCAACAATCAGCTCCTGGCTCAGAACAATTCTGCATTGCAGCAACAGCAACAGCATCAGCTGTTACAGCAACAGATCTTGCAGCAGGCAAAGCAACAGCAGCTGGTGAATTTTCCACACTGCATGTACTTTAGACATATGTCTTCAGTGTTTTCAAAAACTATACACATCTCTTCACAGTTTCAGCATTTGGCTTGTGGTTTCACTGGAGAAGTTCCTCTCTCATCTCTCTCTCTCTGTGATTCTGGTACAGTCTTAGAGCTTGATTGGTTTCTGTCCTTTCATGTAGCAGCAGCAACAGCAGCAGCAGCAGCAGACATCTGCAACACCAAGCCAGTCACAACAATCACAGGCATCTTCTCAACCAGCTCAGCAGGCTCAGCAGCAGCACTCACTGCAAGTGGCAAACCAGCAACCACAACAGCAGCAGCAGCGAGTTCCACAACCAGGTAGACATTTGCATGCCTTACTTGTCCTGTTGTTTGTCAATGTTACAAATCAATCTTCAACAAACAAAGGTACTGTCTATCATCAGTTTCTTCCTCGATTCTGGATCACCCTGCATGTGATTCTGTGCAGGCTTGTATATATAACATCAGTCGTGTGACATTTTGTATGCAGGGGGTTTGCTGCAGCAGCAACCTCAACAGCAGCAAAGCATGTTTGATCAAAAACCTCAGATTCTTCAAGCTCAACAGCAGCAGCCACAGCAGCGTGTTCTCCCCCTCCCTGAGCCACCAACTGGTATTTTACCTTCCCTTTGAAACCCATGTTTTCTTTTAACTACACAACAAGATAGGCACCAGCAATGCTTTGATGTGGCAGCTGACAACACACATTGACCTCTTCTCTTTTTGTGGTTCGCATTCATCCTATTCATATTGCACAATCCTCAGAACAATCAGTTTGGGACACTGACTCTGCTGTTCCTGCAAAATCGCAGCATCTGTTGATTCCTCAGCACATTCAGCACCATCCAGCAATGGGGACCAGCGTGATGTTGTCTGGACTAAGGTGGGTTTGTACCAAGAGTCATGGATGTGTTTCTGCAGCAATTGGGTTGGTGTTTTGGCTGCTTTCTTTGTGATGCACTAGCAGTCATCCTGTTTCCATCATAGAGGGAAAGAGGATTACATGGGTCGTCATGTGTCAGATTCACTACAGTGTCATGATTTTTGTTTTGCTCTGTGCTTTGTTTGAACAGCTTCAACACTTGAAGGAAAAGTACCTTCTAGACATGAATGAACTCTACGGCATGCTTTCTACTCGCAGCACTCAGGTTTGTATCTCCTTCTTCAGCCAACCCACATCTTTGTTGTTGTATGGGTCTGCAATCTGCAGTCTATAGTGCACTGTGAAGAAGCTTGAATTGTCTGTGCAGTTGTTTGAGTTTTGATTCTAGTTACTTGGGACTGCTGTGATTGAATATACTGAAGCTTGAACGATTTTCTACTGTTGCAGCCGATGCCTGCAGAGCAGCTGCAGAAACTGAAACATTACAAGGATGTTTTGCACCGTATGATTCCATATCTCAAAGTGCCAAAGGAGCGAGTTCCCAAAGAGTTCAACCTTGACAAAGTGGAAGCGTTTGAGAAGCAGATAGTGAACATAATGGAAACTTTCAAGAGGAGACGGCAACCCCAACAACAACAACAATCGTTGTCAGGTGGACCTGCAGGGTCTACCCAGTCCCAGCCAGTGCCATCAAACTCAGGGCAATCACAACAGACCCCTGGCCAACAGGCAGATTCAACCAGCATGCCAAGAAGTTTGCTGCAATTGCAGCCACAGCAACAACAACAACCGCAGATGGTCTGTGTCATTGTTCAACACTTTGTAGAGCTCCTTGTGTGAGGATCAACAAAATTCTCTTGGAAATATTTTGTTATGATCATGTGCCTAGAATGCAGCAGGTCACTGTCTTTGCGAATACAGCAAAATTCATCAAGTGCTTGAAGAATTCATTCCCCTCTGCAATAGGTTTCTCATTCTGCTGCTTTTTAGACATTGAACCTATGGTCTTGACAGATGCAGAATGGTCAGCCTTTACAACAAATCCCTGGCAGTAACCAAGGTGGGGGGCAGTTCATGCAGCAGCAGCAAATGCTCTCCCAAATGCAGCAAGACAAGCAATCTCATCAACAATTGCAGCAGTTGCAGCAGCAGCTCAACCTGTCCCAGACCACTGGGAACCTTATTCAACCCACCAATAACTCTCTTGCATCCTTACAGCAACAGAATGTGGGCTTGCAGCAGGGTCTTGGAGCAGCTGCCTCCTTGCAACCTGGAGGTGCACCTACATCACAGGCTATGTCGGGTGCCGCACTGCCATCTAATAGTACTGGTTCCTTGGGGCAAAGCAGCTTGACTGCATTGCAGCAGAATGGGGTAGGTCCCTCTTGCTCATGAGATGTTCCGTTTGTTTCTGGCTTGGCTGAGTTCTATGCTTCATTATTTCAGTTCTACAATGTTTCAAGTCCTTTGTTAAATCTTTTTGCAGCAACCCGGGATGGTGAACATGCTGCAACCAAACATGGTGAATGCTTTGCAATCTGTTGGAGGCAATGCACAGAATGTAGTGAACAGTTTTCAACAAAGTAACAGCAACCTGTTACAGCAAAGTGGTGCTACAGGATTGCAACAAGGTAGTGGCAGTCAGACCCAAAGTGTGTCCATCCATCAACAGCATGCCCTGAAGCAACAGCAACAGGAACAGCAGCAGCGGCTATTGCAGACACAGCAGGCACAACAACATCGCCTTATGCAAAACCAGGAGATTGTAAAACAAGTAAGCTTCATAACTCTAATATTAATTTGTTTTTCTCAATTGTTTGCAGATGTTGATAACATCATGGGAAGTTTGATGATGCCATTCAGAATGACATTTGTCTTAAGTTTTGGTATCAAGTGCTTGTTCAATTGTTGGGTGCAAGGAATTTGGTGGTTGTGCAGTTAGTCTGTGTGGGTGCACATATTGTGCAGTTGTTTTAGGAACCTTATTGTGTGGGTTTGGTAACAGCAATTGCAGCAGCAGCAACTGCAACAGCAACAATTGTTGCAGCAGCAGCAACAACAGCAGAAGAACCAGCAGAAGAACCAGGCTGCCCAACTTCAAGCATTTCACGCACAACAGGTGTGTGTCTATGTTTTTCTTCAGATTTTACCTGCAAGACTCAGAACTCTGAAAATGGTGTTCTTGTGGTTCTAGATTAATTGGGTGAGCCCAAAAGTGCCCTGTGATTTCATGAGCTTGGCAAATTAGGTTTAGGGTTTTGGCCTGATCAATTCATGCTCTCTTGAAGTTTCTTGACATCTGAGGTGTTGTGGGTGGGTGGTGCAGCAACAGCAGCAGCAGCAGCATCAACAACAGGAGCAGATTGTAGATTTCAACTCAGAGTTGAAGGCAGATGCCCTGAAGGCCAAACAACAGGCTGTCAAACAGGTAAGATTTGGGTTTCTGTTTTTGTATCCTTTTTCTTTGCAAACTGTTCCTGTTTTGTATTTTGTGTTCCCAATCTTCTTTGTGGGAAGGAAGGGTGTGAGTCTTCTTTGCCACTTGTTAGCAGCCTCATGTGTAAAGTTTTTTGTTGTTTGTGGACTTGTGGTGTGCAGGTGTTGATGCAACAACAGCAAATTAAACAGCGACAGCTGCAGCAGCTACAACAGCAACAACAGCAGCAGTTTGTGGGATCACCACAGTTGGTATCTTCACCCTCATCCCAGCTTATGCAAGCTCCATCACCTCAGCAGCAGCAGCAGCTTTCTCCTCAACCTGACCCAAACTTCGCATTGCCAGTAGTATCAAAGGTATGCCAACATGCAATCTTTCAATGTGTAGAGTTGATAACTATTCTCTTTTATTTTCTCATGCAAATCTTCCTGTTGGCATGTCACTGCATTGGCACATCTTTGGAACACTCCCTGACTCTTATATGCAGCAGGCATTGACGCCACCATTTCGCACTCCTTCCCCCTCTGCTCTTCCAGCGACTCCACCCCCACAGGAGGATTCAGATGCAAAGGCTTTAGTGAATGCCGCATCAACACCCAGTTCCCTCCAAGCTCTTCAGCCAGTGATGGCTGCATCAAACAATGCAGGGGCAATCACTACCCCGGGCATGGCAGTGTCACCATTGATGGCAGACTTCTCACCTGGTGCAATGCAGACGGGTGGTACCCAAGAAGTTCTGCAATCATTTTCCCCAACTACTTCTCTTCTCGATAAATCAAGCTCCACTGAGCCTCCCCTTGAGCGATTGATCAAGAAGGTTTGCATGCAATCATGTTTCTCTTATCCTTTGACAGATTGAAGGTTTGTCTGTGTCATGTTTCTGTTCTCTGCTTACAGATTGTTGCTGCTTTATGCTTGCAAGTAATGAGACTACGAGATCGCTTTGAGAAAAAGATTTCACACTTCAGAATTTCTCTTCCTCCTTGCAATGATTGCCACTCCAAAACTCTCTGTCTGAGAAACTCATGCAAATCATGTGTGTAAAATCTGCTTAATGAATGCAGGTTGACACCATTCCACCAGCAAATCTTGCTGCTGCAGTGAATGAGATGAATGCCATGATCAACTGTTCTGATAGACTATCAGCATCAGGACCAGGTACCGGATCTCGTGCAGTTGTTGGTGAGGATCTGGCTGCCTTGACACAAGCACGGCTCCAAGCTCGTGCATTCCAAGCTCAAGCTTCCCAAGACAACAGTGGTGGGAATGCAAAAAGGAGGCGGCGCAATGTGGACTCCATGGCGCTTAGTACAATTTCAAGAGATGGAATACACTTGAATAGCCTGCATAGGCCATTTGACCCCATGCACCCTCTTCGGTCCAATGTGGTGTCACATATCAAAAGCCCTTACATTAAGGTTTGCAAATTCTACAATCTTGATAACTCTTGAAGAAAAATAAACCCTTGTGAACTTGAATTTGTCAAGTGAATTTATCAAGGAAGAAAAAAAGTTTTGAATTTGTGATTGATAGTGGGGTAAGTGTAGGGTAGAGCCCTAAGGTGTGGGCATTCTTAAAATAAGGGGCCCCAGGACAAGGTGGTAGCCGAGTCTGGCACCACATTTTGGGAATGTCCCTCACCCATGGGTAGAGCATGAGGTGAGCACTATCTTGAATCTAAACATATGTAGATGACAAGGTGTAGGAGGGGAAGGGTTCTTATGCCTACTGCTTAAGAGTGGGAGGGAGAAGCAGGGGTAACATCCATCCAACTCTTAATGAGTAGATGTAAGATCCCTCCACTTTTCTAGACAGATATTGATGGATAGAAGGTGCGCTCAAAATGCACTAAGAATTTTCTCCATCTGGTTTACAAGGTGAAATATAATGCTTTTGTTCTTTTTGGGATGGTTTTGTTTGGAGGAAATTGAACTGCATCTGATGTGCAGGTTGCAGCAAGTTTGGAAGATGAGATTACAGAAGTCAACAGTCGCTTAATTGATACGGTGGTGGAGGTTAATGCTGAATACACACAGGAATTGGCAGCAGGGGGGAGTGAAGGTGTTGTGGTTGCTTGCTCCTACAAGGGCAATGCTGTTAGTCCAAATGTTTCCTTTGTCCAAACCAAAGAGTATTCCACGGTACAAAGAAGGATTTCCCACATGTGGTTTCTGTAAATTTGTTGGGTCTCTTTTCTTTTTAATCCCAATAAGTGCATAATATTAAGCTTTGAATATGGTCCAACACTTTGATTTCAGCATTCAGGGTTTAGGGTTTAGGTAGCATATGCATTTAGGTGACTAGCTCTTAATTGTTAGTTCTAGTATTTCTAGAGGGATGGGTCTTTTGAGTTTGGTTTTTAGGTTTGTATGCTTAAAAAGAAAACTCTCAGGTTTGAGAAATCTTCAAATGTTGGGTTCTGTTTCACAGAGAAATGATTCATGTTTGTTGCATGAATCAATGGTGTTGTGCAAATACAAGAGCTGAAATTGTATTGAACGATCATTTTGTGCTTTGACTGCTTATAGGTTCAGATGGGTCCGCTTTTCCTGATGGTGCCGCCAACTTACCCACAGAATTCTCCAACAATTCTGGCTGATCAAACTGCTAATCATGCCAAGTAAGGTTTTTCACAACCACCCATTCAGGTTTTGACTTCTTTTCATTTACAAATGGTGAGTTCTCTTTGCTATCAAGCACTATGATAATAAGAATTATGATGGTGGTAATGGCGGTGGTGGGTGGGGTTGGGTTGTTGTCACATTGCATGAAAACTTTGCAGCTCCCGAATTGCAGGCAAAACATGGGAACACTTCAAAAGGGAATCTCGCTTGCTTAGACCTGTGTCGCTTGGCACCATGGCCAAATGTTGGGACGAATGTGCACGCAATGCATTGAATGAGGCGGCGCAATACCAAGGTGGTGGCAACTTCAATACAAGCATTGGCAATTGGGAGTACATTCCTGCTCGATGAAAAAAGTTGTGGGGGAAATTTTTTTTAAAATTTCATTACTGAATTTTTTTTCCTCCTTTTGTACAAACAAAAAAACAAAACACAAGCTTCCTTCTTCTCACATCTATGAGCATCATTTGATCACATCTCAAAAAAGACTAGGGTCTTTCCTCCATTGTGCATAGATCTCATGCCCTTTCTATGTGTGTTTTTACAAAACACTACATGTGTTTTCTCATTTGTGCATAGATCCCCGTGCCCTTTTTTACAATTGGCACTTGAGGATGGATGTTTACTCCCAAGAATGGAATACAAATATTGCATCGAAATGTGATTATATAATCATGCAATGATGCAATTATGTTATTCAAAATGATGATTATATTTCACAATTATTGTTATTAAAATTAGCCCCTTACTATATCTCTCCTACTCACCTACATGGATATGAAACAAGGGGTGTGTCATATGGCAAACGAAGAATCATGAAAACTCAACTATTTCACCATGCAAAAATGTAATCTTCAAAAAATTCCTCTTCAAGAAACTAAAATCCTTCAAGATATCATAACTCTATAACTAATCTCAAGTTTGAACACAAAACCAAAATATCGTCTTTCAAAAATCCTCATATAAAAATAGACCTATTACCTTGTAGGGGCCAAAATCCTCTTTAAGCTCCTGTAATAAGGAATCTTAAACACAAACAAAATGTAAGAACATTTACATTTTAAAAAAATTTGTTTCATTTGATCTTATGCAATTGTTTATGACAATTCATCAAATAACTCAATTAGGAGCAAGCCCTAGAATCTTTTGTAACATAAATTTGTAAAAGTTTTGAGAATTCTTGCCAATATAGAGGAGCACAAGATTAGCTCCCCCAAAGGGTAGAATAGACAGAAGTGGGCACAAGGCACTTGGTAGACAAAGGGCAAAGGGGGATTGGGTTGAATATACAAGGCTACAAATACATTATGTATTTCAATTTGGAAAAAAAAATTCCCAATATTTTTTTCAAAAATCAAAATGTTTTTCATTTTGTGAAAAAAAATCACTTTGAGAAAAATATAAATCATAGGTGTAAATAATATTTGGATATTCTAAAGAAAGTGTGAATTATATTACATGATATACATTAGCTTGGATTAATCCAGAGTTTTTTTTTAATGTTGTTGAAGGCTTCTTTCAGCTGCTGCCAAATTAGTAAGAGAATATATATATAAATTATTTTTAAAAAAACCAAATAAAAAATCTAATTTCGTCTTTAAAGCATTTTTCTGTGCTCATTAAATCTCTCATTTCTAGTAGCTCTCTTTTCTCATCGACGTAGGTCCTCTTTTTCATCCATACTGGGTCGTCCTTCTCGCGCACGCGCTTGCGAATGGCGCTCGCGCGAACGTGCTGGCGGCGACGCTTCTGCGACGGGTGTTTGTTGCATTTTGATTTCGCTTTTGTGTCGGTGTCGTCGGTTTCTTTGTGATTTGAGCTCCGTATCGTCATTCCACTTGAGGTTCTTCGCATTTTGATGTGCATTTCGGGGTTTGAAGTGAAGGATCGAGGAAGTTATAGCGTTTTTTTTCAACAGAGAGAGCGGAGGTGACAATGCTGCTGCTGCTGTTGTTGCTGCTGCCTCGTTGACGCAGTAGTTTGTGATTCCAGTCCGGATATTGGCTCCTTTTTTCTGCAAGCTTTTACATCTGTTTATTTGCTCTGAGGATGAGTGCTATAAGCTATCTGACCCTCGACTGAAGAAGAAGGCCAAGTTTCTTTTGACCTGATAGGTTTTTCTTTTTTTTGGTTGCGGATTGTAGGTGCGCTCTTTAGTTGGCGGCTCATGAGGAAATGCGAGGATGAACTAGCTATTGGAGAACGCAGGCACTCGGCGGGTTCACGTAAGAAAACAAAACTGCCTTGCGATCATCTTTGTTGTGTTCAGTTTGTCGAGTCCCAGTAATCCAGCATATCGCTATCTCTGAAAATTCTACTAGTAGTATTCTCAGAGACTCGGATTCATGCTCAACAAGGGGGCTTTGTTGTGCAATCTCCTCATTTTCTGAGGGACAAAATCACGGTGATGCTGGTGGTTCTTCATTGTTGTCGGTTCGTCTCAGTTTTCTAGAAACTGCATCTGTTGACACATCTTCCGATGACTGTGTGCATTTGTAGCATTGCTCAAGAATTTGTTGCATTCCTCCCGTTTCTGTGTCAAGTCTCTGGGGCCCTGTGTTGTTGCATTCCTGTTCTGTTTCTGTGTCAAGTCTCTGGGGGCCCTGTGAGTCTATATGAACTCACTTTTTTGCTGGATTTTTGGCTGCAGGACCTGAGGGATGACCTAAACTAAAATGAGTTCTCTAAGGATGGCTGCTAACCACAACAAGGCTTGTCGTTTTATGAGTATTCTGCAAGGGGCATGGAAATCTTTGACAGTATTCCAAGGAATCCTAAGGGAGGATGCATCCTTTGTGGTGGGGCATTCACGGACATCAACAGCAACATTGTCCTTGTTGGCATCCCCTTCATCTGCAAGTAACCACCTAGGAGAAGCTGTCTTTTGTCTGCCTTTCTCACAACCCAATTTGTTCTCTTTGCAGAGAGATGTTGCCATGGTCTCAGTGCCTGTGAGACTGTTCTCGATTTTACAACATGCTTCTTGTGATGCTTCACAATCCTTGGAAAGTGGGGGCCAAAACTCAGTGAGAAGGTCATATGTTAAGGCAAGTGAGAAAAAGGCTCTTTCTGTTGCCATGCAGAACTATCTCATTACCAAGAAAGGCCTTCCAGCAGTAGAGGCAGCACTCATTGTCAAGAATGCTCCGATGTTTGTGAACAAGCTCATGGCACGGGCCAAAGAACATGGCATTTTGCAGCATAAGCTACCAACTACAGCAGGAACAGGGATTGATGATGAAGTCCTGTCAAAGTTTCAATCCAAAGTTGACTCTTTCCTGGAGAGTGAGAGGGTCAATGAGATAGAGGCCTACTTTGAAACCTTAGGACTGGCAGACTTTTCATTGCTTGAAGAGACTTTGGCGTCAGTGCAGCCAAAACTCTTGGGAGAGAATGGCCTTCTTGCAACCACTGAAGTTCTGCACACCCTTGGCATTCCAAGGAAGAAGCTTTGGAGGTTATATGAGCGGGATAAAAAGCTCTTAAACCTTGCAGCAGCAGATCTGAATGCAAGTATACAGATGCTGGAAAGTTTGGGTGTGCAGAGGAAAGCCATGCCAGCATTGGTGAATGCTTGCCCTCTAGTGTTCCACATGGACCTTGAACAAACCATGAAGAAAGTGTTGTCTTATATGGAAGGAGTTGGAATTGACAAGAGCTTCATTGGGCGACTATTGCAGTACAATCCTCAGGAAGTTTTGAGAGCACGGGAGACACACTTTGGAGAGAAGATTGAAGTTCTTCTTGAGTGTGGTCTCTCTAAAGAACATGTCATAAGAGTTCTTCGAGAGTTCCCCCAACTCTTGACCCTCAGCCTAGATCATCAGGTTCGACCAAACATAGAGTTTCTGCAGCAGCTCAATCTAACCCCAGAACAAATGAGCAAGGTCATCACGGGTTCCCCACAAATCCTTAGCTACAGTGTCAAGAAGAATATGCTTCCAAAGATTGCCTATTTAGAAAGTCTGGGTGTGTTAAAAGAAAATATAGGTCAGATTCTTGTAAAGTTCACAGGTATTTTTGGTCACAGTATTGAGGAAAGTATGACACCAAAGGTGAAGTTTCTGGAGAGCTTTGGTGTTGAGAGGAAGAACGTAGGCAAGATACTTACACAATTTCCTGCTATTCTAGGTTACAGCATTGAAGAGAATTTGGCCCCAAAGTTGAAATATCTTGAGAGCATTGGGATGGAAAGGGGGAGCCTGGGTCGAGTAATTACCAGGTCTCCATCAATTCTAGGCCTCAGTGTTGAGAAAAACATGAAACCAAAGGTTGCATTCTTTGAGAAAAATGGTGTGAAGGGAAGGGATCTTGCCAAGCTCTTTTCAATGCAACCATCAGTTCTTGGAAGAGCCATTGATGGAAGCCTGTCGACCAAGCTCAAGTTTCTGACTTCGCTTGGCATTGAGCCACGGTCAATCATCATGGCAAGAGCACTCACTGCATGTGCAGCTCAGAGTCTGAATTCCCTTGAAAGTAAATACCAGAATCTTGTCACCATTGGTCTCTCACATGAGGCTGTGCGGAAAATAGTGACACAGCAGCCAACAGTTCTTCACCTCAGTGAGGAGCATCTCGTAGAAAAGATCAACTATCTGATTCAGGATGTGGGCTTTTCTATGGAAGAAGTAGCGAAGTGCCCTCCATTATTGAGCTACAGCCTTGAACAGAGGATCAAGCCACGACACCGAGTGATCTCTTGGCTCAAATCAAAGCGTCTGCTGGAACAGAAGTATCCATTTTCAAGAGTCATGAGCATTTCAGAAAAGATATTTGAAGAAAAGTTTGTGGAGCCAAATCCAGAAGCAGCTGCACTCTACAAGAACCTGTGAATTAAAAGGGGGATATGAATCACACCAGGGGTGTTTGCACTGATTCCAAAAGGGAACTGGAAGCTGTGTGATGTGTTGAATGGAAGTCTATGGCTGAGGATGGTGATCAACAAGTGCTGGAATATCAACTTCCATGTAAGATACTCCATGTTGGAATGTTTGCAGGTCTTGACAGTATGTGTTCTTCCACGTGTAGCACCTGTCACATTAGAGTGAGCCCCAAAGTGTGGCACACATACTGCTGTTCTCCCCTGTCATCAGATGGATCGTTTGGAAAGCTGTTGTAATCTTGGTGGCCCATGTTGAGGTCTTGTGCCTTGCTGACAGCTTGCAGGCATTATCAGTCACTTCCTATGCACATTCATGACTGTTGCTTTAGAGGCCAGCACAATGGTCTAAGGACAGAGGTGTGTTTGTTATGAAAACTTAAGCATGATCTGCATTACAAATAGGCTGGTGAAAGTTCAATCTTGGTGGTGGAGCAGCCAAGAAATTGCCCTCCAAATTACGGCATCACTTTACTCCTCTTTACTGTGTTAGCTTTTTGGGCATAAATGCATAGCTGAAAACTTTTGAAGAAGTTCCTCCAAACAAGGGTGAACTCCATGAGGTTCTGTCAAGCTGTGGCAGGTTTAGGGTTTAGGGTTTAAGGTAATTCTTCATCAGTCATCCATATTACAGGGATGCACTTTGTCTGGTTTATGTGCTACCCACAAGCATGGGTTGATCAACAATGCAATACATCTCAGGTCCTTTCTGTATTATGTCTTGAGTTTTCCACTAGGGTCCCTGTTTGCAGTTTCTATTTCCTTCACCTGTGATGAAACCTTAATGAGTGGTGGAGGAGACTGCAGCACCAAAGTGTTAGGAGGGTTACATGGCTGCTGGTTACATTTGTGGACTACTGCCTGTTCCCATTGTGATGAAAAAAGTGCAGAGAACAAGAAAGACTTTTCATCTTGCTCCAATCTGTGAAATCCAACCAACACTCAAATGTGACTACAAGAAGACTTGAGCATCACAACTCAAGATCCTATTGCTGTACATTGTATGTGCATTGTATGCTGTGATGCATGGATGATGACAATCACTGTGGGAGATAAGTTTTCTGGATACATGTGTCTGATCTTGCTGCACTTTCAGGTTAGTTTGCACACCTATTTCTTTCCCTTATTGTCTTTGTGGTTTTGGTATGTCAATATTTCCATTAGTCATGGTTGCAATGATGTTCACGTTGATTTTCAGAAATATTTTGGCTTGAGTGAAACAATTGAAAGACCTTGAGTCATAGGTCGTATAGTCTTATTTAGATCTATAAGATCAACTTAGAGTGGAGAACGATACATGGAAGGGAAGGCACTTTTTCTCAACCTTTGTTTCCACCCAACTGCAGATCTGGTCATGCATTCGCTCTGTTGCAATTGGCTAGACCCTGGTTTTGCAATTGCCTGTCAAAACATAGTGTCTTCAAGTTACTGATTTCAGTTTTATCTGAATGAATGGCCATGTCTGAAACTGAAAGTTTTTCTCTCCAGTAAATGTGGTTGTAACAGATGGATAAAGAGCTGCATGCCAATTGTCACAAAGCACAATCTTGTTGTGGGATCAAGATTGCCACAAACCTCCAAGAATTACAGGAAATGCCCTTGTACAGAGAATACTCAATTTCTGCCAAGAAATCTAGCACCAACTCCACATCTTGCAACTGAAATTTTATGGAGGATCTAAAAGCAGCAGACAATTATGAGATCATGGCAGACTGAGGTAATTATGTTGCTACTTAATCAATGTTAAAATAGGGGTTTGGTAAACATTAGAATTGTGCAGTTTTTTTAATACAACTTTGGGTCTCAATTGTGACATTTCATGTTTTTAATGTAAGTTTGAACTGGGTTCTTTCAATTTCTAAACCTTTCTATTCTAATTCTAGTAAATTTTATAATCTCAGAAACCTCAAACCCAATTCAAAAATTGGGTTCGATTCCATGTACACATTCCTCAATGCTAGAGATTGTACAAGTACAAAATTTTACAACAAATTTAAACCTAGATATATATAGGCACAAAAATTAACAAGTAAACAAAATTCATATGTAATGTGGCTTGTGGGATGTTCCATTTGCTAGATTTAGGTTATTAATAATTGGAATTTGCGGCAAGTGCATATTTTTTATAAATTTTAAATTTTTACTAAAATTAATGGTACAACTAATTTTGGTTTTCGAAACTTTCAAATCCCTTCAGTATAACTTTGTGCCAGAACTTTGACTGCAATTTACAGGAGATTTATGGGCTATCTTTTGTTCATAATATTTGAAAAGACCTAATTGAAAATAGGTTGACAATCAAATTGCAAATGTTTTATTTTATAGGTTGAAAATTATGATATATACATAAAGTTGAAATTTAAAATCTTAAAGTTTTTCAATAATGTAAATGCTATGCTTTTTGAAAAAAATGAATTGTAGGTTTTCATTGCATGAAATGAAAAATAATAATAATAACAATAATAGACCATGAAATTGTTTGGTTTGATCAATGGCACATGATTGCATTTACACATTACATGTGTAAAAAGATGATTCTATCAAGGTTAATATGTTTGTATTAAATTTGGTCCACATTCATATATATATATATATATATATATCACATTAAAATTAATATTGCATAGCACACTTTTTAATTCATCAAAAGCAAGATCATAAAATTGGGAATTATGTGATTTCAAAAAATTCATCAAATAAGAAATTTTCAAAGTAATCTTTTGCCCCAATTAAAGAACCCTAAAAGAATAAAATCATAAACATGATTTAAAAGAATACTAACTTAGTTTCATTTGCAAACCATATTTGAATTTTAAAAACCTTTTCTCATAAATGATTTAAAACTTTGTGAATTATTTAAAACTCAATACATAGATCTTTGAAAGTTCCTAGGGCTACCTCATAGTTATGAGTAATTATGTTGAATTTAACTAATTATTTGAGCTCTGCGTTGCTGCGCACTACCCATGATGATCAGCTATTTTATTTTTTCTTATGTTTTCATATGGTTTTCAATAATTCATCATTATTTATGTCAATGTCAAATTTAATTTAACTTAATATACATTTCATGGACATCAAAAGATACATATTAATTTGATTTTTCATATCCATGTTGGTGGATAAAGCGAAAAGTGAAATAATTATTAAATGAAGGTATTTATTAGCAAAGGTGAAACATAGTTATTGAGAAAGTTCATAGGAAAAGGAAATAGTTATTATTTTTTTAAAAATAGTTAGGCTTGAAAATGAGGTGGTTAGTTTTTAAATTGTCTATGGTCCATGGCCGACCAAAGGAAGGATTCCAAAAAATCCTCTATATACCAGTTCCAATTACTCATCACCAGAACTTCTTATCACATATTCTTGATTAAGGGAACCTACCCAACTACATGCCTAAGAGCATACACAACAAAACACGTAGGCCATGACATTTGTGTCATAATTGATATGATGTGTATAAATCGATCACATCTAATAGAGTTCACTATAAGTCTATTTAAAAATTTGATGGCATTTGAATGCCAACTAATTCAGTTGACATTTAAAAATATGCCTGAATATATTATATTCAACATGTTTCTAATTTTAAATTAAAACTTATATGTGAGACTGTAACTAAAATACATGTAAAAAGGTTTAAATGTGACCATTCAACAATCGACTAAAAATAATAATCAACTAAGAAATATATTTTAGCATGTGAGTGAAATTAATGATACATACAATTATTGGTGTAGTTGCCTTGAAGAAAAACCATTTAACCAAACACACAATTCTATTTGCCACCCATTGGGAAAACAAATAAATAAATATTCTAAAAGCCTTTTATGCAAATGACAAAAACTAATTTAACGTGCAATTGTTGAAAAGGGAAAGAACAAATCCACACAATGCAATTGAAACCACCTATACATACCTATTATCAATTTTGCATGTTTTGGTTTGAACCAATGTTGGGTGGTTTTCACTTTTGTTCTTGAACTGTTGATTTCAGTTATTTCAATTATTGTGAGTGCTATATGAGAATTGCACTGGTTCTTAATATCATTTAAGAACAATGGGTCTAGTAGAACCGACTTAGGTATTAGGATTATTTTCAAAGAAAAATAATTTGTTCTCAAAGTCAAAAGATTCTCACAAACACAATAAAAATTAATTTTCTTAACTGATTCAACCACTAGATGTAAATGAAAATAACATTTCAAGAACATAGGATGTGGAAACCTCGCATCATGTTCCTCAACAATGGCTACTCCTTGTTCACAACCAATGAAAAAGGACATTAAACAAAGGTTTTGAAACTTTGGATCCAACATCAAGGATAACATATTATAGATTTTTATTTCATATTTTTCAAGAATGAAAGGAAAAAAATCTAATTTAATATGAACTTTTTTTTTGATGTTAAAAGTCAAACAAATTAATTCAAAAGCCACACTAGAACTCTCTTCCATTAGGGTTTGAGAAGAAGGTGCATTTTTAGGTTTTTCTCTTAATTTCAAGTTAATAATATGGCAGAATTAAATGCATCACATAGCAACTAATGACCCCTAAATTGATTTAAAACATAAGCAATTACAACTAAAGAAAGAGAATTAACACTAACTTGGCAAATGTGCCAAGTCGAAGGAGGTGGCACTCAAGTAATCATCTTCATTGAACTATGCCTATTGTAATAGAACATGGTAGCATTTTGAATTGTAGAGCTTCCTAGAAAAGAATGACCTTGCTAACAAATTTATAAAATCAAAACAAATGTTAGATTTTTTTTCATTTAATAACATTTACAAAAAAATATTAAAACACAGTGATTCTTGAAAAACTACAATTGAAATAACGTATTACTTTGGTTTTACTAGAGTATTCAATTGTCTTTTGGGAAGGTTTGAATCAACACAAGTTTTGTTCCACTCTTATATGCATTTCTTTGACTTTTAAAGCCAAGTTATACATTTTTACAAATTAGATTATGTAATTTAGATACATACTTCAATCACTTACATTTTTTTCATATATTGTTGCGTATTAACATGCTTTTGAAAATATATAACCAAAATAAGAAAATTTGAAAAACTTTCTACAAACCTTGAACTTTACATCAACTTCTTTATTATTGTTTACACAATAAAATGCCCAACATATTGCATTTCTATTGTGAATCTTCCATTTATTTCTTTGAACATGTAATTTTTGAAATTATCTTTCATATATTTCACATTATCTTTCTAAATTTACACTTGCCTACTATATTTATGATTTTCATATGGTTCTTTTGTTTTTTCTTCTTCCATTACATCATCCATGACTATTTCACATCCATCTTCATTATTTATAATATTACCAAACTTGATGAAATACTCAATCTTATATTATACATGAATTCATGGTCCCATTTCAATTGTATATGAAGAGTTTCAATCATGTGATTTCACAAAACACATTTGGATGAAGTTTTTCATTGAAACAAACATGTGTGAATACATAAAAGTTTTTTGAAAAAACATTATCATTTGACATATTACAAGAACTGTGTGAGAGGATTTGTGTCAAAAATCCATTTTTAGTATTTCTCAATATGTTAAATGAAATGAAAAACATCTACTCCTAAAATAATACAAAATGTATTAGAAAATGAATACATTTTCTTGCCCAAAATGTACCACCGTAATCTGCTTTCACCCATTCAACATCCCACACTTGCACAAAGTAGGAAAATGATAAAGTACCTTGTCATTCACTAAACAAGTAGTAACAATAGGCAATTCTAACACTAGGCAAACATGACCATGAAAAAAACACAAACAACAACGACACATGAAGGTATTTTAAAAAATCATGATAATGTTTACAATGATCAATGGCTCCAAGAGAACATGACCACAAAGAAGCACAAATAGGAGCAATAACCATCAATGACACTAGGTGACCATGACCATGAAGGAAACATGAACAATAACAATAGTAGCTAACAATAGTGCAAGGCAACCATGACCATGAAGGAAGCATGAACATCAACTGGCTATGAGTAATCGTGTTAGATGATCACGATCACAAAAGAAGCAGAAACAACAACAACCAACAATGGTGTCAAGCAATCATGACCACAATGGAAACATGAACATCAACAACTAGCAATGGCATCAAGCAATCACGACCACAAAAGAAGCACAAACAATAGCAATAGTCAACAATGGTGCCAAATGACCACAACCATGAAAGAAGGATAAACAACAATAACAAAGATGACGCCAAACAAGCACAACCTCAAGACAAAGCAAACTTCAAACACAACTAAGTTCTAAATTTTTTCACAAATCAAGAAAATTTCAAAAGAAAGCCAATGACAAAAAAAAAAAAAAAAACTTTAAGACTCTTTATCTTCCTCTTTCAAGAGGCACCATGCCCATGCTTAACTCTAACCACTAACTTAAATCTAATGGCCTAACCTAATCACTAACTTAAATTAACAACTCTTATCTTATAAACAAAACCTAAAAATCGGATTTAGATTTTATGAGAAAATCTAGTTAGTTTTTTTTTTTTTTTATAAACAAAATCCGGTTCTCATCATTGATTCTCACATGCATGAGAACCAAAAGATTGATTTTCTATTCATTGATCACTAAATGTGATACCCATTGATTTTCAGTCTAAGAATCGAATTAAAAATCGATATGAGAACTGGATCTCAATTTGAAAACTGCCAACACTTGTTTGAATGTGCCATAACCAATGAAGAAAATACACTTTTTCGAATTGCGAAGTACCTTTTTTTCATTTTTCTTCATTTTGACCCCTCCTACTTCATCAATGCATAACTTTCTCAATTATTTTTTTCAAATTGAGCAATTCAATATGCATTTTCTCATTTTTTTTCCTCAAATTGACCAAATTTAACTCCTTCGAAATCACCATCTTAACTTCCACAAATCATCTTGTAACTCTAAAGGCAATAGTGTAATATTTCAAGTTTTTTCAAAGGGTTCGGAAATAGGTTATGAGCTACTCAATTGAGAATTTTCTATAAACAAGAAACCCCCCCCCCCCCCCCAGTAGTACCTAGGCTGTTTCGACAGCAAGGGGCCTAATTTTTTAATTTTTTTGGGGTCACATATGTTTGGCAGTAAAAATAAAAATAAATTAAAGTTCGGCATTATACTAAATAATGAAGCTATTGTGCTTGATCATTCAGATTTTTGGAATGGCAGGAACTTTTTTTTCAGAATTCGCAGCAATTCTGTAAATTACTGCCTAACCAGCCAAGGTACCATGGTATTTATGTGAAGGCATATAGGAACCAGGGTAGGCAATAGTTAAATTCATATTTTAAAAATTCTATAACTTTTGGATATGTTGAAAGCTTGATGCAGAATTTAAAAAATATATAAATTAAAAATGCCAAAAGTTCTTGAAATTAAATCTAAACTGCCATTACAAATTGTCATGCATTGAACAACTCGTAAAGTCATAATGGATGAATGAAATTTTAAAGATTAATAATACCTTGTTAAACTACAAAAACCCTAAAAGTTTCCCAAAAAATTAATTCTGATTATTTTATTGATTCTTAATGAATTTTTTTGACACTTTTGAAATCATAATATTGATTACTTCACATTAATTTGCTGAACTTGCGTGCCTACTATGGTAGTAATGCAACAATTAAATGTTTTTTCCCATATGGAGCCAATCTTCAATGAAACAATTTTGGAAAACTAGATGAATGAAACACCTTTTCACTAAATTGAAAGGCCTACACTCCCATGCTCTCATTTTTCTTAGTTTTTTAATAATAATTAATATGTGTAAAAAGAATTGTGAAGTAAATGCATTAAAGATGCCAAAAGGGGGGACCCCATACATACCTAGAGACTTGGATTATTTTGTTTTGTGCTGTACTATTGAAGAGATTTTCAAGGGAAGGCACCCAACTCCAGAAAGGCGTTCCCTCTTACATCATGTTACTTCAGGAGTAACATACCCACTGAGCAAAGCCTTTGTGGAAAACTTCAAAGATCCAAGAACAAACCAAATACTCTATTATTATTTTGTGATAAAAGGAGGTTGAAATTTGGAACCATTTTGGGCAGTTATTTCTTTTTCAATTTGTGGATAGTGACCAAGTATATGGCTCATTTTCAGTGATGATTCTCTAAAAATCAAAGTATTGATTCTTGCAAAGTTGAACAAGTCCATATCTATTATTTATTAAGGAAGGTAGTTTGTTTGTTAGATTGAGATCTCTCAAACCACCGGCCCCTCCTTGCGCACTCGGTATCATTGGAAAGCCATGAATGAGTAAGCATGCACCAAGGGTGTAATGTTGAGACCTCCAATTCAGAAGTTATTGAATATTGAACAATTTTTGTCATTGAAAATTCAACAACATTAAAATTCTAAAAAATAGGGAAACTGGGGTGCACTTTTGGTATTGTTGGAAAGTGCTTAATGAATAAGATTTTATGGAAACTATTTTGTAATTTTTAGACATAAGGTGCATGACCTATTGAATTTTGAACATTCAATTCAATAAAAATGTTAATTCAATTAGTTGGTTAATAAGTTTACACTTGAGCCAACAATACATGCCACACTAGTTTGAATGAAACAAACAATAGACCATACAAGAAAAGAAAAGCAAGTGGAATGGGTCCAAATAATAGATTCAAACTTGGCTCATAAAGCGTGTCAGGTAAAAAACTAATTAGTAAACCCTAAACCCATTCCAAAACTAGTCACAATACAAAAATCTTATAACTAGTTGCAATATAAGTACTTCTTACATATTCACCCAAGTTGTATAATTGAATGCAGTCTACTTTGTATACTTTTCAAAAGTATTGTAAAAAGGCCAACAAAACCAATTACAATGTGGGTCATGAGGCAATGTTCAACGTGTTTCACATGATTTGTAAAGGAAAAGATAACCTAGAAAAGACTTAGAGGAAGGGGATCCAATTGAAGCTATAAAGTGTCTTGGCCATGTTTGTAGTTTGTACATGAGATTCAATCTTTAAGATTTAAAAAACCTAAGTTCAATTCCACATTCAAAAAATGCCAAACTCATATCGGTTTGTGTGGGCCGTAGTAGTGCCAATGTTTTGGGCATGGACATAGAAATGTAGTTTACATAAATACTTTGAACAAGCCCCTTAGCCTTGACATCATACATTTCACCGCAAACAAAATTTGTACCAAGAATGAACGATAACCACCCAAACTAGATGATCACAAATTCTTTTTATCCAACTTGATAAGCTCTATTCTAAGTTTAATACATTAGATGAATGAGTACTACAACTTTTAAGTTGGAAGTTTGAAGGCGTCCACCCCTTGTCAAGCAAAGATGCCAAATACGGGGGACCTCAGACTATAGGCATGGGTTTGTTGGGCCCTGTCACCACAGGGACAAGGACTATCGCATTCGATCCAACTTTTGGAAGTTTTACCTTATTAGAACCGGTTTCACATTAGGTGAACCAGTTTCTTTGGTGAAAGTGTTCAGACTCTTTAGATTGGAACGGATTTTTTTTGTGTTCAGAGTGTGGACACAGTAGGTAGATGTACAACATCTTATCTATTGGCAGGGCCAGCGTGTTTGTGATGCCTTGTTTCTTTTCATATTGTACTCTTCTATGGAACTAAACCTTTAAACTTCATGTTGCTCCAGTGCAGTGTACTACAAGCAGGTTCTCTTAGGGTTACACTTCCTTGGTTTCCTAAGGTTTTCCCTTTCCTTGGAGAATTGGGAAACCACCATTGAAGAAAACACCCACACGAGCTCACCTTAGATTCTATGTGGCCCTATCCAGTAGACTGCCTAATAGAGACTCGAGAGGGGTCCCTTTTGGCTTTACTTAGTATCATAGTAATTTTCATGATTTTTAAATTTAATTTGCTAGTATATTGCACACAACAAGTTGTTTTAGATTTGTGCTTTCACATGACTAAAGCAATCGATAACATTTTTTCTATTTGTGAAAATTTGTTTCACATTGTTTCGCTCAACACATTTCAATTTTCTGATGTATCAATAGTTTCTAGAAGGATGACGAACATTGGAAGCACAATGAAAGGCAAAAAAAAAAAAACTCTTGAATTGGGAATACAAAGGAAGGAAAGGCAAGTTTTACTATAATTTTAGACACATGGCCTCAATATTTTGAACAAATCCCCCTTGATGAGAATCAACCTTTTCCACTTAATCCTATTTCATAAAATGATTGCTTCTTCCTCTTTCTAATTTTGCATCCTTTCCTTCCTTCCATGCACATTTTTTGACCGTTGAAGGAAATAGAGAAATTTCCTAGTGTATTTGGAGCTCACCTTATATTTGTGAATATCCCTAAGAGGACATTGTGTAGCAGGGATATTGTGTCTAGTCCTTAAGGATGGGATTGATCTTACACCTATAAGTAGGCTATAATTCTTTGGATTGAAAGAGGGGCATTGTTTGGTGATACTTTGGATTTTCAGTTTAGCATATACCCTCACCAGGTAGAAGAATCAGGGCCAGCTGATCGAGATTCGAGCTTCTGAGAGACGAGGGATCCTTCAGCCATCAGGTGAGGGTGGAAGTTCTTAAGGCTTTTGGGTTCTGCTTGGGGTTGAACTTGATGGCTGGTCACTAGAATCAAAGTTGCTGTATCATGTTAGATTTAAGATTACTGCCTACTCGCTTGCTCTAAAGTCCAAGGCAAAGAGGGATCGATTTGGAACTTTTGTCCTTTATCCAGCATGGTAAGATGACGTAGAAACTTTAATTTCAGTCTACTATAAGAGGGTAATGTTCAGATAAATCATCAATACAACTATGTAGTAGTGGTCTTGCTAAAATGGGAAGGCACAACGAAGAGCTTAGAGAACTTACACTCCCTGTCAACACCAGAAAACCTCATCTCTTATGAAAAGTTGAAGCGCGCCCAAACAATCTTGTATATTCTAGAAAAGTTTTCACAGGTGTGCCAAGGGATTCTTCCAGTTCAAATATAGCTTATACAAGAAGTTGCAAATGCACTCACTAGGAACCCTAGATACATGTTTCTGGTAGTATTCTATAACATACTAAAGAATCTCTACCTTACATTAAGGGTCCATGCTAATAATATGGTGTGTTCGAAATAGTATAGGTGTGTTGACCTCATGGTCATGAAGATTGTCTCAATTTCTACATGTTGGCAAATGAAGGAAATTGAGGTTCAAATTGATTGCAAAAGATTCTCCAGAATTTTTATGACTTTTTGCATTCAGTGGTATCTACATCAAGCCTTACCTTGTTGCAGAGACACTAGATTATGGCCAACAAGTTTCCACCAACAGCGGCTCAGCTCACAGCTATAAAGCTGCTGCACGAGGTAAATTGAGAAACCCATCCTCTTCTATGGAGTTCATCAAATATTGTCTCCAGCTTCACATTGACACCTGTGCACGATATTGCCAAATTTGCCAGCCATTTCAAGCTTAATCAGAATCAAAGAACTGCTGGACTGCCACGGGTCTTCCTGAAAGATCCTGCAATGAACTGACAATTTTATGGCCAGTTATTTGATTTCTTTCAATTTTTTGAAAACTGTGGTTATATATCAAGCTCAAGTCTTTCAATTTTGAGAACTGTGGTGCGCTCCTATAGCACTTTAAATCATTTAAAATGAACAAGAACTGAGAAAGTTAGAAGCTTTGAAAGTAGGAGGGGTCCAAAAAGAAGAAAAAAGACAAAAAAGGCGCTTTGTGAGTTGGAAAGTTTACTTTTCTTCTTGCTATCTTTTCATTACTCTCATATTATTATCACTCAAAATGAAGCACAGATGATGAAGATCTAAAGAAGTGATCAGTGATGGGCAGTTCTTCAGTGATGGGCAGTTCTACACCAAGTAGAGGTGGCGGTGCAGATTGCAGTAACAAGATGAGAGCATCTCCAGCAGTGCTCGGTATGTGATCCTACATAGTAAAATTGGATGAAGAAAATCTAACAAATACCAGTTTGACTAAGGAAAATGGTTTTGGCTCCGCACAATTGTGCACATTGCTGTGGCTGGTGAAAGGCACAGGAGCACTGTGCACCTGCAGAAAAGAGTGTAATAAATATGATCTAACTGCTTCTCAATGTTTCCGATTGGCCCATCATATAGATCAGTCAAGGTGGTTTGCTATTAGTAGTCCCCCACCAGTTTGCTGTCTCAGTATCAGTTTTATGGGTGGGGTTGCAAACGAGTACATAACTAAACTTGGATGTGAAATTTTTTTGGGCAGGGTCATAGCACCACTGGAGATGCTCCGACATGCGAGTACCTTCTCAGTTTTTGAAGATCTCTAAACACAACTATTTTGTTAACACAAAACTATATCCAATTTGTTGGTTTAGGATACCTATTTGGAGGTTAATGCTCCAAATTACCCAAGTTTAGCAACTTCTAACACATTAAATGGTGCAATATTTGCAACCAAGTTGGTTGTACATATTTTTTGTTCCAACTTGCCATAAAGGGCACAGCACTTCAGACATGTGGAGACCTGGCTGTACTCAAGTCTGCATATTTTACTAGGTTCATTTTTCTCTTGGATGATCATACCCTTACATCATTTCCCATGCTTTTCATTGAACTTGCCATAAACACTCAGCAACAAAGTAGCCTACTGGCTTTACCCATACAAAATTGGCAATTCTCAGTCACTGTAGAGGCCAGCTGGGCCTAGCAAAACATGTTTGTTTTACATACCGATTGTCAGCTGGACCTCAAAAAAATATGTTTGTCTTACATACCGACTATCAGTCACTCTAGGCCTAGATTCCAGTTCACTTTGGAGAAACATGTTTGTTTTACATACCACTTCCGACTAAATATAGGTCTCAGATCGTCAACTTGGCCTGGCAAAACAAGTTTGTTGATTCTCTCTAAGAGAGGCAGGCATTCAAGGAGCTTCTTCTGAGTGCATGCATATAGGGGCAAAGAATCAAAAGTAAGTTGAATGCATAAAGTTACAAGTTTGAGGTGTATAATATTTTCTTATTGAGGTTCACTGAGGTGAGATGAAATGAGGTGGCATAAGGTTATGGGTGAAAATTTAGACAAAGGACAAAGAAAGGGTTGGGTATTTTTTTTTCCCTCTTCAAAGGGGTTGTTTTTTTATGTGAGAGTTTGAACTTATATAAAGAGTAGATAATGAAAGTAGACTTGATGAATAAGGTTACAATTTATAAGTGAAACTTCGAGAGTAGGGGAAAGAATTGGGGAGGGTTTTTTCTTTCTTCAAAAGGGCTATTTTTTGGGTGGGGAGAGAGGAGGGATAACTTTCAACCTTTACAAAGAGGATATTTTTTGAGTGAGAGGGGATTTTTTTCAATCCTCCTTTGGAAAAGGAATGGGAAGCATGTTTTTTTTTAAAAAGGGGTGGAGATCTTTCCAAGGGGTTTGTTTCTTGGGTGGAGTGGGAGGGGAGGGTTTGGTTGTTTCTAAGGCTAGGGGGGGTCATGTTTTTTCCCCTTTTCTCAAAGAATTTTTTCTTGGATGGGGTAAGGTGAATGGGGGACCAATGATAAAACTTGTAATAAATAAGCTAATTGACAATAACTATTTTCATTTCTACCACATGTTAGTGAATGTGCAAAAAGTTGAATTATTAATAAACTAGTGGGTGGGGGCACGACCACCCACGAATCTCTCAAGTTGGACTAATGAACTAATTCAAATACCGTGGGTGCTAGCTGTGGGGAGGACCGAGCCAAGGAATCTCTCAAGTTGTGTAGTCCAATAGTTATTGTTGCCTCACATGCTACTCCATCACTAGATTTTAGAAAATAGTGATTAAACAACTTACATGTGACGCCCTTGAGAGGTAGTTTACATTAAAAGCCTTGGGTCACGGCTTATAGAGCCACAATGGTTTGTCGCCTTTGGGATGAAATTATGAACCATGGTCTATGGTTCAGTGGCATTTGTTTCCAGTGTAAACCCAATTTGGATCAAAGAATAAACACAATGATTTTCTCATGGCCCATCTTTTCTTCTTTGATCCCCACGATTTTTCTTATTTTGTCCACAAAATCTAAACATTGTAACCAAAAAATAAATGGATTTTCTCCAAGAAATTTTAAAATTTTAAACATTACAAGAAATCCTCATAATTGAAAATTATGAATTCCTTTATAATGCTTAAAATGCACTATAATTGGACATTTTCAAAAAAGCTCATGAATTTGAATTAATCAGCCATGAAAAGGATAGCCCACATCTCGTGGGAATTTTGTATCCACATTTGTGATTGCGAATAATTTTCATCATGTGGATAACTGTTCATGGTTTTTAAAGAAACCTTGTGAGAAAAAACTAACAACAAATTGAAAGGATCAACAAAAAAAATTTGTGCAAAAAGTTTCAACATTTTGAAGAACTCCAGAAAAAATGATTAAAGGAAAAACATGATCCTCTTTTGTATTTTTTGTAGGGTAAGGGACACTAATGCATGGGCTGCCACTATTTTCATGCCTGAAAAAAATGCCCCAAGAGCTCAAAGGACATCATCCACGACAATCCATATAGAATTCCGACATTTTTTCATGCAAGGCCATTCGCTTGAGCCTAAAACTACCCAAATCCAAACTTATCATCCAAGTTGCACTTGGGACCAACGTACAAGGCAAACCTTCAAATGGCAAAACCTACACTTATCAATAATAGATGATAAATTTGCACCAAAGCAATAGCATCTTAGACTAAAACAAGGAAAAAAATGCCAACCAACAAATGGACATAAATTCAATTCAAGTGGAGAAAATTGAAAGAACATTCAAGGATGGAAACAAAATATAATTTGACTTTAAAAACCCAAGCAAGATGGTTTTGCATCATCCACAAAACTAATGAAAATTGTTTGGGACCCATGGATCTTTTCACCATGGGCATTTAAACATGTAACCCAAAATGTGAAATCCATGGAATCAAAGTAAAAATATTCAACACTTGAGATGTTGAAATATAATGAAATTACCTTCCATTTCAAATGCATGCATTGTGTTGTTAACTTTTTGTGGGCCCCAGTCCAATTACTCTCGTGTAAAACAGTGTTGGGCGGGTATCACTTTTTTGGAATATCCAATGGATAAGAATATTCATCTTTCTTTTATTCCTTAGATAGGAATATTATATTTTTTAAAACATTTAGATATCTTAGTTGGATATCAGACTTTTCACATTTTTCATATGATCCGGATATCAATGTTCCCGAATATCTGCTATTTATTCATTAGTTGGATATTAGCAGATTCAAATATCAAAATTTTGAAAATTGCTGTCAATTATGCTTGGTGCCAGTTTTTTTTCTGAGACAAAAAATCTCCAAAAGATAACATCCTTTTTTTTTAAAAAGGGTAATGTTTTGTCACAATCTTTCTTTTCAGAAACATTCACAACAAATTCATAAATTTTTTATAAAAAAATATAGGCACAATAATAGCTATTACTCACTACAACTTTGAAGAAACCTCTGAAAATGTGTCCCTAAACAGTTTAGAATTGTCTAAATTTTTTCACCACCCTAGCTCCATCAGGAATTGTTTTTTTAAAGCATAAATAGATATTACTAACTTTGATATTCGGCCCTGGATCTGATATGTAGGTCAGATATCAACATATTGATATCTTTATATCCGTCCGCATATCAAAGTGCTGGATATCACGATGGATGATATCCAACATCCCGAATATCGCTCCCAATGATATTAGCTGGATGTCATTTTTGAGAATCGAACTCATATCCGAGGAGGATATCCGGAAAAAATCTAGATATCCGCCCAACACCGATGTAAACCCAATTTATTCTTTCTCCTGCACAAAAAAAACCAAGTGATGAAAGTGAAGTAATTTGTCGGACGGCAAAACTGAGCCAAGTGCGCAAATGTACTACCAGTCCAACGACTTTCATTAAATGGACTATAAAGACAGTAATAAGTACACACGCGGCCCCCCTACTGTACGGACCTGGGTAGCTGTACGCCCATCGGCAGCACGGTCCCACTGTACGCGGTGCTCTCCTCGGCACGGCAGCACCGCAGAAATAATTGCAGAGGGAGTAGGACTGTGGAAACCGTCAATTTCTGTCGGCAAGCTCCACACCTCTCTCTCTAGTGGCACTGTGGAAAATGGAGTCGCTTGTAGCGCGTTGAAACGGAGCGCGTTACGAACTTTACACCACAGCCACAAGTGAACCAGCACCCATCAGCGCACCACCCACTGGATGCCCGTTATTACCCAGTTGTGGATGAAACTCAACTGGAGTTAATATTTGGTTTCACCTTGTTAACCAATTCTGTAGAAAATAGGTCTCTCTTATAGGTAGACAGGTAAGAAAATAGGCAAGTGCTAGGTATGTAGATGGTTTATACATGGGTAAAGGCTGTTTTTTATTACCTACTAACAACCTGCTTGTGGGCTGTTTGTAAGTAGGTTTTTAAAAAAAGCAACTGAGGTAATCATCATGGTTAGCTTAGGGGACTGGAACCCAACAGAAAACTGTTTCACGATCACTTACCATCCATCCTTTGTGGTGTGCTGGTGGGTGCTGGTTCACTGTGGCCAAATCTTTAACAAGACATATTTATCTCAAATTCGGACCATGCAAAAAGTATGTTAAAATCTGGATAATGATGGTTTATTGGCCTTGCCAACCACGGCAACGATAGAGTGTTTAGATTCATTATAGAGTCTGGTAGGCTTAATGGATTTTGGCCCCTGCAAAATAGGTCTATTTTTATATGAGGAGTTTTGAAAGATGACATTTTGGCTTGTGTTGGAACATGATATAGTTATAGAGTTATAATATCTCCAAAGGATTTTGTGTTTCTTTTAGAGGACTTTTTGAGGATTATACTTTTGAATGGTGAAATATTTGAGTTTCCATAATTCTTCTTTTGCCTGAAGATACTTTTTAATGTAAATGGCAAGGCCACAGTGTGACACACCCCTTGTTAATCTGGTAGTACCCGCTCCAGCGGATTAATTAGCGCCGATCAGCGATTGCCCCCTGATCGTGGATGCTTCTGCTGGTTATGTAGATGTCGTCAAGTAGCTCGTCTGGTAATGCAGGATAGATAAAGGCAGAAACAATGATATAGGGTGTCGTCACCAGAAACGGTAACGAAGCTGCAACCGAGAGGATGCACCTCTGCTCTGCTCTGCTCGTCGAAGCATGTAACGGACTGGGCTGAAGACGAGGGAAGCTGCATGTCTGCTGCATCCGAAGTTGTTTCTAGGTGCTAGCTTGGCAAATGGTAGAAAACGGTGGTGAAGCAGGTTCTGTAGTCGACAGGGTTGTGATTGATGTCGACTGTGAAGAAGACGATGATCGTGGTGTCAATGCAGACGAGATGAAAGCTGACCGTCTGTATGATATAGCGCAGGACGACAAGTTGAGTCTGCTTTTGAAGGATTGGGAGAAACAGTTTAAAGTGGCACGCGAAAGGATAGAGACAAAAACCACTCGGACCAACAGCGCCAAGAACGATTTGTATCAGTGGATAGGGTTTTTCAGTGTGTTTCAAGGCGTGGTGCTTACGGCTGTGGCGCAGTCCAGTACCCTCGGCTGCCAGCAATCTTGGGCCCCTGCTTCGCTATCCCTCATAGCTTCAGTAGTCACTATTGTTAGTGTGCGTTTCAAACTCAAGAGCTATCGTGCGCTGGAAGATAATCTCGCAAACGAAATATATGATTCTAAGGTGAGGACGTTCCCTGTTTATATAGTTACATACATATATCGAATTCGGCTGCTTCTTGTGCATCTTGTTCTTTAGAAAAGAGCTATCCTTTTCCAAGTTCTCCAAGGCCATATGGTTGATGGAGCACGCGGGAGTTCAGTCAATCAATCTAGCTGTTCGTCGCATTGTTGCAGATTTTACATGAGCAGATTGCGGAATTGAAGACACAAGGAACAAGTTTCAAGTTCTCCTGGTTCCTAGACAGGGCGAAGAGGCAGGAGGAGGAAAGACAGAAGGCGGACAAAAAGAAGACGGACAAACAGAAGACGGACAAACAGAAGGCGCACGGAAACAAGAAGCAGCGGCGACGGAAGGACAGATACTATTGGGCTTGGGATTGGGCTGTGATTCTAGCTCTTGTGCTCTTCTCAACTATCATCTTGTTGTGTTGTATCCTGGTACTGTGTGGGCCGGACAAACACAAGCCCGGGACCTAGCTGCTGGCACAAGTAAAGCTTGAATCCGTTATAAGCAATAACCAATATGTTCAGTATATCATGTTTCTGTTTTTTCATTGTTAGGCCGTGGATTGTTGGAGGTGTGACTTATGGGCATAATTATCTGGTTGTTATGTTTGCAGTACAAGGGAGCTGGGAATCGTTCAAGGATTCCGGATCATCAGCTGCAGATTTTTGAATTCACTGTTGACATTATAACATGGGTAAACTAGAAACAAAGCTGATCAATGATACTAGGAAAACTCTGGTGCTATATGAAGAGGCTTCAAATGCGGCTCAAACCCGGATCTGTACGTTGCAACGTCCAAATGAACAACCTGCAGCAACCAAGTTAGAAACCAACCCACACACAAAGAGAACCAATGTTGTAGGGGAGCCTAGCTTCTATGTACACAGCGTGGACCCAAATGACTCATACTCCACACTCCGGGTATGGTCTGGTAAAAAAGCTGTGTTTGGTGTGAGTACTGATGAGATGCTTGACAATGATGTCATCACCATCCGACAAGAGGGTAATGAATTCATTAAACATTGTAAACGAAGGTATGAAATATTTGCCAAAAACTCAAACAATTAGGACTTCAGAAAATTGCTCCTTCAAGTCTGTAGTTACATCAATTGAATTAATTAGGTCATAAACTTCACTTTCACCAACAATGTGTTTACATTAAAACACAATGTAATATGCTCCACAAATCACTTTTTGGTGTACAACACACTCAATAATGCTCTGAAATCATGAAATTGGAAAATGCTTGTCTGTTGCTTATGTTCATAAGCTTTCAAGGTATGAATGTACAAACATAATTTTTTAATTAAGAACCTTACCTCAAAAAGGATTGTTGTTGATTTTTACATTTTCGAACACTAATTGTTATGGTATTTTGCCTCTGTATCTATGGAGGTGAGTATGCCATTGTCTTACGTATAGTTAGAATTTCTTCATGTAATGTGTGACATGTAATTCTTGACTTCATACTTGTGGATCGAGTTCAATCCTGAACTTGTCGTCCCTTTGTTTTGTCAGGAATCAAAATGAAGAAGCTGCATCTCCAAAAGCTGTTGCATCTGCATCTACTCCAGAAGGTCATACAGTTACACCTACTCCAGAAGTTGATGTAGCTGCACCTACTCCAGAAGGTGATGCACACAAGAAACAGGAGGAGCAAATTACCCCAGAAGTTGATCCACCCAAGGAACAAAAGGAGCAAACAACGAGCTCACCGTTGGGGAACTTGTTCAAAAGAGTGGGAAACTTCTTCAAAACACGTTAAACATCAAACACTAATGTGAGGAAGTAAGGTTTCATAATTAAACTTGGTGAACTGCATACTACTACCTAGATGAATTCCAATATAATGCGTAATTTGATCCACACAGAATCTGTTTGGCATACCTTTAATCTGATCTTCAAGGCAACTTAGGATTTCAAGGATATGATAATGGGCACACTAGACTCCAGATTATTAACACCAGTATAGGCGCACAAATGACTCATCACTCATCCTTCCTTATGAGCATCTGTTTGAGTTGTGATCATTGGTTTTTTTTTGTTTTTTTCTTTTAATTTGTCAAGTAGGTGGGTTGATGATCATGCCCAAGAGGACTTGGCCAAATTTGGCTAGAGGTTGAGGGGAAAGGAGAAAACTGTATGATTCCTTCTATGATTTGGCTTTTTGGAACCTATTCTGTAAATACAGATACTTCAGATTTTTTTCCTCATAATGGGTGACTTGCACCTATTTTTTCCATATAAACAGGTCCATGGTACCTTTTGCAGCATCTTTTGTTTTCTCTCTAGCTTGTGAAAAACAATTGTAGAACTTTGTAGGTCATTGTGAAAAACACTTGTAGAACTTTGCCTACTACATGTTTGGAATTTTTTTTCTTTTATGGCAGTATACGTTTTTTCTACTTACCACAAACAAAATATTTGTAAAACTAGCCTTATGGATTTTGCAGTAAATGGCAATCTCATCTATTTACAGTTTTACTTGTGAAGATTGAATGCTAAGAGGCACCTTTTCTATATTTGGTGCAAAATTTTGCACTGTTGTGAAATTTAGAAATAATTAGTTGCAAATACAAAGACTTTTTAAATCGCCCGAATTCAATATATATATATATATATATATATATAGAAAATTTGCCAGATTTCTAGACATGGCTCATGTAGGTGGTCAGAAATATATAAGGATGCTCAAATCTTTTCCTTTCATATTATGTTAATAGCCAAATTTGGCTGAATTGGGTACTGGACGAATGCCACTTGGGCTACATCACAAAATTGGAAAAAGAAAAACCTTGCTAAGAGGTTAAGGTTTTTTGACAAAAACTTGGCTCCTTCTCAAATGTTTAGTGTGCTATTATTTAGCTAATCAAATTTATGTACTTGCAAGCATTTGTGGAAACTGATTACAAAACAGAGAAAGCTGTTAAATTTGTTTTATGCATTAAGCATTTGTTGCACTGTCTTTCATTGGAAAACTCCAATCTTATTCAAGAAAGTAAGTGTACATGGCAATATAGGCACATTAATACCTCATGAGTACATTAAACCCATGCAGAACCAGTATTACCAGTACATATACAAAGATAGCATTGAACACATCTCCACAAAGTCACAAAATCTGCATACATCTTCAACAACTACCTGAAAACGCAATCCATTCCTGCAATTGTGTTCCCAAATTGGCTTCTTTGAGATTGTGAACACAATTCAACGATAACTTGATGTACTTATTTGATTGGCGCAATGTGTATTCAACAACCACGAAATACATGAAATCATGAAATACATATATCAAATGTTCACAATATCAGAGAGTGACATTCTATTTCATATCACTTTTAGAAACATTCCAGAATCCATAATGGCCAAGCTAGAAGTTTTATTTACAGTACACAAATATGTACCCTCCATTCAACCACAACCGTGCCATTGCAAACTGTCATATCTGGTATACATAAACCTACACAATGAATTGTATACATAAATTTACACAATGAGCAGTAACATGCCCAGTTACTATCAGGCACTGTTAGTCTATTAGCAAAATTTTCTATCTACCAGTATGATCCTATCACAATACCCATTTGTAGTCAATACCCTATTCACTACTACCAATAGGACTATGTAAGGACAAAATCAAAGAAATAAGAAGGTCTAATTTCTATAAAGGAACATTTAGAATTTATTTTCCATAACTCAATTGTGAGGTTGATGCAAGAGCAAAGACTTAGGTTCATACCATTCATTTCATTGAACTGACCACTTATATCAAATACAACAATCCCTACAACTTCACTCCATGTTGCTTCAAGGACTCAAGTTTATTCCATGAAGCCAAAATCCCATCGTGACAAGTATATGTCCTGGTTCAATAGAACCCTTGAAGAAAGCATTTCCTTGTGTGACTAACTGACGTGCTGGTTTTGTTGGCCTTCCTAGGGCTTCACCTTACAAATAACACTTTTTCCACCCTACAACCTACAATGCCTCTTATAATCATGCCAGTGACTACCCCCTAAGAGCATCTCCATTGTTCACACAAAATGCCCCCCTGCGGATAACCTTCAAGGGCTGGTTATGTTTTGTGAGCTAGATTAACCGCATCATCGCCAATATAAATAACCCTCATGAGGCTGGAAAGAAATGTCTCCATGGCCTCCAGATTTTGTTAGGATGCCATAGGGTTTGTCTAAAGGATTTTGTGATGTAGCCAAAGTGGTTTGTCCAGGAAAAAATTTAGCCAATTTATCCAATTTTGGCTACATACTAGATATGAAAGCAAAGAAAAAGCCAGAATCCTTCTAGATTCTTGGCTACCTGCTGGAACTTATCATAAAAATCTGGCAAATTTGGGCCACTTTTTCAATGAAAATCCCTTTATATTGGTCAAAATCATATTGTTCAGGTCAAAATTTGGCAAGATTTTTTGCCGATAAAAAAAATACTGGGATGCAAGTGTAGAGAGGATCCAAGACCTGGAAATCTTCTGAGAGCATCCAACACTTGAAATCCCAGAGACATTGCACAAAAAAATCATTGGCTGAATGAACAGGAACAAAGTTTGTTGCAAAGAAAACATCACCAGCTCTTACCTAGTTGATCCTGGATGCAAAATGTCTATCCAAACTTTCTATCTCTTCTATTCCATCTACATACTCAAGAAAACTAAGACCTCACCACATTAAAATCTGGAGTTGTATTTGAAGGCATATGGTATGAGAACAAGGGTAGAGCGAGCATGTTGACAAAACCTGCAAGTCAGTTAGTCATACAAGGTAATGCTTTCTTCGAAGGTTCTTTTGAACCAGGACATGCACTTCCCCCCCATCTCTTCATAAAATATTGTTGGATTGATAGTGGGTACTATAGATTCTTAGTTTCCCATCCCTTTATGAGTGCACCAGGGAGATATGCCCCTGGCATGACAAAAATATTCAAGTCTTTGGAAGAGGGCCATGAATTTCAGTTTCCATGTAAAGTCCCTAGGTCTTTTGACAATCCATTTCATATGCTCATGTTTTGAAGTTGCAAAATAAATCTTGACATTTCAACTTGAATGGAGAAGAAAGAGCTCATATATCATT
Organism: Sphagnum contortum; assembly: GCA_963920785.1. Taxonomy (NCBI): domain Eukaryota; kingdom Viridiplantae; phylum Streptophyta; class Sphagnopsida; order Sphagnales; family Sphagnaceae; genus Sphagnum; species Sphagnum contortum. The sequence continues at coordinate 5,701,627 of OY987291.1, read as the reverse complement.
TGACTGGATTCATGTTGCAAAACTTGCTATAAGCAAGAACTGGTCTATGGTCTATACTGAAAGCATGTAGGGAGTGTTAGTGAAAAAATTGACTGCTGGGCTTGATGGTTCAACAGTTGTTGTGGAGCTTTCCAATTGAGCAATTTTAGATGCATATTGGTAAGAACACTAACTTCCAATTTCCTAATTATCAATTTGCTAGCCATAATTAGGATATCTGAAAATTAATCAAAAGTACAGAAATCTGTGACTACTTTATAGATGGTTTATCGTACCTAATTTGACATGCAAAGTGGGTGGTAGAACATGTATGTATGATTATGTAAATATGTTAATGCACTAACTCACCCATCTATGATAGCAAAAATGTGCGAAGACAGTTTCCAGCTCTGGTATGTTCTGTTGACCAAAATGTGTGCACATTGGTGAACACCCATGTATCCAACAAATCATGAGACTACATCTCGCATTGCATGGTCTCATGCAATCTAACTGAGAAACTGAGAGACTCAAAAGCAAAGTGGCTACTTCAAAACAAGTCATATGTAGTGCACATTGCTGCTGTCAATTTCATCATCCACTTCAGCAATATTTCCTCAATTCAAATTTAAGCAATTTTCAGAATTTTCATCTACATAGTAGGTATTCCATTCCAAACTTTTCAATAAATTCTTTTGAAGAGGGAGTGCAGCTAAGGTAGGTGTAATATCATGTGAGATGGATGTCAGCCTGACAGGAAACAAAAATTTACTACAAGGTCGCTGGTGAGCTTCTCCATTCCATGCCAGGTAGTGCAAAATACCCCTGCAGATTCCAAGACTCCACCAGCATCAGCATAAGCGGTCATAGCCTTATGCTGGGAACAATGGTACTTGCATGTGCAAGGATTTATAGGAAGGAATTGGGTCTCAAACATCGCGCAAGGCCCACATCTGCCAGATCTAGCTATCTGATTGTGGGTTCAAGCTTAATGAGGGTGAATGGCGGTTTTGATTATGGCATATATATAAGAACCTTAACATAGGGAGATCCAACTGTGTAGGAGGAGGGTTCTTTGGCCTACTCCTTAATAGAGAGATTGAGGTGTCTAATCCCTCTGATGCTTAAGGAGTAGCTCTGGAAGATTCCTCCACGTTTCTAGGAGGGTTATTTGCAGGTATCAGGTACCCTCCTCATACACTAGGATATTTCTCTAAATTTTCTATGAGTATGGAAAGCATTTGGCCTTTATTTCCTTTGTAATTTGACAACCATTGTCAATTAGAATATTTTGAGGGCTCTCTTACAAGTTGAAAAATTTCTTCCACTCTGTTGAGCATCCTATTGATCTTTTTTCTTTCCAGCATTTCCCTGTACTTCAGAGAAAAAAGGTATATAGAAACCTAAAAGGGGAAATTGGAGCTGTATCAGAAGACATGAAAAATGGAGATCCTGAACAAGTGTGCCTTTACAATGCCAAAAGAGCAAAGGCTCCCAACAACTCCCTAACCAAATGGTGCTTAAATGGAACAAAATTCTTGAGTAGAGCTCTTTGACCTAGATGTGCAACACTCTTTTGGTTTTGAAAGTCCTTGGAAATCTGAATTCACACAAGTGTTTTTTGTGAAGAAAACTCCTCAGTTTAAGGATACCCACCTGCTGCCATTGCAAGAATACTGCAGCAGTTTTTACTAAAGCCTGGATGATTTGATCCCACATCAAAGCCATGCAAGCCTACATCTGGACATGAAGTTTCTTGCTGCCACTTGTAGGATTTGGGTTTGTCAAGAGACTTCAAAGCTCATGTTGAAACTTTTGACAGACATTTACCCTGAACAACTTGATGAAGAAATAATAGGATTTCGTCCCTGCTTTTCAATGGAAACACAAGAACCTAAGAGACAAAACATACCTTCAGAAAAGATGCACAGACAATTTTGCAAGCTCATCTGACAATCCCTGTCTTTCTACAACCCTGGGCAACCCATCATAAGAATGTTGATTCACACCATCTCCTCTCGCAGGGGCTTTGGAATGCAATGCCATCACCACCTGTTTCCTGCAATTGAAAACAGAAAAATGGGAGTCCATTCGTAGTGCCACAGCAAGTGCATGGTTCACATCCTCTGTCCCACAATATAGTGGTCCAATGTCTCTACCCACTTGGCTGGTTTATGTGACTCTCAGTTGCCATCCTCTGCAATTTCTCCATTGCAATCATTCAAGCAACACAATCCTACACAACCCACTTTACCACTGTGTCATATTCCTGGGACATCTGATACAGACAATCAGGGAACATATGTTCCATTTCCTCATCAGTGTCTTTGAATCTGAAGATGAAATTAGTAGAGACTGAAAATTTTCAGGCACAAGCAGCATGATTGGGGTCTTCAAAGCACAGAGCCAATATGCTATAATTCAAGCTCAAAGAACTGAAAGACACAACTCCTAACTCTCTGCATGTTTTGGAGCCTTAAACCCTGATGAGATTCAATTCAATTGATTTACAAATTGCAATTCTTTCTTAGTAATCTCATGAAAAATCTACAAGTACAACAAGATGGATTCCTCCAAGTTTTACAGACAAGAAATCCATTCTTGCAGCATTGTTTGAAATCCCATGTTTTTGTTTGCCATGAGTTGACAGCAATAGCTAGGTGAATCTTGAATCAACTGAAGAAGCAAAAGCTCCTTCATGTTTGGAAAATCCATAGAAACTTGAACTGAACATTTTTGCAATTGATAGATTATAGTCATCCCTTGACCATATCATTTCTTTCTTGGAGGGTGATGGACTGCACTCGCAAAGAGAAAATTGTCTTCCACACTCTGCCTCATATCATCTTCTCTTGCCCTCTGGAGTTCACTACCCTTGATTTTTGATGGCAAGTTTCATGCAATATTTGTCTGGAAACAATTTCACAGAGTTCCATATTACACAAGGGCCAAATGGTCTACATTTCCTACAGGTAGGACTTTAGAAATGGTGTATGCAAAGATGGATCATGTTCTCTTCATCAAAAGAAACCATCCAGTGAAGCTTGTAAATATCTAGCAGGATTTGATGCCTGCTCTTCTCAGCTCCACATACACTTGCAGTTCTGACACTAAAAACAATATTAGCAGTTGATGAGGATAAATGCTGACATGATTTGAGTTCACCTCACTGATGCACCAACAAAAACAAGTCATGCTTGAAATACAAACTCCACCATCCATGTGGAAACCCCTGGAGTACCTGCTTCTACTACAATAGCTGAGGAAACAGCAGAGCTTCAATATGAGACGGTTTGAATTTCAGAGACAGATTATTCCCCATGCTTGTATGTGGAGATAATATCACATCAAGACACAGATTTTGAACTCAAGTGAAAGTCCATGGAGAGTGGAATAGAACACCACCCAGAGATCAGGAGAGGAAATTGTGGATTGCAGCCTTTGTCAAATGTAAGAACTCAGCCTTGACTCCTTATTTCACAGTCATAGATGAGAATGGGCAGTCAGTGCTGTGATAAAGAGAAGCAACCCTGAAAATGGAGCTAAGAAGCCAAAATTCATACTTGTCTCCCATTGTGGAAGGCCTCTGCAAGAAACCAAGAGGAGAGCTTGAAAGTTGTTGATGTTCACCTTTGTTGATGAGAATTTCAGTTCACTAAACTGCCAGCTGACAACAACATTGAAAGAGTGGAGCAGAGCTCATGTCCACCCAAAAGCCCTGAAGTATGTATGGGTGGACAAGTTTTAACTACACTAGCATGGAACAACAACAAGGAGGAGAACTCCCCAAGGCTTGAATTGGCACTATTCATCATGCTTCTTCACCAATTGAGAAACCTGGCTATATATATTCCTGCAAATTAAAGGCCTTTCTAGCTGGCTCTTGGACTCCAAAGATTTCTCGTCCTTTCTCAACCTTATAGTAGATGTGCATGACCCATCATCACATTCATTGATGGGGAATCCTGCTCTAGATGTGCAGTGTCTAATAGCAGTTGAAGTTGAATATGGTCAGGAGCAGCCTGGGTAAACCATGTTTTCCTAACAAAGAACTTCCAGTCTATAATCGAAATTGACTTTTCAGAGAAATCTTAACAGTAGTCTCTAACATTTGATTGGCATTTTTTATGATTCCTGTCAAGTACCTTCAAATGAGAAAACCACCCATTCATGAATCACCACACATCTGTAGAAGGAAAAACAAAGGAGGGTATGAATTGAGGTAGCCATGTATCTGTTACATGCTCTCTGGTGTACTCTTCTTCAAAACCTCAACTCTAAGCCAAACTTTCTAATTGATTTTCAATTTTCAAGACCTGCAACAGAAGAATAAGCAAATCCTTGTGTTTTGATTTGAAATTAAACTCTCCATGTTGCAGTTGCCACTTTCTTTGGGAAACTAGATTCAAAAGGATTTTGCTGGCACATCCTTCAAATCTGTGACATCGTTGTGTATAAGATTCAAATAAACTCTCCATGTGGCAGTCACACCATGATCTTCTTCCGGAAACTAGAGATCAAGAGGAATTGCTGGCAAATCCTTCAAATCCGCATCCTTGTGTATAAGATTCAATTCAACTCTTCATGTTGCATGCGTCTGTCATTCTGGAAATTATAAGATCAAGAGGAGTTGCTTGCCCAAATCCTTCAATCAGCATTCTACTGATTGATTTCAAAACTTTGCACATGACAAGATTATTAGACAGGATTGACATCAAGAGGGGAAAAAAAAAGGTTATGTAGTTTGTATAGGATTGTCACATTCTCTGTCACATTCTTTGAGAAAAATGCTGTAGTTGAAAGTTTGCCATGAGAACAAAGATTGCACTTCAAGTCTAGTGTTTGTCAAACTTGTTGGATGTCATGAAGTCTATCAGAAGAGAAAGGCATCTAAGAGAACAAACAGACTTGTTGAAGATGTCATCATAAAGTCTATCACAAGAGGAAGGTAGGTATGGTGAGAGAACAAACAGAGACTTTGTTCCAGGATGTTGGAAAACTGCATTACACATCATCAGGATTGGAAGCAAATGCTCAAAGCAACCCACAGAGAGATTCTCTAGTAAGACAAGTATATACTCCAACGAAAGACAACTTCCAGCGGGGTCGCCTTCAAAGTTTCAACCAGTGCATAACCCTTTGCGCCTCGAAAATCCCCAGTTCCCCCTAAGACGAGAAGCTCGGTGATGGGATTAGGTCCTCCGACATTCCCATGGAAGGAGAGAGTTCCATTGTACCTCGATTGCGGATTGAAGAACATGGTGGAAGTGAGTTGGATTCCTTGCTCGCCCTTGAGATCGCTAATGGGTCCATAGCCTCGCTCCCTCCCTAGTAAAGCACTTCCGCGATCCGGTCCGTCCCTGATCTCATTGTCAAACACCAGAAAGCTTCCAAAGCCAATCTTGGTGAGATCGTTTGCTCCTGGTCCTGCCGCTGCAATCAGTGTCGGCTTGGGTGGTCCTCGGATCTCATGCACATGTAAGGTTAGTCTTGATTCCTTGGGTGCAGCAACAAGTGAATACCCTAGCTTTGCCAATGCCCATGAGGCCAGTGCCACCAACGCCACTGCACCTACTTGCTGGTTAGACATCCTGTCAGGAAGATAGCACAGATTTGAAGCTCGGATCTTTGTTTTTTTCCCTGAAGAACAGCATAATTCAAGCTCTCGACGTTCTAGCAACAAATCCAGGGTTTTGTTGCGCGAGAAAAAAAAGCATTTGACCTAATTTTTATTTCTACATTTCGATGAAGTCGGATGTCGATCGATGCCAGTCCCGCTGTGATTGATTCTCCTCGAGCTTCGTTTTGGGTGAGTTTCATCTGCACCAGACTGATTGACTCTCTGTTTTGAAAGGGTCGGATTGCAGGAGGAAATCTCTGCAGGAGGTACGAAGATCTATAGGGTTTGGGGGTTGTGATTGCAGTGAAGGAAGTGTTGTTTTAGGGTTGGCTTCGTTCTTCCTACAATATTACTAGCAAGGAGAGCGTGGCGAGCTGGTCTGCATCATTTCGGTTTTGCATTTTGGGTTTGTATGTTGTTGCTGCAGTTAGAATGAGGTTTGTGGTGCTTTTGATAAGGAATAGGGTTCCTGTGTGTGTATCATCAGTTTTGACAGGTTTTGGCAACTGTGCTTGAATTTCTGTTGGTGTCAAACTTCACAATCTGAATCTGTTCTCTAGGATCTGTGGCCATGAGTGAAGATTTGAAGCTAGTGTTGCTGAAATGTTACATGATTGAGCCTTTGATGTAGCTAGCATCTTTGCATGGGTTGAAACTCGAGGTTGTAATAAACTCCTTACAGATTGGAATGGTGGAAGTTTTCTGGAGCCTCTCTTATTCTGGGAGATAGCAAGATGTCTTCATCAACTAGGCTTGTCAGCCCCACAGACCACAAGTCTTTTACTCATTGAATCTCTTATTAATCAGAATGCCAAATCAATATAGACACAAAAGAAAAGCTACTATGGAGAGAATTTCACAAGGCATGAAAATTGGGTGGTTTTAGCTTGCACACTTCAGACCCACACATGGTTTTCAGAAAATCTCACAAACTTTGAGGAGACAAAACATAGGAGTAGGAGTGTTTGTACATTGTCCACATTTCTGGAAGCCTTCTTGTCAACTTTCAACTATACACACCGTTTACATATGCCATTTTCATTCCATAGCAACACAAACTTGAACTGCAAACCCTTAGATGTGTCTGCAAATATTTATTAGTGGTCATGTGCATCTAAACAAACAAGGAGCATTCAAATTCCTTGGGTTGCAAAAGCATACCAAGCTTTCCAAGTGTATAAAACTGAGGCATAGTGATGGTCAGAAACTTGAGTATGCTCCTGTCATCCATCACCACCAAATTCTCAACATAAGTATGAACATACAAGCACCAGCATCAAAGTGCAAATTAAAGAATCAAAAGACATGCTTAGTGTTAGAGAAACAACAAAATTTAACATTTATAACCAGGAATGGTTTCTCAAAACCTAGTGTTCAAAAGCAACTGTCCAATCTTGCATGTCCATGTAAATCTGTCCGTTCCACAATGAGCCTTCAAATTTGCTTCAAACACTAAAAATGAACCCAATTCATAACATCTAATACCTAAGTTTACCATTGTTGAAGGCTGATATGAAGTCCATGTGCTAGGGTAACTTAGTAAACAAGGGAGTACCTCAAAGGAATATATGAAACTACAAACACCAATAGAATCAATAATTGTGTAGTAATGAAAACTACTAGGATGTTTTCCAATTGTGCATTCCAATGATCAAAAGAAAGGTACCTTCAAAAGATTAGCATGAATTTGCATGAGGTCAATTGATAATGCATGGCACACAATCCATTGTATAGATTCAGTTTTCCCATGGCCTACAATGCACCCTTGATATCTTTACTCATTAAGGACCTTGAGCACAAAATTGATTGAAGTTCGACCCAAACATCATCATATAAATTCCTATAAACATGAATGTCAATTTGACCATCTTGATTCCAAACCAAAGATCTTAAAATCCAACATGTGATTTCTATAAAAAGGATGCTTGAGATGTACATTGTACATTTTTTAGCAATCTCTTTTGCTTTCAATAGCAATGGAGTAAGGTTTGCCTCATTGCAGTTTAAGCCACAAAGAGTAAAAAATGAGCTTCTTTGAATCTCCTAATAAACATAAAACATTTTTTTTGAATTTCCACTAGCATGCTTTTCATTACTTCTGCACATTAGGAGATCATAACAAAAACATGTTTAGTTATTAACCTTTGATATTATGTGAAATCCATTAATCCCAAATATCAATGAAAATGTTGGGTATTGCAAAGAAACATTTGCCCAGAGAATTGGTTTCAACAAGTTGAGGACATACCACGAATTAACACAAAAGCCCTGCACAAATGGGATTAATACATCTATAACCCTTTTAAAATTGCATCTTTTTCAAACCTATTTTGAATTACTTGCAAACTAAAAGAAAATTAACAAACACTTCAACATTACCTTACAACCTTTATTAGGTCACCAACCTATATTTTGTCCTTGGATGTCTATTGTAAATAGGGCATAGCTTAGCAATCTAGGTTGAAGGAAACAAATATGACTAAAGTTTTGGATATAGCAACAAGGTAATTGATAATTAAAAAATCAATTTTCATGTCAAGTTCTTTGTGTCATAGTTACTAGACATACACTTCCAAGATATGGTCACAAGTCATCAATTCATAGTTAGTAAAACACAATACAAGTGAGGATAATATGTGATACAATAGTTTACTTTCAATGTAGAATGGAGCATAACAAAAAGGCAAAAGAGTGCACCAAAGAACTACAACACACACAACCACAATCAAAGTAGTATCAATATTTTTAAGTTAGGGCCAAACATGAATGCTTACTTCTAGGTCCACATAATTAATTATCAACTACCCTCCAACTTGAATTAAGAACTAAACTCACTTCTTTTTTTTCTTTTCTTTTTTTTTATCAAATTGATTTCCTTGAAGATTTTAGTGCATGCAATAAACAATAATGTTATTGGGCAATTGAGATAAACCTTTATGTTTTCTAGAGTTTGCACAACACACTTCCCATCGAAACATAACACAACATTTTGAGAACAACTAAAATATAAAACACCAAAACACATGAATCCAATTATATACCCATATTAAAGGAGCCCATGTTTGAGTTGTAGGTTTATGGGTCAAAGATTCAAGCCAATGGAAGGTTATAAAACCAAAACCAAGTTTAGGAAATACAAGCCATGACCTATGCATTAAAAAAATTCAATGTTGTTATCATTTGAACTCATACATATCAAGACCTTTCAAATAGACTTTTGGTACAATATGATTAAAAGCCACACCATGGGATCTTACCATTATTGTGATTAAAAGCATGAAATACAGTCCTAAACAAATACCTCTATCATTTCAACCTCTCTTGATTTGTCTATGACTAGCAATCCCCAAGGTTTGGACATTTAAATAGGACATAAATGATACATAACAACACAAGAAATGAAAGCACATATTGAATTTTTTTTGGAAATCTCATCATTTTCAATGTTCAATAAAAAGCTTTCCACTCAATAATTTGCAATGCAATGAGAAATTCTTTGAATAATTTGAATTTAAATAAGTAGAAATGAAGTTGTCTAGGACTAAAATGAATAGAATTGAACAAGGTGTTACAATTGACCCATAAGGCCAAACCATTTATGTTCCATGATGTGAAAAGGATCACACCATCACAGCATTAACACCATTTTAGACCAAAAAAATTGTTTAACAAGATATTAAAAATCATTGGAAAAAACATGTTTCATCAAATGTGCAAGGACTCTTCACTATTTTTGAAACTATTGAAACCATTTTCACCACAACAAAAAAAAAAAATCTTCAAAATAAGAAAATGTAATGATATTCAACTTCTACCAAGTAGTATTAGTCTTGATTAAGATGAAAATGTTCAATAACATAATGCCAATGTTTCATTAAAATGTAAAGTTCTTCAAATTGATTCCCAAAACATGTTCAATTGCAATTAAGTCAAATCATGTGAATGACACCAATACTTGTAGTATGTCAATTTACATGATAAGTTGGAATTGGGTTCAAGGTGAACTATCAATATAATTGATTAGTCATAAAGACCTATTCCTTAACCTTGTTAATTAAAAACATGAAATTATACAATTGACAAAGAAAAAAAATATTCAAATGAAAATAATGTTGTGAAACCAATAGTAATAATATTAGGTGAAACATACACTAGTTGGGTTAGGTGTTAAATAAATCAAACAAATCAAGTGGTAGGGTAATGAGGATGGCTTGTGCATCAACTTAAAGCTTAAGTTTGAAGTTTTGAGCTTGTAGCTTAAAGCTTAATGTGATTTTAATCCACCTACATGTATTAATGTGTCCAAAAATGAATGATTTCATATGGATGCATGTCATTTGTGCATGGATGATTTTCATTTATGAGTTGAATTAACTAAATAAATCATTGGATGAAATCCATTTTCATTTGTTGTCCAAGTATTAATATTTCAAACTTGAATGTCCTTTAATAATGATGGATAATGTGACTATAAAGGAAAATATGATAATGGGACCAAAATAATGTTTAAAAGTTTGTTTAAAAAATCATTTTCATCAACAATGTCAAGCATTTTTAAAAATGTTATTATGGGATGAGTGTTACCCCCCCTCCCCCCCCCCATGTTGTCAACAACATTATATATGTATTTTGTGAAAAATTAAGGCACCTTGAGCATAAATAAATATTAAAACCCATTGTCATCTATAATACTAAGTTATTTGAAGGAAGCAAATTAAAGTGTTTGAAACTGAATTTTTGTTTATTTCAAAAACCCATTGTCATCAATGACATTGGGTCAATTTACTTGGAATTTTTATTTTTATTTTTCAAAAAACAACAACCATGGGGTGAATGTTAGCATGATAATAGTAATATAGTTAAAACATATTGAAAATAATGAAATTTTCAACCATAGCCATCAAATACATTTATAATGGAATTTATGTTATATTACTCAACAGATGTGTTATCATATAGAATGAAACTTTGTGTCATAAAGCTCTAGTTAATTAAAATTAGGGGAAACAATGTTTCATGGATAAGAACTTAATGATAAAATAAAACATTCGTTCATAATTTTGATGGAAGTTTTATATAATTAAAAACATGTAAGTTCAATTTTTTTTCATCCATACATTAGATGAATGAAAAAATCATTCATTCATAATGAGGATGAATACTTACATTCATCCCCATGTTTGTTTCTAGGTTTACTTGTATAACATTCATTTTGTGGTTAAATTCTTGGGTTTTATTTGCATGTGTATAAAGAAAAAAACATTTTATGACCCCAACTCTAGGCTCATGCTTTAGGCTCATATGATAGCTTGCTTCATAGTGTAATCAAATAGATTAAGTTAATTAAAACATGACTCGTTTTGAAATTTTTGAATTGCATGTTCTTCTTACATTAATATTATTAAGGTTGTTTTTTTAACTAATGTTAGTTTACTTTGTTATATACATGATCACTAACCTACAATGTTTCTTTTACAACTATTTAAGCTTAATTTGGAGTTTTCGTAACAAATTCTATTTTTTTCATGGTACCAAAACTTGGTGCCAAGCTTCTACTAACGGTACAAAGTATTAAAAAATGACAATGAATTTTTTCGATCTAGCTTCATTTGTAATAAGAAATTTGCTTAAGAAGACCATGACCAATAGTAAATTGAAGTTTTTAGAAGCTTAGAAGTTGGAAGGGTAATCCAATTATGGGATTTGGAGGTTTAGGATGTGAAATCTCTTCCAATTGCAAAATATTTAAAGGTTCATTCAATGGTAGGGTGTGAGTAAAACAATTAACACAAAGGATAGTTGTTCATTAATAGGAAAAATGACAATGGTGGGAATTGGGTGTGCCACAAAGGTAGCCACAGAAATAAGCAAGAATTCTCCGTTGGTAGGTATAACCTTAATAGTAAAACTCTAAGAAAATGATTAGTGTTGAAACAAAAAATTTATAATCTTCAATTCACCAATTAATCTCATTAAGAAAATCGAGCAGATTATCAACCAACTTGGTGGTATGGGTTATAACATTCCCAACAAGGACCTAATCAATGTTGTGTTGAATGTATTCCCATCAAAATATTACACTTTGGTGTAGTTGATCTCATTTCATGATGTTCCACCAAGTTTTGCCAATTTTGAGGCAAAGTTACTTGAGGAAGAAATTTGTTCAATTAGATTGTAGCAATGGGAAGGTGATGGAAAAGTATTTTTCACTCACTGGAAGCACCTGACCCCAAGCAAAAAATCTCATTTCAAGAATTGAGTTTTTCCCAAAGTTCAATTAGGAGCTTGCAACATTATCATGAAGGAGGCCATTGGGAAAGGGAATGCCCTTCGAAGCATCTAGTGGATAAGCTCATAAAATATGAATGAAAGTTGGTAGAATACAAAGCTTGAAACAAACATGTTTCTACATGTGTTATAAATCTTAAAACCACAAATTTAACTAGCATTAAAGGTAATGACATTGAAAAAGAAATCCAAATGAAATTGTTACACATGTTATAGAGACTTGTTTAGATAATTTGAACCTTGCCAAAGATAATTCCTCTAGTTGGTCTTTAAAGAGCTATAAAAAATGTCATTAATTTATTTAAAATATTAGACAAAGTGAAGAAAACAAACATTTTTTTATAAGAAAAATAATTGATGGATAACACCATCCCATTGTTGGTGAAAGGAATGTGAAGTTGCCTTGCCAAATGGAAAAATAACAACAATTCTTGAAGTTTTATATGTTTTGGTCTTTAGAAAACCTTCTTTTGGTTATATATATTGCAGATAGATGTTGTTATTTGTTGCTCAATTCAAATTGATTTTAGGTTTTAGGGTTTTGGTTCGTAGTCAACAAAAAAAATCTCAAAGTCATACTAACCACTTCTACCAAAAATTATACCAAAGTTCGATGTAGCCCATAATTGTAATGCTCTAGAATTGGATGTTGTAGAGAGTGACAATGTGAACTTTTGGCATTGACAAATGGGGCATGTTAATTACTAGTAGTTGCACACCACAACTAATAAATATGTTGTTGAGTTGATCTTCTTCAACTACCTTACTCAAAACACATGTGTAACATGCATACAAGCCAAACATGTTTGATGAAACTTCAAGGTTCACTATACAAGATCTTCAAACAAATTTGATTTAATCCACACAAATATGTGTAAACCCCTTCCAACATTGACACTTGAGGGACATCACTAAATTTTCATGACATATATGGATTATCATAGTTGAAAATGTTGGGTGTTTCTTCTCCATACAAAGGACGAAGCTTTTTAAAAATTCAAAAACTTTTGAAGACTAGTGGAAACTCAAAATGACTATTGATTGCAAGCTTGAAGAGTGACAAGAGTGGAAAGTACGTTTATGGATACACTGAAGAATATGCAAATTGCACAAAATCCAATGTGAGACTACCATAAGCTATATTCTAGAATTAAATGGTCATGTTATGGCATAATTTATCATTCATGGAGATTGTGTGTAGCCTTGTGTTTGAGAATTAGACTCCATCACACCTTTGGGCAAGGCAATTAAAACTACATGCTACCTCTTTAATTGTTTGTCTCTTCAAGAACACAAGAATGTCAACATTTTAGAGGAGATGTATTCAAATAATAAACCAAACTTGGCCCACATTTGAACCTTTGAATGTTGTCCATTTATACACATTCTTAAACCCTTGCAAAACAAATTCAATCTAAAAGTCATGAATGTGTTTTAATAGGGTTCAATCAATGAATTCATGGCTATTGATGTAACTATGATCCATGCATAAAAAAAAATCATCATATCAAAAGATCTTCATTTTTATGAACATGTTGATGACAAATGGAATAATCAAAATTGAAGTAGGAGATTTTTTTATTAAACCCATTGGAGCTACCATAGAACCCATCATTTAAAAATGAACATCAACACAAACTTCACCTCTTTCCTTTTCAAAAATAGCCACACATGTTCACGAATGTCAAAAATATATCAACTCACATCTCAAATCTCCAATGACAATGATGCTACAAACAAGCGTCTTCAATAGGATACTAATTTTCAGAGTGAAATTTCACCTCTTAGAAAATCTACTTGCATTAGAGCTTCTCCACAAAATTACAAATATATGTTTTTGAATGTGATAGATATTCTGGAGTTCACACAAGATGATCCAAATCTTAACTTTCATAACACAATAAAATACAAGGAAGGGAAAAGAGTAGTGTTTTAAAAAGTGGGCTCAATACAAAAAAAATTAAACATGGTCTTTGGTGGATTTACCTCTTGAAAAATAATCAATCTTTGCAAAATGGGTATTTAAAATTAAACAAAGGACAAAATGGTGAGAACCCATGTTCAAGGCTAGGCTAATCACTAGAGGATTTGAACAAAAAGGAATGTATTATGAGGAAACTTTCACTCTAGAAGCAAAGTAGGCACTATAATAGCCATTGAAATTCTTTTGCAAATTGGAAACTCTGACACCTAGATGTAAATATGACTTTCCTTAACAATGATTTTAGAAAAGGTGTCTTCATGGAACAATTGTTAGACTTTGAAAATTCAAAATTCAAAAACAAAGTCTATAAGTTGAATAAAGCTTTATACGGTCTCAAGCAAGCCTCAAAGTCTTGATATGAGAAAATAGACCAATACTTACAAAGTCAAACATTAAAACATAATAACTATTATTATAATTCATATTATCTTGTTGAAAATAATAAAATTGTTATCTTGATAATTTATGTAGATGATTTTTGGTAATTGGAAATCACATTGAAAAGATTTCATTGCTAAAAGAAGAACTCAACTCTAGATTTGAGATGACCAACCTTGCTCATGTTAAAAGATGTTTGAGGATAGAATTTAAATATTTGTAGAATATGATTTTTTGTCACAAAAGGGGTTATGCTTTTAGAATCTTGTAGGAGTTTGGTTTTGAGAATTATAACCTTGTGAATACATTGATGATTCAAGGATTGAAAATGGAGTTTCACATGCATGCAAAAGAGGTAGACCAAACCCTCTATAGGAGAATCATAGGTAAATTGAATTACTTGACGAATACTTAATCGAACTTGTCATTTGCCATGGGAGTGGTTAGTTTGATTCTTTGCTAAACCACAAGAATCTCACATGCATGATACAAAGCACATATTTCAATACCTCAAGAAGACCTATGATCTTGGTATCTTTTACCATCATGGACATACCAAGATTCTAACAACATACATTGATGTTGATTGGGGTGGTTGTTTAAAAGACTAGGAAATCAACAAGAGGATATTTACGTGGAATGGGGAGAGGTGCAAAATCCTAGTCTAATAAATACCAACCATTTGTGGTTTTGTCATCTATTAAGTTTGAATATATAGAGACGGCAAAGGGGTTAAAGGAAATATTATGGATGACTGTCTTTCTTCCAGAACTTGGCATGTTCCACCATGCATTCTGAAATTACTTTGTGACAACCAAGGTAGCACAAAACTTGCACATAATCCTATAATTCATGCTCACATGATGCATGTGGAACTTGATTACCATTATATGTGAAAGAATGTTCTTGCAAAAGAAGTGGAGATTGGGTATATTCCTAGTTAGGAACAACTTGCAAACATCTGGACTAGAGAGCACTTGGAAGGATAAAGTTTGAGATGGCACACAAAATACTCCGAGTGATTCAAGAGGGAGAAGTGTGCTTCTACTAAACCCAATCGGATGCAATCAACCACATACTATTTGTCACAAGCCATTATCAACAACATCACCTTATTGGTAAGACGGGAATTTATGAAATGAGCAATAATACTAGTTAGGTGAGGAATAAATTAGTTAGATTAGGTAGGTAGATCAGATAGATCAATTTGGTTGGAACATGACTCATTCTGAAATTTTTGAGTTCCATATTCCTCCTCTGTCAATATTATTAAGGCTACCTCTTGACGAATGTTAGTTTACTTTGTTGTGTACTTAATCACTCACCTGCGGTGCCTCTTCTGCAACTGTTCAAGATCAGTTTGGAAGAACTTTAACAGTTCAGATCCAGGACCCCCAAAACAGAGAAGAAAACCATGTATTTGCAGCTCAGTGGCAGGGTTCAAATGCTCTTGATAATCTGCTGCAGGGCAAATGCCAATGACTGGTTGGTTGGTCATTTGGTTAGTTAGGACCACTTGCTATCAGACTAGATAGTTGAAGAGTTATATTGGTGTAACTTTTAGATGCGACCATTTATAGTCTATGGTATTGACTAAGAAATGGTCTTGTGGGCTGTGGTCCAGTGTAGAGGAGGGGAGTGGTTTCATTACCAATGTGCTGGTATTAAGCTCAGAGACACAATTCAAAGGGAAATGGTATTGTCTTACATGAGAGGAATTGCAATAAAGGGGTCTCTTGGACCTCTGTTAGTTATTCTCCATCGCTTGTCTATGTATCGACAATTGTTACTGGGTTATAACTGGTGTCTTTAATGGTGTCTTTGTTGGCAGGTATGGTGGCACAGTTGAGGGAGCAAGTGAGGATTTGGTTGATGAAAAAGAGGGAGGGACCAGAGGCAGATGAGACTGTAGATAAAATGTGGCAGCTAATTGAGAGCAATCTGACCAACACCTTATGCTTTTGGTCTGGTGGCACCTCATTACAAATAGCTTTTTCAAGGATCACTTTATTCTGTTCTGTTCAGTCTCTCTTTCATGACTCTGCTTCTCCTTGTCATGCTGTTCTAATCCAGTAGCCTTCTGCATACACTGCAAGAACTTATTGTCATTCTGGTCATCTTGAAGCAAGGTACATCTGCTATGTGCTTGAAATCTGTTCTTTTCAGTTGTTGGGGTGCTCTTCCATGATGGCAAAGCTTCTTGAGGAGAACTTTGACAGGAAGACCCCAACTACTACTCTGCTGTATGTAGACCTCTTGACTGCCTTTTGGCAAGCTAAACCATAATGAAGCTCACTCTCACAAGCTTTTGGCTACGTTGAATGCAGGGTGCTAGCATATATCATGGAATGCTTCTTAGTCTCATTTCTGAATAGATGTTTTAACCTGCCTGCTATGTTTTGTTCAATGTGTAAATGTGTTGTGCAGAGAGTTGTGCATGGTGAGAAGAGTGGAAGTGCACATGGCAGCAAGGGGTCATTGATACACTGGGTTTGAGAAGGAGAGGCTATCGAGGGAGGTGTAATGGCCTCAGCCAGAACAGGCATCTTTGTTGATGACTCCCTTGCTTGTGTAAGTTATTGTAACATGCTTTTGAGTGCTAGCTAACATTATCAGACCGTTGCTCCCAGACATCCATATTTTTGTATGAATATTTGCTTGGAAGTTTGAGAGTTTGAGTACATAATTATAGACTTACACCTGCCATCAGGAGCTGATGAAGTCAGTGGGGAGTAATGGCAGCTAGTTATGACCATTCATGAAGGTTATCCTTGTACTTTGTAAGCGACATTCATGACTGCACTCAAATCTTCTTGTGTTTTCTGACTTTTGCCAGAACTCGAACAAGAATCACCTTGAAAGTGCTATTGTGGAATCTCATAGATGTGTAAGTTCTGCTTATGTAAAAGAAAAAGCCTAAAAATTTGATGCTTGCCAGAGCTTGCATTGCTGAGAACCTCTTCATTATGCCATAAGTATGCTACTTATGTACTGTATCATAATGGCAAGTTCCCATGAGGAGACATGTTACTTCAATCAGCAGGACCATGTTTAGCCACATGGTTGATTACATTATGCATTGGAACAGAAGTAAGGCTGCTGGGGACTATGTTGTATTTCTATGCCAAAAGCAGTGTAATGTGGCAGTGGGCAAATTGCAGATTCCAGCTCTCTTCCTGCAGAGTTTCTTCATAGGCCCCTGTCCACTATGCCGGAGCTTGATGAGCAATCTCAAATTAGTACTCGTCTCTCTGTGTCAGATGACTGAAATGTGTAATTTACCGAAGTGAGTTTTAGAATACTGTCTTTTCAACCACCATAAGGTCACTTTTGAGAGCAGAATGAGGTTGTATACAGTGCAGTGTTAGATTAAAATATAACTTTCAGACCAACGACAACAAGAGAGAGTGATGAGTATGATGCAGAGGTGCCCACATTACTTAGTTGCGTGAAGTTTTCAAAGCACTTACTCAGCTCTCAGATAGATTGCACAAGTGAAGTAATGTGCCTATCCTTGAAATTGATCAATAAAGGCCTGGTGATTGAGCAGGGGTAACCTGGCCATGGTGATGGGAGGCTCTTTTTTTGTGACTGCCAGGTGGTGGCATGTGATATGGTAACAATGTGTTAAGCTCTCATGGTCAATGTGCTTGTACAGTAAAACCAAGTGTGGAAAACAATAATACCAATTAATTCAGCTCCAGGGACATCTTCTTGTTCCGGAACATGAATTTCATAGGTTCTTTGCTCAATAACTCAAACCCCAGGAATTGAGCCTTTGAAGGCAGAGGCACTCTCCAACTACATGACATTTTCGAAACCTCCATTTCAAAACACATGAACTCTCTTACCCTTGCATTTGGATTGCCAAATCATTCTCAGTCGAAGTTTCAGCAATTTCACAGATGAGCAGCTCCAGATCCAAATATGTTTTGACCTAAACCTAAAACTGAAAGTTGTAACATTATGGAAGCAGAATCCAGTTGGTTCTCAGGCAGTGTGACTTGGACATCGTGCGTAGGAAGCACAATTGACCCGAATAGGTATAACATTGCATCAAGAAACAACAGTGCAAAAAAACACAAAATCCAAAACCCTAATGTCTGCAGCTGTATCCACAATCAGTCCACTCAAACCCCTAAACCAAAAGCTCCTAGAAAAAAAAGAAAAAGGAAAAAAGAATCAGACAACAAAAAATTCTAGCTACTGGTCTCACAGCTGAATAATTCCCACAGATGCAACCAAGATCCCTGCACACTTATTGCTCATACCAAAATTTGCTGATACCATGACAAACAGACGAAAGAAATGGGGACAGAAGATAAAATAGGTGTGCGAAAGAAAATCTTGAAGGTTCACTTGATTCACCTTCTTTCTTTCTCGCATTCATTTCTCGCACCATAGAAGTTTTTGAGTTGAGCTGTTTACCCCTGCTCAAATCATCATGCATCTGGCCCAATTTCAATTGCTTCATCGTATGTTACAGCATGCATCTGTTTGGAGCATTTGCAACTTAATTGAGTCTCTTTCCAAAAGGACTACCGTGAAACCCTAAACCCTAAATCTTGCTAGGTACCTCATTTGCTTCTAGCTTCTGCTTTGATATCTGCCTGGAGGCTTCACAGGTGACTTAATATCTTTGTGAGGTTTCCGTTTCTGTGCTTCAGATTCCTGTAACTGAGAATTTCATACCTTCCAGATTGCACCCACCATGGTTGGGATCCCCTGCCTTTCTCCTTCTTCTTGCCTGAACAACTGTTGATTTGAACCCTGAACCAGTTCTCGCAAGGTGACTGTGGGATGGATGCTCAGCAAGGAATCAGTAGAGATGAGAGCACTTGAAATGACAGGTGAGAGACCAGGAGGGTATGAAGGATGAAGGAGCAGTATGTCCGGTATGGCAAGGAATGCCTTGTGGGCATTCAGGGTTCAAGAGAGGCAGTTGAGAAGATATCAGCAAGGATTGTGCAGTTTCTCAACTCCAAGCTGCATTTGGAAGTGGGCTTCACATCACATGTATTCACTGCCAATAACTCTGTTTTGTTTCTGGGAATGAGGATCAGTGCAGTGCTTCCCAGCAGATGGCCCAGACAGTATTCTAGAGAAGTGGAGACACGGCGCAAAAGCAGGGGCCGCCTTCAGAATCTGGCAGAGCTACGCACAGAGCTTTGGAACAAGGAGTTGCAGGACCTAAGCCTTACAGCATGGGCACTAGGTTTGAAGAGGACCAAAAAGAAACTCTCTTCATGGGAAGCAGCAGAGCAAGCCATGTACACCAAAGCACAAGAGGCGAGCAGGGATTTTCTTTTCAAGAAGATCAGGAGAGGTGAGACTTGGCAACCGCTTGAAAGACTCCTATGCAAGGAAGAGATTTTTCTCAATGATGCAGCCACAATGGGGATTCCAGATGAGATTCTCAAGGCCCATAGACATCTATCACTTCTTTTGCAAAAGTTCCTGCAGGATGAATCAATGAGTGTGGAGAGACAAAAAAAAATTGAGAAGAACTTGCTCCAAGAAGAAGGTGAGGAGGGGTCAGGAGATTCTGGACTCATGATGATACCACTGCAAATTCTGGCCCCAATGGAAGTGATAACCGAAAAACTAAGAAGGAAGGGTATTCTCCAACCCTCTAAAGCTTTTCCTACTGTGCTCACCTCCATGCTGAATTCATCTGATGAGGCAATTGTCACTTACTTTACATCCCTAGCCAAAGGGCTACTTAGATACTATCGCTGTTGTGACAACTTTCAGAAAGTTAGGCAATTGGTGAACCATCAAGTAAGATGGTCAGCATTGTTTACACTTGCAAGTAAGCATGGATGTAGTGCAAAAAAGATCATTGCCGCTCATTCCAGAGCACCCAAGGTTGTGGATCACAAGGGGAAGGTGATTGCTCAGTTTCCAAGCTCTCCAATTATCTCTCGCACTGGGAAGAGGTATCTCCCAGACATTCAACAAGATGCAGTTGATGACATCTTGCAGTCTACAACCATACACCTTCCTCTACATAGAGTGAAGAAGGGGCAGGTGTCTCGAGTTCAACTGCGCACTTCTTGATGTCTGTGCAGCAGCTGGTCTGGGAGGTTTGGTTGGAAGGCCTGAAAGCCAAAACAGTATAGGTCTAGGAAAGCTCACAATGTTTTTTCCACAAGCCTGGAGAATTTGCAGTCAGGTGTGACCTTTCCTTTCATATGACATGGTGTAAACATACCCATTGGTGACTGTCATGATGGGTTGTGTGCATCTACACAATGGGAGTCAGAAATGTTCTGAAATGTTTGAAAATCACAAGAGCAGAATAGCAGACCCTGTTTCACTGGAATTCACCCACCCCTAGTCTCTGGGTGGTCTTCAATTCCAACTTACCATGTACCTACGCTCGAATTGAAGTGAATCGACTGGTACCTGTTAGGTTGGCCTCCCAGCTTGCAATGCAACCTGTACATCCCCAGTTTTGGGGTCAATAAACTGGTACTTTTTAGTGGCTTGATTCTTATTTACCACATTGAGCAGGTTTGTATCCACATATCCCCAATGACTCCTGCACACTGTGCACCTTTTTTTTTCCATGCCTTTGTTCTGCTTTTCCAATTGAATTCCTTACAAATAAAATCTTCCATACAGCTTTCATATAATTTTGATAACATGGTAATTTGGCTAAGTGTCTGGCTGTTGAATTTTGACATTTCAATGAGTTTCTTCCAAATCCTGAATGAGGGTGGGCTAATCTTACTTTCAATTGTATGGGGAAGCCCATGTCCTTGTGCATAATGTCAATATGAAGATATCAATTGGTGGGAGCTTCCAGTGACAGGCATGAGATCCTGGCTCCTTTGTGGATTCTTGTTTTTCTTCATTGTTGGCACTAGATCCATCTTCACTTACCTTATCACTCTTGGTTACACAGCTAGGTATGATTTAGGGTGCATCCTCCTAACTATATCAGTCATGGCAAACTAAGGTATGTGAACCAACCATATCACCTCCCTAAGAGCCTTGTACATGATTAGCTCAAAAGGATTGTACATGATTACCTCACTTCACCCTTTCCTTTGTGCTTGTCATCGGATTCATCTGTTTCAGCAGCTTCAGATGGAGCATTTTTTTTCCTCAACGTCTGTCAGCTGGGCCAATGGCACTACCTGCAATCCACCTGCAATCCAATTTTCTCACATGCTCCCCTTGTACCCATCTACATTTCAGTTCTCAAAAAGACAGATCTAGGTGATGGCCAATGAAGTAGAGAAAGATGCCCTTAGCTTGTTGATCATTAACCACATTTAGCATACTCAGCTAAGATAGGATTTTGCTATGAGACCTTGCAATGCCCAACTTCCATCAAAATTTGGACACTATGCAAGGGATATTAGTGTTTCAGGTAATAAGGGGAAGATCGTGCCTTCTCTGGGTCATCAACCCAGAGCTCAAGCAATTGTGATTTAAGGAATTCTGTAAAAGAAGCTTTAAATGCCTGTTTACACACTTGGAGAAGAGCATGTTAAATCGAGTGTGAGTGGACTTGGTCATGAACATTGGCGTATTCACAATCCTGATCTTCACATTGAGGCATTGCCCCAGAAATCCCTTTTGGTGCAAGTCACTGGCTCAGACAACTTTGGGTTCACACAATGCCAACTAGGTGACTTGCCACACTGATTGATCCAGCAGAGAATCATGGGATGGATTCAGTTTACTGAAAATTCCTACCCCGAAGATCTAGACTCTGAACTTTCATTTCCAAAATGCCTAGTGGCTGCTTTGCCAAACCACTTCAAATCTGACAGAGAGTCTCTACTGACAAGGCATACTCTCATACATCCTGTACTTGGCAGTTGTATTATGCAAATGAGGACATCAAATCGGCAATGGGTCCTTATTGCAGAAAGTACAAAAGTGATGTCTGCTTCTTATTTCTATTGTTGCCCTTGGCCCAATCCATCTTTTTGAGAAAAAGATGGATGATGCCCAGACACAAATTTTGGGTCCTGTCATCAGTTTGGGTGTGTAATAGACACTAGGAGGCATGTTACACGTATTACACATCCTAGTGTCTATTACACACCCAAAATGTGCATAATAAAACCAAAAAAAATTGTCTAGGCAGCACCAAGACGTGTTTGGTGATGATGAGACACATCTTGGTGGGGTGGGGCAATTGGGCAGTCAGGGGGAAAAAATTGTACTGTCTAAATAAGGACCCATTCCTGATTTAAGGCCCTCCACCAAATGACCACTTACCTCCTAAGGCAAGAAGAACCTACACTAGGGTCAACATATTCTCACTCAAATGAGCAACAAAGATCACTTTGAAATGTGGACTACAGTATAGGAATTGCTGATCAATGTCTTGACGAACAACTCACCTCTAGGATCTTTAATAATTCAGTGGGATTTTGAATAATTCTTGGTCAACATGCACAAATCAACAACTTACATTTGACAAATCCAGTATCCTAACAAAGGGCTGTGCAAGTTCCATGGCTTGCAAATCAACTTATGAGTCATAATAAGGTAGAGCACCTAGAACTGTCAGAATAAGCAATCTGAGTAAATCAGACTTCAGTTTTTCTTTTCTTTTCCTTTTTCATATATTTTCTCTTAAAGAAAAGAAAATTTGAAACTCAACCCAATTTGAAGCGAATTTTTTGGACTTATTTTCAATTATTTATGAATTTTTATAAATAAATCTCAGGTTGTCCCTGAATAGAGAGTAGACTCATTTTTTAATGGTGGGTGTAAAGGAACTTTTCTGCGGCTCTTCCTGGGTTCAAGGGCATGACCATGGGCAGTGCTAGCCTGAAGCTGGGCCCAGAAACCCAGGAAGAGCCAAAGAAAGGTTCCTTACCTTATGTAAAGAACTTTTGAAAATTTTAACCTTACAAAAAAGCCAAAGGTTCTTCCAAACTCATTTATTGAGATCTTGCCCATGATTAAAAAGTTAGTTTGTGAATTTCAAGTGAAACTATGTGACGGGAGGTGATTGAAAATGACTGTACAGAGAAAATTTCAAAAGTTCATTCTCTATAGGAGAAGGGTCTCTGTACAGGCCCTTCCATGATTTGAGATCTGTGCCCGAGAGAACAGGTCGAAAATCACTAAAGGGCCTGTACTCAGGTCCTTTTCCTACGTAAAGCAGAGCTGGGATTTTTTCACTTTTTAGAAATAGTAACAGGCTGACTGGTACTGTCCACCTTAGAAGATCCCGCTTGCTATAAACAGGTTTCTTCAGGCAGGAAAGGGAGCTGAAAATACAAAGGAAAAATCCAGGCAGTGCAGTACTGTGAAATTAAGTAAGGAGGGCAATTGGGTTGTCCAATTTTGCCCCAAGGAATTGGTAGCCCCTAGCTTCCCACCAATATTAGAGGTCTGATTATTATGACCATGTCACCTTCTTGTATGTAGAATATTTTTGCATGACAAAAGCAAAGTTGCAGTTCACAAAATGCCCAGCCCACAAAATGCCCAGCCCCCATGTGTGGAATAGGGATTGCCACTGATATATAGGATGTGAAACTCAACAGCAGACAAATGCATACACACACACACACACACACACACACACACACTCCTTGAATTGCCACAAGATCGCGACCCAATAATGAAGACGTAATCTGAAGTATGATGTGATGCAGCTGCCAATTGAAAAATCCACAGCAAATAAGACCTCACAATGCAAATGAATGAGTATGACCTAATTGAAGTCTTTCAAGAGGCAAATGCCATAATAAGTTCAGTGTTTGCAAACGAAATGAGCATAATTAAATCTTGGGGTTTATAACACTCCAGGTTTTCAAAGGAAAATCTGTGTAAAGTAGTAGTGATCTGCACCAATTGTAAACATTCTGCACAAACCAGGAGTTTCGCTAGACAAGATTCATGTAGAAAATGACACGGTCGCTGTGCAGGAGAGCTTCAATTATACACAGTGAAAGAAGATCATCCTCGTGCAAAACGTGCGGGTGTGTGCAGCACTCAAATTTTGTCAAACACGGCGCACCAAGTGGAAGACAGTTCTGATCATCGTCGTGGCCGAGCAAGTCGACGCACAGAGCAAGCGCAAAAGCTTGCAGGCAGCTGCTTGGAAAACAGTGAGCCAGGAAGCCTTCATGTGATCGAACACGGATGCGGCCACTTCCGGCTCATGATACAGAGTAGCAAACCGCCTCCAACCCCATCGTCAAGCTCACGAGCTGCCTGCAGCAGAAAATTTTCCCCCTCTTTTTTCTCCTTTTTGTAAATGTTTTTTTAAAATTGCAATGAAGTTAGCCAAGTTTAAGATCAACTTATTAGTGGCCACAAAATGGCATTCCATAATGAGATTCAGTGTAGGGTGAAGCTCAAGACCCTGCGCTTTGCACTGAGCATGTTGAAAAATAAAACACTTGAGGCCATAGGCTTTACCAAGCATACAGACCGCATCCATTTTTGCCAATTTTTTCTTCTTCCGGTGATACCAAGTGTAATGGGGAAATTTTTAAGATGAGGTGGATAACAAAAAATGGAACATTCTGCTCTGAACATCCACCCAAGCAGGCATTCCATTTTGTGAGGGAAAAATGCACTGGGTGATGCGCCCAACACTTACTCTAAGATAATCAGAGCTGGTCTTTACCAAATCATAAAGCACTGCCTGGATTTTTCCTTTGTATTTTCAGCTTCCCTTACACTGCATGAAGAAACCTGTTTCGAGCAAGCGGGATCTTCTGAGGTGGAAGGTACCCGCCATGTATTGGGATCTTCTGACCAGGAAGGTAAGCCAGCCTGTCACTATTTCCAAAAAGTGAAAAAATCTCAGCTCTGCTTTACGTAGGAAAAGGACCTGAGTACAGGCCCTTCTCCTATACACAAATCTTGATTTTGTTAACACGAAAGTAATGACTAGATCTAAATGGTTTAAATTACAGAAGAGGAAGGGGGTGGGCAATTTGCTTTACTAACTAAGTGTGATTCAGTGGGCTTTCAACGTGTAGGGCATTCCATATGTGAAGGGTTCTTTGTTCCTTCTGTTGTCTTATGATTACTTATAAAATGATGATTTGGTCATATTCCATTGTGACAGATTTCCCATTTTGAGAGTCTTCATGTGCAAGACTTTTCATGAAGATATGATTACCATACTTGAGCAATGGATGCTATTTTGAATCTGGAAATTGTTGTGTGCTGATTTTGTTTGTGAGCCCCATTGCAACCACTTACAAATTAATAGGCCATACATAACCCAACATCAAGAAAGAGGAACAAATGTCCAAGAATCTGGACCTTCTTCCTTGAAGTCATAATTCAATGTAGACTTGGTTGGAGTCTTCAATTTAAAATTTGCAAGTTTTCATGAGGTGTTATTGTGCACTGATGTTGTGAAGCAAAAAGCACTCATATCTTGCTCGATGAGAAAAGAAAGGAACTCTTCCTTGGGTAAGTTAGCCCCTTAAATCATTGATGCATTCCTGTGATTGCTTTTCAGAAACAGTAATCTGCTCACTTCAAATTAGCTTTGTATCATTTGCATCAAACTCCAGGAAATCTAATCACCAATATTACCTTCTCAACTTCTCAAGTACTATATAGAGACAATGATCAAGAAAATCAACTCAGATCTGCCATTGTTGAGAAGTAGTTCAAACTTTCTCAACCACTTTGTGAACACCGTGCTCAATCCACGTCCACAACATTCAGAAGTTTTTTGAATTATGAACTTGAACATCTGGTTGGCAAGTGAAAAAACTGTTGGAGATTTATTGCAGTGCGTTTTATTGCTAAGGGGTAATCACTAATCACCTATCAATTGCTTTCATTTCATAATCCATGTCCTCTGTTACTACTTCCCCAAGCTATTGGAGGTGCATGTGCAGATTTTGGGTGCACCCATCCAATTGATGGGTTGTTTCAAAGTCTACCCATCTACTTTTTGAGTTTCTTCTAAAAATATTAATGTTGGGTAACTGATTTAATCAGGCCTCTATATCATTTTATTTTTTGGGGGTTGTTGCTTGCTTTTCTGTATCACGAGGTTTCATATCACTATGAAATGTAAAAAACAACTCATATGACTAATTTTTAAAATGAAATTTGTTTAATACACATAAAAATAATAAGCTTCAATAATTTTATTAAATCTTATTAAAATGAGATTCTTTAAAACAATGATTTGAAAATTTATGCAAGGATTGATTAAAATACAACACATCAAATTTAAAATACATTAAAATTTTAATATAAAACTCGTTTTTGAAAAATAAATGTGTTTAACTAGTTTGATGTTATTTTTAAAACTTCGACATGGCTTTAATTAAGATTTAGTAACAAAAATCATAATGAAATTAATTTTTAATTGATTAATTTGTTTATATTGTTGTTGCTTTTTATGTGATAAAAATTTATTATTGCCCTAAGATAGTAGACATGCATGTATGATTTTAGCTTTTACCAAGCATGTATGGGGCAAACACAACTAGTTGTTAAGTGTTGGAAAGCATGGATGGGTGGTGAGTGTTTTTTAAATATTCTATACCATGCATAGCGTAATGAATGGCCTTGTTGTTTTTCCATTCTGCTGCTGGTCCCTTTGGAGCATCCCATTACATAACCAAAGCAGCAGAGGGCAATGCGCGAGTGGCCATTAATATAATAAACTGCAAATAGAGGATGAATCAAAACAGAAAACACGCACCCCTTGAAACCCAATTGAATCGTCACAAGAATGAAGCTACCATGGTGGTGGATGAATTTATTTTTTCCCATTATAGATGAAATGAACATTCATGGATGCATATATCATCAATCAATGATTAATTTTATGATCATTGATTTTGTACATCCATCAACATCAATTAGATGATAATGGATGGTGTGAAAGTTGTCCGTTCATGGATGAAGCTCAGCCATGAATAAGATTTGCTAAGTTACATGAATGATGTTCATACGACATTCCATTTCGTTGACAAATACATTTTATTTGGATGTAGTTGTTTCTAAATCTGTGTTGGGTTCATTCATGACATAAATAAAATATAAGGTTTATTTTTTAATCCAAACAATATGACCCATCTATTCATGACAAAATCAAACAATATCATTTACTTGTGAATTGGTTAGAAATTATTGAGTTCAATGGTGTTTGGAAGATTCTTGAACTTGCAAAATTGGCAAGATACATCAGGAAGTATTGCAATGTATGTCAAGAAGTGGGAATTTATTTAATTTACCTTCTTGACTGGTGTAGCCTAGGGTCAGTTTCCACATTGACAAAAAGAATGATTATTCTTTCTCCCAAAAATGAATTCGTTTTTTAATTTTGAATTTTTTTTTTTTTTCATAATGTACTATGATATTGTGATATGAGTATTGAAATTATTGAGTGTAACCTATGATAATTATTATGATTTTCAACATGTTAACTTCATATTTCCACAAAATTTCATTTCACTATTTTGGGGATTACTTGATGATGAAACTGACCTTAGGGTAAGGTATTCAAGTTGTACCTCTCCATTCACCCAATTTTAATGAGTTTTAGTGGATGAGATGTCATTCACTAAGGTATTCTAGTCTTACATTTCCATTCACCCTTCAATTTTAATGAGTTTAGTGGATGAGATGTTGTTTGGGGATTAATGGATGAATATGATCCCACAACAACAAATTCACATGGATGCGATTTGAAAATTGATGGATGAAATGACCCCACTTTATGATTTTTTCTTCAATTTTATTTGATTGATAAATGACCTTTTTTATATGAATGTGACTCAATTGGGGAAAAAAAATGAATAAAATTAGATGGCTTGAAAGTAACAAAGTGTATCACAAGGCGTTGAGCCTTTTATTAGAACAAGGAACCCAATGTGAAGCAAGAAGTTATTACCAATTTACTAACTACATCTAGACAATGTGCCAAATCCAATGATCTAAGAGGTACAAAGAAAGTTGAAAATCAACCTTTAAAAAGTGCCTATAGAAAGGTCACTCAAAGAAGTACTTCTCAAATGAAACTTCGGTTTTTTTTATTGACCTATTGACACTTTTGTGCATGTGCCATGTACGATGGAGTGGTTTGACGTGAGCACATTGCTAGACATGGTTTACTTTGACAAAGGGATATTAGATTCTTGTCATATGCGGCTTTGTCTTGTTTTTGTTTTCAACTTCATGCCAATCATTAATCAATGATGATGTTGCAAATTGTGAAGTGATTTGAACTTTGTGTCCCTCTTTGTTATGTACATAATAGAACTTTTGAATGAAAATGCAGGACAATTTGAGACCTTGTTAAACAGAGCAATAATGAGTTAATATCATTTTAGTGGGTGGAATTATATAACACATTTTTTTCACAATTAATTTCTTGCAAAGGATCAATGGTTCTCCCACACTTATTATGATTGTAGAGGTTTTTTAAACAAAATGCCACCAAGAGTCAACTTCAATCTTTTTTCACATTGGATGCTAATTGTTTGGATTTGGGCACTTCTATGTGGCTTTGAAGTGGATGCAATGGAATGGCATAGGGTTTTTTCATGGGAGCACGTGATGCATGTATGTCACATGAAAATATTATTCACAGAGTGCACATGAATTCACATAACTTGTGAATCCATGTATTCATGCATGATGTTGTCAGTGCTACACATATCAATGCTTGCAAACTGTGATATTTCCAAATGTGAATATAGCATTTCCTGCTTTGAAGCGAAATTTCATTTTGTAAATTTGCAGGACTATGCTTGAAACTTGGTCTTGAAAGTGTTTAATAAATATTGCATCATCAACTTCTTGATCAGGTCATACTTTCCTTCAACCTTATTGGTCAACTAGACAAAGTTTTCAATCAAACAAGTTCTCAAGATCCCATCATAAACTGTTTGGTAAATTTTGTTTTTTGTTCATAGCAAAAATAGCAACATGATATTAAGATATTTCCCTTCATAATTTAGCTAAATAGCTTTCATTCCACTACACTCATGAACTACACCTACCTACTCAAATTGTCATGTGAGCTTTAATAACTATCACAAATGATGTCCATGATCCCCAATATTGATTATAGGGCATTTGTGTAAGACCAACTAGTGACCCCAACATTAGTTATAGAACATGTAGCAGGCATAATGTCAAATTCAATTGTTATTTCCCATATTTCATATGCTAATCCCTAAAACTTAGTTTGTCATTAGAGTTCATCCTTTGAAATTCACTTTTCATCCATAATGGATGCAACTTATCCATTAATGTTCATTTTTCATCAACAATGATCATTTGAATAGTTACTTAAGAAGATTACTTGGACATTAGGCTTTATGGAAGATTGTACTCAAACTTCCATGACCTATTTGTTGAAACATGCATAAATTGAAGTAGTGAAAGCTCAATTCCATTAACATCAAATGTGGTAACCAAACAACATATTTACATTCTAATTTTTTTATTATCATATTACAATTGTTATGACCAAGGTTGGATTGTTTTTAAGAAAATTAAAGATATTAAATTGTGCATTAATATATATGTTAAACCATTCTTGTGTTTATTACAACTTTAAAACTCATTGGTCATTCCAATTGAATATATCATACAACTTACATCCTTGTACAAAGCATATTGATGTACTCAACATAATTTAATGCCAAAAAAACTAAAAAATAATCAAATTTCACTTTCTTTTTTTCAAGAATGGAGACAAATTGGTAGAATTGTTGACCAAAAATGAGGTTGTAACAAAAGAGGATCGCCTCTCTGATTTTTGCAACTTGTTTTCAGGCAGTTATTTTGAAAAAGTATAAAAAATATTTCCTTAAGATTGGCTGATGGGATTAAGTTTCCTTTAGGGATGTTGTGTTGTTGGGGTCATTCCAAGTACATCCAGACCAAATCAAGAGCACTAAATAAAACATTTTTTGAACTTCCCTTGTAATCACTTTAGATTGTTGAACAACATTAGCATGCCTAACTTAAGCACAGATATAATTCCTTGATGTCCCCCCATATGTTCTCAAAACATGTGGCATATCAATATTTTATAATTTTATCTTATCAATCCAAGAAAAAAAGAATGTAACTTCATTATTCATTTGTTTGCACTTGCATGGATCCTAATGTGTTAGGATTGCATGGCATATCCCAATACAATGCACATGCATGACCATCATGTCATTGGGATGGCCAATGCATGAATATTGATTAATGTGTGGCATTCAAAATTGAATTGGGGAAAAAAAATTTGAATTCAAATAATACTTCTAGTCCCAAACATGCAAACACAAAAAGGACATGTATTGCCTTGGTTAAATAAGACTAATCCTTTAAGTGGAAGGAACGAGGATTCAAACTTGGACAAATTGAGGAAGTGGAACAATGGATGAATTTGAGGAAATGGGACAATTTGGGCAAGTTGATCATTAGAAGAACCCACCATGGATGGAAAAATCAATTCTAAGGCTTAGATTCAAGAAAATGTAAAAAAGAGGAAAATGGATGAAATTTGGAACTAGTGGAGAAGATGAAATTCCAACTAGTTCCACTTTCGTCCATTGTCCAAATTTCTCAATTTTCTTGAATTCATGGGTGGTCCAACATGTTCAATAAACATTAAGCA
Organism: Sphagnum contortum; assembly: GCA_963920785.1. Classification (NCBI taxonomy): domain Eukaryota; kingdom Viridiplantae; phylum Streptophyta; class Sphagnopsida; order Sphagnales; family Sphagnaceae; genus Sphagnum; species Sphagnum contortum. The sequence continues at coordinate 5,670,787 of OY987291.1, read as the reverse complement.
CAAGCTTGCATTCTTGAAGAAGTTGACTACTAGAAAGGACAAATAAGTGATTAAATTTTGGCCTTCATATTTTACTCTGGCTCCTTCCACTCAAAGGGATCAGTCCTTTACATGTGTACATATGTCCTTTCATTGAAATGCATCCAATTTCAACTATCAAAAAGTTTGTCATAAATTCCTGAAACCAACTTCCAAATTTCAGTACATCTTGTTTTACAAGTGTGAAGGTTTGAACATAGTTGCTAGTTGTAGCCTAAACCTTAAAATAAGCACCATTTTCAGTATCCTTGTGAACACTCTTGGGTCTTGTGTGAAAGCTTTCTACTGAGCTTGAATTACCTACATCACTAAAAAGAGGTCTCCATATGTGTTGCTAATGTATGTGTCAATGGGAGGCATGAATATCTTGAAGTTGTCTGCAGTTGCAAATCCATTTGTTTATGCAGATTTCTAGTGCCTCCCAATGTAGCAATTTTTGTGTTGAGATTTGATTCTCTGTACTACTGCCACCGATGCCCATACCAAACAAACGAAAGGAGCTGTAGTGTGGGCAAAGCTTTTCCAGAAGTGGGCCATTATTATTGCCTGCACACAGGAGGAGTGCTCATGGCTTCTGATGAAAAAGGAAATTCATATCTCAGTTGTTGCATTTAAACTTTAGGCATTAGAGATATCCTTAAAGTGACCCAGTCTTTGGGTTCTTCTTTCATCCCCCAACCTCTCTTTCAACCTCTAAACACTGTTATTCACAAAGTAATGAAATGTTATTGAATACGAGTATAAAAGATTGGAATACAAGATTGAATGGACAAAGCTCAAAAGTATTTATAGCTGCAGTACACATGTCAATAGCAGAGACTGTGATTGGTTGAAGGCACTCAGGAACAAAAAGACAGGGTCAAACTCACATTCCAGGCAGACACAACATCCGACCTATGAAATGAGTTTCAGTCCCCCTTTAAGTCCAGCGTACGGGTGTGCTGTGTTTTCCTTACTTTGCGGATATCTCCATTGCCTAACAAAATTGCAGCAAAAGCTGAGGCTCTAAGTTGTAAGTGACTTAGTTTCAGGGAAACATTTCACATGTTCCAGTTCTTCCAGACAATGCAAAACCCTCTTTTCATTTCATTAGTCCTATGTTGGATTCTGGTAAAAAATTTCTCCTTTGTTTCATTTCGCCAAGTCCTCACTCTCCACCGCCTTTGCAGGTTTCAAGTTTTCCATTTCATAGGTCGGATGTTGTGTCTGCCTGGAATCTGAACGTGCTAACTTACCTGCAGTAGAGAAGTAGGATGATGACCCAACTAAAAGTGTACACATTCCATGAATCCAAAAGTTGTGCACTATAGTTCGGCTGGCCCATTGCCATGGTCCAACAACCTGCAAACAAACACATTTGCACTTGCAAGGTCCAATTAGCTGCATCACTAACTCTCTCTCATTTAGAAAAAAATGAGATGTGTTGGTTCAGAATGAACTGAAAAGTAACTTTATCTGCAAACTCCAGACCCTTTGCCAAAACTTTTTTTTTTGCTTGTTGACTGTGTCTGTTATATAGACAAGGGTTACGATTAGTGTAGAAAATACAAAGAAATTTAGGAGGGCTATGGAATAGGATTGTACCTAAGAATTTAAAAAAGTCTACATGGGTAATCAGATTGCTAGAATTGGAGCTTTGAATTGTTTTGAGTGGTTATCTTCAGTAAACTGGCACTTGAATGTTGTAATAGTATCATATTGGCTTGTCCCTAGTTTTTGGCTAGGGAGCGGTGGTGGAGTGCTTTTGTCAGAGCCATGCTTGGTTTTCATTGGAGTCATGAAAAACAATCATACTTTAAGACAAGGCTTCCTGTTTGAACTTTGAACCCAGTTTTTCTTCAGTTAGCAATCCCATTCAGGCTTGTCAGCTAACTACCCAAGTGCAGTGACAAATAGCTTCCGAAGTAATGGAACTCATCATCAGAGTTGGTCTGCTTCTTTGTGTGAACTCTCTTGTCAGAAAGAACAGAGCACTAAGAATCATTGCCCTCCTCATATCATCATGTATTCGGTGGTTTCTTTGTTGTTGTCCAGTGTTCACCTGAGTAATTACATGGGGTGTGGAAACATGTCAGCTCTTTTGTGCAGGGTAAGGACTTAAGATGCGGCATTACCCAAAGTAAAGCCCAACAATGGGTTGACAGCCAAGTACATACACTACCCCCATTCTAGTAATGCCCTCACCCACTTAGCCTACCTTACTCATTGTAAAGAAAGAGACCAACAAACGAGATCAAACAAGGCAGATCTAGAATCAGTGGCCCAGAGAAAGATTTGTGTGACTTTATGAACCCACCTCATAAGTAGTGCTCAAGAACTTTTGCAAGTGTAAGAGCATCTCCACCCCAGATCGGAAAAATAACTCCTTTATTTCATAATACAATACCGTTTAATGATCACTATCCCCCACCCACAAACGTCATAAAAGTCCCTTTAGACACTCAAAGACCATTTATGTCTTTACATCTGGACGAGTAATAATCACTGTCCAAATCCATAGTAGTATAAAGCTTTTAAAGGGGTTAAAATGACCACTGCAAAATGGACCATGAACACCGGAGAGCAGCAGGATTTGCGACTATCCTGCTGCAAAGAGTTAATGAAATGGGCTGTTTGCCGGTATGGGGGTGGAGATGCGCTAAGAACCCTTAAAACTTTCATAGCAGTCTGGTCCTGGTACGGGGTCTGAGATTGATTTTTGGCTGGTATGAAGCAAGTGTTGGTATTGTATATCTAATATTGACACTAGTATAAAATTGATCCAAGGCTGGTATTACTTCAGGTTCTTATCAGGCTGGTATAGGTTAAGGCTGGTATTGCCTCCACTCAAACCAGACTGGTAGGGTCCTTACTACCAATGTTGATACCAGTGTTATACTAAGCTTCGGCCTATATACCGTATACTAGATCAACACCCGGTGTGCATATGATCAAGGTAAAACATTGACATCTACCTTTACCTTGTGAAATGGGTCAAAGAGTAATCATTAATCAATTTCCTTTGCTTGGATTTGATTTGTTTGCAATTCCTATTTACCTTGAAGGACAGTCAGAAGTTTGGAATGCACATAGCATGATGGCTTCAAAGAGGTAGGTAACATGATCTCTTCTGCATATGGGCACTTCTCCTCTGTAGACTGGGTAAATATCTCCACCTAAAAAAGGGTAAATGCCTACCTGCTTGAGGTCCTCCAATAATTCCCCGACATAAAGTATAAGGCAAAGTAAATGTTCTATTTATCTTACCATTGTTGGGCGGGTCTATCAATTTTAGTGTATCAGCCGACACATCTTTCAATCTATTAGGTAGGTAAATGTATATAAGCTTCCAAAAGATTCCAAACTGGGTGAGGGTAAGGATATATATATAAGCTTTATAGTATTATCAATCCTAGCAAGAAGTAATGTTAAATGATGAGCACATTTATCTTGATCACAAGATAAGGCTAAATATTTCAACAGTTACCTTATATTTTGCCAAGTATATGTAAGTAAAAGTTGGGTAAATCAAAAGTATTTACACACAAGTATGGCACATTGCCAAGTGGAGGAGGTTAAGTTTAATTAGTTGTGCAATTGACATCACAAACGTGAACACAAGAAATTTGGACAAACATCTTTTTTTTTAATAGAGTAAAAACAAAACCAATCAACTACTTTTAAGAATAAATTCAAAGCATTCTTATAATGGCATATGGTAAGAATCTTGTTCGAGGCAATTGGTGTAATGAAAAAAAATATAGTCATCATCACTTGAACAAATCTGTCATAACAAATGCATATATGTATATAATGATTTGGCATATATCCTTTCTTTATTCATTCCAAAACAACTAGTGTGGCCTGTGCTGTTGGCCCAAGAGTTACCACGTCCTCAACTGAATTTTCCTTCCCAAAACCTGGTTTTTTGGAATTTATTTGAATTTTCAGCAGCAGAAATCACTTTAAAACCAATATCTCTCACATTCTGAATCCAAATCTTACCAAATAAATTCCATTAAATCTTGCTCATCAAGATCTTTCCGACAACACGAAAGGCACGTTCTTATTCTTCCGAAATTTTCAGCTGGGATTTTATTTTATTTTCAATGAAAAAATCATTCAATATTCAAGAATTTTTGCACCACAAGTCCAAAACATCATGGAACCAAGCCGATGCACCCCTCCTTGTCAAGAGCTTTCCAAAGAGACCAAGAACACGACCTCAAGCATCCCGATTCAGTGGATCTCATAAGTACAAACAAAACAAAACAAAACAAACAAACTACCTTGCTTCATAGATAGATAGATTACCCTCCCTTAGGCAAACTTCAAATATATGTTAGTTTGGTAGAGTAAAAGATAGGGTAGGTTGGAGATATTTCTAAGCCATGCAGGGTATATATTTACATTTGTACTACCCATCCCACATAGGGCCTTACCACCATTCAAAGATGGCCTTGTGGGGCTGTCCTCCCAAATGAGACAAATTTGGGCTGCGAGGTTTGGGAACTATCGTGGAGTGCAGTCTAAATGGATGATGAAGGCTGATAAACAATGGTGGGTATGAACAATGAAAGCATGAACTAGGATAGATCTTCATGCATGCAACTGGGGTTGAATAACCCCAATAAAACAAGTTGGGACAACACAAACATGCAACCAATCGAAAAGATCATCAACAAAACTTTCTCACCAACGGTGGGGGATTGACAAGAAATGGAGCAGCAGAATTGGGAGGCTTCTGAACAAAACCCACATGCATGATCAGGCCCGACAATTTGTGTCCCGGAGCCATCAAATATGGAGTTATGGAAGGTATGGTCTCTTGGCTCCTTTTCTTGGGGATGGAGGAAGAAGCCCAGAAGACAGGCATAGCTTTAAAAAATCAGCTCCAGGAATCGTTCCTTTGTCCCAAGTTTCAACACTGTTTGTAGTAGCTCTGTGGAGTGGAGCTCAGTTTTCTAGTTGTATGTGCCAGTTGAAACTTGGTGTTAGTTTCACATTTTGAAAGCTGGCTAAAGGTGCATTCACACCTAATGTTAAGTCAATGTTAAGTGAAAATCTAGGTGGCATCTTTGCATGTTAATGGGTGATTATTTAAGATTAAGTGAATGTTAACTTAACATAAAATCTGGGTGTTTAATATTTTTTGGTTCTAAATGACTAGCTTGGTGTTAAGGGACTTATAACTAGAGTCCTTAACACCGAAGTGTGAATGCACCTTTAAAGTCTGCTCCATCTCGGAAGACATCAAACCATCAGTCTGCATCTCTATCTAAGGTTATGAACAGAGTAAGTGAACAGTATACCTGGACTCAGAGTGTGGTGTGTCACTAGCTTTTCAGCAGAAAACTGTGGGCCGGGTATTTGATTTTTTTATAGCAGTCAGGAACGGGTTTTAAGATTCTTTTTCGAAGAATTGATCGAGTCCAGTTAATTGAATGTTTTAAGTTTTAAAGAATCGCTTAAGAGCAATTTTTTCACAATTAGAGCTCGACAAGTCTAGGGCAAGGGCAGCAGGGGTTTGAATATCAGTTTAGGCATGTATGTCACCCAGGTATTTAACAAAACCTGGATGGGTTTATCAAGTACATTTTAAGGTTTTTTGAGGTCTTTGACAAAACCCTATATTCACAAAACCCCATATGAATATTATGTGTGGTAGTAGGGTCTTTGATAAATACCATGTTATAGTACATGCCCAGGTATTAAAACAATATCAATTCCTAAAATTCACGGCCCAACACCAACCAAAAAAAAACTTTTCAATCTACATACTAATAAAAATATTCAAACAGTCATATCAATGTGGGGCAACTTCTAGAGATGAATCTTTCAACTTTCAACCTAAACTTATTCCAAACTTCAAACCCAACATAAATGGGAACTCACAACTAACAATCTAATGAATCAAAAATATGTGGCATTTTGTCAATATCCACTTTCAGTGGGCAAAGTAGAACTCCTTTGGCATGTTTCAAATTTCAAATTCCATCCCCCTTGCTCAAATTCCTCATATAACAAAGCAACAATAAATAACAACAAAAAAAAATTTTGAACCAAAACTTCACACATCGTGTTCCAAGTTCCCTAGATTCCATCCCCAAGACTCACATCCCTTCAAATAACAACTAACAATATTAAAATCAAAAAGATTTTTCTTTTAAAATGATTAGAAACAAAAGACAAACAAACAAGCCCATTGTAACAAATAGAAACCAAGAAATCAGAAACCCAGTGCCCTTGATAGAAACCAAAAACCCAATGCAACAAATAAAAACTAAAATCCCATAAAACAAGCAAAAGCCAATAACTCAATTTTCAAAACTCAAATTTCAAGATGCAACAAATAGAAAACCAATGTAGAATCACGACTAGAATTAAAAACATAAGATGGGCAAGAGCAAGGAGCAAGACACTTGACATAAGAATGACAAAAAAACAACAACAAACAAAATTAAAACCCCATAAAAAATAAAAAAGACACTACCCACAAGCTCCATAATAGACATAAAGACACCATAACACCAAGGCAATGGGCAAAATATTTGTAAAACAAATTAAGCCCACACATGACATAAAAGACACACACCATGCAAATCAAAACCAATATAACTCAAAAAAATCCCCTAGACCAACTTGGAATCATTGCATCAAAGAGTTTTCTACACCTAAAATCTTAACATAAAGTTTTTTTCATAATCTTCAATTTTTCAAGGCCCATGATAGAATCACATTTGTCATTTTCAACAAGATAATCACGATTCCTAGCTTTAGATTCTATTGCATGATGATTGTCTATTAAAGTCATCCATACAATCACCAAAACCACCATCTTCAACTCCACATCAACAACCATGATGATTGTCCATCAAAGTCATCCATATAATCACCAAAACCACCATCCCATCTTTAGCTCCACATTTACAACCATGAGCTACAAACTTAAAACACTTATATGATAAGAATAAGAAAAACATAAACTTGGTCAAATGCATCACCTACCACATACTACAACCATTTGAGGCTTTGGAAATTCTTCACATTCCACCTCGTGTTCAAATTTAACATCTGACTTTTTCATTAAATTTGACTTCGCCTCACATGTAAATGCAAAGTTTAAAAAATTGGGACACCCAACACATGGATCAAATGGCCAATTTTTGTTAACAAAATTTAGATTGTTAAAAAAAAATTGTTGAAAGTGACATCTACAAAATGCAATCAAGATTCCAAAAATGGAAAAAATCCTTTCTATTTGATTTTGAAAAGTTGGGATGTCAAAAATTTGTCTCACCAAGATAACAATTGTTGGAAACATGTGCTCTTCCATGTGCCACCATGTGAAGGCACATTTGCAATTATCTCCATCAATAGGATACCAATGGTAAATGCACAATTTTTTTGTCAACAAAGTTCCTTCAAACTATCTATGGTTATGTCTACCTAAACTAGATACATCAAGAATTTTGATTAAGAATAGAAGCCATTGATGGTTTACAAACCTCCATCAACAAAGGTAGTAACAATTCATTGTCATATTCAACAACTAGAGCTACAACATTATCATCACTCACATACATCATGACTAACACATGGATTTAAATATGGGATCCAACATTAATGGTAGCAAATTGTGACTTTTTTTTTTAATTGTGTAAAAAAGAAAGGAAAGGCTTCAAAACTTCCAAAACCTACCACTTCATGTTTCACACAAATTCTTCCCACTTTCCATAAAAAATAAAAGCCTTTAAATTTACCAAGTTATCAAAGAACAACTACATTAATAAGCTTTTCACAAAGCACACCAAATGTAGAATATACATTATTGAGGTAACCACTTGTATAAATGATTAAATATTACTAGTGTGAACCCGGTGCATAATCTACCTTTCGAACTCCCCCCGCCCGATCCTTCCCATTGCCCACTCTGGTTCTTTACCCCGTCGACCCCTCCGTCCTTCGCATTTTTCACTCCGATTTTTTAACCCATTGATCCCCCCCCCCCCTTCCCCTGTTATATATATTCTTTGTTCCCGTTGTTCCCCGCCCATGTTGGGCCCCCCTACCCCATTACCAAGCCCTGTCACCCGTTGTTTCACCAGCCTCCCCCACCCCCCAAAACCCTTGTCACGGACAAACTAAGTGAATTAATATGTTAGATTTTATGAGTGATGTAGGGTTGCCCTTGCACGGCCCTAAAACGATAATTGACGTAAATAATAGCTTTCATGAGCACATTAACCATTTGGTGCTTAGAATGGCAATTAGTTTGTTTTGTGTGTTTTATGTTTGTAGGTTTTGCATTCAAAGAAGGAGATGAAGGTGGGCATTTTGCTTCTCTTGATTTAGGTTGTGAGCTTGCAAGCTCATCTGTGTTGTTGTTTTGTTTTTCATCAAGCCTCCAGTGAAGGGAATTCCAATTGGTGCTCAAGATTTTGGAAGGATAAGGAGCCCTGCTTATATGAAGAAGAGCGTTTTTGCAAGGAAAGTAGCTTGGGTGTTTCAAGCAGAAAAAGAAGCTAAACATTTCTTGTGATTTTGCTAGTTTGATTTTCTATGGAGTTGTGTGCATTAGGTTTTAGGCAAATTGTAATGCCTCATGGCACTAGAAGGACGAATGCCTGAAGGTGATCAGTTGCATTTTTGAAGGATAAGTTGTTCCTTTGTGCATTACGTCCTTCAGTTAATGCATTTGAACGCTAGGATAAGAGTTTGTGATGGGGGAATGATGAAGCTCAATAGGGGCCTTGTGAGCAACAAGTGTTTGGCAACCATATGTTTTGTGTGGGGTGCATATTTGCAATTTTGAAAAGTGAGGGTGTGGGGTTCTATTGTGATTTCCCATAGACATAGTGCATTTGATGCCATGGGTTATTCTCAGGAACACCATTAAGGGTTGAAGGGTTGTGTTTGGCAGACCTGTGGAGGACTGCATTATGTGTCCCTGTGCATCATCTCAAGAATTTGTCCCACTTCTATATGTTGTCAGGATTGTTGGATTCATTTGCATTTTTGGGATTCGGGAATCTGTCCTGTCTTGCCAAACATTGTTGGTTGAGGCTCATGGGAGAAAGATGGGAGTGATCTGACCCCTTGGATTTATAGATCTATTACTGCAGAAATAGGGACAGTTGCTGCTTTGGACTTGTGTAACTTGACTTGTTGAATTGATGAAGAGTTATGGAGTTTCATTTTAGTTTATGTTGATGCAGTGAGACTTGTAGGCAGGAAGGAAGCACTTTGTGTTCTCCCTTCTTCTTGGCCACAACATGTTCTAAGAGCAACTTCTTGCCCAGATTTACCTGCACTGCAATAATGGAGATGGTGGTTCTGTATTTCCTCTTTCCAGAAAGTCATCTTCTGAGACTTGGTCCCGAATACAAATTTACCAGACTTGCACTCTTGGGGTATCTAGCATCATGAGTTGTTAACCGACTTTTATTGTAAAACCTGCACATCTGAACCAAGTGACAAAAAGCTGGACCAGCAGATGAGAGAGAGAAGGCAGGTTAGAAAAGTAAGTGAAAACATGAAAATTCAAAATGAACAAGAGCACTAGAAAAGTTTAATTAGAAAGGTAAAGACTAATGACCAGTGTTGGTATGGTATATATTTGAGCCTGGTATTGGAACCACCCATCACCATAAACACATATATCACCAAACATCAACCAATCATTTAGGCATTTCTTATCCATTTTGAGTGATTTTCACAACGATCATTGTGCCACATGAAGGTTTACAATATCTCTTTGAAATCCAGAGGCCAAGGAGCAACCCAGAAAAGGCATGAAAAGGACCAGATGTCTAAGTCACAAAATGTTTGAAAAAAAAAAAACTAGACCCACTTACCTTCAGATCTCATATTTTTCCCATTTTTTGTTCGTTCGTGAGCAATCTAAAAAGCCATGGCTACATCAACTAGAGCTCTACTAAACCTCTTTCAAATCCAGAAACAATGGAGTAATGTCCAAAGATTTTAATCGCCAAATCATCATTTTTTTTAACAGACCCATCACCGAACATTGACCCCCTTTACTTTGATACCATGTATTTGCCCCATATATTGTCAGTTGTTTTAGTGATCTTGATGAGTACGGGTGCATCAAGTGGAGGTCTTCAATATCTTTGGAATTTCGAGAGACAATGGAGGAATGTCCAAACATTTTAAGCTTTTCATATGCTAAGTGTTCAGTCACCAACTTGTCTACCTTGTATGGCTGCCTGGTAGGTATGATACAAAAGTTAGTCTTGAACCCCAGTAGCAAGACCAGACTGATTTGAAAGTTTTAAAGAGTACCCAATAATAGGACATATGACTGAAGAACGTTGAAAACCAGGTTGCATGGTTTCTTGCAGAACTGTGCAAGGCCGAAAAAGATGTGCAAAAAGACAAGCGAAACCAGGACCGGACAGAGCTCGTTAGGGGGTGTCTAGTGCCTGGCTAAGCGGATATGGGTTCCCATGAATTGAGCTACTTTTTATAGAGCTCAAACCTTACAGCATTGCGTTTAATGCGGGATTCCTTGATGCCTTTTCATCCCAGCTTCCCAGGCAATAAAAGTGACTCAAATGCTCTTGACCACGGGATCTAGTTTCAACTTTCTTTTATAACTGGTTTCACGTTGCACACCATTCTTCTGCTGCATGGAACTCAGCAAAATGCGGAGAAGAAGTTGCTAACTCATGATGTTCCAAGACTTTTTTTTTTCATATAGAAGGAAACCCGTACTTGTACCATCTGCCTTTCACAAAGATAATTACTAGATCAAAATCTCCACTCCACAAGGCCTCTTATTTTAGTCCATATGAACATATGAATGAATCTTGCAAAAGATGTACCTAGATTCTGCATGTATGGGAGAAATGAAAATTTAATATCTTGATGTCCATTCAATTGTGTGCTAAACATATCTTTCCATCTATATTTGGCATGTTAACACTTTTTTGACTTCATTCTTTCCTCCTTTAAAAGTTTGGTGAATCCTTCGAGAATAACTTTCTAGTTTGAAATGAAATCTTTTGGATTGCTCAACCAAAAGATTGATTCACCTACTACTACCACCCACATTTAGCAACTTCAAGATGAAGCCTGGCCTTTCATTGTGAGTTTTAAGGTTTGTGGTTTGCACCTTTTGTATTAGAATATACCATGAACATCCATGACTTCACCTACCTCCATGTTGAGACAAAACTTGCTACCCATTGTGGTAACTATTTGAAGCCAAAAAAGCCACTTAGTGCAGGGTTGCCATATCTGAAGAGTAGAGGACCTGCTTTTGAAGAATGGTCTCATGGTTTTGTAAAATGAAACATACCTTGAATATCCCTTGATAGAAGTATAGATTGACTCTTAAAAATGCGGCTCTCACTGTACAAAGTATCTTTTTGGGTTTTTAAAACTTTTTGTGTTAGCTACAGTTAGGCATGCCTTTGAACCTTTTTCTCTACACCATAAGTTAAGTATGACCTGCTTTTCAGTTAAGCCAAGGCTCTTTAAGTATGTGGTCTATAAGTATATTGACCATTGTTTTCATCTCTTTTGAGGTTGTATAAATCTGTTTTTGACAGTAAGTCCTTATCTTTGGAATTCATATAAGTGCCTAATGAGCTGCTGAAGTGGTGAAAACAATGAGCCACAAAAATACTCGGCTCTTGAAGAGTGTTAAAACTAGCCTTTAGGGGGGCTTCTCTGAACAAAATCCCCAGCAAGCTCAGGTAGCTAGCTTTATAGCCATCAAACAACCTACCATCCTTCAACCCTGTTCCAATTCCACACCCGTGGTAAGGACTAACGATCCAAAGAAACATCTTGAATCAGTTGGCACCCTTTGCAAGTGCCTTAAGCTTGCAAGGTGGCTTGTCGTAGTAATACCTACTCAACAAATGGGTGCAGGTTTAATGTAATATGTTGGTAAGTTAAATGTTTACCAGCCATGATAATCAACCCCCGAGGGATTTCAAACCCAATGAGGATGCATTGGTGGTTAGAATAGCCACCATCAAAAAAAGAAAAGGAAGCCAACCTAAGCGATCATGTTATTGTCCATCAGATGGTCAAGAATTGTCACCTTTTCACCATAAAGGTGAAAACAAACATCCATTTCATTGAAGCTTAAGTATGTGGTTGGCAAACTTTGAGCCCTCCTTTTCTCCCCCTCCCCCATCCAAAAACTTTGTCAGTTCTCAAGAATCAAATTCCCAAACATTTTGATTCATTGGGACCATAGATCAATTATAAGTGGCTAGTATGAACACAAAGTTGCAATCCAATTGAAATGTTTGTTCTAACTGAAGAAATTCCAATTACTCACCACAATTCCAAACTAAAAAATTGGCACTTAAAGAGACCAAACAAAGCAACTTCCTCCACTCCGTTCACAGAGACACAAACCAAAGCCTGACAAAAAAAAACTGAAGGCAAGCAACCACAGCAGAAATTGACTAAGTACACTTGGAGGGCACCTTATTATTATACACATGAATATTTCCTAAGAGGGACCTCACACCTACTCCTTAAGAGAAAGAAGGGGAGAGAAATTATGTCTGCTTTAAAAGTGTAAGATTCCTCCCACTAGAACAGGAGCCATCAAAAAAAAAGAATAGTGTATTTTGAAGGAAATGTTATCAACAAGCAAAAAAATTCCTCTACAAAAGGGAAGGGCATTTCATCATTTAAAAGGGCCTGTTGCTTTTTCATGTTTTCCCCCAATGATGATACCCACCAAGTAGCACAAGAAAAAAAGAAAAAAAATGTCCACCAATACTTTACATTGGGTAATACTTCACTCCTCTAGCATTACAATATTCTTAAACAAAGGCAGAGGTGTAAGAAACCTTCCCGTCTGGCACCTTGTGACCTACATATGTTTAATTATACGCATGCGCCTCGTGCTTTCCTATGGTAGCCATTTCCCAAAAGGTGAGTCTGGACTCAACTATGACCACTTCGTCCAAGGGAGCTAGGCCCCCCCTTCTTTGGGAAATACCCCCCACTTGGGGACTTTACCCTACACTAAACCCAAGAGGGAAAAAAAAAAAAAAAAAAAAGCATTAAAAAATTAATCAACCCATAAATTCAGGGTTTCCTTCGTCCCAAACCCTAGCTCATGTCCCCATTTATTCCAGCATCCAGAGATGAGATAGGGAATCATGCCAGAGGAGTACCAAGTCAATCCGACGGCGCAGGACACGTAGTCCGTAATCCGCGCTGTAATCTCAGCCACGTCTCTAACCATTCCGAACTCAGCTGGTACAAACCTCAACCCCAAAAACCAAAACCCATGTTTCCACGACTTCAGCACTACCCCCTCACGTCTCCGGTGACCAAGGCTTCCTATTGGTCTATTTCTCTTTCCACCAATCACAAGTCGAATCTTACTCTGTTGGCCCTTTTGGTTCCCAAGCTACCAGCCAGTCAGCCACCACCAAACTCCCCAGGTCCTAGTAGATTTTTTTTTTTTACTATTTACTAGTAGGCTAACTACGCCTGCTTTGTTTTTTTTTCCTCCCACTTCCCACTTTCGTTTGGTCTACGAGAAATTTTACATTGAGGATTTACCGAGTAACTAACCTGGTTAAGCACTAATTAATTAATCAATTAATTAATTGAAATTTCCATAATTTTTCAAAAATAACTGCCTGCCTGCCATGTCTAAAATCTTTTTAAAGCTCGTCAAAAAGAGAATTGTTTTAGTTCAAAAAATCACCACAATTGCCTAAAATATGAAAAGCTAATTTAAGCTTTTCTACTTTCATATTTTTGAATATTATCAAATTTGGTTAAATATCTTTATGGACAATCATCACTTGAGCAATATCAAAAAATTGAGGGAAAAAAAAAAAAAAGATGAAGAAGACGAAGAAAGGATTGGCTTCATTATTTAGTATAATGACAAACTGTAAATATTATTTTTATTATTATTACTGCCAAATGTGAAAGACAAAAGCAATTATTACTATTAGGCACCTTATTGTTGAACTAGGCTAGGTAATAGGGTACTCCCTATCCGTGCTTTTTTTTTAAAAATTATTTTCGTTTATAGCCAAAGTGGCTATCATCCATACGGACAGAAGAAGAAAAAGTGGTGATCATCGCAGGAAGATTTAGCCAAATCTGGCTATAAACCAATTATATCTTTAATTATACCAAATACAGATCTTTAATTATCCTTCCTTTATTTTGACTACACAACGAAAACCAAGTACAGAAATCTGGCGATTCTAACTATTTCCCTCACATCTGGTAGTTGAAGACCTAAAAGAAACACATAAACTTTTTTTTTGAATTTTTGAATTTCTCTTTTTTGGCGAAATTCCGCCCATAGATAGATAAAGGCTGCGCCTCTACCTCCGGGAAATATTTATTTATTAATTTTTCCATTCGAAAAAGTAGAGTAGCAAAACCCCGTTTTTCTGACCATTATTTTGGCTTAGCTGTTGTGTAATAAATAAATAAATACCGCGAATAGGCTACAAATAAATAACATTTATTTGTAGCCCTATTCGACAGTGAGTTGTACTCATTCAGTCATTATAGCCATCGAGATGTGGGACAAAAAGCATGACGTCACCTGGATGACGTGCGAATTGTGTGAATCGAGGTATCAATCAAAAGTGCATCAAAAGCTGCGGTAGGTAAAGGTGAAAGGAGCAAAGTGTGTGACACCCGAAATTCACGCTTTTCCATTGGCTGGGATCCACGCAAATTTCCTGATACGGCCAATCAGATCACGTCTACCGATTCCCCCGTCTTCGTATTTCCCTAGTCCTCCCCCCTCCTCCCCCAAGTCCTCACTTGACGTTCAATAAAAAATAATAATGATTATTTTATTTAATTAATTAACAAAGAGGGCCTGAAACTTGCCTTGGCTTGCAAGTCATTTGCCAGAGGACAGTAAATAGACGAACGTAGTGTTGTTTCGTCCGACGATTGCATCGTGTTTCGTCTTGTCGGACGACGAAAAGACGCCCGCTCGCTGAAGACCAACGAGGAAGGAGGCCTGTTCTCGCGCGCAGAGAGCAGCGCGGAGATCGAGGAAGCGAGCGAGACAGAGACGACGAAGGAGCCGAGGAAGAAGCGATTTCCGCCACTAGTATGGTAGTAGGTTGAGGACATGATATGGTGTTCTGGGTGGTGGTAGAAGTTAGAAAAACATCACAGTTTTCATAGGAAATGGGGAAAAGGAAGGTGAAGAAAATGGACGGGATGGACATGCTAGACAGAGAATCATTGTGAAGTGGCAATGACCACAAGAGTTGAAGACAAGCAGAAGAAGAATCAAGGGGAGCGGGGGAAGAACACTGGACTCGAAAGTAGTATTAGGCGGAAAACAGAATTGAGAGGAAAGCAGTAGGAAGGAAAAAGAAGGCAGTAGAGAAAGAGAAAGAGAGTGAGAGAGATACGGGAGAGAAGAGGGAGTCGATGGAACTAAGAACAGGAGCAGGCGGAGGGAGCTTTAGAGGGTTTCTGTAGTCGAGGCAGGCGGAGAGGAATAGATAGGAAGGAACAAGAACAAGAGCCGCGATATGCACAAAGTTCTTTCTAGGAGAGAAATTGAGAAGAAGCAAAGGAGATAGAGGAAATGGAAATAGTAGATGCGGATATGGAGAAGACGTGACATGGCAGTCTGAGCAAAGGATCGATGTGGTAGAAGGAAAAAGGAGTACATGGTGCGACGGGTCAGATGATTTCAACCGGAGGAGGAAGAGCGGCGCCGATTACAAAGAAGCTGACGATGAGGCAAGTGAAATGTGTGCAAGATCTTCAAACGTTACTGGAAGGGAAACAGGATCTCATCTGCAGGTATCATACGCACGAACTCGAGGCGCATCAGATTGGCTCGATCTTGCTGCAGCAGATCAATGCACCGAGGCAAACGGTCTGGTCGATTGTGAAGAGGTTTGAAAGGCCGCAAGCGTACAAGAGATTCCTGCAATCGTGTAACATAGTCGAAGGCGACGGCGGCGTAGGGAGCATCCGAGAAGTGCATTTGGTGTCTGGGCTTCCGGCAACTTCCAGCATCGAGCGCCTGGAGATCCTTGACGAGGACCAACATATCTTCAGCTTCAGAGTGCTGGGCGGCAGACATCGCTTGCAGAACTACTGGTCAGTGACTTCTTTGCATGAGTACGAAGTGAGCGGCAGGCCTGGGACTCTGGTTCTGGAGTCGTACGTGGTGGATGTTCCCGATGGGAATACGAGGGATGAGACTCACATGTTTACAGATACTGTTGTGAGGTGCAATCTGAAGTCCTTAGCTCAAGTTGCAGAGCAGCTTGCTCTGCAGGAAGATACAAATCGCCTTTCGATGTCAGGCGGCGGGTCGGAGACGGATTGCAATAGAAGAGTGGAGACGAAGCCATAGCCTTATAAGCATCCCCGCTTTCGGATCCGCGATGCCGTTCTTCTTCTAGTGCATTTCTCTCGTCAAGGATGAATAGGGTTTGCTGTTTCATGCTTGCAAAACCCTGGAAAGATCGCACCTTTGCATACCCTAGGAGTGGTGGATACCCAGATGGCTTCATCTGGGAACCAGCAGGGGTAAGCAAAAAATCTCTGGAAGCCAAATCTGATGGGAGAATACAAAAAGAGCTGCTGGTTTAGTCAAGAGTTGGATGGGAGTTCCAGGCACCGGGTGGAAAGACTGTTGCTTTGATTTTATTGGTGGGAGTAATTGATTGGGTGTTGTGACCATCTCTTTTCTTTGTAAATGAAAGCAACATCATGTCATGAAAGCAGATGAGCTTTTCAAGACTTCTGTGACATGATCTCTGCTGCTCCTGCTGCTACGAAGACTACCATAGCCCGCCTGCCATGTTATATTACACTGTAGTGAATGGAGGATAGCAAAGCTTGTTTTCTTCTTGGGACATCAAGCTGCTGCTGTACTGACTGTGACTGTTTTGCCCTATTTTTGTGCTGCAATGATTTTGCAGGAAATGTGAAGTATTTTTTTAGTAGTACTCTGCTCTAGTATATTATAACTGGATTTGTTGTAAGACACTTGCCGTATGATAATGCCTACCATCTGTGTGGTGCTTTATGGGAACACTTGCTCTTGAGCTGTCCAGGTAGCCAGTTAAGCAGATTCTTGATTGGAAAATAGGGGATCTCTTTAATTACTTGCCTGGAAGGCAGCTGTACAGAACTGGTTTTAGTTCTCAATTCCTGTTTTCTTGATGAGATTAATAGACTGCAAGACTGTTTGTAAGCGATCGGTGTCCCCTTTTCCCCGTTTTGTTTACCTGCATGTGTTTTTTGTGAGTCCTTGCTGTGCCTTTTAATTTGCAGGGTAGTTTCCCAGGTCTCTTCCCAAGCTCCAGATCGACCATTGATGCTGGAGTAACCAGCATAACATGTTTTTGTACCCAATTTTCTAACCACACTAAGTGTTTATAGCAGTATCTCTGTATGAATCATTCAATTATCTCCAAATGCCAAGCATGAATTCTTTTTGAATTCTATATATTTACTAACACGCTGAGTTGGGACACATGTTTTGGCAGGAGGGTAGCACATGTGTTCTTGTCTCATTGGTCATAATTCCTTGTCAATGGTTGTGGGTCCTAGTATTCTTTGCTTCAGAATGTAGTTTCTGTTTACTTACAGAGGGGCTGGAAAGCTGGGTGTTGTGGATTCAGGGTCTCTCAATGTTACATGCTTTTTCATTCAACAAGATTTGATTAGAGCCTGAAATGTGGAGAAAACTTCCATGATTTGTGATCACAGTGCATCTGTTAGCATACTGTCCTCAGAAGCCTGTCTTCAAGTCTATGTTTGTTCAGCAAGTGGGTTATCTGGTTGATTGCCTGCCCAAATGTTTTTAGGGTATCTTACAGTGGTCAATGTGTTTGTGGACAGTTTCTTGGGGAAGATTGTTTGCTTGGGTGGTCCCTGAGTACAAGTCTGTCTTTTGGATAGTTTTCCGATGGGCGTACTCTCATCAGCCATAAGTCTTAAACTGCAATGTCACTCCTGACATAATCAGCCGCTTTGTCTCATAATAGACTAGATTACAAGTAAGCTGTAATTTTCCCTCATGGTGCCCACCTACTGTTTGCTCTGTTACAGGTTTCAGGTGTACCAGTTTCTTACTAGGATCACCTGAAACCTTTAACAGAGCTCTGTTTCTGAATGATAATATGAGCTCTGTACGTTGGAAGTGGCAGTTTCCTTTTATTGCCTAAAACTTCCAATTTGTGTTCTTTTGTCTGATGATGGATTTAGTCAGTGTTTCACAAAATTCTGTGCACACGTATCTAGTTTTATAATAATGTTGCTAAATTGTTGCAGATTGGTTTGAGAATCATTAAATATGTTCATTGCATTGTAAGAGCCAGTTTCACTTCATCAATTCAAATGTATAATTTGTGTTTATCTGTCTGAAGAGTACTTTCTGTGCATCACATGGTTCTATGCATTCTTTTCTAGTTTAGTAATATAGCTTTCATGTTCAGACAAGCATACAGTTTGTGTCCTGTTTCAGCTGCAACAGGCAATCACAACTAGTACATATTGTTCAAGCACTCTGGTGTTTGTCAGATAGAACTCTATTCCTGCCCTAGAGGTAGGAACTTGTGAAGTGCTTCTGCCTCCTCACATTGATAGCTACTTCAACTTCAGTTACTGTCTGTTTCTCTCCCCCTCTCTTGAGAGATCTCTGACATGTACTTCAACTTCCATGTCTTAGATGTGTAACATGTTTTGCTTTTATGTACTACTTCATCTTCCAGATCTTTGATGTGAACTTCAACTGCCATGTTGTAGAAGCGCAACATTTTCCTTCAGCAAATTGGTCATAATGCATCTGGTTCAGCAATTTGTTTAGTAATGCACTTTTTGGCTGTTACATCCCCAGCCTGCCTATTGAATATAGCAGGAGCAAGGAGGATGGCTTCTGCATCAGCCTAGAGCTCAAGCTTAGAGCGTTGATTTGAACATGGATGAATGTTTTCATGGGTGATAGGGTTGATGTGGATGAATGACATTCGTCCATTTGGATGAAGTGAATGGATGCATGGTCCAACACATGGATGAAATTTATTCATCTGGAATTAATCCAATGGGGATTGGTATTGAAATATTTACATCCACCTCCATAAGGGTTTCCCATAGGGTGCATTTATCAAAAGGAAGGATAGTTGAGATAATGAGTATGTTCAATTTGAAGGAGGCAAGGTATGGAACACATAAACACATAGAACATGTCTACAACTCATTGAAGGAAATTTGCTTCAATGCATTAAGCTTGCCATGTGTTTCTTTTTTATCCATGTGTATGGACTTAAAAACTGTTTTGTTTTACCATTTGAGAATATGCAAATTTATTAGTGCAAAGCTACTAGTAACATTGGCACAATTTGCACACATGCAAAGAAAATTAGACCAATTTGCCGAAATAAACAAAACACTTCAATCTCCCCAATCCTTGAAAGTTAAAAAAACATTGCACACATGTCCATACACTGAAGATTATCATGTGGGTTTGAAATCGTCATGTAGGGAAATGAAATGTTATTCTTCTACATCATCAAAAGGTTCCCCATTATCGACACTAGCATCTATATCCCAAAACATTTCAACCCCATTGCCTTACCCATGCAAATTTCAAAATCTCTATCTCTAGACATTATGAAGTCATCATAATTATCATTAACCTCTTATTAAAGTGTAAAGCTTCTTGCTCCACATGCATAGGCGGAAAGAAATACAAAGGTGAACTAGAGGGTAGATTATCCATGATGGACCAAATGGGGCCTCACAAGCCCATGGCTCTTGAATCACCACACAAAAAAATCAATGTCAGCAAAAAAATATTTACATTTGATGACCTCAACACGATGACAATAAATACCAAATGGTTTTTATTGCAAATAAGGGACATACTCACGATGAGGTTCAACTCAAGCTTGCAAGCCACCTTGGGAGTAGGTGGTTCCAACAAGTGTAAAGGAGGTTAGCTAATAAATGGAGTAACCAAAGAGTGCACCACATTGCCAACATTCTATTGTAATGTAGACAAATACGCAACATACAATGTTTGTTCACCCTCTAGGCCAAACACATGACGGCCTAATGCACTTGCAACAATGAAAGTGGCTCCTACATGTGGAAATTGTGCATTGTTTAAATTTTCAAAGGAAGAAATTACAAATCTATCCCAATATTAAAAACAAGAATTCAAAGAATATTAAGAAACAAACCTATCCCAACTATGAGATCCAATATTCAAAAGCCAGGAGATGACCATGTTTTTAATAACATTTGCATGAATGCAAGACTACGGTCTCATGCACCCCTCCAAGCTTGTTGTGGAGTTTTCATGGGCAAAACACCATATGGAATGTGATTGTAAATCATGTCCAACTCTATTGGATTCAGAAGTGGGTCAACCAATCCACTAGATTCTTGAAACTTGAATGATCCCCAAGGCTTGGTCAGGACATTTGCATGAAAGAACAAAGTTTGCCAAAATTAACCATATCAATCCAATTTGAAATTCCAATAAATGTATCCATGTGATTGACAAATTTAAAATTAGTTTAGTGGAATTTTTGGTATCACCTTTCCTAACTTAATGTGCATAAGAATGTTGTTGATGCATGTATATTTATTGGTTAGGATGGAAACCTTGCTACCCCATGCAAAAGAAAAAAATTCCATGGTGGATACATCATCAAAACTTTGCAAGAGAACCAAACACATGTTGTCATCCAACAAATCATTAACCATCAAAAAAACATGTTCCTAATAACTTTTGTTGAATGCATTCCAATGGGCCACTCAAAATGCCATCCATGTAGCCATCTACATGCATTCTTGTTGGACAATTAACAATGATCATGTCCACAAAAAATTGGACCAGAACTCCACCCACACAACATCAAACCATGATCTCTACAATTGCATGACAATAAACAAAACACATTGTGTTAAAATCTATGACATTTGTTGAAAGAAAATTAATAAATGGTGTTTTTCAAAAACATGTAAATTGGACCTTACATTATTGAAGAATTCCATCAACTCTTTAAGGGCTAGATGTGGGGATTCAAGTGCCTCAACAACATCAAATAAATGAATCATGATTATTTTCATCCAATAATGCCCAATATTGCAAGAATCAAAATATATTGTATTGTATGGGTGAATGTTTTGCTTAGGATTACTTGCAAGAAAAACCAATGTTTAGATTATAAGCTTTGTTTGTAGGCCTTGTTTGTAAATAACCACCGTGGGCACCAATGGGAAAGTCACCCACATTTGGGTCAACTTCCCTTTTTCTTCACTTTCCTTTACATCCTTTAAACCCAATCATTGATGCAAGAATTGCTTGTGCCATAATAGTAGTTACTTGTGAAGTTATTTGTTTTGTTTGTTCCAAATCATCATGGGGAGGAAGTTCAATTGAAGCACCCCCAACATCACTTACAGCTTGCCTAGCAACACACTACTTATGAAAAGATGCCTTTTCATATGGGATAGTGCATTTGGGCACATCCAAGTACCAACCTCCACCCCCATGATGTTCTACACCCCACTTTGCTTCAATTTCATGTGTACATAGTAGCTACATGTGCACCAAACTTCCATGTCATAAAAAGCTTTGGTTCAAACTTGAGGCATCCATTTGGCCCAAGCACAAACTTCATGTAACTACAAGAAAAAAAATGGCATAAAGAATCTACAGATGTTCATGCATTTCCAAAATGCATATATGTAACCAAGATATGTATAATTTGAAGAATTATAAAAGCATCATGTCAAAGAGTACAAACAAGTTTGAAGAAAATATATCCAACATACATGTGCAGAAGTTGTTTCATAATTAATACCCAAAAAGGATTTTTCTCACTACCTTTCACCCCCTGGTTATTGTTCCCAATCATTACTTTGAAATGGTCCATTAGGCAAAGCAAACTCACAAAAGACAAGCTCATTGAAATGAGTCATTTTCCAAATGTCCATGTAATCACCCAAAGTCTCTCCAAGTCCTTATTCTATAGTTACATGGAATGCCCACGTTGAGTGGTGTAGAAAGTAAACTAAGCCAATTCAACCTTATGGAGCTGCCAAACATCCATGTGTTAGCAAATTTGGAAAGCACATTTGTTGATGCACTTTCACAATGTTGAAAGCAAAAAATGCAAGTATCCATGAATATGTACTTGCCACCAAAATGTTCTCTTATTCAACCAAGGATCCAAGGTTGGCCCACTTATTGGACTAGGTGGAAAAAAAATTATGGCTTTTGATTTATTGGTCTCCATTCCAAATTTGTGGCCATTCCACTTTCTCTTATGGATCCACTAGGTAGCTATGGCAACATTTACCATTTTTTCTTGGGTCGTCTCTTCATGACTAGCTTTGGCATGTGACCAATGTAATTTAAGTTGGGTAAGAAAATCATCCCGTAAAGAGGGATTAGCAACATGAACAACTTCACCAATTGGGTTTTGTATTGTTCCCTTGCTTTGAATTTATCTTACAACATGGCCTCTTGAAGACCCTCTTGAATCTTAGGCCCATCAATATCCTATTTGTATGCTAGTCCTACCATGTGTTGTGCATCAAGTATGTCATGTTGTACACCCAAAAAGAAGGCTCATGGATAAACAATATGTTGATAATTAACACGTGGAAATGAAATATTGATGAATTTAGGGTATATGAAAAATAAATGAAAATTCATAACTATATGAATGAGTACAATGAGTGTTTTAGGCACAAAAAATTACAAGAACAAAAACTAAGCCAAAAACACAACCATGAAAACAAATCACAAGAAATGCAAATTTAAGTTTAATCCAAGACTGAAAACATAAATACACAAGGCAAGAATATGGTATATGCTTAAAAATGATTTAAACAAAATTTTATTCTGATAACGTATGAAAACAAAGGTTATGACAAGAAATCGTACCCAAAACTGATGTTGAACAAACTAAACGTAGTGGGAGGTCCTACCCTTATTTATATCCCATTGGAGACCTAGCTCAAGGAAGCCTCCGTAGAAACTCCTATGTGTGCACCGTCCAAAGAAGCTTTTTGAAAAACTTTTTAACTAATAACAAAATAGGAACTAACTAAGAATTAATGATGATGCAAACAATTAGGTTGATGCAAGCAATAATGCAAACGACTATGTTGGCGCAAATGATGATGTAAGTGATGAGTGACGATCTTTGACCTTGAAATTTGGTTAGTCTTTACAATGTGAATTAGCATTTTCCTTGTATCACCTTTGAACTTCTTGAAGGTTGGATACAAGTTGTGTTCAAATGTTTACTAGCCAAGCAACTTGATTTTCAATTACAAGACTCATGACATTCCTTACACCTTGGATGTCAAAATTGGGATGTAAGCCATGATTTGCAAAGAATGGTGTTTGTTGCATTGCTAAATGCATCATGTTGTTGTAAGAAAACTCTGCCACAAACAAAAGATTCGACCAATTATCCTAATGATAATTAGTTGTACATCATAGATATTATTCCAAGACTTGATTAACCCACTATGTTTACCCATTTGTTTCGAGGTGGAAGGCTAATGACAACTTCACCTTCACACCTAATAACTCAAATAATTGTTTCTAGAAATTGGATGCAAATTAAAGTCCAGAATCATAAACAATGTCTTCAAGAAGTCCATGATAACAAAAAACATGATCAAGGAATAATTTAATTGTTGTTTTGCCAATTATTGATTTGTTGTAAGGAATAAAACGAACCATTTTCATGAAACAATCCACTGCCATTATAATGGAATTAAATGATTTAAATCGTGGAAGATCCATGATGAAATCCATGGAGATCGAAAACCATGGTGAAGTAGGGACCAATAATGGTTTAAAAAGTCCATGAGGGTGATGATGAGGATTTTTTACACAAGCACAAACATCACATGACCCCAAAGATTCCTTCATGAATTTCCAAAGTTATGGCCATCAATAGTCACAAGATATTAATTCCATGGTCTCATTCAATCCAAAATGGTCAACAACTAATGTGTCATGTATGGCTTGGAGAACTTGAAGTTACGCAAGGCCTTTCAATACATATAAAAATTCATCGTGATACAGTAGACCATCATGAACTTGAATTTGTCAAAATCATTAGGAGGGTTATTCCAGTGACTTTTAACAAAAGCAACAAAATAATCATTAAGTAGATCTTCATAAATGCGTTGAAAGAGGGTCTTATCCTTAGGAATTATCGACAATGCTTGCAACTGAAGGATTTTGGGTTTGAAAATGGTGTCACATTGTTGATCATAAGCAACATCCCTCTCCTTAAGCACAAGGTACAAGAGATGGGATAACACATCTAGTTTCCCTTGTTGTCGTTTTGGATGATAGGTAATCATGAACTGAAATTGAAACAAAAATAAATGCCCATTGAGCTTGACATCGATTCAACACACAAACCATTGTGAATATAAGATATTCTTGTGATAAGAATACACATTGATTTCATGTTGAGGTATTTCAAGTAGATGATGCCACTCCTGAAAGGGATCCATGATGGCCAAAAGTTCATTGTCATGAATCTCATAGTTAATCTTGACAAGAGAAAATTTATGAAAGCGAAAATGAACTAGATGAAGAAGATTATCTACTCCAAGTTGTGAGAGTACAACACCTAATGTAAAATCAAAGGCGTCCATCTCTAATACAAAAGGTTTGGAAGGGCTTGTATGAATCAAAAGTGGGGCAATCATGGAAAAGGTCTTCAACTATTGAAGTGCATTTTTAGCTTCAACTCCCCAAGAAAAAGGTTGATCCTTCCAAATTAGACGAATAAAAGGAATCATTATTGTGGAATAATGCGTAATGAATTGCAAATAGAAATTAGTGAACTCAATAAAACATTGAACATCCCAAACAAAAGTTAGGGTAGCCCAATCCACAATAGTTTGAACCTTATGAAAGTCCATGCAAATGCCATCTCCAAAAATAATATAATCCAAGAATTCCACCTCAAATTGATGGAATCCACACTTTTCCAGTTTAGCATAAAAACCAACTTTTTAAAACTTTTCCAAAACAAGACGTACATGGCACTCATGGTCTATCATGTTCTTTGAAAATCGATGTTACAAACCACAAAATCATCAAAATATTCACGAAAAACATCATTCATCATATGTTAAAAAACAACAGGCGCATTGATAAGGCCAAAGGGCATCATAATGTTTTCTTGAATTCGCCATCAAGGTCCAGTCTCACAATCCTTACTAAGACCAAACATCCTCATTTCCCTTCTCTTCTAACCCTTGGGTAGTGGTAGAAGTTGTAGCACGTGCTACAAATTGAACACGTTTTTTTTTACATCCACCGATTATGTGCCTTGGTTTTCCACAATACAAACAAAGATTGTTCACACACCAATGTGTTTTTCATGTTCTGTGAATGGTTTAAATCATGTCTTGTCAATTTGCATGGGGTCGTCATTGTGTGCAAACATCATATGTTTGGGTTGTAACATGTTAGTGACAGTTCCCAACATTTCTTTTATTGATGTTCAAAAAGTTGATTATCACCGCACACAACTTGTGTAATTACTTAATTCAAGGTTATGGGATCAAGCATGGTCAACAGAAGGTCCTTCACATCTCCATGAAGTCTAAACCGAAATTGGTTCATGAATGTAGCCTCATCCCATGAAATATCACATGTTAATTGCCTAAATTCAGAAGCATACACATAAACTAGGTGTGATCATAGGTGAAAAGTTCATAACTTGTTTATTGTTATATGTTCCTTATCTGAATCACTAAAACAAACACCAAATTTTTTAAGAAATGTTTCAAAGTCAAATAGAAGAAGAGATTGATGTTCCAAAATAAATGCAAACCATGCTAAAGTTATGTTTGATAATAATGTACCAATGAATCCAACTAGGGTCCGGTCATCTGGATAACGATCCTGATGGAATTAGATGATGAAACCTATTTAGTTAACAAAACCTCAAAATTTTGAACATGTGCCCTCAAACTTTTCTCGCATGCTAATTCGTGGCTCCTTTGAAATGCTTCCAAACATTACTAATGCTTGGTTTCCTTATAAATGTGCAATGGACTCATGAAGAGATTGATTTTCCTATTGCATATGCCTAAGGGCAACAAAAAAAATTTCCATGGATGGAACTATTTCTTCTCTTCAATTTGACATGGCCAAAAAAATTTGTAAATCAAAACTTCGACAAAAGGTGGTGGTCCACAATCTCAACAACACGTTCAAAAGCTGGGTAATCCACAACCTCTTGAAAACTTTCATGTTTGAAGTGGAAGGGTAGTCCACACTCAATTTCCACAAATTAAAAATTAAAAAATATATATAATGACAACCAAGAAAAAAATTCACAAGACATGCAAGGCAAAAACACAATATATGTTAAAAAATGATTCAAATGGAACTTTATTTTAATAATAACATATGAAAACAAAGGTTATGACAAGAAAACATACTCAAAACTAATGTTGAACATATTAAAGGTAATTAGAGGTCCTACCTCTATTTATACCCCATTAAGAACCTAATTCAAGGAAATTTCCATAGAAGTCTCCATTTGTGCATCAACCAAGGAATCTTTTTGAAAAGCTTCTTAACTAATAGTGAATTAAGAGTTAACAATGATGTAAGTAATGATGCAAGCAACTATATTGATGCGAGCAATGATGCAAGGGATGGTGCAGGCAATTATGTTGGTGGAAGTGATGATGCAAGTGACAAGTGATGGTGGTGTCCATGACAATGAGTAAATTGTATTCATGAAATAAAGCTTGAAATGAGTAATTTACCTTGAACAAAATCTCTATCACGGCATGGATAGTAAAATTATACCAAATCTTTCCTGCCCTCTTGATGCATTCATCATATTGTTTTTTCTTCAACACATTTTTTCATTTAGTTATAGATGTAAGACCCACCATATTGATTTTGCAAACAAGGTGCACAAGTTGAATGTCACATTTGCATTTTACGTTGCCTTGTATGACCACAAATAAAAGCATGAGAATGTTAAATTATTGTTATGTAAAAAAAACATTTATGATATAATTGCCAAAAATAGTTTAAGGTAAATAGCTTAAAATAATGAACAATAACCAATATTAAAATTTTAAAAAATTACCTATGGTAAAATAACCTATAATAACTTACGATAAAATAACCAAAAATAACTTATGGTAAAATAACATAAAATAACCAGAAATAGCCTATGATGAAATAACCCAAAATAACTAATGGTAAATTACCTATAATAACCAACAATAACTTATAATAAAATAATAAATATTCATTTAAAATAAAAATAACCTATAATAGCCAATAATAGCCTATGATATAATAACAAAAACCTAGAATAACAAACAATAGTTTACAATAAAATAATTAATAATAATATATGATAAATTATTTAGAATAATCAACAATAAAATAACCAAAAATAACCTATGGTAAAATAATCTAAAATAGAAAATAATAACCTATGATAAAATAATTTAAAATAACAATAACCTATGATAGAATAACCTAAGATAACCTATTTTATAATTGCCAAAAATTATCAAAAATAATATAGGATAAAAAAAAATGCATAATAATATATGATGACACAAAAATATCATTCATTTAAATAATGATTCAATAGTTAAATTATTTTCTTTAAACATAAGAATTAGAAGCGGTGAAAGGTTCAAACCTTCACACTTGCATTTTAAGTTGGTGGGTTAAGTTCCTAATTTAGGCTAGATGACCTAATGAATTAATTATGAATGATTTATCTAATAATGAACTTATTATTAATGATTTAACTATTATTAAATTCATTTGTTCGTAGTAATTAATCCTTGTTTACTAAGGGTTGCCCATTTTCGCCGTGATAAATTTGTTTAATTTCACTCAAAATCTAATGAAACACATAGTGAACTTGGACGCATATTACTATAATGAATAAACCATGGTGTACAATAACAAAGCCCATCAAGACCTCATGTAGCAATGTATCATGGTGTACCATAATAATAATTAAAAGGACCATGTGCACGAATGTATGATAATGTACAACAACAACAACCACCAAGACCACATGCATGAATATATCATCATGCAAAGCAACACCAATAGTCATGAGGACCACATGCACCAATGTGTAATAGTGTAGAATTCCAACAATCTTATTTTCTTAATGGTGAAAAAGAGGAATATGCAAAGACATTGTATCCTACATGACCCATAGGATATATATGTGGCCATTAATTGTAGTAGATGAAAATCCCAATTTTGGTCCACAATCTGGCCATATTGAAGCCAATTGAACCAATTTACTTGCCACAATATCAAAACCGGAAATCCAATGCCTACATATTAATTTGGTGTGTGAGAAAAATCAATCTTTTGCAAAAATGCATTGAAATTTGCACAAATGATAGTTCTTAGGGAAGATATAAATAAACCATTAATTATTGTGAATTTTGAAGGGATTCCGTTGGTCCCATGCTAGAATTAGCGCCTTTGTTACTTTAAAGAACCATACTTGTCAAGAGATGGTTTTGACTAAACCCATTGAGAACTAAATTGTAGAAAGCTTGGCCAAGGTGAAAGAAAAATTAAAAACACAATTTGATTATACAACACCGAGTTTGAATTTTGAACACATGAAGGTGACTTGTAGAAGGTTTTTGAAGTTAAAACAATTGAAATGGCTGAAGATCCATCAATCAAGTTTGGGGTTTCCATAATTATGTTAAATTACATTGAATTTTGATTTAGTTTTATTATTTACTAACATTTCTAATGTTAATGTGACATTTGTGGGCATAGGTGGTTCAAGGCCTAACAATTGCAGGGAGGAAAATTGAAGGTGTACTAGGTTACCTTTGATTTTTTTGCAAAGGAGGAGCACCTTTGTAATGCTTGAAAAAAAGTTTAGGTGCCATCTAAATGTGGTCGTGGTGGCCAACGCAAAAAGAGGCATGCATTGTACATCAAGTTATCTTTCTTATTTTTGTGGATTGGTTTGAACCTAGTTTATTCACTACACCAAAATGCATTTTAATTCACATTGAATTTCATTAAATTTTGAATGAATTTGGACATTTTTACCATGGTGAACTAGTTCACCCGCAAATGAACAAGGACCAATTGTTACAAACATTGAATTGGTCCACATGTACTTAGTAAATATAAATTTACCAAACCATTTCATTTGTTAATTGATTAATTAGGCAACATAGAAGTCAATTAAATTTAAATGATTTAATATTATTGATAATTTCATGATTTTTGACTTATGAATTATTGACACATGGCACTACTTATGTTAGGTTAAAAACCTAGTTAGGTACATAAGCCATGTAATCAACCTAAGTAGGCACCTATTCAAAGGAACTACATAGGAGAATATTTGGTCAACTTACCATTATTGACCATAAACACACAATTTGTGAGGTTTGATCCCTTAACCTTTAGGATAGAGGCAAACACCTCTACATCAAGGCATCACACTTGTTCTGAAAATGTGTTACATTGCATTCTATTTATCAAATACTTCATTTACATTATAAAAACATAAATTTTGAAAATTCATATTTTATTGAGATTTTGTTCAAATGAAATGATTAAAGTTTAATTTATTTTTTTAAATAATTTAAATAATTACATTTATTTCCTTTTGAAAATGTAAAATCATTTTAATAACCTTTTTTTAATATCACTATTCAATAACATTTCAATGGCCATTTTTTTAAAAATTTTAATAAATGGATAAATTTTGCTAATATAATAATATTACCTGTATGTTAGGCTACTTTTAGCTATTTTAAAGCTACTTTTCATTATTCTAAGTTATTTCACCCTACATTATTTTCGGCTATTTATGATTATTTTCAATTATTTTTTGGTTATTTTTAGTTATTTTAAGTTATTTTTGGCTATTGTAGGCTACTTCACTTTAAGTTATTTACAACTATTATAAGTTTTTATTATTATTCTAAGTTCTTTCATCTTAGGTTATTTTTGGTTATGTGGAACTATTGTTGGTTACTTTTGGCTATTGAAGGTCATTTCACCTTATGTTATTATCAACTATTCTAGGTTATATTACCATATATTATTTGTAATTATTTTATTGTGGCTATTCTATTGGTCGTTATTTTATTAATGGCTATTGGTTGCTCTTCTACTAGTGATTATTTTATTAGTGGCTATTGGTTACTCTTCTACTAGTGATTATTTTATTAGTGGCTATTGGTTACTCTTCTACTAGTGGTTATTTTATTAATGGCTATTAGTTGCTCTTCTATTGGTGGTTATTTTATTAATGGCTATTGGTTGCTCTTCTACTATTGGTTATTTTATTAGTGGCTATTGGTTGTTCTTCTACTATTGTTTATTTTATTACTGGCTATTAGTTGTTCTTCTACTGGTGGTTATTTTATTAATGGCTATTGGTTGCTCTTCTACTGGTGGTTATTTTATTAATGGCTATTGGTTACTCTTCTACTCAAGGGTGGCAGACCCTGGTTTTTACAATCAGGTTTTTTAAGGTTTTAATAAAAAAAACCCGATTGTCTGAGATCGCACAAAATCGGGTTTTATTTTGAAAATCAGGTTTTAACTTTTAATAGGGTGTAGACTACGAAACTCTCTGTGTGTTGGGTTTTGTTCTCTCTCTTCCAAATCACTACTATCAGAGTGGAGAGCTCTTCTTCTTTTAAGGAAGATCAGCAATAGTATAGCTGGTATACTTCCATGGCATCATCCACTAACGGTAAGTCGGTTGTGACTTCTTCTTTTTTCGAATTATTGTTTTTGTTTTTTCCCCCTTTCCTTGTCTTGTTTCCCTCTTCTCTGTTTTGATCTGATATTTTTGCCGGTTCTTGATGAAAAATGCGGTGATGGGTGCTGCGGATGAGATCTGTTTTGTTGTGAGCGATGCTCGTGGGTTGATTTGGGTCATATCTCTTTCCACTCAGGCTTGCTGCGTGTGAAGCTTGTTTGGGTTTCTGTGTGTTGTGTGCCTTCTGGGAAGGGTCTGGAAGAGATGTATACCTCGCAACCCACTCCGTGTTCAAAACTTCAGAGCTCTGAACTTCAAGGCTCTGAACTTCAAAACTCGGCAATTGGCAGTTTGGCTTGCACTCAAGTGATCATGTCCGACATCGGTGTGGAAGAGGAGGTCATCATCATCGACATCGAAAGTGACATTGCCGATGACAACAATATCAACGCAGCTCCTAGGGCTGACGCAGGCGGCGATCCATTAGACGGCAATGGCAATGACGATGCTGCTGTAGGAAGGCGTAAACGTGGTCGGCAAGGCAATGACTTGTGGAGTCTCTACACCGACGATGTCAACTTGCACCAGAACAAGTCGACCATTTGTAAGCACTGCCGCATGCTTATGAATCATCACAAGAAAAGTGAATTGGTGAAGGTCCATTTGAACAATTGTGCTTTGTTCCGCAAGCTCATGAACGGTATGGAGGAGGACAAGCGTCCTTCTTGGTACATGGCCAACAAGAAGCGCAGGAAACCCTTGTCAACGGCAGTGTCAGTGTCGACATCTTCAGTGGCTCCCAGTTCTTTTCGTCAACGCTCAATCAAGGAGTTCGCCATACCTGTTGTCAACAAACAGCAGAAGGTGCAATTCCAGAAACACATTGCAATGCACTATTACGCCACAGGGTTGTCGTTTCAACGAGTCGAAAACATTCATCTGATCGCCGCAATCAAGACTTGCGCCCTGATGACGATTTATTCCCCAACAGAAGACAGCTAGCAACCTCTCTACTCAACGCTTGCCACGAGGATGTCAAAACCAAGGTCGCTAAGGGCATGATTGGTGCAACTTCCTGTCTGATCAGTGATGGTTGGTCGAATGTTAACAACGATGCCATCATCAACTACATGGCGGCATCACCTGAATTTGCCCTGATTATGGAGTCAGTATCAACAGGCCAACAAGGGCACGATCACAAGTTTATTGCCGACAACATTGAGCGCGTCATTCGCGAAAATCCATCCACAATATTTGCTGGTGCAGTAACCGACAACACCTCTACGAACAAGAAGGCGTGGGGCTTGTTGCAGATTACCTTCCCGTCGCACTACTTCCAGGGGTGTTGTTCCCATGGCCTTCATCTATTCGTCAAGGACATGTTTGCGGCGATAAAGACAAAGAAAGCCAGCCAAGTCGAGGCCACCTATCCTGACCAATACCCGTTTGAGCTCGTGCTAGAATTTATTGCATGTTGCAAGGATGTCGTCAAGTACTTTTACAACCATCACGTCGCCAAGGCACACCTACGAGATCTGCAGTTCTCTGCCGGTGCTCGAACGCTCGTACGAATCATTCCAACTCGTTGGGGAACAATTCAAGCCATGTGCCAGACCTTATTGGAGTCGGAATGACACCTGCATGTCATCGTCACAGCTCGCGACTTTGTGCAAGGTACATCTGCCCAGAAAAATGAGAGATCAAAAATTAAGGAGATCGTGACGGACGACGCGTTTGTGAACAACCTGTGCAAGGCCCTCGCCATTCTCACCTCGATCGACGCTCTGATCGTCAAATATCAATATGATAAGGTGCCCATTTCCGAGGTAATGCCCAATTTCCACAACCTACCCGAAAAGTTTAAGAAGGTCATGTCCAACAAGATTATCATGCGCTTGGAGTTCGAGTACCTAGTTATCCTGGCACAACAACGCTTCCAGTTCATGTCGACGTTGCTCACGATTTGTTGTATCTGCTCGACCCACGACACATTGGAGATGGGCTACATGCGGATTCACGAAGCAGCGTAGAGGAAATGTTGATCAACAGTCATGTCGACGATGTTACGCCCATTGACGACAGCCGCAAGGAGAAGCTGTACATTCAGTTCACGACGTACTTCATTTCTACAACAAAGGAGAGGCGGGCGAACTCCTTTCGTTACTAGATGTTGTCCAAGGGATCAAAGACCGTGTTGCAGTACTGGCATACTGATGGATGTCAGTGGGCAGATTTGCAAAGCGTCATGGTCCGTCTCTTTAGTATGGCGACGTCTAGTGCGGCGTCCGAGCGAAACTTCTCAACGATGGGCTTCATCCATTCCAAACGGAGGAATTCTTTGAGCCTCAAGACTGTTGAGAAGCTCGTGTTTATTAAGAGCAACATGGGTGCGTTTTACAGCTGTCCGACGAGCGACAACTATACTGGCGAAAATGATTCCGATCATGCCGGCCTCGATTAATGTTAACTAGAATAAAACCCGATTTGTATCAAATCGGGTTTTATTCATTTAAACCTTAAACTCGATTTGTCGAGTGGACAAAATCGGGTTTTTACCACCCTTGCTTCTACTAGTGGTTATTTTATTAATGGATATTGGTTGCTCTTCTACTGGTGGTTATTTTATTAATGGTTATTGGTTGCTCTTCTACTGGTGGTTATTTTATTAATGGTTATTGGTTGCTCTTCTACTGGTGGTTATTTTATTAATGGATATTGGTTGCTCTTCTACTGGTGGTTATTTTATTAATGGTTATTGGTTGCTCTTCTACTGGTGGTTATTTTATTAATGGTTATTGGTTGCTCTTCTACTGGTGGTTATTTTATTAATGGTTATTGGTTGCTCTTCTACTGGTGGTTATTTTATTAATGGTTATTGGTTGCTCTTCTACTGGTGGTTATTTTATTAATCGTTATTGGTTATTCTTCTACTAGTGGTTATTTTATTAATGGCTATTGGTTGCTCTTCTATTGGTGGTTATTTTATTAATCGTTATTGGTTACTCTTCTACTAGTGGTTATTTTATTAATGGCTATTGGTTGCTCTTCTATTGGTGGTTATTTTATTAATCGTTATTGGTTGCTCTTCTACTGGTGGTTATTTTATTAATGGCTATTGGTTGCTCTTCTACTAGTGATTATTTTATTAATGGCTATTGGTTGTTCTTCTACTAGTGGTTATTTTATTAATGGCCATTGGTTGTTTTTATTAGTGGTTATTTTATTGATGGATATTGGTTGCTCTTCTATTTGTGACTATTGGTTGATTTTTTATTAGTGGTTTGATAGTTATTTTATTAATGGTTATTGGTAGTTATTATATTGGTGGTTATTAATGGCTATTCTATTAATGGCTATTGGTAATTATTATATTTGTGGTTATTAATGGCTATTCTATTAATGGTTATTGGTAATTATTATATTTGTGGTTATTAATGGCTATTCTATTAATGGTTATTGGTAATTATTATATTTGTGGTTATTAATGGCTATTCTATTAATGGTTATTGGTAATTATTATATTTGTGGTTATTAATGGCTATTCTATTAATGGTTATTGGTAATTATTATATTTGTGGTTATTAATGGTTTTCTTGCTAAATTATCATATTTTATTGATGGCTATTGGTGGTTATTTTATTAATGATTATTGGTGGTTATTTTTTTATTGGATATGCTATCGTAGGCCATTGGTGGTTATTTTATTGGTGACTATTGACGACTATTTTATTGGTGATTATTAATCGTTATTTTATTAATGATTATTGGTGGTTATTTTATTGGTGACTATTGATGACTATTTTATTGGTGATTATTAATCATTATTTTATTAATGATTATTGGTGGCTATTTTTTAAAAAAACTATTGTTGAATATTCTTAATTATATTGTCATAGGATATTGGTAGTTATTTTATTCTAATTGAATTTTAATTATTTTTCATAAGTTATTTTTGTTATTTTAAGTTATTTTACTTTATGTCATTATATTTTATTTTAAATTATTTTTAAATTTTATATTTAGGATAAAATAATTCATAATAACATAAAATAGAATGACCTTGAATAACCTAAAATATAATTTGAAATAACATTTATTAATTTAAAATAAAATAACCTAAAGTAAAAAACCTATAATAAATTAGTTGTGATACCTTAAGGTATAATAACATATAATAATTTGGGGTATAATAATTTATAATAACTAAGGTAGCCTAAAATAATATAAGGTACATTATAAATTAACATAAGGTATTTAAAACAACAACATCAAAATAAACCTATTTATTGTAGTAAATTATAAGAGTGAATTACGTCAACTAGTAGTGAAACACAATGTTTACATAGTGATATTATACTAAAATAATTTTAACTGAGGTGAAATCATTAAATTGCACTGAACTTATTTCATTTTTAAAGCCCATAATGATTTAGGCTAATGAAATACACCCCACTTTTGTACTAGTGATTATAAATATATATTTTTAAACAACAAAAATGTAATTTAACATGTTGATTTTTGTATGAATTTTTGAAAATTAAATATTGCAACATGGACAACAACCAACATTGATCAAAATGCATAGTGGTAGTAAACCCTATGCATAGAAGCCATGATAAGTGGGGATGAGATGGACATAATTGTTTAGAAGGTTGGGATAACAATAATGACAACATCCACGACATAACACAAGGCAAATAATAAAATGATTTCACCTTATGCAAAGGTAGGTGTGGTTAATAATCAGGTGGAGACAACAAGAATTTTAAATCTATTAAATGACCTTGAAAATGTATGTATACAACTTTTATCAGGATCCAATGTGCTTAAATTATAATCATAACTAATTGTACCCATGAATAATTTTGCATGCATCTGCAACAATTAAGATGTGTTAAATATTAGATGTGCCCATGTTAACATAATGGATGCTTTTTCGAATGCTTAGTATGTTTTGAAATTGCAAAGGATTTTCAAGTATAGGAAAATGCTTGTGGTTGAATGTGTTTGCCCATCATAATCCAATACCATGTAATCACCTTAAACATGTTTAATTGTTTCAATGCAAGGTAAGGTGCACTATTTATGAAGAATTAAATTAAGTTCTATCAAGTCCAAAGTGACCTACCATTATTAATTAATTTATTGACCAAAACAACTTAAATGTTAGGGGCTAGGAAAACCCATTGGATATGTGCATAATTTGATATATGAAGTTATATAAAAATATTTCATAAGCTTAATTTTACATTACAAGACCCTTTTATCATTTCACTAATTCAAGCAAAGTTCCAAATTTGACTTCCATGTAGGCAAATTCCATATAAACTCTAATTTCTCTTTTTGCCATTGCATGTGTTGGGACCCTCTACAGTACAATTTAAAAGTTGGTTGTTGGGAGTCATTGAAATTTGTTCAAATTGACAAAAAAAATGCAATCACTTTATTGTAGTGTTTGGCTAGAGATAAAAAATGTCAATGTCTAAGTGTTCCACTAACATTAGTTATGAACTATATTGCAAAGTTGGGATAGCTTTGTTAACGAGTAGAAATCTCTAAAGTAATTAATTCCATAGGCTTCCTAGTGACTACTACTTACAAGTGGTAGACTTATCGTCCCTTGCCCAAGGGGTGAAGCTATTGGGATTAAGTAGCTCAAGTTAGTGAGTGGTTGGGGTAATTCGTTGGATCATCTAAAAGATTTCTAGGAAGGGATTAAGGTAAATGCCCTATTTTCTAAGGGTCGATATGGGCCTTGTGTGGTATGTGGGGAAGAAGGATTATGAAAAAGGTTAGGGGGATATGGAATTCATTCAAGACTTTTGGGAGATGTAGAACTTTCATTTAGAAAGTGGAGGAGAGGAATGGAAAAAGAAATATGTATTTTGTGTGTGATTTTAATGGAAGATGGTTGAAGGACTTGAATTTCTTATGTGGCATTAATGTTCTATTAAGTGTGGAAGGTAGAATTGTTTAGGTGATAAAAGTAGGATGTTTCCTTGAACTAATATCTTTGCATTTCTTATAGAACAAAGAATAAAGGGTTGACCATTAGGTAATCTTTGGAGCCCTAAGTTACTAGCTACCACATGATGGTAACAGCTAGTCTGTGGTGGTGGAAATTAGGGGTAATAGACCAACAAGTTACCTCCTATATGCTATAAAGCGTTGTGGTAAGCAATAAGTAGGAGCTGTAGAGGGACAATAGTTGGTTGTAAACAATAAAGTGCAAAGGAGGGATTTTGAGGGTTACAAGTGGCAAATAAAACCACTAAAAAACTTGTAGGCATGGGGAAGGGAAGGACAGTAATGTTAGAAAGCTTTGTAGACCCCCTAAGTAGTATCGAGGGACGTTGAAGGTATTACATACCCAAAGAGAGTAATTATTCCCATGTTTTCCTTCTTTTTCATCTTGCTCTTTCTATGTTTTACCTTTTATTCCTTGGATTAAAAAATTGATATGAGGGTAGGTTTGGCTTTAGGCATCATACCTTTACCTTTCCCATTTCCACTTGTATGACCTCTTACTTATTATTTGAATAATTGTTGTAAAATAAGTTAATGAGGGTAGTCTTTTTTTGGTGGAGTAACAAGGTGTTAGTTTTACCCCCCTAGAGGATAATAATGATTGGGGGCCACATTTTCACCCCTTAATAAGCATATTGTGGGTCAAAACTTGATGCTTCTTTTTAACATTTAATTCTAAAGGTGAATCTTGGGTCAAAAGGAATATATTTAAAAATATATCAAAGTTTCCTAATGATTAAAATTTTGAAAACCTATATGTACGACCCAAAAAATATTAACACTAAAGCAATGAAGGAACCAAAGTTGACAAGCTTGAAGGTAAGAATGCAAACTTTGCAAGGATCAACTTATGCCTTGTATTGGACATTAAACTAAAATTTGACTTTGAACATTGGGTTGTAGGATCGAAAACCTCTAGATTTTAATACAACCAAGGCATCAATGGTTCCAATAAGCATTTTCAACCTAAAGTTGTTGTAGGTTATACTTTAATTGCTCCATGCTATAACAACATTGTGTAGTTTTGAATAACTAATATTGGAAGTAAACCCTAACTGGTGGTCATTTTAACTATGATGATTTCATTGCAAGACTTAATAGTTCCCACACCTAAAGCAACAAAGACATTAGAGTTGACAACTTTCAAAGTAAGAATTTATATTATATACTTTGCAATGCTAAATTTATGCATACCCTCAAAGACATTAGTTTAAAATCCAATGTTGAAGGATGGTTTGCAAGAACCAAGGGCTGTCAAAATAACCATGAAATCAACCTGTCCATCTAGCTCCTTGAAGTGTAATGTAATGTAGGTAGTTATTTTTTTAATGTTATAGTTTAAGGTTGGTGGTTGCTATCCATTTGCCAATTAGTATTGGAAATATTTCTTTTAAAGTCCATTGTTGTTATAGTAAGTTTATTTGGTCCTTACAATCTTTTCTAGGTTGTGATGGGTTTTAACTTCTAAACCGTTTAACCTATCATTCAATTTTTTATGTTTTTGGTGAAGTAATGATAGCCATGATCATGTCATTCTATCCATTTGTAAGTCAAATTAAACCATGCATGATTTGATGGTGATGTGATTTGTTGAATAATGTGTAGATTTGCATGTGTAGAAATTGTCTTGAATATAATGTTAGTACCATGGATCTAGTAGGTGCAAACATTATGTATGTTTTTGTTGTTAATACCTTGTGCTCGAGCTTGGCAATTATAAACTTTGCATTTTTTTCAACTAAACGATGTTTTTTACTAATGATTGGAACTGTTATTATGCATTCAAGTTAGATGTTTATGTACAAAGAATCAATATGGGATCAATAATAAATTGCATTAGGAAATTTGAATTTATGTAAGCTTGCACATGGTTTCATCAATTGGATGTACAAGAGAGAAATGCCAAATAGCCATGTGCATTAACATAGATGATAAGTAAATATATGAATACTTATGGTTTAGTCATATAAATAATTATAAATGATTAATCAAATGACAACTTGAAGTATTAAAAATAATTTAGTCAATTTTGGACTAGCCACGTGTCAACAAATAATTAATTACTAAACATTTAATATAATATATTGGGAGCCAATAGCCAAGATTTCACGATATGATAGTAATATATCTAGATCTTATTTCCCCACTATAATCATGATGACCATGCTAACATTTGGCATATATTACTAAGGAAAACAAACAACACATGGCATAAGCCACAAGTCCAATTTTACTACATAGTCATGTAGTAATAAGTGAATTATATTACCATAAATTGAGTAGTATGGGAAATAATATAAACCATGTTTTGGCATAATGTTTGTAGTTAATGTTGCATAAAGGCCCAAATTTGCTTGTTTTGAAATTAGATTTATTCTTGATGTGCCCTATTTATCAAACCCTAAATCTTCCTTGCACATCATAGGCAAATTTTGATATTCTTGACAACTTGTTCCCCTTTAGATTGACTTTTATGACTCCAATTCCTCAATCCCCCCTCTTTCATGCTTAGTCCACACCATTGTTCTACAATTATTTGAATTTTGTGAAAACCATAGTTGGAGGTTTATTAGAACCCATATATTTAGAACTTGAAAATCATTATAAATTTTGGTTTTATTTTTTCAAATAGCAAGTGTGGTTCTAACAAATGTTTTAACTCTATGAAGGTTCCTCACAAGACTAGTTATTTCCTAACTATAGAAAGTAATTATGTACTTTCAAATGGTATTTTAGTTTGAAAGACCTTGCCATGTAATAGATCTATGATTGTTAACAACTAGTTTTTTGAATTCAAAAGCAATTTGCAAGGTGTTTAGATTATAAAATAAGATATATATGAATGCAACAAACACATGATAATTATTAATTGACCACATTGTGGTTTGGTAGAACCTAAATACATGGAATTCAACAATTTGAAAAGTTGCGTGCATAATTTAAAAAGTTTGGATGTCAAATCAAATTTGGAAATCTTAATTATTATGAGAAATCAATATGACCAATGAATTGGGTTTTATACTTGTAGAACAAGAGAATAAAAGATTTTTTCAAGGTCCTTAAGGCCCATTTGGGTTGTTGATTTGTATATAACCAATGAACTAGGAATTATTCAATAATAATTGTAAAAGGAAAGAACATGTATTTGCTTTAAAGCCCATTTGAGTTGTTGATTTGTTGCAATTTCAAAATTCGTCAATGATTTTTCTTTACTATAAATATGTTTACGTGGTATAATGTGATACTTGTTGAACTTAAAATTTTCCCAAACTATAATCAAATTATTATCATGTGCATTAAAACAAAATAAAATTACAACCAATCACAAACAAAAAACATTTACAACAAATTCCCTACAAGTTTTGAACTTCAAATTCCAATCTTGATAGAATACAAAAAAACCCAAATCACAAACGAAAAGGGATGCACCAAAATTTCATACCTACCCCATACATGTAGCCCTTGTAATATGAAAATTATTTTTCATTTCATTGGTGCCGATAAACAACATGTGCAACTTTTGCTTTTGCTATCATCGCATTCAATTCATAATTTGTTGTTTTAGAGGTTTAAAATAAGATGGTTGGTTGGTCTAATAATTTGTCTCCAAATTTTTATTTGAATTAATGTTATTGATTGTGAAATTTGTGTTGTCCTTGATGTACATATGTTCTAGGCATGGCTCCCTTGTCACAATTGTTAAACATATATAACATTAATTTTGTTGGCCATGCCTTGTAAGGCATGGGTATTGTGTTGAAAATCATTATAAAATATAGTAACTTCAAGGGATTTTGCCCCCTAGAATTCACATTCATCTTTTAACAATTTTTTTTCCCTCCTCCCACCTGTTCAAATGTGCACACAACCCCATGTTACTTTGTCATCCATCCATAACCCACAAAATTAAATATGAAATTATATTCATAAAAAAGGCACCCATCATACACAAGAATTCATGTAATTCTTTCAAAATGTGAAAATTTGATTGAAAACATTCAAATACACATGTCATGATAAGTCTTTTAAACACACACACACACACACACACACACACACACACAAATATAAAAAATAAATATGAAAAGGGAATAATGACCATTTTTTAAACAAAAAATCATTAAATTTCCAAAAAAAATGAAAATGATGTTGCAACATTTCCCTATTGGTTTTGGTTTAGTTAGGTTCTTAGACCTTGTCATCATTTAATGTGAGATCCCATTTGGGTTCCTTGTAACTAAATTTGTGATGTTAATAATTGAAAAAACTAATCATGATTACTTTTGCTTTACATCAAGTCACAACATGATGTGGTATATTTTTTTGAATACATTTAAAAATTTTCCCCTAACTATGACCAATTTATCATTCAACATTGTCCATCTTTTATATTAAATAAATGGCAAGGCCATTGTGGATTTCATGTCATAATTTGTGGATTGATTTTGGGATTGTTTTAAGGACATGTACATTGTTTTCTTTAATAATTCATAAAACATATTTGCATTGAATTGGGAATGATGTTAAAAGCCTAGATGTCTTTGTCTTAATGGAAACAATTATAAATGTTCAACGTTGAATAATCTTATAAGGTGTTGTGTTAAGCTTTTGAATGATAAGGGAAATCAAAACAAAACATGAAAATCACTCTTTTCAAAGGTCTCATAACTATTGTTCCACATTTGTCATGATGTGGTGCTAAAATACATATGTTTGAATTGTCACTTAAGATTCGAAACACACATGGTTATCTCATTACCTATCTCGAAATCTTTCAATTTTTCTTGACCTTTGGAAACCAAATTATATATATGTAAAGCTTAAAAACACTAATTCCTAATCACCTTGAGAATATAAAATTTTATTTCATTTAACTTCAATTATTTAAAATGGTCTCAATTAAATCTCCAAGCACTCAAAGATTGACATGCCCAACCATCATGTCATTAAGCTCATGCAAAATTTCAAGTTTGGTTAGTTTGAGTGGATTTGTTACATTTTAAGCTCTCGTTGGAAACAATGTGATTTGTGATTTCCTACTTTAATTACGAGCAATGGTGTCAATTAAATCCCCAATAACTCAAAGATTGATGTGCCTTAGATCATTATGCTTATGGAAAATTTCAAGTTCAATGAATAGATCAAGCAAACTTCACATGGCGCTCACTACCATTAGTCTACCTATTTCTTATCTTTACTATTTATGTTTTGTTGTTTGACATTTTGTTGTTTTGTTGGTGGATTCGTGGAATCGCAAGTCACATTGTCTTTTATGCTAGAGGTAGAATTTGAATTTAAAAAGAGGTTTTGTTCCACATGTACTTGACCCAAACATCTTTGGCCCCTAAACTTCCTCATGATGCAAATATTCACTAAATCTATCAACCTCTTACCTAAGGTCATTGAACTTTTCCCATCCTCCCTTGCTCCACTTATCCATTTCAAAATAACTTTTCACCATTTCCCCCAATTCTGCAATCTTGTGGAGTCACATAACTTTTTCAGATCCCCACATTTCCCCTACTACACATCTTGTTTTACTCATTTGCTTGGATTCATCAATGGATCAAATCACAAATAAGCATCCATAAGAAGATTTAGCCAAATTTGGCTATTAAAAAAAAAGAAAAAAAGAAAAAAAAAAGAGCATGATATATTCTGGGCTACCCTCTTGGAACCTCCTACCACAAAAATCTGACAACTTGATTTTATTTTTTCCTTTTTGAAATTTGGCGAATTTCCATTGTCTAGTACCTAATTGGAAATCAGATTTTTCAGGTTGAAACATTGTGAAAATTCACCCAGAATTCTTTTTCAGAGATTCTAAGTCTTTCAAATGCAAAAGGACAAAGTAATACTGTGATTATAATTGCACATTGTCAAATCTCATCACTTGACTATTGATGAATACATGACACATCCATAGCTAAGGGATCATAAGACCTACATGTGGCAAAATGTTAGATGCCCTAAGCATTTATGATTCATGGCAATGACAATATACATTGAACAACAACCTAGCCAAAAATGGCACCAACCACCACACCCACTTCAAAGCCAACAGAATTAGGTGGCACAAGCATCCAAATGTGCAGCAGCACCCAAATCCCTTTGATAAGGCAAACTCAACAGAGTACAAAACAAAATACTTAATGCACTTTTAAGTAATGCATCACTTGTCCATCCTTCCCAACAACTTTATAATCTACCAACCTTCATTGGCTCTTCTTCTGCCCTAATTTCTTGGTACAAAAGCAAATGTTGGTAGAGTTGGTATGGGCCAAGCATGGTTGAAATGACAAAGTGGTTTTTGTTGTTAATAGGTACAACACAATATAACAGCACACAAGTCAATGGCAAACCACCTGCCCAAAATAATTTTTTTTAAGAAGTAAAGGTTTTCATCTAAGGGTGAGTGAGTAAGTGTGACAAAATGTGTAGTGTTTTTCCTACCCTAAACCTACCCCATTTATTTTTTTGGGTGACCAATGTGTGGAAAGCAGAGGAAAATGTGAAAATTTGTAATTTTTTTTGTAAGGGTGATATGTGAGTTTTTCAATACAAACACCTTAATTTTACTCTGAATCAAATTCATGGATAATTCAGAAATTTAGTTCTAGAGTTGTGTTAGAATCTACCTAGTTCTTTAGCAAAAAGAGGAAATTCAATTGCATGGAATAGCATTCAAGGGCAAAAAGGAAAAAGGAAAAAAAAAAAGGATATGAAACATAGAGAGAGACCTTTGTTGCCATATTTATATAATTGAAAGTTTATTCTTAGAACAAAAGTCTCAAGAATATGCAAAGCACAAGGGGTTGGAGCTTTGAAAAACTTTGGCATCCCACCCACTTCAATAGCACAAAATGTTGATGAGGGTTTTATCTATGTTACATAAAGCCTTTGACCCGATTCTTTTAACATTATGAAGAGCGGATTAAAAAAGATGGGACTTTCCCCTCCCATCTCCCCAGGAGAGAGTTTCAATTCTTCACACAAGGAATTATGCTCCTTTCATCAAGGATTACACAATCTTCATCAAGTCTTCGTCAAGCATTTCAGGAGCCTTCATTGAGCAAGCTTTTTTAATGCCATGGCCAAAATGAAAAAGAGAATTTATTACAAGAAGACCAAAACCCCCCATGATGGGAAAAAACATAAAAACTTTTGAAAGGTGTGTGCATAGTACATAGTTAGGTTACCCATTTGGTAAAAGGAGAAGAAAAGATCTTGCTATTGTGAGAGCTCACCAACAACAAACATAATAATTATTAATAATAACAATCCTCAAAGTGTCATAAAGCTCCTTCCAGAGGACAAAAGAAAAGAAAATGCCCGCGCCTTCCATGAAAAACAAATTTTAATACTAGATACTCCATTTGAAGTAGGTAGCCTAAATATAAAGAAACTTCTGAATTATTATTATTATTATTATTATTGTGTTCAAAGAGAAAGTGGTCTGGTACCTCTATTTATTTTTTGCTTTTTTTTGTGGGTACCATAGTACCTTGGAACATTAGACACATATTTGTCGAATAATTCATTTTTAAATTTGAAAATTGAAAATTTGAGAAATAGAATACTCTTGAAAATTCAACATTTGTCCTTCAATTTTAATTTTTGTTATTTGAAAAGAATAATCTTTGAAATTGAGGGCACTCTTTTTCTATTCTCAACTCCTGGAAGGGAAAAAAAA
Source organism: Sphagnum contortum (assembly GCA_963920785.1). NCBI lineage: Eukaryota > Viridiplantae > Streptophyta > Sphagnopsida > Sphagnales > Sphagnaceae > Sphagnum > Sphagnum contortum. Next base: position 5,626,261 of record OY987291.1, on the reverse strand, counting down.
AAAAAAAAAACCCCAACAAATACCTAAAATAAAATAAAATAAAATAAATGTTGGGGTTACCCTACTTACCTATCCGATTTTGACATCTTAATCCAATGACCTACCGTTTCAAAAAGAGCAAATACTCCAGGTCCCAAAGCAGGCTCTGTACGCGCAACTGACCCGACTGTAGTTGTGTGTCGCGTTGGCCCAATCACGTGCACTCGTTCTGTTTCTGCATCTGGATACACCAATGAGAGACAAGTGCTGTGTTGAAGGGACTTTTTCCGTTCACACCTGCTCCCTCGTCTCTCTCTGGCCACCCCTCCCCTCCCCTCCCTTCTTCTCTGTTTCTTAGTTCTCAGCTCTCAAGGTCCTTTCGAAACTCTCGTGTGCTTCGCGCATTGCTGCCGCGCAATTCAATCCCGTCTTCTGCTAGTTGTTGCAGACATTTAATACCTATGAGTTCTCCTTCACAAGGCTCTTTCACTTCTCTGTGTGGTTTGGTCTCATCGTCATCATCTCTCGCTCTCCCGATCCATGTAACTTTTGTTTAGTTTCTTCTCTCCATCTTCAAAATTTTCTTCTAGGCCAGTCACATCTACTTTTTCATTGTTTTTTGTTCTGGTTTTTCTGTAATGCTTTTGATGATGGACTAAGAGCAACTAGGGAAGGTAAGGCAAGGCAAGGCACCTCTCCCCCCCCCCCCAGCCCCCGAAAAAGTTGTTGGAGACTAACTGCACCCAATTTATTAGGGTTTTGGAGTCTTGGCCAAGCTTTCTTCTTCTACTGCGAAGCATGTGACATGTCTCCGATGTCTGAAAGGAGCATAACTGACTGACTTTCTGTCTTTGAGGACTCGCTTTGCGGTTAGGGATCGACAGTAGTTTGTTTTATCTTTTCCCTTTATTTTTTCTTATTTTTCGGGGTGTGTTTGACGTAGTTGGAGCCTAGTTTATGATTGTATGTTGTAGGTTTGGGTTGGTTGTTATTGGGGTTTTACAAAAAAATTGGCCTGAATCAGGGTTTGTGACGACGCTGGGTTTTTGAGATGGCTGTTTCCCCAGTGTGTGAGAGTGTGATGGGGGAATCTGGATGTGGTTCAGTATGTTTGCGTTGCATCAATTCTCTGACTGGTGCCTAGAGTTTTTGTTCGAGAAGAAGCCGTGCCTCCCCTTTTGGGTGCTTGGAAGGGTTTGAAGAACCAGGTTTTGGGTGCTCGGGATTTGGATGTGTGAAAATAGGGCATTTTGAGGGTGCCAAAATCAAGTTCTCTGGTGCTGCACAATAAAAGCAAGCACTTATTTCTGCTTGTTCTGTAATTAGGGTGTAGTATTTAGTTGGCCACCGAGAGGTTAGGGAAGCAATGGAGGATGCTGGGCTTGCCTCAGGGATGCACAGAAGTAATATACCGAGTTCCAGGCGGTTTGGGATGCAGCTCTCGTCAGCCAACTTTCTCCCAGCGCCACTGTCAGCTCTCCTTGAGCTCACTGGGCTTATCAGAGGCCGGTCACAGTACTCCCAGGTGGAAGAAGGCGGGGAAATGGCGAGTGGATCCTCGGGACAATCCCTTGAGAGCAACAGGGTTGGGGATGGTGGTGCAGAAGTTTCTATCAGGATATTTGGAGGAGGTGAGCCGGAGCAGGCACATGGTGTTGGACCTGCCCATATAAGGAATGCAGCTGATGGGGCTGCTGCCAGTACATCACAAGGCTCTCCATCCTCTCTTCTTCCAATACGAACTTCTGGTAGTGAGAGCACATCAGGTGTTGCAATCAGCTCTGAGGAAAGCAGTGAGGCGGCACAGACAGCAGGAGCTTCAGCAAATACTGGGCGGGATGCAGGATCCCAGCGGTATGATTTCCAGCAGCTAGCAAGGTGGATTGAGCAGGCCTTGCCATTCACCATCTTGCTGTTGATGGTCTTCATTCGACAACATCTGCAAGGTGAATTTTCCTGTCCCTTTTTACATGTCAATTGCACACAAGCGTTTTTTTTTGAAAGTGGTTCTGTAACCCAGCAAATGCACAACAGCCAATATGGATGGACATGCACCATTTGGTCTTCAGCACTGCCTCCTTGAGCTTCAGGTGCTTGAAGGGATGCTCTTAGAGAGTGAGAGGGCCAGCACCTGAGCAATGGAGATGTTCCTTGCTAGGAAGAGGTCCAAATTCTAGGTTGACCATGCTCTTTTACCAAGGATCTGTGTGTGAGCAAGGCTCATTCATTGTCTGCACCACAAATTGAGAAGCAGGAATAAATTCATTCTATGAAGTTCATGCTTAAACACAGCTTTTGCCCTCAGCTTGATCAAATTGTAGTGGAAAGTCGTGGTTTTTTTGCCTGTTTCGTTCCAAAGAAAGGATGCAGCCAAAGGTATTTGGTGGAATTCAACATTTTGGAATATATGTTCTCTGGACCTTTGTGCTTTTTGGCATGAGGTTCTTGTAGACTGACCATGACTCTCTAAAGATGACCTAATTTAGGTCTGCCTGTTGTCAAGTCCCGAACACTTGCTCTGCACTGAAATATCTGCCAACCTTGCCATTTCAACACAGGTGTTTCACACTAAAATGTGCATTTGTGGCTATATATGACTGGGGAATTCAGAAAGCACTACCTCTAGTTCACCTTGTGATTAGTGCCTTCACATGTGATGGTTTCTTTGGGATTCGTGGAAGGTCAAATGATGGGTACAGACTAGCTATTTGATGGGCAATAATTTTTGAAAGCAGGTTTTAGTACACTAGTTAGTGCTGAAGGCTGAGGGTCTGTTCCAGCTACATTCAGTTATGGCTCTAATTGTGTGCTATTACGAAGAACACATGCAGACCTGGAGGTCCTGGAATAGCAAATAGTTGGAGATCAACCCCTGATTTTCTCCTTGTTGGTGTCACAGGTTTTATTGTTTCAGTATGGATCACAGCAGTAATGTTCAAGGCAAATGACTTACTGCGAAAGCAAACTGCATTGAAGGTATCCTCCAAGCTTTCCAACTGTCATCTTAAGTTGGTTCAATGAAAGGACTTAAAACATAAGATGATGACCTGCATGTTCTTATGAAGGAGCTGATGTTTTTGAGCATGCAGAATGAAAGAAGACCAATTTTCCTAGTGGCGTTGGGCATTGGCCTACTGGTGCACATTGTTGGAGTGTACTGGTGGTATAGTGCAGGGGCATTGTGGCGACCCCTTGTCCTTCTTCCTCCACGCAATATTCCAATGTTCTGGCAAGCCATCTTCATCATCGTAGTCAATGGTAAAATTGTTCACTCTGCTTCAATGTGATTTCAGCCCCACAAAGTCTTCTCTGTTTGTTTTGAAGTAAGAATATCATATGTACAAGTGTGCCTTTTTCTTACTCCATGTTTCCATGTGTAGATACTGTTGTGAGACAGGCTGCCATGGTGCTGAAGTCCTGGCTTCTTATACACTTCAAGAACAGTCGAGGGCGAAATTATCGCCGCCAGGTCTGGCTAGCCTCGCCTTCTCAGTGGATTCTGGTGGTTCTCTCAGTAGGTTTTAGGTTTAGGGATTATACAGTCTACTTGCATTGCATAAGTGAAAACGTATTGAATACTTTGGTGGGTGGCAGGCTCAACTGTTGACTCTAGTTGAATATATTCTATTGTTGTATCGTGCCTTGATACCAGCACCAGTCTGGTATCGGTTTTTTTTGAACAAAGAATATGGCAACCTATTCTCAGCACTAACGACAGGCTTATACCTGACATTCAAGCTCACTTCCACATTGGAGAAGGTACTTTGAGAATGCATTGGCTTTCCTATGTTTTTGCATCCATGTGTAGATATGATATGCAGATGGATGCTTTGGGTAAAATACCCTCAACTCAGGAGTCTAAATTGCATCTATCATATTGTGATGACAGACCCAAACATTCTTGGCTGCACTTCGAGCATTGTCACGTAGGGAAGTCCAGTATGGCGCCTATGCAACCAGTGAAGAGGTTTGTCTGCTATTCAATTTGTCTTCTCCTGACCTCTGCAATCCTAGAAAATGATAGGTTTAACTCTATAAATTGTTTTACAGGTTATCCATTCCAACATGTTTCCTTTAGTGTCAGAGATGTTTTCTTGACAAAAATCAACATTGGTAAATGGCCATGCTGTAAGCTCAGCTTTGCATGGTCATGAACAGGAGTACATTTTCAGCAGACTTTCTTTTCATGGTCTGCCTGTTAGCTCAGGGAATCCATCCTGTGGAAATACACAAAAATAATGACTAAAGTTAGAAAGTCTGCTATGGTGGGTGACATGCAGGTGCTGGCAGCAGGAGATATGTGTGCAATCTGCCAAGAGAAGATGCATGCACCAATTTCACTTCGTTGCAAACATGTTTTCTGTGAAGACTGTGTGTCTGAATGGTACGCTATTTGACTGGGTTCTTTCAACTCCTTTTTCATGTAATAACCTGGAGTACATCATGTTTATATTCTTACTGTGCCACCATCAGCATCAAGCCTAGTGCTTTTCCAAGGGGTTTGAACCTCCACTTTACACATGATATGTGCCACCACCCTCTGTAGTGATCATCCATACTGAGTGTCAAATTGTCAGCTCATCGTACAGAAGTGTGGGAACCTAGGAGCCTTCTTTTTTGGAATGATTGGCCAACTTCAGTCTCTTGGTTAGGGGGATTGGAGGTATCCAATTTAAGAGTTCTGGCCAAAAGGCTGAAAGACCGCCATCTTTCCTTGCAATAGCAAAAGTTCATGCTGCTTCTTCTGCAATATTATCTGGAAGCTCAAGCAACCAATTTTAGGAACATTCAGCTAACTTACATATACGTCCAGAAATACAGCACTTTTTCTGTTCCATGCATTTCAGGGTGATTTTTAAGCTCATGGATGGAAGAGTACTTGGGTTCATTCTTCTAGCATGGTTCTTATCCCACTGTGACCTCATTGCTTGGGTATTACTGAAGGCTTGTTCTCTTCATAGTGCAGACAATTTTGTATGGTTTCTCATGGTGGGATTTACTGTGGTGCATAACAGGTTTGAGAGGGAGCGGACATGTCCTTTGTGCCGGGCTGTAGTTAAATCAGCAGGCCTCCGGTCGTATGGTGATGGCTCAACCAACCTTTTCATCCAACTGTTTTGAGTCCCATATTGTTGTACAGAGAGCATGATAGCAAGTTGGGTCACCTTGCCAGAACACATGTGAAGGAATGAATGTATTTTACAATGACTCTGCACATGACAGCTTAGGTATTGTCAACCATTAAGACTTGAAGTATGCAGCTCTCAAGAAACGGGATGGTCAGCACTTTATCTAGTCTGGTCATGTTGTGTTGAGACTCTGTGCTCCTTCTTGGGTATTGTCCAGAAGTACGAGCTTTTCATCCCATGAGAGCAAGAGTTTGAGGATATTTTCACAAAGCTTTGTCCAGTTTGGAAGAGTTTTTACTACCAGAAAAATGATCTCATCAAGGAGATGTGGTACATTGACAGTGGATGTTTATTGGAAATTGATCCATTGCGAGCTTAAATTCTTTGGACAAACCATGAACAAAACAGTTGTGCATGCAACAGAATTCTGTAATTGCATCAACTATAATTCCAATTGATCCCAATTCTTGGATGCATTGAGTATTAATGTAAATTATTAGAATGTGGGGGCACTTACCACACTCTTCAAACTATGTACCTCCACAATCAATCCCATGGTTCATATGAAGTCACTTGTCCCCTTAATTGTTAAGCCTGAAATTGAAGGGGATGAATGTTGTAGAAAATGGTTGATTGGGAGATCCAATAGAATGATGGAACTTTTCAAATTTGTAGTCTAGGACTATTTGCCAAGTGCAAATGGGCACAACCTTGGAAGCGCAAATAACACACTATGCATATCATACACCATCCATACTATCATAACATGCCTTTGTACAAGACAAGTTCACGATTTGCAAGAAATGAGGGGACTTGGAGGTTCCAAGCTGCAGTTTTGTTTTGTTGTTTTTTTCTCATTTTTTCCCATGTAGCCAAGGTGGAGATGGTGCACAACAAGATGCAGCCAAAATTGGCAACCATCAACAACAATTTTAAACACCCTTCTTTAATTTTGACCACCTAATGAAGAAATGTGATGATTTTAATCCATGTACTAAAAATATATTAGTGTTTGTTTGTGTTGGGCATACCTATCTCCAGAACCTTTAACACTTACTTAGGAATCTAGAAACCTAACTCTTCTTGATCCTTCACATCTTTGGCTTTCTCAAAAAAAAATCACCTTCAGGTTTTTCAAATTTTCTTATGGTTCATCATGAATTAGCTCACAACTTTGAATGCAAGTGAACTTGAACCTAAATATTTATAACATACTTTCAATTGTTGTTCCCTTGGAATTCATACAAATCAAATACGCTTAGTTGTTCAAGAAATAGGTTCAAAAAGCAAGCAAGCAAACTATTTTCTATCCTTTTGTTTCTATTGCTCGTGTATATGAAACTATGTGCTATAGTTTGGTGACTTTCAAAGCTCAATTCAAATTTCTTTACCTTCTTGCCTCAATCATTGTCTTTGTTGCAATCTTTGAAGTTATGTACATTGAAGATTACCAACACTACCTAATGTTGTCTTTTGCAACACTTTAGGTAATGTTGTCTCTTGATCATATGTATCTTTGTGAGATACAATTGTGGATGATAAAGAAAATGTCATCATAGGGCTTTGCATTTTGAAAAAAATATTAGCTCTGTTGATTAAGTTAGTTTTATGAACTCAACTTTCCTTCTCTATTGCTTCAATTGTGGAGGCCTTAATGCTAAAAAGCTTGTGCCCAGCAATTGAGGATCATATATATAAGGAGGATTCCTTTGAGGACTTTGAATTATCTGTTTGCCATCCTAGCCTAGGAAAATCAAGAGCATCCCAACTAGTTAAATGGATGGAAGAATCATAAAATCAGCGATTTTTAGCACTATTTATTCTTAGATTTGTAACACTGCAAAATTTGATGCCAAAATATCTTTGGTTCCAAGCAGAGGTTTTGGGGAGCCAATTTTAAATATCACAAAGTTGAGAAGAAAAAAAACCCTGGCTCCAAGATTGAAAAAGGGGCCTTCAAATCTAAGAATCCCTTTCCCAAGTATACTACAGTTTTCAAATTACGGAGCACCCAATCCCGGGCCCCTTATTTTTGAGCAGTGCTCAGTATATGAGCCTGAAAAATTATTTCACATTGAAGTTTAATTATTTACTTTTTTGCAACCTCGCCCATAAAACTGAAACTGATGAGACTGCAAATAGGTGGGAGACTACTAATAGCAAACCAGCTTGAGGAATCATTATGATTGACCAATCAGAAACAGGGAGCAGCAATCAGATTATATTTATTACACCCCTATGTGACAGGTGCACACTTTTGCTATGCCATTTACTAGCCTCATCAAAGTGTGCATACATGCAGGAGCAAAACCATGTTCCTTACCCAAAGGGGCATCTTTTGACTTTTCTTCATTTAATTTTAATGTGCAGGGTGACATACTGAGCACAGCTGGGGTTTCTTCCAACCCATGTGCCAAACGACAACCTTTACCAGCCTTGCTTCCACTTCGAATAAAGCTCGAGTCGACGGCTGCACTCGACGATAGTTTAGGTTCGTCGACGACAGAGAGGGTTTCGTTCACAGTAGCGCGATCGGACAGAGCTGTGGTGTATCCATCCGTCAAAGATTTGCGAACATTTCTAGGGTTTCGTCCACAGGGAGACTCGACGTGGGCCGTAGATTGAGATGATCGGACGGTAGACGTCTGCGGCTACCTTCTCGTCTTCTCCTGCTGCAGCCTGAGAAAATTTCTGCTCTTCTGCTGTTTGCCGCACTTTGGTAAAGAGGGCTTTGCACGATTCGCCTTCTTGTGTAAAGGTATGCATTCTGTTTCCTGCGCTTTTTCTGTGTATGTTTGCCTTCCTTTTGCTTGTAAGCGTTTAGCGAAATTCTGCAAAGAGAGTTTAGTAGGTAGAGTGAAGCATGTGTTCGTTTGGTCGAGTTTGCATGTCCCTGGTAAAGAAGGGTTCCAAGAAAAGAGGCCTTTGTTGTATATTCTTTTCTGTGTTGTGTGGAGGACGTGGCTATTAGTTCGAGAACAGTGTGCAATGAGGAGAAATCAAACAAATGGAATTAGTTGTTTCGCAATCATTGTATTTCAGTGGCATTGGCGTTCTTCTCTTATGTGGACATAAGTGCGTACAATGTGCAAGAACACGTGATTGAGTCTAAGGACATGTTGTGGAGAGCACGCATAATTCGAGGTCACGACTAGCTGTTAGTGTGGTGTGGATAGCTTATTAGACGTGGATTAGGATTAGGGTTGAGGTTGTCTCTCACGTGGATGTTTTGTGCAGGTTGCAAGTTCAGCAGCCATGTTCACAGCTCGGAGGAAAATCCAGAAGGAGAAGGGCCAAGAGCCTGATGAGTTTGAAGAGTCTGTAGCTCAGGTTTGTTTTTGCTGCTTTGATGAAATTTGTATCTTCAGAAGCTAGTGGGTGTAGAAACTAGGGTTTCTTGGCATATTGCAGATCGTTTGCAGGTCATTCTCTTGTAAATTTGCTTTTATAGAATGCCTGTCTGTGCAAACTGTTATGTCATGTTCTCTCTTGACTGTGGTTGTGCTGACAATTGCATTTGATTCAGGCTCTGTTTGACCTGGAAACAACAAATCAGGAACTTAAGAGTGATTTGCGGGATCTCTTCATCAACACTGCCAAGTATGGTTCATACATTGGAAAACTGGGTTGTATTTTTAGAGATTGATTTGTGAGAATTTCTTGTTACCACAGTAGTGATGTTGAATTTTGTGGTTGTATGCAGGGAGGTGGATGTATCCAGCAACAGGAAAGCTGTTGTTGTCCATGTGCCTTATCGTTTGAGGAAGGCTTTCCAGAAGATCCATCCCCGGCTTGTGAGGGAGCTGGAGAAAAAGTTCAGTGGCAAGGTGGGTTGTTGTGATTTAGAGTTTATAATGGATTAATCACATATACCTTTCAGCAATCAAGGCACAAGGTTCTGTTGATTGGTGTGTGGTGTAGAAGCTGCTTCTGAATGTCTCTGAAGCAGACACTTCATTTCCCTTTAGGAATGCCTCAGCTCATTCAAATATTTTTTCATTGGCATTCTTTCCTTGGGTAAGTAGGTAAACTTTATTGAAAGCAAGGAAATTGATTCTTTTGCAGGATGTTGTGCTCATTGCCACCCGACGTATTTTGCGGGTTCCAAAGAAGGGAACAGCAGCAAACCGTCCCCGCAGTCGCACACTGACTGCTGTTCATGAGGCCATTTTGGAGGATTTGGTCTACCCTTCTGAAATTGTGGGCAAGCGCATCCGGTTTCGCCTTGATGGTTCTCGAATCATGCGGGTTAGTTAGTGCATTCCATGTGTCACAGCTCCTAGGTCAGCAGTTTCAAATTTGTCACCAGCAAGCATTGTTGTAGTAGAATGTGTTTTTTCTGGCAGAAGGGGGAGTGGTAGTTTTCAAAGAAAATCATGTGGATATGCTTGATGTCCAGATTATACACCTCAGTGTATGAAGGTTTGTGATGATATCTTGGACTAGAAGCCTTCCTCTTTGGCAGATACTGTGGTTGTCAGTGTGGTTTAGGCTACTAGATAGTTCCTGGAATGCTTGTCTTATATGCACCCAAATGACAATCTTGTGTCTTGAGACAGGTCAGGATCTGGAGTAACCAGATGCACTAATTTGGTGTGGAGAGTTATGGTTTCATGGGATGTGTTTTGCATGATGCAGGTTTATCTGGATCCCAAGGAGCGCAACACCACTGAGTACAAACTTGAGACTTTCTCAGGAGTATACAAGAAACTTACTGGGAAAGAGGTTGTCTTTGAGTACCCAATCCAGGAGACAGTGGTTTAAGAGGATAAACTCCATTTATGGCTCTGTTTTGCAGTAAGAGTACTTGAGATTTAATTGCACAGTCAAGTTGTCCCTGCATCTCAAGGAATGTGATTGAGATTATTGGGGTGTCCTTTTTGTTTGGGACACCCTACTTTTGAAATTGAGGCAAGAAGATTTTTTGTTACGGACCCCTGATTCTGTGGGTTGTCAGTGAGTTTATTTTCTGATAGGTGTTGGAATATTGCTGTTGGGGAGTGCTTGGAATGCATTACCTAAATGCTTGTGAAACAGAGAAATTAAGAGATTTTAGAGTGATTCAGATTGTGATTGGAGGCATTTTTACTCTTAATGAAGGTGATTGTGTGATAATTTGGGGGCTCTACTCTGATAAGCGGATGACAATATTGGGTTACCTTGAAAGTGCTGGCAAATTTCTCTGGGATCATATAGGTTAGTTGCCCCCTCTGCCACCAGTTCAAATGTGATAAATCATGATATCTTCATGTACTTTAAAAACAATGAAGCAGTGCTTGAGGGTTGAAGAAAATAATTTTGTACTTTTTAAAGAAATTTGATGACAAATCATTAATTTGGCTCCACCTGCTTCACACTACCAGTGGCAATGAAATAATGAAATAATTGAGTTCGATTATGTGGAGATTAAGGTCCATTTGAATGAAAATTCAAGTTGAAATAAATTGGACTCAAATGCATTTAATGTGATTTTAAATTAATTGAAGTTAAATTCTTAAAGTGAATTGAATTGTGTTTCTCCTTCAGCAAGTTAATGATGTCACTGAAATTTCAATTGAATTGAATTATGAGAAGGCACATGTTAATTTGTTTTCTCATATTCATGTAATGTAACTGAGTTGGTGAAAATAGTGAGGTACGAAAATTTGAAATTCCAGATGAAATGGTTCCATAATTGTTAACCATATATGAATATCAAGTTCCAATTCATATTATTGGACCTTACACCTTTTTCATCTAAGTCAATTCCAACTCTATGATCACTTGAATAAATTTATTAATTTTTGCCCCTTTGAGCTGAAAATTATGAAAGGACAATTGTTGTGCATAATATGTCTGAGGCCTTTCCACCAGTACTAAAAAGTAGCAAAGGCCCTCAAGGGTTAGTAGGGTTAAAGGGTGGTCACAAACAAAACAAACATATCAAAATATATAGACTAGTGAATCACCACTTCTCTTCAATTGAATCTAAATCCAATTGAATTTGAATTCAATCTATTTTTATTTTATTTCAATAAAATTTTAATTTAATTTAATTAAATCTAAATTCAAATTGGAGTCAAATTGAATTGAAAATTCAAATCAACATGAAATGTCATTCATTATTTTCATTTGAATGGAACTTGATTTTCATAAAATCAATTAAGTTTTTTTCATCAATTGATTATCAGTGATAATACATAGTAGTAGTAGGGAGCCCACGTTAATTTTCAATGACATAAATCATTCTAAATTCAATAATTTGGTTGGTTGAAAAATTGTCAAATGAGCATTGTGCACATTATCTCATTGAGTTCATTATGGTGTATATGATGAATAGGCCTTAATTAGTTGAAAAATGTAATTTGAAAATAATTTTCAATGACAAAAGTCATCATAAATTTGTTAAATTCTATTATGTTGGTTCAAAACTTGCAAACCGCATTATCAAAGACTTTCCAATGATACCAAAAGCACAAAAAGAGGCTCCATGATTTGAGAGATGATTAAGGTGTGATCACAAACAAAACAAACATCTATCTTAACATATACATATATCTCACAATGTTGAGCCAATTTATTGAACATAAAAGACAAGACTAGAGAATAAAGACTAGGGATCTATTTGTGCCATTGTCACCAGTGCCCCGAATGCTCAAATTGCAGTCGTGCAACAGGTAGGCAAAGAAACAAAACACCATCATCTCTGTTTTTTACTGCCTGCCAGTACAAACAGCACTTGCAAATTCTACAGACGTGAATTCCTCCTTCTGATCCAGCCATGCAATTCTATGTTGTAACCCTAGGTGGTGTGAATGATTGATAGATAGAGGGATCCAAATCAGCAGGAGAGTTATTGTCGATAATTCAAGGAGTTGTGGAGGAGCATGGTGCAGCTTTTTCATTTGCACAAGCTCAGGACGAAGAACATCAAGACCATATTCGTCTTCGCCAAGAGCAAGATGTGGCATATCAAATTGGGCTTCAAGCAGACCAGGTCAGGAACTCCATCTTCCCATTCTCAATAACCCAAGGTTTTCTTTCAAGATAGCTGTTCGCAGAATTTTTCTTCTTTGCAAATGATATTTCGCATGTAAATGAGCATGTACCTTGAAGGCCTGTTATCACATGTGCGCAAACCCTAAATTGTGTTCTTGGGGCAGTTTTAAGGCTTACTGGGCAATTTTATTTATTTATAGATGTTTTGGTGTTGCAGGAAAGGGAAGAGAGACAGCAAGATGAAGCTGCACGGATAAGCAGAGAAGAGGAAGTAGCAGAGTACCAAAGGAGGGAAATGGAAGAAGCTGCAGCTTGGGCTGCACAGGAAGCTGCAGAAAAAGAGGCAGCTCTTGAGAGACGCCATCGCAAACGAGCCATCACCCTTCTCACAGAGCCTGAAAAAGGCCCTAATGTCACTCAAGTAAGTGCACTATTTGATTTTGGCTGACACTATGAGCTGCTGCTTCTTCTCGTGGAGTGTTTTTTTTGTCACACTGAAGGAAATCTATGGCTATATTTTATTTTGCATCTTTTGCTTCAAGGGGCATGCATTTTGTTGTGTGTGATTTTTTTTTTTGTTGAGAACACCATAAGTTGAAAAATCAATTATTCTGTGAAATTGTTTTGTGGTTTGACCCCTGCTTCTGTGGAGAGCTTGATGAGGGTGATTTGTCATGGTGGACAATTCCATAGAACATAAGTCATTGGGTATTCATTAGGATTATGGGTTTTTCATGCACAGATGGAAATTGTGGATGATAAGCATTGGGCTAGGGACTCCTAGACGTCCAACTTGGTTCAAGTGTACCCTAGGTCATCCTTGATGCTTCCAAATTCAGGCACCATGAATTAAAAGGGCAAATAGGCAATTTATTTCTTTATTATTATTTTATTGAATTAGCGACAAAAAAAATTCAAAATTTTCAGATCAGTGCAAACTTCACACCCAATATAAAACCTTGTTAGATGAATGGCTAGTTAAATGATTTGGTCATTTATTGTGCTGATTGATTTTATCGATAGTTCAAAATGGTGGTTGTATGGAGTGGGGTGCATTAGTGTCTTTCATAATCTCAAAATATTCATTGGCTAGGTTTATTCATAGCTTCACTTGGAAATTACCACTTGGAGAAACCTCTGAAAACATGGGTATGGGTGAATTATTTGGTCTTGCAACTCCAAAAGCAATTTCATTCCAAGCAATTGCTATTGCACGACTTCCTTTACAATTGTATTCAACTCCTAAAGTTGTGTGATAAAATATACAGTACATGAAATATATAAGTGTTGAATAGTTATGAATCATTGAATATTTATTTAAATATACTAATGATAGATTCCTTATGCATGATGAAAATTACACATACTAATTTATGTTTTGAACACATAAATTTTCTAAATTTTTATGTTGTTTATAACTTTTGTTTTTTTTTATTGCAAACCTATTTTTCCTAAATTCTCAAAACAAGGCTCAAGAACATGACATTGGTGTTCTTGCAAGGTTTTGAAAGGATTGAAAAGATACGTGCATAATGCACACATGATCAACTTGTTGTGTGGCCCTAGCCATCATTATACTATATATGTAACCTAATATGAAGTTTCATCTAGAAGGTATTTGATGAAATTGTTATAAATTGGTAAGAATTTTGATTTGTAAATTGTCAGATTTTGATGGACATACTTGGGAGTTTATATTCATAATACCTAGTGTTGATATAGTTAATGGGAAGATGGTTAGACAATTATAATCATTATCTCAAAAATGAGTGAAGTTTCTTCAACCAAGCAAAGAGAATGGAGAAGAACCAAATAGTGAAGTAATTTCTTGAATGACATGATGGTCAATGCAATGGAAGAGAATGAAATAGAAAGTGGAAATGCAATTATTGAATTAAAAATACATTGCAATATAGGCATTGTGTTTGTTTACTAGTTATTTACATTGCAACATTCTATATTAAGTTCCTTTCACAATGAGAACACATTAATTTTTTTGAACTCCTAAAAACAATATAATACCATTTAGGGGGATTACTCTTGATTCCTCTAAGTAGTAGGTCTAAACATATATCTCAAACTCTCTCAACCCATAAAAAACAAACAATGCAACATATACAACAAAACACAAATTATAAGGGAAAAATAAATTTCTTCCAAGTTTTTTTTTCTCATTAACAACTTGCTTTATGTACATACATATTGTATATAACAAAACCCACAATCTACTTCTCTTACACATAATTTCAAAGGAGGCAAATCATATTCAAAGACCAAATGATGTGAAATATGACATTCTTACTCAAAATTACATAGCACAAAAAGAAACTCAAAATAATAATAGTTGTTAATCTTCAATGTGTAGTTTTAATACAAGAAAGTCAACGTGAAAGGGATGCATCACTAAACAAATAAGAAAAGACCATGATAACATAAAAATACCAAGTAAATTTGATAATATACAACAATGTACTCTTGCGCCTTTTTTGGCCTTTAACAACAACAAAAATGGTTTAATGATTAACCATACAAAAATTAGCTTCCAATAGTGAACATTGGCTTATGTTAAATGTCAACTCATATGTACCAAACTATTTTCAAACATCAAATGACAAAAGGACCTTATAAAACCCTCAAGCAATGGACATTACTTGGGCACGAAGTTCCAACCATTCAAGCCAAAATCATGCCCAACAAATGGTGCAAACAATACTTGTGACTAATACTGAACAAAATTAGCTTGGTTATAAACTAGGATCATGTTTACCTTAACCTTAACATGAAAACCATCAAATAACTCCTCTTTACATTTGTCACATTGTGGACCATGAGGTTAAACATTATTGACAATCTTTTTTTGGACAAGTATTCCATTATCAATCATATATTCTTCAAACAATTCATTATGTCAAGATGATTATTATCATGGCCAAATCTTTCCCCTTACTACCAATTCTTATTACATTCTTGACATGTTGGTTGATGTACATGACATTGACCTCCACCCAACTATTAAGAACTAATGAAATCAATGGGACTATTATGGTACCACATATTTTCCTCATGAACCTCATTGAACATTCATGTGTCTATATGTGTTATTTGACACCCTCCCAAGTACACATTTTTTAAGGCACATGTCTTTTTCTTTTTCTTTTTCTTAAATATTTGTTATCTAATATGAACTTTTAAAAATCATGTCTCTTGTCATTTTTTATCAATTTGTAAATAGAACTTGTATGAATATGTTCTTGCACCAAGAGGAAAACCCCAAATTTGCAATCACATTTTCACTCATTTTTAATTACAATATGTAGTTGGAAATGACAAACCCAATTGGAAAATGTTTTTTGCAACTAGAAACCACCAAAGTTGACACAAGGTGAAAACAACATTTCAATTGCAAATGTCAACCATGTGTCAGTAGCACAACAATAATTGCTTTAAACCACTTTAGTTGCAAATGACACTTACCATTATAATACTTGGTTGTTTTCAATTGTAACTCTAGGGTGGATGATTTTCATTCATTGATGTTGCATGAGTCATCAACTTTTTAGCTGTAAGTTTAATTGTGTTGCAACTAAATTGGGCAAAGGGTTCAACTAAAAGTCCATGGACATGTCACACATCCACATTCATAGGCTAAACAAAATGTCATCTAAACATAAGCCAACTAACCTAGCATAGGCTACCTATACATAAGGTTAGGTTGGGTCATATGACACCTAAACATAAGTCATCTAGCCTAGCCCAGGCCACATGGAACATAGGCTATGCTTAGACCTAAGCCACATGGCACTAAAATTAGGTTTAGACCTAAACAATGTGACACATGGGCTAAGCTTAAGCCTAGGTTAGGCTTAGATGTAAACCACATGGCACCTAAAGTAGGCTTAGACCTAGACAACATGGCACTTAACTAGGAGAATCATATTTCATTTTGGGTTTTGCGTTTAGGGTTGAAATTTTTTGATTAGTTCATCCCAAATGACAATTCTATTTTCATGTTTTTATTATTTTTCCAACGTTTCTAATGCACATCCTTATATAATTTTAAATTTGAAATGGAAGATAAACAATATAAGATAAACATTTTAGTTGCAACCAAATTGTTATTTAATCATAATTACTACCTATTAACAACTACCTACCTAACTTAATTTATTACATACTAACCTAACCTATTACATATTAATTAACCTAACCTATTAATTCAATAACCTATGTGGCAGCTAAGTTAGGGCTAAACAAAGTAGCACCTAGGTCTAGACCACCTAAACCACATTGCATTTATGCTTATACCACACATGCCATTGCTAAGCAACCTAGGTATACAAACTAGGTACACTAAATAGCTTAATATAGACATATGTATACCTATGTAATAGATAGCCTAACATAGGTATATAAGTAGTTTAAAGCATTTTAAATGGTTTACTTGGATGCAAAGTTGCAAATGTGCACAATATTTCATCCATCGTTAAAACATGATTATCAAAATAATCAAACATATGACTTCGATGGAGCCATGTTACTTGGTAATTCCATGACATTTAACAATGTCACATCTCTAGTTGACCTTTTAATTTTGATTCAAAATCAACTCGCAAGTTTGTTGGTGCCAAAAACATTATAAAGATGGCCCCCGAATCGAGGGTCATTTTCAATTATCCACCAAATTAGTTGGCAAATCAACTTGGTAATCACCATTAATTTATTTAAACATGAGAATTTTACCATTGGAACATAATTGAAAATGACATAAATGAGTTTTTAGTAATGCCCCCAGTTGGTTTCATAATGTTTCAACCTAAGGTGGAGACATTATTGAATATTGAGTAATTTTGTCATTTAAATTCATTTAAATCAATACTAATAAATGTTAGGGAATTTGGGTGTATTCTTGGTATTGTTGGAAAGCCCTAGGATTTAATGAAGGAGATTTCAAAAACATTAGACCTTAACTATGGGAGAAATTGAATTTTTGAATAATTTTTGTCATTGGAAATTCAATTGAATTACAAAAAATGGTTTTGGAAGGAAAAAATACTTTGGCAACTAATTCACATTTGGGCCAATAACACAAGCTACACTAGTTTCTTATAAGCTTGATATCATAAAATTTGGGTTCCAATGAAATATGTGTAGGTTGACTTGACTTGTGAATGATGCGTCTAATTATTGTGTGGTCAATCTTTGCATGTATGATCATCTCACCAATTGATTTAGCGTATTCTACCCAGTTCTCTTTGGATTTTTTGTCTTTTTTTTTTTTCTCTTCACCACCACATCTTCTACTTAATGGTTTGGACAATTATAGGTTCCCAACAGGTCAGGAGTTCAATTCTTCAAGTTTTTGACAAATCTTTTATTATTATTGTTGTTGTTTTAAATTCCTTTTTGAGAATTAATTTATGTCAAATTATAATGACAAATCCAATATGTATTTTTAAACCTAAAATCGATTGAATCATTTAAATTCAAGAAACCATTAATATATGTACAATAAAGCTCATTTTTTAATTTCAATTAACAACAATATTTAATTTCATTAATCACCCAAACAAATGTTTGAAATAAATTTTTTATATGGGCTCAACTTTAATCTAATATTTAATATAAAATTTTATTATAATTTTATTATTATTATTATTATTATATTAGATTGGATCTTTTCTTCCTTGTCTTTTTGACCACATGTAATTTTCACACAACAATGCAATGCAAAAAAAGAGCAAAGATTTGTTATTAAACTTTTTGACTAAAGCTCCTTTTGACTAGAAAGAATGGTCGAATTGATCAGATCCTCACCACCCACAATCATATTTCATTGTGATGAGATGATGATTTCAATCAGATCACGATGTCTCTAATTCATCCATGAAGGCCATAGGATGAACGATTGTTCTTCCTTCCCTTGAGTTTGTTATTGGGAGATGGTGGATGAATGATGTTCTTCCTTTTCCTCGAAACCGTTAGGAGATGATCGATGATGTTTTACTTTCCCTTGAGGTCGTTAGGCGCCGATCGATGAACAATGTTCGTTCTTCCCTTTGAGTTGAGCCGATCGATGAAAAATGTTCGTTCGTCCCTTTTAGTTGGGCTGATCGATGAACAATGTTCGTTCTTCCCTTTGAGCTGAGCTGATCGATGAAAAATGTTCATTCTTCCGTTTGAGTTGAGCTGATCGATGAAAAATGTTCTTTCTTCCCTTTGAGTTGAGCTGATGGATGAACAATGTTCTTTTTTCCCTTGAGTTTGTTAGGATCGATGAACAATGATGTTCTTCCGTCCCTTGAGTTTGTTAGGAGCCGAGCGATGGATGATGTTCTTCCTTCCTTTGCGTTTGTTAGGAGATGAAATTTTTCTTTTCTTGAATTTGGGTAGGAGATGAATGATGGGCGATGTTTTTTGGTAAAGGGATGAATCAAGTACTGCGTCAACAATATTCGTCCATGTTGGGGGCTGGAAAGCTCGCTAGGTAGCTTCGCAAGGCAGCGTGCCCTGTTGCAAACCTCGTGCTCCAAACCTCACGCGTCAGCAACAGAAGGAGAGATCCATTCCACGTTTGCGCTCAAATCCTTTTCTTTGAAGCTTCCATCAGCTACTTGTTCTCGCGGCGCTTCTGTTGACTCCTGTATTTTGGAGGTAGAAACCGTCTTGTGTCGCTGCTTGGTTCTTTGGATTCAGGTTTTCACAAATTTGTTTGATTGTTTTCTTTTTCTTTTTTGGGCTTCTTATTGCGGAGACGATTCGAAGGCGACCGCTTACCATGACGAACATGGGACTTCTTGTTGAGGTTTCTTTCCACGGCTTCTTTTGAGGCAGGCAGGGCAGAGGCAAGCAAGCAAACAGGAGCTTTTTCGAAGGAGCTGGTTTTGGAGAGAAGCATCTTGTGCTGGTTTTTGGAGGTGTTGGTAGAAGAAAGACAGCGGGGCCGTTGGTGATACCTAGATACACGAGAGGCTGTTGTTGGGGACTCGGGGGTGGATGTGTCCGGGAAGGGGTAAGGGGATGACAAGGAATCTTGCGCTCTGGGAGGTGGATCCGTTCTATGCGGCTGCCGAGGATGTGCAAGACTCCGCTGATAGGTAGGTGCCTTGCATCCGTGATTTTTTATCTTTTTTAGTTTCTCAGCATCCTCGTTATGGATTATCTCAGTCTATCTTTTTTTCTTTTCTCTGAGCATCTTTGTTGTGGATTATCTTGTGATGGTGCTGTTGTTCTTTGTATTAATCATGTGTTTGTCAAGGCTTTGGGTCGTGAAATAAGACTTGATAGGGTTAACGTTCTGCTTCTGCAGGTTGGAGTCGGCTTACAGGAACTGGATGCACAGCCGAGGGCTTGCAAAGGCCTGCCCTAACGATGTCGCCGCTGTGAATGGAGATGCGGCTCGGCATCGGGAGCTTCTCACTGCTTTAGATACCGTCAAATGGCAGGTAGGGACGTTTGTGGCATCAACCCTTTTCGGTTTTGCCTTTTATCGTACGTTTGCAGCCTGCACCTACTCCACGCTGTGCTGAATCCGGGCAATGATTATTCCATGGATTCTCGTGTCAAAAATAGTGTCAGTTACCTTCCTTGCCTGATGCAGAGTTCTTTGGGTTCTGTTCTTTGCAGTGTGTTTGGTAAAGTTTAGAGTTATGAATGGTCTACAATATTCACTTGAGATGTATATGTGCTGAATAATGTGCGGAATAAGAAGACTTTATAGTTGGACGAAGAGGGAATTCTGTATGTTAGCTCAGCTGCAGGAACAGTGTTATTTGAGGTTGGTCCAGAGTTGCTTGAGTGTGTCCTCAATATGTTACTGAGTGAGTTTCACAGAAGGAATTGGTATTTGCTGAAGTTGGATCAATGCTAGATTGCTCCAAATTGCAACAATGTTTCATGTGAAGTTGCAGTAGTGTTTATCAGTATGGTTAATCGGCAAAATGCTGCATTCCAATGCCTATGTTTGGTTTTGCTCCTAAAGGAGCATGTCCTGGAGTATAAGGGGTATGGTGTTTGTGTTAGGGTTTGATGCAAAAGCTAAATGCTCAAGCTGGGTTGATATGGTGGGTAACAGTTGGAGGAGTTTGAGAAAGCTGTTGCGGCAGAAACTGATGTCTATGTAGGTGAAGGCTCTTCTGTCAGGCGTAATCAGTTTGTGCAAGCCATACATACGCAGCTTAAGGGGGTGGAGCAGGCATTACCAGACACCTACCACATGAATTCTGAACAAAGTGCAAGCCCGAGTGTGGAAGACAGTGACTCTTTTGCAGATTTCTTGTCAGGATGTAGAGGCATCCAAGGTACAGTGATTTCCGATGTTCGCATCCACCCTTCGCCTGATGAACAGGTACAACTTACATATGAAACTACAGGGAAATCAGAATCTGCTGGAGTGGAACACATAGCACCTTTGCCAAGTGTGGAGAATGGTCATTGTGTTTCTAGCAAGTCAGCACAAATTCAGCTGGAGACTGCATGGAGTAATGGTGGTGATGACCATATTGTAGAGATTTGTGAGGATAGGCCACCATATGTGGGTGTTCGAAGGAGCTCAAGCATGGGAAATGGGTTGGATAGTAAAAGGGGCCGCAACGGGTACTCAGGCCATCATCGGCGCAATAATAGTGTGAGTAATGGCTCAAACTGGTGGAATCCTTTTGGTGGCCGCCCTCAATATCCGGGGAACAAGCTTTTGGCAACAAACAGTGGATTCAAGCGTTGGAAAGATGGTGATGCAACTATTCTTCAGCAGTGCAACAACATGGGATCCCGCCAAGAGGACATTGGTGTTGAATTGGAACTGGTAGGGTGGCCTACCTCATTACATGATCCATTTCCTTGTTGTGAGTAATTTACAATAATCAATTGTGGGCTGTGTTTTCATGGCATTTGATGTTCAGAGTCCTCATCACCATCACAAAATGAGCAGCAGATTTAGTTTGCGGTGGCAAGATAGCTTCTTTGATGTTGGAGTAGATGTGTGCAGAGAATTTAAGCTGGTGTGGGGTGGCAACAGAATAAACCTAGCAGTTGGCTCAGTGGTGGTCAGAGGCTAATGGGAACGTTGAAAGGCTATGTGGTGGATAGACAACCACAGCTGCAGTCACAAGGCTTATTGCCCTTTGGCCGCTTGGCACAAGTTGTGTCGGGGACGCTTATAATCCTAGGTCTTATAGGTAAAAACATATCTGCTTCTTCATTTCTTTGTTTTTACTGATATGCTCTAAGACACTGTAAATTCTTTTGTCAAGAGGGAGATCATTTTTTGTCATTTGTCTGCCAGTCTAATGGGCTCCCTCACATGGTGATGCAGGAATACATAGCCTCTACTAAACCACCTTTGCCTGTGGGCTGATGACTTTGTTGGAGCTTCTTGAAGATAATCCACTTAGGTGCTTAGGGCTGCTTCAATTCATGTAATGAGAATCTGTACGATATCAGAAATTTGGTGAGCTGAAAGCTCTGACAGTGTAGAGGTTGATGCCTAGAGAAAGCCAATTTGGAAGAAAATGAATTTGTTTCGCAGACAGGCAATGTTGCCAATTCAGTTGTTCAAACTCTGTTTTGCAAATGTTGCTTAATTCTTTAACAAGTAGTTCAAGTGATGCAAGCATGCCAACTTCAATTAGTTTACTTCTATGGAAACAAGCAGAGTGACACTTAAGTGGTCACCACCTTGCCTTCATGTGAGCTATCTCACACTGTCTCACATATGGGAAGTCAGTGGTGTATTGTACTGTTCTCTCAGTGTTCAGTCACTCTGTTCTCAAGTTTTGCAAGTGTCCTGTTGTTGCAGTTGCCTTCTTCTCAAATTTCCAGTCTCTGCAATTGTATCCTATCTTTTTATGTACAGTTTATAGATTGGTAGCTGCGGCATATGGATGTGTGTTTTTCTGTCCCAAGTGGGTGTGGGATTGCTTTAGTTGCCAAGTTTGGAGGATTTACACCCAGTTCTGTTTCAATCATCTGGCAGGGACAGGAAACTTTTCAAATCATGAACTGTGTCTCCTTCCTGTTCTGGTACATTGAAGTAGTTAGATCATTACTGTTTGGATTCACCCTTCAAACTAGCAAGGTAGGAACTTAGGAGGACTGAGAGAAGGATCATTTCCTTTCAAGTTACAGATCTTAGTAGATGTCTTCAGAGAAGTTATACAGTGTGTTAACTCTTGCCTCATAATGCTTGTAATTTTGAGAGAGTTCTTTGTTAAGCCAGTGTTTCCTTTACCCATCAAATACAACTATTGTTTCAAGGCATGATTTACATTGATCAATATTATTTTGATGGACAACATTTGTGGTTCAGAAATCAAACATATCCACTCATCAAGGATTTGATATTTTGGAGGAGTTGTTTTCTGCAGCTGAACATATGAACAACCCATTGCCTACAATTGGTGGTATGGATTAATTGCCAATATCGAAAACACAAAACAAGTAGTTTGACAACAAGCACTAGGTTTGACAGCAATCTCTATGAACTGACAACTTATTGACAATACTTTTTCTTGTGGAGGAGAGAGTAGATGTTATTTGTTGTCTAATGTTTCTTGGAATGTGCCATTGTAGTGTTTGTCATATTCAGATACTAGGTCTTTGTGTCCATTAATTTGTCGAAGTGGGTGTCACATATATAATTGTGGTGGGCCATTTGTTGATATTGGTCTATTGCATTAATGTGTGAACCGGTTCCAATTCAGCTGTTTTTTTCCCATTTTTTGTCAGGTTGCCTGGGTAGCCTAGTAGCCTCTTATGACCAAGTCACCACCTTCAATTGATACCCATGTGTATTTTTGGGTGTAGCCAAATGGCAATTCAGCTTATGTAACATAAAATAATATGGGCAATGAAATAACAATAGATTGGGTAATGAATATGTAGCTACTTTTTGTTTGATGGTCTTAATTCATAAGGCATCAACCGCCACTACAACAGAATATGGTTTTTCCTATCATACTAAGCTTTGCCTCATGACACATGAGTAGTAAATTTTGTGGTTTCATCATTTCAATGTTAAAAATGTGTGCTATCGACTGTAATGTGTAACATTTTATAATGTGACACTCTATTGTACCATAATGTGCCCACAAAATGAAATCATCAAAATAATTTCACATGTGTGCTATGAGCCAAGTCTCCTTGCCATAGGGAAAAACCATATTTTGTTGGAGTGAACATTCATGTAAAAGTTGAAAGAATGCAATTTAGCAATAGCAATACATTAAATTAGAAAAACAGGTTACAACATCAATGTAGTAGTTCAATAAAAGGCAACTAGCATTACATTAAAGAAAAAACACAAGCTACACTCTAAATACCTTGGAGGGATTGAACTCCCATCCACAAGGACCCTGCACTTTGCAGTATGGCCTGGACATCCCAAGACAAAACATCAGTGAAAATCTGAATGAAAGCGTGGATAAAACACTCTGCTCCTAGTGATATCAGACAAGCATAGCAACCAGTCCCATTGTAATTGCTAATGATTTGCTTGAGTGAATCAATAACAATAATGTTCATTGCTTGAACACAACTAGAATTCAAAACTTGGACAAAAAGCAAATGAGTAAAGGGTTTAGAAAAGGGGTTATTCTAGTCTTTGAGGAGAAGGCCTTGAGCGCTGTTCAGAAATATTGGATGCTTGTGAGGCCATGTTGTGCTCTCCTCATTTGAGATCTTTAAAATAAAGTGCACAAGTATTTTACTAGAACCCTATTTGTAAATAACAATTACAAATTTTGAATGTTACTTTACTCTCTCTCTCTCTCTCTCTCTCTCTATATATATATATATATATTATTTTATTTTATTTTATTTTTTAAACCACCAAATCCAATAATCCCATTGGTCTGAAAGAAAAAATCTTTAGCTTACATGTAACCCTATTCTACTGAGCATTGAAAAAAAAATCCTTCTTTCTAGCAATTCCATGGGTCTTCAAAAGAATTTCACGAACCTATCAAACCCTATTAGATAGGGTTAATGAAAATGTTTATAGAGTTCTATGGTATGTTGGGATTTCATCGCTAGCAAGTTTTCAAGGATAAGTATGTTTTAGGATTTGTGAAGGGGGATTTGAGAGCAACAATGGTAGTGAGATGTTGACAAGAAAGGATGTTGCTACAACAAACAAAACATGTACAATTGAAGTTGTTGATGCACGAAAGATGGTGAAACCAATGAGGCAACCATTAATCTATTTCTACTTGCAACATTTGTGGCTTTTGTTGCATTCTTATCCCATCCAACCATGGGTAAGGAGTATAATCAATAAAAATAAGCTTGCATTGTCTTGATGGATTTCTTGAACATGGTGTCCATTGTTTCCTATTAGAGGTAGAACATCAATGAAATTCTACAATGGCCAATGGCTAATTAAGGATTTTGAAAAGTCATGCCCAAAGCATAAGATTTGAATATGCGGTTTTCATTTTTCTATTACTAGGGTCTATTGTAACTTTGGGTATTGATGATGATTATGTTGTGTAGATGTTCAAGATGTCTATGAAGTAAAAAAGGAGAAGATGTTATTGGGAAAAGGTTGGTGCTAACCACATTGGACTTTGATATTAACATTTAGCATCCCCACAAGCCATTTGTGGTAGCCATTAAGAAGTTTCATGTGGCTACAAATACATTTGCGCAAGTTGCATGGAATTTTGTTAATGATGGGTAAGCAAGCTTTTGCAAGATCTTAGCTTCTAGTCGCTTGATATCACATGCTTACAATTAAGGTACAACCCCAAAAAATCAAAAGGGATTTGTATTTTGTGAAAGGTTATTTCCACAATATTCATACCATGTTGGAATCTTTAGTTTTTGCATATGTGATGTTGGCCTTAGTGGCAATGCCAATTGGAAAATAGGTCAAGAAGTGTGAGTTCTTAAGACTTCTTGGCCCTTTTAATTGTTGATTGCCCATTGTGGGATTACCATTCTCAAATTGCTACAAGTTCAATGTAGGACAATTTTCCCTTCATTATTTAAACTGTGATCTATGTGGGTATTACACACAAGGTCAAATTGGAATGGCAATTGATCATTGTGTTATATTATGGACACATGTAAGGTGAGCTTAAGTCCTCTTTGAATTTCATGACTTATTTCAAATTATTGCAACCTCTCAAAAATCATTGATGTTCATCATTAAGGGGACATTAGGCAAAAATCAATTTTTACAATGTTTGAAAATGTTTAAAATATTTGCCATATTTTCAAAATGGATTCCCCACTACCATTTGGGTGAAGCCATACTTGGGTGGTACCACTAAAAACCACCCACCTCAAAAAAATCTTTGATTTTATACAATTGGCTCTCAGGAACCATCACCTTTGATTTTTTGGGCCCTAAATGTCTATTGTCAAAATCAATGCAAGATGATTTTTGTTTTTACTTCATTCCATGGACCTTTTTTTCAACTTCAAACTTGCTTTGGAATTGTTGCAAATTTTGTAAATGACATTTTCTTTCTCCCATGCATCTAACTTGCAACAAATTTAATGTACATGGGGTTGCAAACATGAAGATCTTCCATCCATGTCACCACTTCACCCAAAAAACAACCATTGTGAAATAAGCCTTCTCCTCCCACCAATAGAAGGTCCATGGCCCTTTGTGTCTCGTTTGATGTTGCATGTCTCTACTCCATATCATGTCTTCTTTGCACTTCACGATTGGATAACTACAACAAATGGAAACATATGTAAAATATAAAATTCAAGCATATTACACCTTACAACTAAGCCTACGTGGGTGACAACCTATTTTTCAATTAACTTTCCATGAAGTTCAAAGTAAGAAAAATCTTTCAATCTTCTACAATATCTAACATCGTACACATGTCCAATTATAAATTTTGGGGAAACAACATTAGAATCTACAAGTTTTTTGGGTGCTTAATCAAGTTGAAAGTAACAATTCCAAGCACTTAAAGTCATATGTGTATGAAAGGCAAAGGACAAAAAAACAACAAACAACATAAATTGTTAACAATTAGGTCCAATTCAAAGCAGACAAGTAGGCTTACACACACATCACAAACATGTAATAATTACAACATTAAAACTAAAAACATAGGAACAAGTAACTAAGAATTTTTTAAAATGTTGAGATGGGTTTCAATGTGCACATTGCCTAAGGAATTGCTTGCATTGCCAATGGCTACCATAATCTAGATTTAGCTCTCTTTCAAATCACTGAAATTCAATCTTTCATGGCCAAGATTTTGCAAATTGCCTTACTTCAAAACATTAAATACAAAAGGTTGAAACAAAAGGAGTCAAAATGGTGCATTAATGTGGAACAACTATGGCATGAAGGTGGTGTGATTTGGGAGAGTGATAGCAATCTTGTCTTAACAATATTGCATTGCACACACGAAAACTATGATGGTGAAATAATGTTCAATGTGCATAAGACATATAAAACAAGCCTAAACCAAAATCCAACCTCACATAAATGATGATATAAAATAAGACCACTAAACATATGTAAAAAAATATTCAAACACAATTTCCTACATAACATGAGAAAACTAACAATGTGAAATTGAAGAAAGAAAGCTATAGCATTAAAATATTTCAAATTAATGTTTAATGATTAAAGGCAATGAGAAGAATATCTTTATTTATATTTACATATATATGGAACTAGCTCAAAGAAAGTCCCACCATTTGGCCCACCATCAACTTCCTTAATATCTACTATTGATAAAAATTTGGACAATGATGGATGAACTTCATCTGTTTGACAAAAGTTGGACAATAATGAATGAATTTTCATTTTATTAATGATTTTTTTAATGAATGTTGAACTTAGGGATGATGGATTGACTTTATTCATTGTGGATGAAAATTGAACACTCATGAATGAATTTTATTAATGAATGATGAGCTAATTTTTTATGAAATATTATGATTTTGAATTGTATATAAAGTTTGTATATATGTTTGATGACCTACATCAAGGCTAATTGCAAGATCTCATTCATGACACATTGAATAAGAATGGCAATGATAAAAGCAAGGACTAAATAAAAATAGCCACAAGATACCCATGAAATGTGAAGTAAGGTGACAATGCAACAAAAATGGGCTATGAATGAGAATGGTAACCACCCAAAATTTGTTAGTCAAATGACGGGCAAATCTAATTATTTAACAATGAGAATTAAAATTAAGAAAAGCATAAATGCGATTTCATGCATAGAAACAACCTTCTTCTTTTTCTATGAAATTTTGCATAAATGCAAAACATAATAATATTCTTGTTGCATGTTTCGTACATTTTTGGAAAAATTTCACCAAATTTTGAAAAATAACAAATCAATAACATTTTGTCACATTTCAACTCATGTTTTGGTTTAGTAACATTTTCTATAGCATTTTCTAAAGCAGTTTTTGATTGTTCTTTTACAAGATGTTGGAACATGTCACCAATACAGATGCAACTCCAAAATTTGAAAGGAAAAACACACATGTGCACGCCCGCACTGTGTAAATACTATGAAAGTTTGCTTAATTACAAATAATAAATTATTATTATTATTATTAAAACCTATATGTGACTAAAAGATGAGTACAAAGTACCTAGCCTTTCAACTGATGACCATTTTAATAGTTACAAGTTTTTAGCCCATTGCAGCTATGCAATGGAAAGAGGGAAACCGTAAGTGTTAATAGTTTTGAAAAGGCATGTGTCCAAAAGTCAAGTTGTGTAACAACTTTCAATTGTACTTAAAACATGAGGATTCTTCACTCAAACATTTGCTCATTTGAAATTTATAACAAAGACTAAGTTTGGAACATGGTTTGTTTTAAGGATTTTGTGATGTAGCTTAGTCAAAGTGGTTATCATCCAGAAAATAATTAACATATGAAAGTACCCAAAAAAAATAGAAACCTTCTATATTCTTGACTACGCACTGGAACTTATCATAAAAAATATGGTAATTTGGATTTATTTATTTTCAAAATCCGACCCCAAAAAAAAATTCATGAAAAATCCTTTGTATATGTTGAAATCATATTTTCTAGGTTAAAATTTTTGTGAAATTTTGTCACTAAAAGAAACCCTAGTTTGGAAGATAGCATCTAGAAGAGGTTTCTATTCAACATGAAACAAAAACACAAGGTGTAAATGGTGGATCAAATGGCTACCTGCATTACCTACAAAGTGATTTCAGTTATCCTAGTGTAACCCGTGCCATTGACCCAAGTGTGAACACATTCTTCATTTTTCACATTTTAGAATTGAATTTTTTAAAAATTCAGCAAATGTGAACACATTCGGGGTTCAACTTGTTTTCCATCCAAACCCAAATTTTGCAATTTGTTTGAAATTTCCAGCAACAAAACCCACTCAAAAATCAACATCTTCCACACCTTAGCTCTGAAAATTGTGAAATAAGCTCAATTAAATCTGACTTGCCAAGGGCTTTCCAACAACACCAAGAACATCCCCCAAATTCCAATACAGTTTTGATTTTATTTAATTTTCATTGAATAATCAATAACTCCCACACCTTAGCTCCAAATAGTCTCAAAAACAAATTAATGCACCCCTAATCATCAAGAGCTTTCCAAAGATACCAAGAGTGCAACATGAAGCCATGTGGTTTGGGCGATCTCAACATGACAAACAAAACAAAACAAACTACCTTGCTTCATAGATAGATAACTATGGAATCCTTGGATACGGGCATTATTTTTATTATAAGATAGGTGTGCCAAAAATCACCAAGTACGATCAATGACTTTTGACCTAATCTATTACTAGAATTGGATTTTTTTGTAATTGAAGAACATATTATTGGGTATTGGTTTTTAATCAATGTATAAATGGATTTAACCAATCATTATTTAAATTTTTTTATCAACATTAAGGATAAGAGTTGTGAAGATTTATTTTGATTATTATTGGTTTTGGGAAACATGGATTGATGAATTTTAAATCATTAACTATTTTAAATAGATCATGCTTATGTCATATTATAATTAAATAATAATGAGTTGATGGATATTTATGTTGTGGGGGAATAAATGCAAGTTGTCAATTTTTTCAAATACACAAGATTTGAATTTGAATTTGAATTTGTTTTTAATGGTTCTTATACACATAATAGGCAACTTGAAGGGATAGAGGGCAGAAAAGCAGGAAAGGGTGGTAGAAAAGCAAGATTCCATTGACAGATTAAGGTTCTAAAACTTGTTTTTTTTTATGTACTAACAAATTGAGTTGAAAGAAGGGTTAACAACATTGAAAGAAGACATTGGAAGATAATTCAAATTGGAGAGGGAAATAATGTTTTGATGAATGCATGGAAATAAACATAAGGTGGTTGGATTGTGTTACACTAGTGTGAACCCTGTGCATAATGCACAGGTGTGTTACTTCAACAATGTTTGGTTCATGTTTTTGGTTTTTTAAAACAACTTTTGTCTTTTCAAACAATCGTTGGTCCCCCCCCCCTACCCGGGTCCTTCGCATTTCTGGTTCTTTACCCTGTCGACCCCCCCAAGAGTGAAGGCATATTCATGAAGCCGAATAATGAAGCTTCCCCTAAATTCGTCCCATCACCCAGCCGGATAAACATTTCATCCATCCCCTTAATCATGATGGACAGTAGCTAAAAGAAAAAAAGTTTCCCCTAAATTCGTCCCGTCATCCATCCGGACGAACATTTCATCCATCCCCTTAATCGGGACGGATAGTAGTTAAAAGAAAAAAAAAGGTAGTCTTGGTCAATACAAAAAAAACACAAAAAAAAATAAAAATGATTAGGGGTTGTCCAAGGCCTAAATTTTTTTTTTGGTCTACCAAATCTTTTGCCTCAAAAAATTTTTTTTCTCTGGAGTTAGTTACATCTGGGGAAGTTACATCTAGGGAAGTTACCCAGATTAGAGGCCGGTTCTGCCATAATGTTAAAACATAGAAAATGTTTTTGCAGCAGAACGCCATGTCACAGACAGTAAGTGAATTATTAGATTAGATTGGAATGGGAAAAAAATGTTAAGTTACTGGGATTAACTTGCAATGGAAGTGTGAAATAAATTTAGGGTGGATGTTGGTATTAAGATATAAGAAAATTGATTAAAAATTTTACATTAATTTGATTAAGTCAATTAAAGGTTGAATATAAGAATTGAATTTCATGATATTGGGGTAGGAATCTTTTGAGAATGAATAGTGAGACAAATGATATTTAATTTAATCAATGTTGTTCATGTGACATTAAGTGTTGATATTATAATTAATAAGTATAAATATATATAATATCATTGATGGACATCCCAACTTAAGTAATCACTATTAATGCATCATTGCATTTGATTTTGAAAAAGCACACAAAAACTAGTTCATTAATGTTAGAATATGGTATTGATTTTGTCAATCCCAAATGAATATATTGTCATGATATGCTTTTTGTGTCAATTACATATAAAATTCATAACTAATTAAAAGCTTCTCATATTTCAATTTTATGAAGGTGGGAATTGGTACACGTACCTTAAACATTGGAGCAATGAGTGTAAAGCACAACATAATGTATTTTTTGGGCCCATCAAATGAACCATCTAATGGGATAGAAATCTAATGATGCAAATTCTTGTTTTGTCCTTGGAGTGAAAATCTAAATGTCAAATGTCTTTTCCAATTTTGCATGTTTATGTTTTTTTTCCTTGAACAATTTTTTTCAAGACAAATTTTTTCATTTTTCGAAAAAACAAAAAGGAAAAATTTGTTCAATTTGTTTTTCCACTTTAAATTATTATTTTTTGGTTTTTTTCAAAAAAAGATTATTAGTTTTTCATAACACAAAATTGAAGAAAATTTTGATTGAACTAGGATTTTTTTCCCCTAAAAACAAAACTTCTTATGAAGTTCATAAATCAAAAACTAAATCATACTGCCAAATGCACCATGAATGCATTTGTGCCTAGGAATCCCATTTTGGAGTTTCTAATTCTAGTTTGAACATTCAATTAATGATATGTGGTTAGGAAAGTTTATGAAATTATGGTGTTCTCTAAGCATATATTTTATCCTTGGGTGAACTAACATTTAAAAGCCATTCACACATCATGTTGTTAAGATTAAAAATTTTAATTGTGTTGACATTAGGGTTAACATAACCTAATTACCTAACACTAACCTCAAATCAAATTAACACTAATTTAACATATTGATAGTTCACAATTATGTATTATCTCAATAGTGATCTTGGCCACTGGGTGAAACCAAGATCAACCACATGTTTTTCTCAAAAAAATTGACAAAAATACAATGATGATGAATAAACCAAACCTTCATTTTGTTGTTGTAACGAAATTGTTGTAGTGGCCTTAATTTGTGAATGCCATGCTCAAGACATGTGTCAAACAATTAATTACATTCACCAAATTGGTTTTTGTAGTGTCAATGGTTGAATCTTTGTTCTTAAAATAATAAAGTTGTTTTTGTAACATGTTTTATTGTGATTTGGATCATTTATTTTCCATGGCAAAAGTTGTTTCATGCATTTGATCTATATAGTCTACTAATAGTTAATTACATTTTTCAATCACGTTCATCATCATCTTGTGAATCAAAGAATAGGTTTATGTAAGTCCCATGCTTCCAACTCATAACACAACATGTTTTATTGATGGAAGCTAAATTTTGATGCAATGAGATGGTGTGTTGGGGCGTGGTGTGACAAGGAGTGGGCTAGGTTGTGTGTTGTGGATGTGGCAATGGCAGATTCTTTTTCATAAATCAAAGGCTTGATCATCTTCTTGTTGAATGTTTCAATAGTGTTATTATTGTTCAAATCAATTGCATCTTTTATTATAAAAACACATTGGCTTGTACACATTAGGTTGAAATGATATGTAGACTTCATACATATCATCTACGAGGTCTAACACACAATGGCTAATATATTAGTTTACTACCAAGTTCTTTCAACATGTCATACATTTTAAAATTGAACTCACACCATATATGTAATGTTGTTATATCATGATGACTCATCAAACAAATATCTTTGTAAGCAAGTTTGTTCCTAACATGCGATGAACACCTTGCCTTCATCACATAAATAGTAACCTTTTCCCACTTTGTGACCATTATCCAAAATTGGTCCCAAGGATCCAATTGATCAAATGTCACAAGGTGCTATTCTTTCTTTGCTTCAATCAATGCAATAATCTTCCCATGTTCCGAACTATGTTGCCATTGTTTTCTAAATGAATTTCCATGAGATCTTACATTTGTGAATTTTTTAAACTTTTTTTTTCTTACCCTTGTTTGTTTATTCAATTGGATGGAACATCTTCAGAAGGATACAATTTCAAAAAAAGATGGAACTCATTATGATTTTGTTTTCTATCTTTTCATGTTTTGAACACATTTTTTGTTTTGGAAGTTTCATGGTTCAAAGCAATTGCGAATTGAATGAATAGGAGGATTCAAAATGAAACATCAAAACAATAGAGGTTGGAGGTTTACATTCTTGTGACTCTTTTTCATAATCAAAATAAAAAACCATGTTGTTGAAAAGCTCCATGATTCACTTCCATGATGCAATTTTTCTTCTCGACTATCACAATGGTTGACTGCAACTATTGCAATTCTTTGTTGCAACAACCTCATAATGTCCTATAACATAGAATTCTTGTTCAATTTTGTTTGTATAGTGCACCTCCTTATTAAAAAACTTTATTGTTTACTTCTTGAAGTTCTTTTGTAACAAAAATAAGAGTAGAAATAGGAAATGAGATCTTACTAACAACTTATGAACTCCATAGCATTGCATTTTCTTCCAAAACTCTATGTTTTGTTGGATGTTCAATGTTGACATAGCTTTGAGTTAACATTTTATTAACATTACATGCTAGCATGGATGCCACATCACTTTTGGTGTTAAGCATGATATCAATAAAATGGTGTTTCATAACATAAAATCACCCATGAAATAACATTGGGTGTGAATGGCCTCTTAAAACAACTTTCCATTTGGCTATTGTGATCATAATAAATTGCCATTGTGTTTCTTCAAATACCATAATATGTGGGTTGGTTAAGTGTTAATTAATTACTTTTTGAAATTGTCAAAAAATTTGAAAAATATCTATCAACCATGTCAAAATATGAATTGTTTTTTCAAGCACATTAATTTTATTATTCAATATCATTCCTAATTGTAAAATATTTATTTTATTGTCAAACATAATTGACCAAAAAATAATTTATCGACACCTTGATGCCAAATCAACTTAGGTACTATGGTAATCATCTCATAGTTTCATTAATCTTTCCAAAATCCCTTGAGCTACTATACTCTATAATGAACATAAAGACAATGTCCTTGCCTTGGTAGACAAGGCCAACAAATGAACTAACCAAGAAACTTGTCAACGTGGTGCTATAATTTTTTGGGCGTTATTATGTGGAGGCAAAGGACATCATGTGTTCCTTGCAATGGTGGGGGGAACATCAAACAAGTTACTTATTATTGCATTTATAGCCTAACAAATCCTTGGCATTGCATGGTCACAAATTGAGATTATTTTATTTTTCTTTGACTAGGATCTTTATGAATTTGAAAATGTGTAAATTGCAATAAAACCATTTTAAAAAGTTAGTATTTCTAAGCAAAAATTGGTCTAATGATCTTAAAATAGGTTGTAGTAATTTAGTAAAGCTAATTGATAAAAACTTAAAATTCGAAGACTTTGAATGTGCATTTGAACAAGATGAGGTTGTGGAGATGTAATAGACAACATGGGTTTTTCAATCTATCACTTTTGTTGATTGTTATTACTATGTTGAATTTTCAATTAAAAAATGAATTATGATAACCAAATTGAAAAAACTATCTTAAAACTTGTATAGTTATCAAATTTTGTGAGAATCACCTCATTTGAAAAGTTACAATTTATTTTGAAAATCTAAAACCTTGGATGTTTCCATAAAGTCTGGATTTAAAAATTAAAACCAAAACAATTATCTAAAATGACGAGAAGAACTAAAACTAACAATTCTCTCAAAATGCAAAAACTGCCCCAACACTACTAAATACCTCCTAAGGAGCATCATTGCTTGGGCAACATTGTGACGTCGTGCATGGTTCTACACAAGGCTCGATTGATGTCTTGTAAAAATGAAAGAAATACCATGAAAGATCTTGTTGTTGGAGATGGCTAAAAAACAAGCTATTGGTGAGAATTCTATCTCATGCTCCCTTAAAAGTCATGGTTTCAAAATTGCCAAAGAACAAAGGAAACATTCAAATGTCTTTGCCTTTAAAGTAGGACAAGTGTTGATAGTGAAGGACACAAATTGCATGTTGCACAAAACCACATAGAGTCTACAAAAATAGGTTTGGAAAAGAGCAAAGAAAGGGGATTTAAGTGTCTCCCAAACATAGTTAAAGGACATTTAGTATCTCGTCAATACACCAATTTAGGTGCTAGTTCACCATGTCCATATTTTCCACTTATCACATACCATAACTTATTTTTATTTTTGGGGATATCAACAAGGAACAAACTCAATTGGAATGGATGAAACAACACCCATTAATGGATTATTATGGAGGGAGCATAATAGACAAACATAATGTGATTCATCATACTTTACATTCTTGTTATGTAGGCCTTAGGGTAAAGCCTCAGCATGGTAGAATCTAATCCGAGTTAATATTTGGTTTCACCTTGGTAACCATTCTGAAGGATATTTAGGTCTCATCTTTAGGTAGATAAGTGTTTAAAAAAAAAGTAAACTACTAGGTAAGTAGATGGTTTATATACAAGCTAAGGGCTATTTTTACTACCTACCTACTAACTACCTGCTTGTGGGTTGTGAGTAGGTAGGTTGGGAAAAAAAAGCAACTGAGGTAACCACCATGGTTAGTTAGGGAACTAGAGTCTAACAAAAAAACTATTTCCTCACCACTTATCATTCATCCTTCATGGTGGACAGGTGAGTGCTGGTTCATTGTGGCTCTAAATCATGTACAAAGTGGGTTGAAAAGCTTTGCTTTTGTATCCACCACCTTGAAACCCTATAATGCTAATTCTCTCCACCTTTGTTTTCTTGCCTCTCCAAGTAAGGCGAAGTGTCCAAATTACACATGGGAAGTGAAAAACAAAAAAGATTATGGTAAAAAGACAACATTAAAAAAATGGAATAAGGAACAAATGTAATGAAAAAAATCATGGGAACCAAAACACAAAACAAATTTTTTTTATAAAGAAGTAAGGACATGGTCCACTTTGATGCCCTTGAAATATATATTTTAAGACGTGTGGAGGCTTGTAATCCATTTTTTAATGTGGATTTTTACTTTTTATTACCAAAAAAAAATGCTCAAAGAAGGCTTAGCCAAATGGCTATATACTTTATACAAAAGCATTAGAAATTTAGTATCCTTCTATATTGTTGGCTACCTATTGAAACCAAAGCTTTCTTTTG
Source organism: Sphagnum contortum (assembly GCA_963920785.1). Classification (NCBI taxonomy): domain Eukaryota; kingdom Viridiplantae; phylum Streptophyta; class Sphagnopsida; order Sphagnales; family Sphagnaceae; genus Sphagnum; species Sphagnum contortum. The sequence goes on along the minus strand of OY987291.1, from coordinate 5,590,720 downwards.
TGCAAAATTGCTAGAGAGAGAAAAATGCCATATTTAAAAGATGTTTTCAAAGGATTTCATTAATTTGTGACACAATTTTCATTTTTGAAGCAATTTTTTTGTTACATTTTGACAATCTAAAAAAATCATTGATTAATAATATGAGATCTTTCTTAGGATGCTGGCAATTGATTTTAAATCATAAAAATGAAACAATTATATATAAAATATATATAAACATTGACTGGAACCAATTATATAAATCTATCAACTATCATTTTATTTTTAAAAAATAGTGCTAATTTCAGCCATTTAGAACTTTAACAAATCCTTTGTTGTTTGGCCGAAATAAGACGGTTTCAAATCAAAAACTTTTCTTAAATTTGGCCCAAAAATCAGTGAATGTTTTGTTTTGGGGCTGCTGCCCAAGAATGCTTTTGTTGCTGTTCCCAGCTTCTTTCCTTGAATCCCACAAAGCTGCAAACCTATTTTGCTTCCTTCGGCCGCCACTAATGAATCCACCAAATGTCGGCTCTAATTTGAAAGCAGTAGCAATTAACCGCAGCGCAGACGATTTTGTACCACCATATTGATTGTGTGGAAGGAACTTGGAACTTGGAACTTGAAGAATGTTTAATATACTTATTTATTACTGTGACAATGCATTAGCAAAAGCTTGATGCTTATCCTCGTTAGTAATGCATACCCACCAGCGCTTACGTCGCAATAGTAGTATTCATTGCAGTCTGTTGATTCAGCTGCTACATTAATTGCGATGGCAAAGCAGGAGAGACATGCAACAATTTTGCCTTGTGCACTTTTTGTGATGGCTTAATAACTTAGTAGCAATCTTTACTGCGTTTCCTTGTGTATGAGTGTCTCGTATCGCTAAATTCAGCGCTCCACGATGCGCGAACTTGGTGCTACTTAACACACGACTGCACGAGCGTGATCAGCAAACGGGTGCTTTTCCAGCGCCGCTGCCGACGATCTATGCGTCGATGGGTCCTTTCTTTTCGTCTTTTGCGGGGTGGGGGTGTGTGCGTGTGTGTGTGTGTCTGGGGAATAAAAACTAAGACCAATTTTTCTTTATATTGGCCTAAAGAGCGTGCCCAAGTTAGCAGGCTACACCCACCTTCATTTAGGTTCTCTTGGGGTCAGATTAAATGGTAGGGTATAGCCCTTGGCCATAGGCTTTACCCAAATTAAGGGCCCATGCCAGGTTTTTCAGTTTTGTAAATTTGTAAATTTTGTGATTTATATATATTATCAATATTCTTTTTGAATTTACACTAATAAAACGAAAATTTTCAAAATTTTCCGAATTTTTTCCCCTATAATTTGAAGTTTTGCCCCAAAACAAATTGTTTGGCTCATGTGAGGTAGAACTGAGCTAGAACCAGCACCCACCAGCGCACCATGAACGATGAATGGTAAGTGGTCAGGAAACAGTTTTCTGTTGGGTTCCAGTTCCCTAGCTAACCATGGTGGTTACCTCAGTTGCTCTTTTTTTAAACCTACCTACTAACAACCCTCTAGTAAAAAAAAGCCATTACATATGTATATAAACCATCTATCTACTTACCTAGTAGTTACCTATTTTCCTACCTACCTACCTATATATGAGACCTATTTCCTATAGAATTGGTTACCAAGGTGAAACCAAATATTAACTCAGTTGAGGTTCATCCACAACTGAGGTATAACTTGCATCCAGTGGATGGTGCATTGGTGGGTGATGGTTGGTTCACTCTGTTCAACCAAGAGACCCTAGACAAGGCTCGGTGTACCCCTCTAACTGGGAACCTCACCTAAATCAAACCAAATTAGGGCTGCAACTCCTACAAAGGTTTTTTGGGACTTTTTGAAAAACAAAGTATACGAGGTTTTTGGACTTGGTTCACCAGATTTAGAGCACCTAACTCTTGGAGGTCACTAAACAACAACAAGATTACAAAATTTTGTCTTGTCCTGCATGTCCTGTCTCACCTGTCCTGTACCAAATTTGGCTAGATCATCTGTCCTGTGGATGGTTGCCATAAAAGTGAAACAAAAAAACCCTCTAAGTGTGAGGAAGAAAACCTATAAGTAAAATCAATGAATGATCTGAATTTTCTTCACATTCTTGTTTAATGCTTCTTCTAACTTGCATGTCAATTTCATGCAACATGTAAATACTAGAGCAAACATAGTTCACTAGACAAGTCTTTAAAACAACTCAAAGCACTAATTTGAACAATTTCCTTGGTCACTTTTTGTTTTTGTTTTTTTTTTTGGTGCCTAGGGACAAGGCTATGATGTTATTACAATATTAAAGTGTTGGTTTACTGAAGGGTGGAAAGCATTTTGTTTGGAGGATCCTCTCACAAATCTCCTTCCTTGTGAGGGTTAAGGTAAATGAACCTTAAATAGAGACTACCTTAATTCGAACACCTATATTTGGCCCCAATTTTGTGTAGAATTAATTTTTAAATGGCCCAAGTTGTCTTTAGTTTATCATATAAATTATTAGCCCTAATCACATTTACATATAATTTGGGTTTAATCATTGATTAAATCACATTCATAATTAGTTAGCCTTAATCATGTGGTCACAAAATCAAGGTTTAATTTACTCTTTAAGTCACATCTAAAGTTTATTCACCATAATCATGTTTAGATATAATCGAGGTACATACCATTATTGATAAATTCGCATCAAAAACAAGATGGATTATAACACTTTTACACACAACATGATGTTTATAACACATAACCAAAGAGAAAATATGTGGTTGCTTAATGCATGACCTTAATTAATTCAACATTTACCCACAATTTACATCAATTTACATCTTGCTACTCACCATCCAAAAATTGTCGTGCAAACAAACATTTCACTCGCAACTTCATGAATAATTTGATCTTAATCATTTACTCACATTCTTTTCACAATTTACACACGGTCTTTTCACAAATGGCTAACATAACAAGAATAAAACCTCATCCATTTTAGGAACATATTATGTTGCTTCTAAGTTGCGCATGAAAATCCTTTCAAATGAGCGAAACAATGAGAAATTTCAGATGTGGAAATTGATACCTATTACACAACAAGACAACAATGAAGATGCAAACACAATAAAAGATGAAGATGAATCATTAAACAACATCCTGATTGCCAAGAATGGAATTACACAAAAGAATTGACAAGATGCACAAGGCAAGGAATATATTCCTCTCGTGAATGACTTCATCTAGCTACCATTAGTGCCCAACTTAGGCACTTCTCTTAGTTTAAATCCCTAGTCAATAATAGATTATTTTCATCCTTTAGACACCCCTCCCACAACGTCATATTATTATACGTTTGGTAATGAGAAAACAAAACCCATTTGCAATTGTGATGGGAGTGCAAACACAAAGTCAACATGCCATGGATCAATTTTAAAACATCAACCAACCATCAATCTATTCATTCAAAATCTGCCATGCAAGGCTTCATATGCTATAGGATGTGGAATAGAAATGATGGTGATGCATCATTTCAAAATCCAACATTGATGCGTAGGACATCAATTGGCATTGCATTTCAAAATTCAGCATGAAGGACATCAATGAATCCTGATTTTCATAATTCGTTGCACATGATGTTGATGGATCTTACTTTTCACATTTTATCACACATGGGCAACTGAAGGATGCACAAACAATGTTGCTAGAGGTGATGGTGATTTTGCCACACAATCACACTTGTGATATAAAAAAACATGAAAAAAATGGGAATTGGGATGACATTTCCTTGAAGTTGCCAATGGAGAGCAACAACTTACAAATATGTATTCAGAGGTGGGGTGTGCTAATCACATCCCTTTGTAACCACGTGTATGGGATTACACAATCACAGAAAATAGGGAAAACATGTGTGTTGCAAAATAAAATAAAAATTACACTAGTGGAATATGTGAAAAAAATGCAATTGATTAAGCATGTAGTCACATTGACACAACTATAGTTGAAGGTTGCAAAAATACCTAAGAAAGAAGTTCTTCTTACAAGAATGGCATACTTGGGTGGCGGTGGTTACAATGTTTTAAAAAGCAAAATCTTGATTTATCATTGCAAATTGCACGAGGTTAAAAAACAAAACATGCGAGAGGTCTTTGCTTAACAAACATATAAAGTTTTTACACAAACTTATTTAAAATTTATGAAGCACACAAGTACCCACCATCACAAATTTGGAACTATGATGAATCCAATGCACAAGCCAGTTGAAATGGAGGCACCCTGATTTTAGCATGAACTAGTTCATGAGCAATGCATTCAATCACACCATATGAACGTGAATGGTTGTTGGTGTTATCATGCATCAATGTAACAAGTGCAACATTCCCAAATTTCTACATTTTCAAAGGTAAAAACTTTAGATGAAACTTCATTTCCAAATGTGAATTAGGTGCAACAATGGTGATGTAGCTTAAAGGTTAGATGATAACCATATCATTTGACAAGTGGATATTTCATTTTAATGTTTTTATTCAAAATTTTGGAAGTAATGTGGGCCTAACCAATCGCCATTTGTTCATCTTGAATGGCCACAACTCGCATGTTACCCTAGATGTTGTGCACAAAACAATAGGTGTGGGGTTAGATTTAATCACCATGCCATCACACACTTCATTGATGTTTCATGTTTCAAGCCTTTCAAAAAACATATAAATATTTTTAGACATTGGCTAACAAAAGGAATGATCCTAGCAAGGAGGATTTGGCACATTGGGTGTCATTGGCATTCAAGAAAGCACTAACACCAACCAACATATGCAAAGATTTTTCAACCATTGGGATTTGGTTGTTAAATCTAAATGTAATGGCAAGCAAAATCTAACCATCTAAAATGTTTGTGCATAATGAACCCCAAACTAAAATAGTAGGTTTGTAAGTTGAAGAGGTTCTCAATGAAAATACCAACACACTAAAAAGAGACATTTTCCATTCTTATGTTGACATTGAAAGTCAATGCAAAATTGATGACATAGAAATGGACAATGATAGAGTTTGGTTGAATGGGGTACTTAATCAATCGATAGACCTTGGGTTTTAAAATGTGAATATTGAATCGATCATTACTAGGTTTGGGAACACAAATATTGAATTCAATTAAACAAGGTTGATTGATTTACATGTTGGGGTTTGGATTTTGTAGGAAGGGGTGCCAAACAATGGCGAATCAGATGTTAAATCAGTTAATCTCACTCCTAACTTGTTTTATGTTCCTAGCTTGCATTGTTATTTGACATTGCATGAAGTTCCAATCAAGTCCCATTGCCAAGTGTCAAATGAAAAAACCCATGTTTGACTACAACAAAAACATCATGATGATGAATGAACATTACATGATCGCATTGCAGTCTTGAGCAAAAATTGGTGAAAAAGGAGGCAACTAACATAAATGTTAATGCCTCGAGGTTCATTCCTTTGAATGTTCATCCATGACTTGTATTGAACTTGTACTTAACTCTTTCATTTAGTTTCAATTCATTCTTAATTAACTTTTAGTTAAGTTTTAGTTCATTTTTAATTAAGTCTTGGTTAAATTCTAATTAAATTTTAATTTAAGTCACAATTAATTCCTAATTAATTGCTAGTTAACTTCAAATTAAGTCCTAATTAAATTCTTAATTAACTCTTAGTTAAGTTATAATTAAATTTAGTTAACTCCTAGTTGTCTCTTAGTTAAACCCCAATCAAATTTTAATTAAATTTTAGTTAATTTATATTTGACTTTCAATTAAAAAGGTTTTCAAGAAATTTTTAAACTTATTGCACACATAGTAATCTCCTTAGAAGTTTCTTTGAACTAGGTTCCCAAAATGGTATAAATAGAAGTAAAACCTTTCATTTCCTTCAGTTTGTTCAACATTAGTCTTAAACATAATCTTACACCATAATTTTGTCATGTTTTTTTCATGTTTATGTTTGCATATGTTAACATAATAAAGATTTGTTTTCATGTTTGTCTTGCACATATCATATTTTTGTTCGTAGTTATTGTGTTTTTGCTTTTGAATCATGTAATCTTGTCTTGTCCTTGTTTGAAAGTTAAATTTAAACCCTTTTTTTAACCTTTGTTCTTACGAGTTTTCATGTCCTTGATAGCAACAACTCAAGAATGAAATGCTTAAAAGGAGTAACTACTAGCATCCAAATGTGCAAAAAAGATTGAAAAGAAGGATTGACATGTGATGATACAAATTTGGCTAGAGGAAAAAATAACAAATAAGTTATATAACATGTAGCTCAACATCACGAAATGAAAAACTTGACACAATGGCCAAGATGCATCACACATTGCATTCATTGAACTTATTTGGGTCTACAAAAGATTCACAACATCTTCTCTCATTAAGTGGTCAACCTCAAACCGCATTTATACTGTTGTAAACATGCTTTAATCGTTAATGTTCATGGGTTGGCAAAATCACGTGCCCATTGAATGATAATATAATCTTTGAAACATTTGATCAAAAGTTCATTTGTGAATCAATCTAATAGTTTCGGCTTGGTTAAAAATTGGTTTAAATAAATGTCTTTGGAATTTTGGGTTTAGGTTGAAACGGACCACATATTGATTAAAGAAAATTATTATCAATTTTTACATCATGTCATGACACAATTCACACAAGTTGTCATGTGTTTTTGTGTCATGTCAATGATTAATTCTTGAATTGCATTGTTCATTAAAGTGTCATGTAATTTCTATGAAGGAACAATCCATCAAAGGTCAATTCTACCACATAGTTTGCAAGTATTTTTTTTAGTTTTTAAATCACCCATTAAATATTGAATTGTGATCCATACTTTTCCATTATGCACAATTGACAATTTACTATGTTCTTGGGCAACCCATAATGGGTTGTGAATGTGCATAATTCAACACTGATGGTAACATACAGGGCCCTTTACTTGCACAAATCAAATGTCTAGGTGTCTAGACTCTGAAAATGAGTAAAAAAATTCATGGAACCACTAAAAAATATGGTTTTGCCACAAATTGGCTACCTTTTAATTTGCTAAGGGATGAAAAAATTACACATCCAATCTTTGTCAATTGCATGAAAAATAAATAAATTGTCCATTTAAGATTCAATTACCTTATAAATAATGATTTGTCGAATTTTCCTGGGGTCAGATTAATTGATATGCCCCCATGATTCCACCCACAAAATTATAACAATTCATTTTAAAGAACCCATTTGTCAATAAACTTTAATTATTTTAATTCTTGTAAGTAGAGTTAGATCTAGATTGCAAAATACATTAATTTACGAGAGCTTTCAAACTAACATTCAAAAAGAATATAAAAGGGATAAGAAGTAGAGAAACCTTTTGCTTGTTTAGAACTTAATATTTTTATTTTCAATATAAATGGATTTTTGGGGTTAATTTACAACCTACTAGCTTGGATTCTAAGTGATATTATTTTGCTAAGTGAGTCATATTTGAGATATTTTGAATGGACACATTTCAATTGCTACCATACTATCTTTTATTGGTCACCTTTTTTAGTATATATATATATAGTTTTTCATTAATTGCCTTTCCAATAATTGTGTGACATGTAGATGCGTGTGAGTTTTTTTTGCTAGTTCAAATTTTTTGATGTTGCATCAATTGCAAACACCCCAAAAGGGTTTTAAATATGTGATTGCATGAGTTGTTTCTTTTTCTTATATAGATGGTGTTTGAAAACTTTATCTTGATATGTATGAGAAGTGAAAATGGTAGAAGAACTCAAGATTTGAAATGGGTGTAAGTGGGAATAACCCTTCAAAAGGAAAACATGTTCAAATTGATGGTTGTTCCACCTTTATTAAATTGATAAGTGGTTGAATAAGGTGTTCATTGAAAAGGAAGGAAATTTAATAAATATTATTAGGTCAACCAAAGTTTTAAAATAAGGACAAGATAATTAAAGGGTTTCAAGTTGCATAGGAATTAGTCATCTTTAGGAGCAGTAGCCTCTTCCTTTTGCTTACATCAAATTGGAGGCAAAAAGGTATGACATGGCTTTTTTTGTGAGTTAACTCACACAAGACAAGGTTCATGTAAGGACAACCATGGTAGGGCACCATGGTGGTGAGGGAATCTTCAACCAACATCGCAAGTTAGGGTTCAACTTCTTAATATATTGTAAAGGACCAAGCTATGGGGTAATTAGGGACAAAACTTGGAACAAGTTTGGCTTGTTCTAGGACCAAGATAAGTGTTGGTTCTTGGGAGTAACATATGGTTATTATGGGGTGGCATTAGGTATTGTATTCCCAAATAAACCCTTTAGGGCAACTTGGAATTGTTTTGGGGTAGCACTTGATGTTGTCCCATATTTCTTTCCCTTTGAAAAACACCTACATGTTCTCTTTGGACATCACTCAATGTTCTCCCTTGGGAACTTAAGAATGCCATGGGCATGTTTCCAAAAAAACTTTAAGTGAACTTAGGATAATTTGTGTTAAGCTAAGTTTTTATTTTATTTAATGAGTTTAAGCAATTACCAAATCAAATCCAAATTAAGTTAGGAGGCTTGATTTAACCCAAAGTGTCATGGGATGAATAGATAATTAGGAGTTAATAATGCAAAGTTGTGCAAGGAGTTTGACAAACATGGGAGCGTGAAGACAAACTAAAGTGCATTAAAGGGGGTGGGTGGGCATTTGAAAATGTAAATATCAGTTCTAATTGACCCATTTATGTTTCATTTCATAAATGTTTTACATGTCAAACCTATACATTTTGTGATCTTATTATGATGTAAATTAAAAAATTGGGTTGTAAAGTTCATAGGACTTAACAAATAATAAATAATGAAAATCTTAGATTGAATACACTAGGAGAAAATTCTCCTATTTATAACATAAAATTTTAATTATAATATTAAAAATGATGTTTCAACTACAATTTTAATCCTAAAAAAAATCCTACCTTTTAAATTTCAAAATAAATAAAAAGTTGAAAATGACACATAATCAAGCACATTAATCAAGTGGCATAATATGGTCACAACCTTACCAATTTAATAAAAAATATCTTTGAATATAAATTGTTAAATTGGTGGTTTTCATCTGTTGACATGTCATTTCAATTATATTTTAGTGAAGTTAAGGACTTGACCTATGATTCAATTATTTAAAAAATATAGGCATCCTACACAACAACATATGGCACATTGCAAAACATTTTATCATATTGTCACATGTCACCATTTCAATTGTCATGGTCATTGAGTTGACAACTTGATTTACATTGTGATTAAACAAATCAATCAATATGTCTAATGTCTTTCCATTGAAAACCAAACCAATTTATGCATGTCGCATGTATGCATATGACAAAAATATTTAAATACATCATGAATTATTTGCCACGTGGTGTTCAAGGTTTGATTAGATGCAATGTATGTGTCAACATTCTACATGTACATTGCTGAACACAATAAAAAGATGAGCTATAAAAGATAATTGAAATGAGGTCAAAACAAAAGTCTATTATCATTGTTCAATAAGACATTTGGAACATAATAGAGATAAAATGCAACCATTATTGTTGAAAGAAATTCATAATTACAAAATAATTGTAAGTTCAAAATTTTAAAAGGCAATAGATAGTCAAGAAAATGAATATAGTTTCTAAACAAGGTAGCATATGAGTATCCAAAATAGTGTGAGCACATCATACTATTCGAACAAACAAACAAACATATTTAAATTATAAAGTCTAAATGAAAAAACAATGTATTCATGGTCCCACAATGTTGTGGTCCCCATTATGTCTTTAAAAATTATAATTAGGGTTGATTATTTACATCATTTGTCACGATAAACTTACTTCCATTTAAGGCCTCTTCAACTTTAACCAAATAATAGATCTTCAATAATCATACTTGTGCACCATGGGAACAGTCATTAATTGAATGTCAACTTATAATGCTCTTAGTCACAATATAATTACAATATAAAAAATAAATTAACAAACTAAAGTGAATCAATATTTAGGGGAAAGTCAATTCCTAGTTGCAAACATTAGTAGTGCAAATCATAACTAAACAAATAGATATTAGGTTAAGTATGAGTTGAAACATATTGCAATGGTTATGCCTGGTTTATCAAGGGATTGTCATCTTGAAGATGAAATTGTGATTTAATTCCTATTCCCTCTTGCATCAATTACAATCACGAATGAATGATCTTGTACATTGTTTTTATTTGACATCCTTTTGAATTCTGCCTCTTCAATGATGGAAATGGATATGTGCTTTTCTTTTCATTATGTAGATAATCTCGCAATTCAATATAAAACTTAAAAATTAGGGATATCAAAACACAACAAAGTCAACAACAAGGATATCGATCAAAACATTGAAAATTAATCTTAGTTGTGATGTGGTAATTTACCTAAATACTTTTCACTTTTATTTTTCAAAAAAAATGAAATTATATCATTGTAGATTAGGAATGCCCACTAAATATTATTAGTAGTTGTATTGTGAATTATCTCCATGGTTTTGACACAATAATAATAATAACCCCGTTTTTCATCATATGTTGATGTTACAACCTCATTAAAATGAGAAAATGAAAACATAATTAATAAATTTCCTTGTTTCAAAAACAAAGTGTTAGAAAAACAAAGATCTTAAGTAAAGAACAATTGAATGACCCACCTATACTAATGATTTACACATGTTGAATGTGATGAATTACTAGGTGCACTCTCCTTTCATTACTTGTGATCACTTGCATAAATATAAGTAAATAATAAAAATGTTTAATTTTTTTTTTGCATTAGATAATAAAAGTGTAGAAACAAACAAGAATATTTGGAACAACAAAGTTACTTTAGATAATAAAAATGTAAAGGAAAGTGATAAGTTATTAATTGTCAATTAAGATTCCCAATGATAAATGAAATAATATAGTTAATTTTGGATTTAGTTTAGGAAATCAATTATTTTTAGGGTAATCACCATTTTGAAGATTAAATTTCCACCGTTGGTTTGAAATATTTAGGTGTAGAATTTTTTGTGTGAAGGGTAGAAGCAAATCTTATTGTTATACTTTGATGTGAAATTTTTTAATTGTTTGAATTCTTGAAGTCATCTTTTCCACTATAGTTTTTTACTTTTTACTTTTGAGTTTATATTTGATTCACAAGTTAATTTGTTATAGATTTTGTCACTTTGAAAAATCAGTAGTCTATTTCTACTATTATAAGTAAAACTTATTGTCACTAATTATTTTTCATTTCAACATTGTTATTTCACTTCCTTGTTTCTACTTTTTTTTTATTTCCAAATTCAAGAGTTACCAAGTGGCCTTAATAAAAGATGTAGGAAGAAAAATAAAAATTGGAACAACAAAAAAAACCTTTACAAAATAAATCTATTACTTGGGAAATTTGCACACATAGAAAGGAAAAAAGAAGTTTGAGTTACAATGAAAGGGGGAGTGTAAGGAAGATTGATTCCTTTGATGCTTGATCAAAGTTTTATCATTTTCATGAGATGAGCTTACATCACTTATCCAAGGCGAATCACGTTAATTAACATGTTAACTAATTTTTAACTATGCAAGTTGACACAATCATAACTAGTTTCAATTATAGTTCAAAATTTCAAGTTACCACCAACACATTGCCATCAATATCACAAATTTCATTCATTCAATTTGGAACAATTTGTTCAATTTTTATCTATTTGTAAACATGGTCCACAAAAATAGTTTAAGTGATTGATTTGTGTTACAACTATGTCATCACATATTCAAAACATGGAATAGGGGTGATGACACGATGTGGCATGACATCAACACATAATTAATGTATTGATTATAGCTCAATTGAGTTTTTTTTTGAATAAATAAAATTTTGATGATCAACCCAACTTAGTGGTCAAAACTTAACATTTACCAATTTAGTAAACAATTAACTTATTTGGTAGGTCTAGTCATCCACATGGAATCTTTCAAAATAAACATAATTTTATAATAAAAACAAACTTGAGGATGATATGCTATCAAGAAGTCATTAGTAAAAAAGAAAAAATTCTTTCAAGGATAGTTCAAATTGGTTGCAACCTAACCTTTCTTCACTTCAAGTTTTGTTAAGATTCAATTTGAGATTCACAAGTAAACTTCACTACAAATGGTAGATGCAACCTAAGCCTAGGTTGGGATACATCAATGCTTAACAAGTGAATTATTTTGACTTTTTTATTTCAAATAGACATTGAACTTAGATAACATACTTGTGAAGTTTTTATTTGTTTAACAAAAAACAATGTTGGTGGGTTGGCACTTGGGATATATGTAATGGAGTTAGAATGCATCCAATTGATTTAGGACTTGAAGTGCTAGTTGTTTATTGATTTTTCGTTGCTTTGTAAATTTTATGCTTACATGAACTAGACATAGTGTGGTTAGCTTGGTTGTTCAACATTTGTACAAATGATTTTTGGCCCATAAAGAAAACTCATGTGTTCTTGTTTCAAGATTTAGGGGTTTAGTGTTATTATTTTATGATTTGAAAACTTTTAATCCTAACCATTAACTTTGATGGTTTGATTAGGGGTGAAACCATATGATAATATTATTCATAGACTATTATATCTCAAATCCATTAACTTGCAATGTTTTCATTTCACCAAAGTTCACCAAAATACCACCCACTAAAAGGTTAAACAAATGGTCAAAAGAAATAAGGTTGACTTTTTGGACAAATACACCATGTTTGACCTACTTTTTCTATGGACATAACCCATATTATTCTACATCAAAATTAAATTATTTCTAATATTATTTCAATATTATAACATGCCCATTTAAATAACATGTTTTAATCATTGATGTGCATTATTTGACAAATAATAATTTTGCCAAACATGTCATTATATGATTAGTCCTATTCAACTACATGATTATATTAATTATTATATTTGATATGTTTATGTGATAGACTATGAATATAAACATATTTTCATATTCAAGATCTAAGAAACACCAAAAGTTAATTTCAACATATAATTTTCCAAAAAATTGGAACAACATGGTTCCAATTATATGCACCAAAAAAATAAAAATATATATATTTTCCCCCCTTCTACTACTTTTCCCTTTTTACATAGATGATCCTGTGTGTATCTTTGGTATTCAATTCCATAATTTTCCTCATTATGTTTTCTCATTGCCCCATTTTTTCACATTAAATTGCTTTTCAATACAATTAAAAATCAACCACATAATCCAAGAAATGCATTTGATTTCATTTTTAAGAAATAATTATTTCCATTTTGCACAATGTAGCACAAGTGACAATCATCTTGCATTTTTTAAATGAAAATAAGCAAAAGAAACATTTCATTGGATATATCATAAATAAATCCACATAGCATGTGGAGGAGGCCTTTCAAGGTTTCAAATGTTCATATAATCATGCATAAGTTAATATTAAATATATATAATAGTTGATTTTCATCCATAAATATTAACCATTCATGCATCCAAGAATAATTGTTTTCATTTAAAAAATAAAAAACACAAATGGATTAAAAAATCAATTTTCTTATGAATCCATTACAAACTCATAAATTAATTGAAGTTCATCACATCTAATGTATTTGTCCCTCATGTAAATCCTTTTTAATAATGAATTCAAGTTAGTATCCTAATCAAGTTTGATGGCACATGTTCAAAATTAAAGAGTTTTATCAATCAAATGCATTTAAATTGTGTAATTGCACCTGATTATTACATTGATTAGTTGTTTTTTAAATCAAACTTGGTTTTGTTTCGAGTCAAATCATTAATAGAACATGAGTCACTATTATCAAATAATTTGATGTTACTTTTGGGTATTTAATCATAAATCACATTTTTATTATATTAGTAAAAATCACATTTAGAAACTATATATTTGTCATTGTCAAAAATGATTTGTGACATCTTTTGGGACCAAGCCACATTCATGAACAAATTTTAATTTAGATTACGTGGTGATACAAATAACATTAGTTGTGTGGAACCCAACATCATGGACTCATATTTTGGGAGAAGGCCACATTCATGAATCAACTCCAACTTTTGTGATTATTTGAATGGCCTTAATATATTTCCAATGTGATACCCACAAAGATTGAACAAAATGATCTTACGAGTTGTTTGATGTGATAATTGATGAAGAATATTAAGAAAATTGGTTGAAGCCAACGCTATTGCAATTTTGCATTTGCAACATTATCATGTACATTGAATGTTACATTAAGAGATGATCCCATGGAAATTGCAAGAACATGATTTAAGCTCAAATGGATCATGAATACCAACATCAACAAATACATAGACTTATATGTACTATGCAAAATCTTCCCAAGTTATGAAAGAATGCCTAAAGACATGTGGTCAATGTTTGACAAATGCTACATTAATCACCACTTTCTATGATAAAAATTTAAAGAACAAGAATGTCAAGTTTTAGTAGCTACTTCAATTATGGCTTAAATATGTATTGTTGGAACTCAATAGTTGGGTAGTAGTTGTTGTCAATTGCAAATGCACAACATCAGTACTTACATGACAACCACACATCACCCATTTTTGTAAGGGATCAGGCGAGGCGGAAATTGATCAGGAAGATGCATTTTTGCAGTGCCAAAATGTAATGAATGATCCATTAGGAGGATGACAAAGTCTTTGTTTCAATCCACTAGTTTACAAAACAAGGATTTGATGAGCTGATTGAACAACTATTGAACAACCATGGGACCTGTCAGTTGACCAAACAGTCCTTGTACAAACTTCAAACATGCTTTGAGGTTCAAAGCTCTGGCAATACAAACAAAAAGGCTTCCACAAAAATCTACTAGCCTACTGCACACTTATCTTTACTAGGCACCAACATTTGTTCTAGTTTGCTGTCATTACATTTCAGCATTGCCTCTGCAGAAATCCCCTTTGGGTATTTGGATTTCTTTATAAGTTCATGATCAGCTAGTTGAACCTTTGCTGGGGAAGGCTCCTTCTACAACTGCAATCATAACATAATCTTAGTGTGTCCATTCCTTCACCATCTGGCATCCCCCCCTTATTATAAAGTACATGATCATAGCAAGGTACTGGGCACGGGTCGAATTGTGTCAACTCATATTTCTGCATTGGGACTAAATGAATAGGAAACTTCATATATTATTGCAATTATAGATTCTATCAGCTCATATAACTCTAACCAACTCAATGGGAGATTTTATATATTTTATTGACAGATTCAATGAGTGCTTCCTGACCAACCCCTTACTAAAACTTTACTCTTTTAATAAGATTGCAGGAATAGGTGATTTTGATTGCATATTTCTTCAGAAACTGGTATTCTTCCTTTTTTCCTTTGGGAAAACCCACTTTTAGAATTCTTCACATGATTACATTAGAGGCTTCTTCTCTTCAGATTTCATTTGTGGTCTGGTGGTCTGATCAGCCTTATTTATTTGTGGTGCAAAGTTTTAGAGACTTTATATCTCAAATTCAATGATTTTTTGAAGAAAAAATTGTTGAAAATTGAAGAACAATTCCAAAAACCCTTTTAAAATCGCCCGACTTCTGTATGTGGTTCAAGCAGGTAATAAAAAACCCTATAAGGATGTTTACTTTGTGCCCTTTCATGTTGTTTAACAGTCAGCTTCAGCTAAATCGACCTTTGGACAATTGCCACATCACAAAATTGAAAAAATAAACATGGGTTTTTTCCCCCCTGGTGGTGAGATTTTTAGTTCTTTAGGGTTTTGTTGCTGTGATTAAAATTCAGGTTCACTGATTAACATGCTTTCCTCGTTGGTTTCGATACTGTTGATCCATCTTCATCCTTTTGTCTCCTAAAGGAAAATGACAAATTGTTTTTGTCTTTATAATCTAGAAAACTCAGTAGATATATATGAAAGGTGTTGTGTTTTGTTGTGGTTATGTTTTGGCAATGATTTGAATTTGACAGCCATCTACTTAACCTTACCCACCACCTTGGAGTGCATTGATACCTAAAGATTGTTTTCCTGGCCACCAAGCAGGTGCATGTGTTCTTGGCACCATCAACATTGAGCCTTTGTAATATTTACGAAGCTAAGCATACGTATGTATGTATATGTATATTTGAACTTGAAGTTCACTTCCCCATGCATTACAAATTAGTATCAGATGCTTGGCCCTTGATGTTCTTGATAGTCTTAACTCTCCAAGAAGCTTCCAATTGATCATCCAATGAGAGCATGGTTGTCCATTCCAAATTCATTATGCTAGTAGCTAGGCTTTTTTGATTGAGAGCACAAAGGACTAGCTAATGAAGAATAATAAGAATTCCTGTTGGATAACTCTTGCAGGATGTCTGTCACATACAAAATTAAAAGTACTTGAGCTGGGCTTCAGCAGTAGCCAGCGAATCTTTTAGCTTATTTTATACAAAACCCAGTTCTCCATTGAAAAAAGGCTTTTAAAATGGATTTGAATGAATTATTAACCAATGAATTCAATGTCTTCACTGATTGTCAAATCTTTAAGATTAGAACAAAAATAACTCTTCAAAAATATAGAAATATTTATGGTCAAGGACTAAGTATAGAGCTCCCATTTTCCAACCATAGTGATTGATCAACAGCCACCAAGACATTGATGAGGAATGGATGGTGGCTGGACAGAAAGAAAGAAAGAAAGAGAAAAAACAAAAAAAACTTTTTTCATTGAGGTCCAGTTCCTTAATAGCTTCTTCATCACTAAGAATAAATAAATTAGGGTTTGAAGATCAAATAATAATTTGTGTTTTGGGTTGAAGCTGTGAGTGGACTGTCTTCCATTGGAAACCCCGTATTTGTAGAGAGATTTGACAAAATTAGAGCTCTGGTTTTGGTGGCTATCCAACGTCCATGTCTGTGGTGTCTTTGTGGAGGTTTCTTCTTCAATCATCTTTTTTTTTGCTGGTTTGTTTGTTGTTTGTGGCGTTTCCTGGTACCAGATTAGTGGCTTGCATCTCTGCTAATCATCAAACCCAGTGAAACTTGAGCAAAGAGACAGAAATTAGAATTTAAAAAAGTCAGAGAAGCTACTGCTGCAAGTTGCACGTTGCTACTAGCTCCCCCACCCAAATCTCAACAACAACACAAGCTTTAATTTTAGACTGTAGTAATAGTCACTGTTGTAAAGGTGCTTACATAAAAGAAGAGGAACAAGTAGATCGGCTACCCCATAAAAGCTGACACAACAGTTGATGAATCAAAGAGAAAGTCTACAAAGAAAAGAGAAGTATAGCCACTAGCTCTTGCCGCCGCCTACTAATCTGATTAGAGAAAGCCTATAAAATTAGCATAATTAAGTGGGCTTTTTAACAACCCAATCATGCTGATGTTTAAATACCTAACATCACATTTACCCATAGTTGTTAATGCAGTCATTACCAAGGTCAGTTCAAGACTACTCACAAAATTTGATGCAATTCTTTTCAACAAACAAAACAAAACTAGTGATAAATAATTAGATTCTACTTATCTATGGTGGTTGGTGGGTTTGAATCTTACGAGATAAATTTGTTGTTCTACTCAAAACAACATGACATGAATCACACAATTCAAAACATGAACCATGCAAGGCACAAAAAGAAGCAAGTTCACAAAGTTGGATGAGAGGAATATAACATCTTAGTGTGTGTCAAGGGTTGTCTTGTAACATGGATGTCCAAAACATGTCTCAAAATGCCAAGGTCAAAAACAATGGAGCAAAACAAATTGCAGCAGTCAGTAAACCCTAAACCTAATGTGTTAGGGCGTTGGAATCAAACTTTGTACAAGGTCACTTTGGCATAGTTATTAGCAAACGGTTTAATCAAGATTAGTGTGCCTAAATTATGCATTAGTTAAAAGTGGGGCTTTTTAACAATCAAATCATGATATGTTTGATTCAATTTTTGTACTAAGATGATGATGAGCATTGGAGTAATTAGCAAACGGTTTAAGCAAAGATTAGTGCCTAGATTAGAACAATTAAGTGTGTGTTTTTTTCTCTTTTTTTGGAAGAATCAAAGCTTAAAATTTCTTATTCAAGAACCACGATGTTTTTGTTCCAACTTGTGTAGGTACTAGCGTTTGGAAGCAAGATTAGTGTTTAATGTTTGGGCAGTGTACATCTAACAGCCAGAGCTACAGAAAGAGAAACAGAGACCAATTGTTAGCTGACACAGTTGCATATAATTCCAATGGTGCTTTTATATTCCCCAATGTGTTTTGTTTGCTTGCAGAGAATGTGAAGCGGATGGGTAACAAAGGGAGAGCTGTGATTTGTGAAGAATATTGTACAATGTGACAAATGTAGTACCTCCTCAAACCCTCTTCCTCTTGAATATCTTTCTTTCAAAACCAAAGGCTCACCCTTCATTCACATGTGATGATGATCACTGCAAGTTTTCCATGTGTTTTGGTCTCACGTCCATTAAGCCAGCAACAGAAGCTTCGAGTGAGGTTTTGTTTGTTTATTTGTTTTGTTTTTTTCTTTGTGTGTTTCTTCTTGTGGTAGTTCAAATCTTAGGGATTTTTTTTTTTGCAGTCTTCTTCCGACACTTGCTGGATTTGCAAGCTTCACAGTCTTTCGGCATTAGAATTTTGCTTGACAGACTCGACTGCAGTTACTGCTGGTTGGTGTAAACATTAAAGGTGTGAGCAGCAGCTGGTGGTGGTGTGGATTATGTCCTCGAAAGGAGTTGCAGAATCCACCTTCGGGGACTCATGCAGGATCGTCGCTCTTTTTGGCTTTGATTTGAAGCTGATCCGTGCAGCAGAGCTCAGCTTTGTAATGCACACACGGATAGGCAAGTAGGTGGTGAATGATTTCTTCATCGATTCAGCGACACAGTTGCATCTTCTGGTCAGTTCAAATGGAGCACTACTACTGCTTGAAGCTGATAAACATGCACAGAGGTCTACAGTTTGTGTTTCTCGATTGAGAATTTGGGGATTCATTCTGAGTCTTGCGGGTGTTGGGTTGCAAATTATTGGATAGGTTGTGTGTATGTGTGTTTGTTTTTTGGGGGGAGGTTCAGAGAGTAGTGTCTCATGCTAGAAAGACCTCGTGGTATTATGTTTCCTAGCTAGTCCGCAATCAGCATGAAGCAGATTCCGATACTTGCTTCAGTGTGCTGCAACATGGTGCTGCAGATCCGCAGCCTAGAGTTCAATTCAACGATTGCTCTACTTGTCTAGCACGGTTCAGAAGCATGAGATTGCAGGGGGAGATGAGTCGATAAAATCCTGAAGTATAATACACGCAGCTGCAGCAGTGATGTTCAGAGTCGAAAGCTCCGACGTAAGCTCTTTCACCAGAACCTGCAGGTGAAGAAATTGTGGGGAGAAGCTGGGGATCATGGGAGCTATATCGAAATCTGATGCAGCAGCGGGGTTCTGTCACTAGTTAAAAGTTGTGGAGTTTTGTGACGGGATAGATACGCCGTGATCAATCAACAGGTGCTCTTAGAGGTGAGCAATTTAGAAGCTAGTCGATGGGGTTGGTTTCCATGAGCTTCAACCCAAGTGACGATGCTGCTGGAGCGAAGGCGATTTCGAATCCCGCGGGGTGTTCCGGTAACGATAGAGCGCCGCGATGGAAGAGAGAGGATTATGTGCACGTCAAGCACGACAAGCTCTTCTCCGACTGGAAGGTAATTGAGAAGTTATCTCTCTCTCGCTAGCGTCGTCTGATCCGTCACAAGAAGTTCTCGTACAACTCCCCTGTCGACGTTAGCAATCCTCATAAATTCCAAACCCAGTCGTAGCTGGAGATCATGTTGTTGCTATTTTGAACATCAGCGCAATTTGCGCGTCCTTTCTATTCTTGGCCCAGCAATAATTTTGCCGCGTGATGTGTGCGCTAGCGGCATTATACGCCAGCGAGGAATTCTACTCCTTAGCCGGAGGAGAGAGAGAGTGGGGATCGACCTTTTTCAGGCTTGCTCAGGAAGAGATTTACAACTGGGTTTTCTAACCCTACTGACGGAAGCTAATGGGTACTGCTGCAGGTCCTGGTGGGTCCGTCAGATTGGAGAGACCATGCAGCAGGGAAGGAAGGAGTGCAAAGGTACCGAGTGCAAAACCTTCCTGGCAGCCACTGTGGCCCCGGAGTATACGAGCTTGGAGTGACAGGACCAGCATGGCTGCCAGTGCAACAGGATCAAGCAGGCTTGGGCAGCAACAAGCTCAGGTCCAAGGAAGTTGTGGCAGTGTTTGTTGGCCAGTCTGATAACGTCAGGCAACGCCTGCAGCGGTATGGCCAAGCTGGTGGCCACCTCGAAGGCGCCAAGTAAGTACCCTTTTCTCTCAGCCTTGCCTGATCTGCAAGCATTTAAAGTTTGGAAGTCGAGGACTGAGTTCCTTATTTGTCTATTGAATCTGGTGTTTGATGCACAGATCAACCAGGTTGTTTGTGGCTAACAAGAATGATGCAACCGTAACTAGCAGCAGCTGGAAGAATGAGCTACAAAATGGCGTTTCTGATCAGGAACCAGTTGCAAGGAGAAGCAGTAGATCTGGTGGAGAGCCCATGTCGCCTGAGCATTCTTCTGGAAGCAGATCCCCACGAGGCCCTCGCCTGTTTACTGAAGTGTTTGCCCTTGGATGTTCTGTGGCTTTTCGCTGGGCAGCAGTAAGTGCTGCATGAGCATCATTTGTTCTCATGTATTAAAGTTGGGTTAGGGTTCCAATACTCAAACTGAACCAACAGATCTGTGTTTGTAGTGTTGTCTTTGTGAGCACATATATAATGTCACATGTGGTCTTGAAGAAGATCGTGGAGAGCTCTTGTTCTTTCAAATTGTTAGCTTATGATGTCTTATTTGTGTGCAGACGGATAGCAAAGCAGTAGCAGAGAAAGTGGAAGAAGAGTTGCTGGAGGCTTTTGACTATGCATGGAATAAGGCAGCAGATGGTACTCGCAGATCCCGAGATGTCTTAGCCAAAATTCTTATCGGAGTGTCATCCTCTTCAGAGACATCATCATGCATGGGTGATTCTTCCTTGCAGAAGAAGTGGCTCTGCTTTGGAGTTAAGAGAGTTGGCATTCAGGTTGCAGTTCGGAAGCCATCAAGAACAGTTCATGATGATGCACTATCTGCAACAGCTAATTACAGCAGAAGAAAGACAAGAGGTGATGGTTCCATGCTTTGGACTAGAGCACACCCTAATGCTCTTACTGTTGGGCTGGGTACTAAAGCTGCCAAAGTTTCAGAGTTCACAAAGCTGGAGATTCCTGCAGTGGTCAGATGTGGGTTTGTCCTTGACAATGGTGTACCATGCAGTGCAATTCCCAGCAAAGGACAAAAGCGGTGCACCATGCACAAAGATACAAAAACTACTAGAAATCACAGAAGATCACAAGCCCAGGTAGCTAGCACAAGTCCAAGCCATTCATGTCATCCTAACTTGTCAAGCTCCAGATCTTCAACTACTGATTTCAGAGGCCATGCTGCACACAGCAGCAGCTCTTCAAGGGCAGCAGCAGCAGCTAGAAGTAGCTCTTCCAAGTCTCATGGGGCTCTGGCTTGCTGTTTACCATTTCTTGGGCATGACAACAAATCCAGCCAGAACTCAGCGGCTGCTGCATCAGCAGCTGGACAACAACCTCCAGAGGTGAAGCGGCGAGGCAGCCTCTCATTCAACACATGGCTCCGAACATCTGAGCTGAAAAGGTCTCAGATGAGTGGTGCTGAATGGACCATGACTGAGCATGCTAACCAGTTGAAGCTGGTGAGTTCCAAGACTAGATCATCTCAAACATCAGTATCAGGAGGGAAGAGGAGCAGCTCTAAATGCTCATCATACATTAGCAGCTTACCCACTTGCAAAGAATCTGAAACGACACGAGCCAAGTGGAGTTAGGCACTTGGCTAAACCCTATTATCCAAAGGAGAATTCTGTGCAATATGGGATGGTTCTTGAGAATACCTTCCTGATCACATTTGCATGGACACTGAATGGAATCACCATCATCACATGGCTGTGTTAAAGAGGGGGAATTTGGTGCAAAACTCTGTTCCTAGGGGAAGAACTCTGTACATGAGGAAGGACATCAATGGCCATTCAACATGAAAGGTGGTTGAGCAAACAAAGCATTGCATACTCCATTGAATGTAACAGTTGCACTCCGTTCATTTGCATAACTAGTATACTGACCCAGGAGTTGGTCAGTCCTCTTGGGAAGAAGATTCAATTTATGTTTTATTTCCTGCAGCACAGCCCCATTCATGCAGAATGGAAATGGAATAGAGGTAGCAGTAATAGTCCCTTAATGGTGTAGGTCTTTGCAAAGAGGTGTGTATATCTTTTGCTGAAAGTAGCAAGATTTTGCAGACCAAAGTTAGCATGAAATGTAAATTTGTTTTGTCTTTGCTAGAGGCTTTTTGAAGAGAATTAGACTGTGGGTCTAAAGATGATCTTGTAAGTATTTTAACTTACTCTCTCTACTAGAAAAGTTTAGGGTACCAAGTGAAAATTTCTTTGTGCTTTGAAATGGTGTTAGAGGTTAAGGGTGAAGTGATGAGAATTTGGATGGTAGGCTTCAACAAAAACAAAATGACAGAAGGGTGAAAGTAAAATTGCAGCTCTTGCTTTTCTATGTGTACTATTATTGTACCCGTCTGGGTTTGCTTGTTGAATGAGCATAGGCTACATGAGCATGCAAAAAACAAGTATCTCACAAAACCAATGACAAAGCAAATGCATGTCTCATGCTTGGATTTGAGTTCTGTAATAAGATGGAACCCTCCAAATGGAGAATTTTTCTTGCACCTTTTACTTGAATTGCCGTTGTCCATATGTAAATATGTTCTGCCCAATTGGCGTAGAGCATGATCCTAACACTTGTGGCCCAGAGAGTTGCCTTCTGTCAAAAACCTTTCACCATGAGCTTTCGCCCAGTGGTCTTCCTTGACATCATAAATATGGCATGTCCCAAAGTAATCATGAAGATTCAGGCCTAAGAATAGCATCCTCACCTTTAAAGCAAACAGGTGAATATTTACATTCTATAGCCAAATTCCACAAACAGATGCAGTAATTCACATCATAATCATTAAAGTTACTGGAATATACAGATAGTTTAGTGGACCATTTAGTCCTTGCAGGAACCATTGTACAATGAGAGGGAAAATGGGATTGAAAGTGTGATCTGATCGAAATCTAATACCTGTTGTACCTTTCCACATGATAGCCGCAGCAACTTCAAGTCTTTGGACCAAAATGAAAGTAACTGGAAATCATATGTGAAGGCCCCACTCAGGATGGGATCGATAACATTCCACTTTGCCTTCTGTTTTACCAATCTTCTGCATCAATTTTCTTAAGTTCCCTCTACTTTCCCTTTTTGTTTTAAAAGGTGAAGAAAATATATACAACCCAAACTGGAAACAGATTTATTCAGTATGCTCAAACTCATTTATTTGTCCCGTTTCTTGTGTTTTTCTTGCATAAAGATGATTTTTATGGAAATCTGCATCCACCAGATAACATGCCAATACATGGGTTACCTTCCCCTTCTTTGAAATTTGTACTCAAGATTATAGGAGTATTTCTGAGACCATCTAGGGGGTAACTAAGAAATTATGTGACCAGCATCACCCTCCTTCCGCATCACACTGCTTACCTCTTGAAAACTTCAAGAGTACTTTGAAGTGATTTGATTGTTGCTGTTGCTAGCATTCATGCATCTACTATCAATGAGCCCTTCAAACTCTAAGAGTTCTCTTCTTGAACATGCCAGTAAAACAATCTATGAATACTCAGTTGCTCATTGATGTGCACTACACAATATAAATTATCTGGATCCAGAAGTACATGACCAACGTTTTTAAAATCATATACAAGAATTCATACCTTCTTCAATACACAATCCATCTTTCGGGCTTTACCCATCATAAAACATGAAGCAAACATTAGTAAGAATAAGGTGATCACATCATGTTGGAGGGGAGGTTTCATATGCCTAGTCCTTAAGAGTCAAAGGGATCTTATGCTTGCTACAAGTAGGTGTAATGTCTCTTCCATTCTTAAGGACTAGGTGTAAGATCCCTCCTCTTTTCTACAAGTCATATTCATAGATATAAGGGGGCCCTCTCAATACACTCAGAAACTTCTATGAATATGTTTTACACACCCATAATGCAATTCGAGTTGGATTGTTATAGAAATCCTTCCCCAAAGTTGTGGAGCCTGAATTTGTGAAACTATGTAAAACAAAAGTTTGATATGACCTTGATATAGTTTGTAAAGTTGGCTCAATAAGACTCTCGATAAAAGTTCAAGTTGCAAATCACACCACCACAACATTTCAAGGCTTTTGTTCTACTTTAGGAACCTTTAGTTAATGTACATAAGATTTTAGTTGTGTATGTCCAATGACCTTGATATGTCATTGGATTTTGAAGCTCTCACACTTGCTTAAGGATTCATATCATGTTTAATATTGATTTCTTGTTAAGTTCTAGCATTAGTGCAAAAGAATTTAGCATCTTTAGACAATATTAATCTAGGTGATTGAGTTATTTCAAAGCACATGCTTCACCATATATTCAACTTAAAGGCTCACAAACACAAGTTAGGTAATAGCCTTTACCTACTCCAATTTTTTGCAAATTTGAAATCTAATCCCTAATCTAGCCCCAAACTAGATATTGTGATCTTAGGCTTCACCTATCCTTGGTTTGGAGGATATTCAAACCTTCCTCCAACTAATTTACATTCTCCGACACCCAACCCACCTTCATTAGACATTGTATTATCTTTCAATGGATGAAAGTGCCCAAGTATGCTCTTGCATGCCAAACTACAAAACCAAAACCTTGATTTTAAGGAAAATTTTCTTCTAATGAAAATGTCGTTTGAGCCCATAGCTTAGGCTTAGTTATATTGTGACCATGATCACATGGTGTCTTTGTTACTTGTACATAATGCACAAGTCTTTTTGTCAAAAGAAAGTCTTAGATTTCTAGAAATTTTACGATGTTAAAGGTTCAAGTGCAAAACACACTTAGCATGCCATGGTTCCAACAAGATACCCAATCAATTTGCAACTCAATTAACTTTGGAATTATAACTTACTTTGGTGCTTTGATACTTGAACTTTGTATTCAAAACCTTATTTTAATCCAAAATCATGACCATCCATCTTCCAATAACAAGTATTAGATCCATGTTATTTATTGTTATATATTGAAACACAATATCCATTAATTAAATCACAATGAAAATGGCATTTGTGCTTTTAGAGGTTTTTCCATTTTCCCATACTTCATAAAAGGGCACTACTTATGACTTGATTGCTACTTGTCTAACATTAAATAAACTTTAAAGTTGCATAAAGGGCACTACTTCTAGAATTGTGAAACAATTTTTTCACTCATATCAAGGCCTTTAGGATTTTCTCCTATAGACAAACTCCCACTTGAAACTATGTAGAAGTCTAACTAACTTTGTTTGCACAATTATCAAACCTAAAAACAAAGTTGGGCATATACATTAATTAGAGCCAAGTGGTAATAGTTCGAAATTGGTCCCTTACACATCAACCACACTTTCAACAAATCTTTCAAGATTGAAGTCCAAAGGATTTTCATAAGCACAAAAATCTGCATGAATAGCCCATACACTCGCCAAAATGTGTGATTTAATATGCACATGGTAAGCCCCAACTTCACAAGATTTTAAAACTTTCATGTGGTAGTAAAAGAAACAATGGAGGATGTAAATGACATGTTTCCTTCACGATAGCTTGAAGGTATTTCAATCAAGGAATGTCCTTTTCATCTACAACATGTTGATGGCCAATCACATCATCCAATTCATCTTCAACATTCTCCATAACTTCAAGAACTTTGTCAATGCCTAATCTACAATTGTAAAATTTTTGTTAACCATTAAGTTTTCTTGCACATATGGACATTTTTGCACAAACTTGACCAAATTAGCACATCCAATGACCTATTAATTCAATGAAGACAAAATTAGTTCCTACACGTGTTACATAATTTAATGCAATTTTACATCAACTTAAAAGCTTGTAACATCAATATGTAAGTATTTAAAGGTTAGTGGTAAAAATGTATAAATATTGAAGTAAACACATATTTAAGAAACTAACTTTAAACCTTTTGGATTAAATCCATCAATTTTTAAATAAAATATGAGGTAGCTCACATTGAAAACTACCTTCAACTTGTTGTCATTTTAAAAAAAGACAAAAAGACATCAAAAAACTCCTTGGAGTCATCTAGCCTCTTGTCATTCCAATGATCTTGAATGAATTGCAAATTAGGCACTTTCAAAAGCATTTGGTTCATGTGATGTTGTAAGTCTCAAAGACCAAATTGTTTCAAACATGGAATATAATCGCTAATGTTGAAGCCAACAACTAAAGACATTTCTTCAAAAATTACATCCTTCAATTGTTCATATGCGTCATTTGAAAGTTTTGTGGTGAAATATGTGTTTCTAAACAATAAGAATGTCACTAGAATCATACTAGCATGGTACAACATTGTTTGCATGTCCATTGGTCTTCCTTCCTATAACAAGCATGCATGACCATTATATGTACATGTTTTCCAATATTGATATTGATTTTAGACCAATACATTTAGATTTTATGTGTTAAAGGTTGTTGATTTAATTGTTCCAAATGGGTTATTCATAATGTTATTCTACAAATGTGCACACCTTCATGCATCATTGGAAAAGTGAAGAACTACTTTTGTTTCTTTTTTTTTGTCATCTACTTTTTAATTTTCTTTTAAGATTAATTTATTTGATTTCCCTTTTTTGGTAAAGTGTTTTTTCTATTTTTAATTTTTCCTCTAGTTTTTTCCCTTTTTAAAATATATATTTGTTTTGTTTGGATGGATGACGGGACGGATAGATGGAAAGGATCATTTCATCCCGACATCCTTTACTATATGGTATATATATATTTAGCCTAGTATGTAAACAAGCCTCTCTTGTTACCATTTAATGACCATATTGGGGAAGATTGCAAGATTGCCTTTAGTGCTCTCTGATCTTTCATTATTTTGGTTTATTATTAAAGCTTCATTGTTTCCATTAAGATTTATTCCATATTTGTTGTAAATTCATTTATATGCTACTTGTGAACCATTTGTCTTATGAAACTCTTAATCAATGTTCTAGACTTCATGACATTTGTACAAAAACACTTTTCAACGCTCATTTCATTTTTGCTATAAAATAACTTCATTGATTTAACATTGTTCTTCAACTATTTATAGGTGGTAGTTAGTTAAGCATTCAAATTTCTCAAATTTAGTAGGTTTATTTGGAATGTCTTTAGTTTTTTTTTTGGGTAGTTGGTCCTTTTTTCATGAAATGTTTTTGAATTTTTTTCCTTTTGTCAACTTTTTACTAATCAATCTCTCTACTTGCATAATTCTTTGTGTTTCTATTCTTTGACATTCCATTTTTACCCAACTTTATTTGTTTAACTCCCAACTAAACATACAAAAGGGGTTTTTTTTTCCTACCACACTTCTCAAATTCACAAGTTCAACAAAATATATATATAATCAATTTGATTATTGGAGTCAAGATGAGTGTGAAATTATTCACAAAACACAAGTCTAATAAAACTTGTATTTATTGTGGCAATTTTGGAACAAACAGTCTCACAATCACTTCAATCTTTATGTGTTATGATATTTTACCTTTTGTTGACACAATGTATTAAAATATATATGGGAATAGAAAAGCACACACATACATTTTTCTAGGTTGAAACTAATGCTTACATGTTCCTATAACATTTTTTGACAAAATATTGTATAACTTCTAAAATTGGGTTTGTAAATCACTATGAAATGTGAAGTCATCTAAAAATATTGTCGCAACCTTACTTTGAGAGAATGCAAGGATGAGACTCACATTCCCGAAATGGGGACTTGGGAGGCCATTGAGATTCCTGAAATTTCAAAGTTCGATGGCAGGGGCCAAAACACCTCGAATTGAAACGTTCTTTATATCATTAGAAAGCTATCAAAGTGTAGATGTCGAAAATGGGCTCGCATGACCCATTTGGACATCTACAACACAAGTTATGGTAAAAAGAAAAATCACTAAAAGTTGGGAATCGACCCGACTTTGGTGCGTGCAGGTGGAGCATGACACATAGTTGGAAAGCTCTCAACGAGAGCTACAACTTTGCTTTAGACCTCGTCCCAATCGGAAGTTTGAGCAAAGAGTTATAGTCCCGCAAAGTTGCGGGAGTCCAAACCGAGACAATTTTGAGATTCCTCCTTGGGAGTCTTAGGACAAAAAAACCATTCAGATGTAGGTGCCGCAAAGAGGCACAAAATATACTATGAGGAATTTTTGCACACCTTCACCATTAAGATATGCACTCACAAAAAACTCATTGGAAGTGGAACTACTATGTAGTTGTCGTCTAACAAATAAGGTGGTTCAAAGTAAGTAATGAAATTCACTAAGGATCTAATGCGTTCTGTCCAATTTGAAGATACATTGTGAGAGGATTGTAACTCACCATGATGGAATATGAAGGAGCCATATGTTGATGTTCAATTCAATGTCACGCTTGATGGTTGGAACCCTTCCGTTCCATTTGTCATAACATCCATATACAACCTCATAATCTAACATGCATTGAATTTTATAAAAGCTAATATAAAAGGAGCCATGTTACAAAATCTCATAAGTTTTTATTTTATTTTTTGATCAAAAGTTAAGCCTTGGAACTAGAAACCACTTTGCTTAGATTGAAGGGAAAAAAATAGACAATTCAAACCCCTCTACTTCCAATAAGTGTAGCTCCCTTACAGCAACTCCGATGATATTGAAATTTGAGGAGAATCTTTTACTCCTTTCAAAATAAGACTAATTTAAAGTTGACACAAATCCAACAATGGATTTTGGGAGGAATAATTAATTGAAACAAAAATCCAGAAGCTTTGTCATGGAAATCCTTCCATGAACTTCACTACAACACCCTCTACTTCCAACCAATGTAACTCCCTTACAGCAATTCCGATGATGCTGAAATTTGAGGAGAACCTTTTACACCTTTCAAACTTAGACTTATTTAATTTTGACACAAATCCAACGGTGGATTTGGGAGGAACAACTAGTTGAACCAAAAATCCAGAGGCTTTGCTACAAGTACTTGCTACACACAACCTCCTTCCATGCTTGATTCTTGCACACACCCTTTCCATGAACACCTTTTCACACATAAGAACTAAATCCTTCCTCCCACTTCCTCCTTTTTTTTTTTTTTTTTTTCCATACACACAATACTTTCTTTCTTGGTAAACCTCCATCACCTTCTTTGAGTTTGTTCCCCTTGTCCAATGAAAGTTTTGAAATCCCTTGCTCCAATCAATGGCCTCTTCATCCTTCTAGAGCCAATGAGAATTGAGAATAAATTGCCATCCAATTGAGTTTATGATGAGAATTTTTGGGCCCAATGAGACACAAGAAATATTCCATCCTCTAATCAAATAGGATGATAATCCTCATGACTAATGGGATTGGAGGATTCATCCTTCCCCTTATATTGGATATCTTAATGAGCTCTCTTGAACTTGATCCTTATCCTTTCCGTCCGTTGACTTTCACATCCTACTTCTTATCCTAATTATTTCAAGTAACTAACTACTAGGATAGTTTATCGGTAGTAACAAGTAAACGCCCTTGAATTCTTACTTGACTAATTCAATGGTTAAACTAATATCCCCGTGTACTATTTACTCTTTTGATATCCCCTACTTATTTATTTTACCATGTATTAATTAACTATGTGGTACATAGTAAATTGGAATTAAAATTTGCATCACAAAAAACCCCCACATACTTCTAGATCCACCATCAAAATTAGGGTTTGATGAATCCATTAGATCCAGGATGTTCAAGTTCATGAGGTTCCGCCGTCACTCCCACACCTTCGCCTACCCTAATTTGTTAAATAAAAAACCTCAACCCATTTTGAATGCAAATACCACATTGTTTCTGCTACCTTCTTGGTTTTTTGTTGATGCATGTGAGAACTAGTCATGGGAGATGATGTCGTTACGCCTTTGAATCCTCTAATTGCACCAGCAAAATAAGAAGAGCTTGAAGAAGCACCGCTCGACGTGAATATTTCTCAACGACCGCGCGAAGAAAAACCATCCAGGCGAGTGGTGCACACTCGAGTCGATCGTTCGGCATGGGATCGTCGATTGTCTCCTAACCCACATGTTTTAACAATCTATTCAAAATTCGTTCCTGCTCGTGGAGTCACGCTAAAAAGGTTTGAAGAATGTTAATGTGAAGATGATGATGTTCGTCTCCATTGTCGAACATGGGTTCCCAGTGATGGCCATTACCGTTGGCTACGAGGCCCAATTAACCCCCTTTTCATGGAGCATCAAGCCAAATACCTAGCTCGCACCATTTGTCGCATTCTAGAGTTTTTGCAATTATGACATATTCCCTTTAAGTTATTTACTAAGTTATAATTCACTTGAGGCCATTCAGGTGAAAATGTTAATACTTATGTTTGATCTTGATTCTATCTAAGCATCTAATAGAAGTGAAAACTACATAAAAATGTACTAAGATTGCATCCTATAAATCTTTCTAGTACGTCATTCGTGCCTAAAAATCGTTCTACAAACGAACTTAATATTGTCATGGCGAAATGTTATTGTGAGCTATGGGCTTGTATTCCCACTATATCAATAAATCACATCTATTTCTACATCCCCTTTCCCTTTTCTAAGGGATAATGCACTTTAAAATGTTTATTAGGTCCTAAAACTAACTAAGCCTTGCATCAATTTAAATAAAATAGTCTTCTATGCTGAAATATCCAAAGGTTATTCCAACTCCTAATAATTATTACTTAGAGGTTTATCAATATTCAAATTGTTAATACTAAGGAAAATTATGGAACTAAAGCTTAACAATTTGTGATATTATAATCCATGGCTCACATATACTATATGGGGGAAGGTGGTGGTTTCCCCCAAGTCCGGGTTGTGGTGAGTTTTGTGAGTCCAAAATCGCCCGTGGCTTATCCTAGCACTTTGGTTGGTTTGATGTAGATTCAAATGTATAACTAGAAGCTTCTCACTCTTCCTAGTCCCATCCCATAGCTTCAGCACGCTCCTATACCCCTTTTAGTGCTGATAGTTGGGAGCGTGCCCCGAGCTCTTAACAATTTCGTTGTTTGACTAGCTTAGATTCATCTTGAGTCTAACAACGAGCTTGGGAGCGTGTCAAATATAATGTGTGAATTTTCAATTGTCCAAGAATTCTACCCAAGCTTAAAGGAACATCTTTGTTGTTCTCCTGGAAATAACGATCGATTATGTGACCCAATAGCTACAAGTTCACCCATCCATCTTGTATGGTGTGTTAATGGGTGTTCACAGTTCATCTTGCCATAACCAATTAATTTTTATGTCTATTACAAATAGGGTTCCTACTTCATGGAGTTTAAAGGTCCCACCAATTTCAATAGTGTTTTCAAGGATTTGATGTTGTCAAAAAAAAAATGCCTACAATACCCATCACCACTAAGCCCTTCAAACATTATGTTTGTTATCCCTAATCATGTAAGTAAATCAATTTATGAATACTAAGTTTATTTTTTATGTCCACCATACATATAATACAAATAATTTTGGTTCCAAGTACACAATTCACTTTTGAAAAATCATATGGAAAAATTAACACCTTATCTAATGCACAATCCACATGGTCATAATTTGGGTCACTATATTACTTTGACATTCCACACACAACTTTTAAAAGGAAAAAATCCCCTAAACAATCAACAAAGATCTTGTGTATGGTAAAGTCCTCAAGTGAAGGCCTTCCCAATATAAAGGCACCTCAGGATAAGGCAATATTTTGCTCAAATGTCCAACCTTGTAATTTGGGAATGTTTCACACTCGTGGGCTTGAACTATTGAAGAACATGAACTAAACATTATCTTGAACTTGAACATGTAATTCGTGACACATAAAAGGGGAAGGTTGTTTTGTTTTTTGAATGTCAAATATATCTTCCACCTACATTAACACAAGCATGAGATCGCTTCCATTTTCACAAAGTGAACATAAGTAGGTGTAAAATCCTTCCTACTCTTTAAGAGTATGCATAATATCCCCCTTCTTTTCTACAAGGATTATTCATGGATATAAGATGCCTTCTTGGAATACACTAAGAAACATTTGTTTTATGCAGCCATAACGCATTTTGAATTTAATTATTACTTAAATCCTTCACCAAAGTCGTGGAGTCTAAATTTCTAAATTTGTAAGATGGAAGGTCCATAGGACTTTGGTACATTTCATAGAGTTGTCCACTCTATTATCCCATTTAACCCATTTAAAATAAAGTTATAATCTAGACTAAAACAACTTTATTTCAAGGATTTTGTTATGCTTCAAAAACCTTTGACTATAGATGTACATATATAGTTCTAGTTGTGCATTCAATTGACCAAATATATGCGATTAAATTTTGAACTTTCATATTTGCTTAAAGATCATTATCTTTTATAGTATTGATTATTTGTTAAGTTGCAAGATCAAAGGTAGTAGCAACACAAGGATTCCATTGGACATTGTATCACCTTTCTATGGATGGAAGGTCCCAAGTATGCTTTTGCATGCCAAGTCACAAAATGAAAACCTTTATTTTGAGGTAAAAATCTTCCAATGGAAATGTCATGTGAGTCCATGACTTGGGCTAACTAGGTTTGTGCAAAACACATTTCTCATTTTTTCAAATTCATGGTTCCAACTAGATAACTAATGAAGTTATGAAAATAAGCTTTAGGATTATAGTTTGCATTGTTGTTTTGATTTTTTTGTTTATTCCGTAATTTATTCCAGTCCAAGATCATCATCATCATCATACATTTTTCAATAACATGATTCAACATATAATTGTATATTTTATATTGATTTTTTAATAATAATTGTTAATTACATCATGATGTAGATGGCATCAATGATTCTAACGATTTTCCATCCTCCCATACTTCATCAAATGGAAATATTCATGACTTAATTGCTACTTAGTCTACATCAAGTATGTTGTGAAGTTACATATAAGTGAAAGGGAAGTCAAACATTAGGAATTACTTGTAAAGGAATTACTTTTGGAGCCGAAAGGTAAGATTTTTCACCCTTGTCAAGTTCTTCAATATTTTATTCTCTAGGCAACTTCCACATGAAGCTATGAAGAAGCCTAGCTAAATATGTTTGCACCATGATTAAACCTAAAGACAAAGTTGGGCATATGCGTTGACCTGAGCCAAATGGTAATAGTTGGAAATCATTCCCCTTCACATCAATCACACTTCCAACAAATCTTTCAGGATTGAAATCTAAAGGATTATCATAAGCACATGGATCTCGATGAATAGCCCATACATTCCCCAAAATCATTGATTTGGCACTCACATGGTAACCCCCCACTTCACAAGATTTTAAGTTTTCATGTGGTATTAATGTGGGCACTAGAAGATGTAAGCGAAATGTTTCCTTCACTATAGCTTGAAGGTATTTCAATCGAAGAACATCCTCTTCATCTACAATGCATTGATGACCAACCACATCGTCCAATTCATCTTGAGATTTATTCATAATTTCTGGATGCTTCAAGAGCTTTACAAATGCCCATTCCATGGTGTTGGCAAATGTGTCAACACCTACCATGAAGCCTTCCTACACATACAAGGGGCATCTATGTATTAAATCAAAACCACATTAACACATTTTATGGATTGTTGATCAAATCAAGGAAAATTAAGTTCTTACACAAATATTACAATATGTGTTATATAAATGCATTGATTTGAAGGCGTGTCATGTTGATATACAAAAGTCAATGGTAAAAATATAAGAATATTGAATTGATCACAAATATGCGAAAAAACTAACTTTGAACATCTCAAATCAAATTGATTAAAACATTTAATAAAAGATGGGGCCACTCACATTGAGAATTGCCTTCAACTTGTTGTCATTAAATGTTTCACTATAATTACTATTTGTTTCAGAAAGAGAAAGTAAGATATCAAAAAAAATCCTTGGAATTGTCTATACTCTTTTCATTTTGATGATCTCTAATGAATTTGTCAAAAAACTTGTCCACTTTCAAAAACATTCGGTTTATGAAATGTTGTAAACCTTCAAAGATCAAATGGTTTCAAACATGGAATATAATCACTAATGTTGAAACTAGCAACCAAAGATGTTTGTTCAATCATGATGTCCTTGAATTCTTCACATTCCTTGCTTGAAAGCTTTGTGGCGAAATATGTGTTTCTAAACAACAAGCGTGTCATTAAAGTCAAACCAACACGATGCAACATTTTTTGCATCTTCACTAGTTTTCCCCCCTACAACAAGCATGCATGACCATTATATACACGTCTTCGAATTTGGTTTTGATTTAATTGTTGCAAATGTGTTGTCCTTAATGTTATTGTACAAATGTGCACAACCTTCATGCATCATTGGAAACTTATGAAGCGAACAACCATTTTTAAATGTAAATCAATCAAATTACTTTACAATCTTCAAAAATTATTTGAATCAAGAAAGATAATTCTTCATCTCGAACATTTTTGGAGTCATCAATCCTTCTAGCAATAAAAAGCGCTAATACTTTCACCTTTCGTGCATGTCACCAATGGGGACCCATGCAAGACTATGTATTGTTAAACTTGAAATTTGTGAGTTGACGAGTTTGGGACGAGATGCAAATACCAAATCATGTATCTTCAAAACCTCTTTCGCCATTTTTGGTGATGAAATAACTATTGTGTGAATTGATCCCAACTTGAGTTCCATAATATCCCCATATGTCTTGGACAAAGTGTAAAATACTTGGTGAGGAATTTTACCAAGCAAAAAAGGAAGGTACCAACTATTGGCCAACTTGGGAATGGACTTGGTGTTCTTTTCAATTCTTTGCGAATATACCAACACATGATGACATAGTGAAAAGGAACCAACAAAACTATTGTAGCTAGAATTACCAAAATAAATCGGCCCTGTTCCACTGCACTAGAAGAAAAACATGTATTTGCAACTAGTCTTTGCGACTAAATTTTAGTCGTAAGAGATATTTTGCAACTAAAATCCTTTTAGTCGCCTAAGACAAGTCGCATGTGATAAACTAGTCACAAATGACAAAAGGTATTGTATGAACGAAAAAGTCAACAAATACATTTCATCCTTTGACTACACTGTATACATATTGTCACATGCGACTAAGATGCAACTATTTTGGTTACAATTGATAACAAATGATGTGTTGTCATGTGTCTTAATATATTATTATTATTATTATTATTACTATTATTATTTTGAAATAATCTAAGACGTTCAATTCAAATGCTTGGATGATTTTATATTATGACATGTGGCCCAATGTAAATATGCCACGTGGCATACAAATTTAATAAAAATATTAATATTAGGTTGGTAGGTATTTAAGTAGGTACATAAATAGGTGCCTACAAACCTAGGTTACATACCAACCTACCTACTTAGGTTTTAAAAATAGGTAGGTAGGTACATAGGTCAACCTAGGTGGTTAGGTCAAACTAAGTACCTACCTAACTAAATAGATAAGTAGGTTGGGAGGTAAGTATTTTAGAAAAGTGCATAATTTTTTTGTTTTGTTTTGGGTTGAACCTTTTGATTTGCTCATCCCATGTGCACAAATTTTTTAATGTGAAATTGGATGACCATACCCCCTTGTTTATATAGTGTTCAAAATAGGAATGAAGAACAAACAATATGGGATAAATTTTGAAATTGCAACTTCTTCACAAACTAAGTTGTAACTTCAAAACTTGTTTCATGCCTTACTTTTTTTGTTTTTAGATTTTATACAATTCAAATACTAGATAATTAGATAATCATTTAAATAATACTGATTAAATTTACATATATTTAAATTATAAATTATACATTACAAATATTCATTATCAATTACTTAAATAAGCAATAACTTTTTAATATTTAACAAACTAGTTATTTAGTTACTCACAAGTTATAAATACATAACTCATAAATAATTAAATATTTTAAATATTTTAAAATATTCTATTACTTTTTAGAATCTGATTGAATTATATAGAATATAATTAATGTATAACTAATTTAATGACTATAATTTAAAATTATTATTTTTAAATATTTATGTTAAAATTATAAATAATGAATTAAAAATTGCTATTAGAAAGTAAAAATTTACACAGATTTTCTTAACATTATTATTCAATTAATTACATTATTTTGTATAAATACATTTATTGTTGTAGAAATTATTATAGGTCAAATATTTTTTTCCTCTTGGTAATTATTAATAAATAATTTTATAAAAAAATAACATTAATTTTCCTAATTACTGTAAATTTAATATAAATAATTATCATAGAATGATTAATC
The DNA here is from genome assembly GCA_963920785.1 of Sphagnum contortum. Taxonomy (NCBI): domain Eukaryota; kingdom Viridiplantae; phylum Streptophyta; class Sphagnopsida; order Sphagnales; family Sphagnaceae; genus Sphagnum; species Sphagnum contortum. The sequence goes on along the minus strand of OY987291.1, from coordinate 5,554,218 downwards.
ACAGAGTTAATAATATTATATAATTTGTGAACCTAAAATCAGTAAAATTATTATTATAACTACACTGTAATTTTTCCAAATTTTTAATTCAGGTTTGAAGTTATAAATTATAGAGTGTGAATAATAATGATCAAATAAAACATAATTATGCACATACTAATTAATTTCTTTACAAAGTAATTGCAATGATTTTAAAGTAATGTCACATTAATTACATTAATTAATATATTTTAATAAGAAAATATAATTAGATCATATAAAAATCTATGTTATAACAATAATTATTTAGTGTAACTTAGATTTAATAAACATAATCATTTATAATTATTTATAAAAAGTGATTTATTATGGATAACACTAGTTGAAGAAAACCCTTAAAACTCAATCAATAGTTTTTTGAATTAAAATATGAATTTAAGATTCCAAAATAGAAATTCAGAATTCAAGTATCAATTTTTAGATCAAATAAGTTTTCTGAAGTTAAATAAAAAAATTCAGAATTGAATGTCAATTTTCAGATTCAAATAATAATATTCAAAATTAAAATGTCCATTTTAAGACTCCGTTAATAATTTTCTGAATTGAAATATTAATTTCGAGAATCCAAAATAATTAATAATTTGGAATCAAATTTTAACTTTCAAGTCAAATAATTTCTTAAATTTTAAATTAAAAACTTTAGAATTCAAATATCAAATTTCAAGTTCAAATAAAAATATTTAAAATCAAAATGTCGAATTTTAAACTCAATTTTTTTATGAATTGAAATACTATTTTTTAGATTTGAAAATAATAATTTAGAATTCAAATATAAAGTTTTAGATCAAATAATTTTTTTGAATCTAAATAACAATTTCCAGAACTGAAATGTCAATTTTTAGATTCAAATAACAATATTTAGCATTGAAATGTCCATTTTTAGACTCAATTAATAATTTTCAGACTGGAATTAGTAATTTTGAGAATCCAAAATAATAATTTGGAATTGAAATTTCAGGTTCAAATCAAATGATTATTTGAAATTTAAATGCACACCTTTCAGAGTTGAAATATAAATGTTCATATTCATATAAAATATTCAAAATTAAATGTCCATTTTTAATCAATTAATAATTATCTGAATTGAAATACTAATTTTTGGAATCAAAAAATATTAATTTAGAATTCAAATATCAATTTTTAGATTAAATAATCATTTCTGAATTTAAATTGAAAATATCATATTAATATCAAATTTTTGAAATTCAAATAATGTTTTAAACAATTGAAATAACAATTTTCAAAGTCAAATATCATGTTTCAAATTCTAATATATATATTAAAAATTAAAATAATAAATTTCATAATTGAAATATCAATGATCAGATTTTAATTAAAAAATCATTTTTCAAATATTAATTTTGAGATTCATTATATGAACATATACATACATATACATATAAATAATTTTAGTACATATATTAAAATACACCCGTATGTCATTGTAAAATACCTTTAGGATGCAATTAATTTGGTGATTAGTGTGACTAATGGGATATATCAACCTGTTAATGGATGAAAATAATTATAAAATCAATCCAACCAATAGGATGAAAATTTTAATAGTTGCATCATAATTGTAAAAATGACCAAAATAGTTGAAATTTGGTCTTGTAGTTGCAAATATTCCAAATCTAGTCGCAAACGACTACAAGTCGCATGTAGTTGTAAATGGAATGGTTACATTTTGGCTGATTTCTACTAGTGTTACAAAGTTGTTCATGCTAATTTTTTTCACTATTAAGTGTTGTTGATTTGTTATGTTGATGCTCTTTCCTTTTGTAGTGGGCATGTGTGTGCAATATTCACAAAACATGCATTAAGAGGAATCAACCAAGTTATGAGTTTTACATGCAACAAAAAGTAAGCATGTCTTTTTTTTATAAGCTAAAAGCAAGTGAAAATTCACTTGCAAGGACCCAAATGCAAAAGAAAAAATTACATGTTGTGAATGCATCCAAAAATGGATTTTGCATTTGAATGCCATGCAAAAAGCACACATATGGGTCCACTTTGTATGTGGAATCAAGAATAAAGACTTACATCAATGGTGAAAAGTCTAAAATTGACATCTATGCACTAAGGTTGAAAAGTATATGGTTATGTAAATATGGTAAAGTGGGCCAATATGAATTTTTATTTTATATTAATATTTAGGAGTGTGTATATTAATGTTTCTAAGGTTGTCGTTGTGAAGGTTCGAGAGGATAGTAGACTTTGTTAGTTTGCAAAAGATTAATATCATATTCAAAGTAAACTGTGAGGGATAGAAAAATGACTTTGTTATAACTCCCCCGAGACATGTTGTTTGGAGATCTAATAACAACAATGATCCAACATATTTCTAGTGCATGTGTATACATGTGTCTTTGTGTGTGTGTGTGTACCATTGCTAGATTGATGCAAAAAAAAAGAAAAAGGTTTTTTGGGTTAGGATTCAAGACTAGACTCAAGTGGGGGATGATAATTTTTCATTTTTTAAAAATTTCATCTATTTTGTCAAAATCCTATTATGTCACTTACATGGTATAATGTTTAACTATAAATTAATTATTTGGGTATGTAATTAGGCCTCTTTCATTGTCCTACTTACAACAAGCATGCATGACCATTATATATGCAAATTTTCAATATTGATCTTGATTATATAACAATACACTTGGATTGTCTTTTGCTATAGGTCATTGATTTAATTGTTCCAAATGTCTTATCCTTAAGACTATTTTAGAAAGATGCAAACCTTTATCCATCATCAAAAACTTAATAAGCAAACAAAATCACTCTGAAATATAAATCAACTAAATTAATTACCTTACAATCTTCAAAATTTCTAACAAGAAAGATAATTCTAATTCATCTCAAACATTTTTGAAGCCCTCAATTCTATGTGATAAAAAACATTAACACATTCACCTTTGCCCATGTCACCAATAATTTCCCCATATGGTGCCCATTCAAGACATTTTTATTTTAACAACTAGTCACCATCCTTTCAATCTATTATAATTACAAGTCAATTAATAATTTTAATAATATTAGTTGAAATTAATATTTAATACTATTATTTAAATTTTCAAAATAGTTATTTCGTTAATTAATTAATTAATTAATATATAAATAATCAATAAATCATTATTTATTTATTCGATTCTTTTTATTGATTAGTTTTAGTTTAGTTAAGGATTAACTAAGGTTTAACCAAAAATTTTAATGTTTAAATAAGGTTTCGCCAATTTTTAATTAGGTTTTATCCAAGTTTTCATTTAATCAAGGTTTAAACAAGGTTTCACCAAATTTGAATTTCACAAAAAAATTAATGAAGTTTTAGCCAAGCTTTAACCAATGTCTTGGCATGGTTTAGCCGAATTTTAACCAAATTTTTAATTTAGCCAAATTTTAGCGTAGGTTTAGGCATACGTGCCATATTGTGGGCCTTATATAGGTGTGACATATGATACTTTAACTAATAGGTTATGCTAATTAGTACATAGTAAATTAGGTTATTAGGTAATAGGTTAGGTGGGCATGTAAGCATTTAAGTAGATAAGTAAATATGTAAGTAGGTGTGTAGTTTATTTAGGAGGATCTCATTTTAATTTGGGATTAAAAAAATTATTGTACACATCTAATTATATAGTTTGCAACATTGGATATATATATATATAGGATTTTTTAATCACAAATTAATTTACAACTAGGTTTTTATCCATTTTTTTATTTTCAATTTCAAACTTGTAAACTATATAAATAGATGCATATGAAACATTGAAAACACACAAACAACATTTTTAAAAAAATGTCTTTTGGGATGAACCAATAAAAAAGACGACCTTAAAAGTGAAACATAAAATTAAATTAAAAAGTTTACTTACCTACCTACCTACTTACCTATTTACATAAATTGATTCTTTTAAAAAATGTCTTGTCACATATTTCAATTGCACCAAATGGCAATTTGTGATTGGACTATACTTTAATTGAAAAAATGATTATTAGTTGCAAATTGCATACAAATGATTGCCAAATAAAATTGTATATGTTGATTATATATATCATTCACAAGTAAATTGCTAATGTTATGTTATATCACATTTGCGATTACATGTCAAGTGCCATTAAACTTCTGTAGGAATCATTCCCAACTAGATTTTAGTCGCAAATTAAAATTGCAAATACCAATTTTACTCTTAGTGAATTGAATCAAGCGAGCAATATATTAAATTATTTCAATCAAATGTTACTTGTGATGTGCTTGTTGAGATGTGTAGAATTTTTTTATTTGTCCAAGTGTGTTCCATTTTGGCTAGATTTGTTTTTTGGGTGAACATTGACAACAATTCTAATATTTGCATCCCCTATTCACATGTTGCATAAAGATTGCACTCTTGCAAAGTTGTTCCAAAATATTGCAAACAAAGGACTCTTAAGACACACAAAAATGCAAGTAAGTTGAAAGCAACTTTTGATAACAAAAGGGATTGAACAAATTAGCTTACTAATAGATTTGAATTTAAACCTGCATTCTAGAGTGAAAGATGGAAAAATGTTGAAAATTTTGATATGTTCATTGCACAAATAAGATGTTAGAAAATATATTATTGAATTGATCATCAATTTTTATTGTTTTGCAATTGTCAACGTGACAATTCAAAATTACTCAAAATGGGTAGAGGCCAGGCTACCTCCATTCTTTTAGGAGATAATAATTGTGACCTTCATTGCTTGAACAAGTAGTTGCCACTAATTTAACATGTTTTCTGAGTGAGTGGTTAGAAGGGTGCCAAAGAAATACGATCTAAGGTTGATTTCAGAGGTTTGTAAGGAGGTACATGAACATGGCCATTACTTTCACAAGAAGTAAGGGATGGGTGTACTTACTTCATGGTTGGATTTTGAGTAATAGTCATGTTATTCTAATGTTATTTGGAAGTGTGTGTTTGATACAATAGTGCAAATGGAGGGAGCCTTATATCCGGTAATGCCTTGTTAGGAGCAAGTGAACATTTTGAAAGGTGAAACTCTCACAAAGCCAAGCATTTCACTTTTTGAAATGCATGGTTCACTTTTTACAATGATACCCGGCGGGTACAAAAGGCTTGGGGGCCTTCCCAAGGGTGTTGCATGGTATTAAAATGTGACAAGTTTTGTTTACTTTTCGAAAACAAAACAATGATACCCGGCGGGTACCACCAAAAATTACCCATCGGGCATCATGGTTTTGTTTTTCAAAAAGTAAACAAATCTTGTCACATTTTAATACCATGCAACACCCTTGGGAAGGCCCTAGTCCTTGTGTGGTGTTCCTCAAATAAAGGGCCCTTGGATTTTGGCCTGGGGGACTCATTATTTTGGGAACACCCTAGTCCTTGGGTGTTTCCCTACACACAATTATCAATCCAATTTCTGGGCTCAAAACAAAAGACTAAAAATGGGAAAATGTTTAGTGAACTTTTTTAATCACACAATTATGTGATTTATAAAAACACACAATTTTTAGCATCAAAGGGGATATGGAATTGGAGTGTCATTTGAACAAATTCTAGTAGGTGTTATAACTTCCCACATCTTAGCTGCATCAACTTTTGTCACCAAGTATTTGGACATAATGAAAGTAATTGGCAAATTCCATACGTGAAGAAGGACCCACTCACTCATTAGGGGATAAATGACACCCCCACTTTGCCTTTTGTTTCTCCTTGATCTCCTCCATCAATTTTGTGAGGTTGGCCCTTTCCTTCTAGAGGTGAAGGAAATCTAATATAAACAACAAGAGATGAAGAAAATTTTCTTGAATAAGTTGAGTTTTGATGCTTTTTTGTTCTTCATGTTTTCTTCTCCCAACCCCAAAAACACAACTCCTTATTGAAATCTTGGTACAATAGATTACATGACAACCCTTGGGTTTCCCTTCCCCTTCTTTGAAAGATCTACCCAAGCCAAAAGGACTCTTTGTAGTCCCCGTGTGACCAAGCACCTACTAGTGCACCATCCATTGGAAATCCATTATAACTCAAATTTTGATGAATCACAAGTGGGTGAATTGACCCCCCCACATTGGGATCACAGTAAAAACCCCAAAACCCATTTAAATGGCCATATTAGGCCCCAAAAATTATAGATTTGGATTCAAGGACCCTGATTTAGTCACGGGAACTGATATTTATAAATATTTAGAATATTTATAAGCAATTTAAATGGGATTTGAGATTTTTACCATGATCCCAATGTGGGGGTCAATTTGCCTTGGCCCTATAAACCCTCCTACCTCCACTTCACACTCTACTTAGGTAACACAACTTATGTGCCTAAGTGGGAAAATATCATATGAGTCAACCAAATTCCAATATCAACAAGGAGGTTTAAGTCCCTTGTAATATGCTTATAAGTATCCCACACATGAAAATAATTGGTATATAATCAAGGCCATTCCCCGTATTATCCTTGTATTATGCTTGAAAAGATATGATAAAACATATCAAACATCACATATAGGGTTTACTCAACAAGTAAGACATGCATTAAAAGATTTGACATCCAAATGCATCTTTGGGGGAGAGGGGGATTTTTTAAACTTTTGTTTTTCCCAATGGGTTCCCATCAAGTTCCAATGGGTTCCCAACCAATGATAATTTTTTCAATTTTTGGATGGTGCAACATTGGCTAGCATCCCACAAGGGATTTAACATAAATTGTGCTAGATTTTTAGAACCTATCTAAATAGTTTTAAAAACTAGTTGGAAAAATGTTGCAAATTTGAAATCAGAATCCAAACGTGGCCCAAAAAAAAATTTAATCAAATTTGAGGTGGAATTTTTGTGATTTTTAAAGAAAAAACAAGAAGACAGTAACAAAATAATCTCCTTTATTTTATTTTCATTTTGGCAATATTTCGCACCCAAAATGTTGCTTGCAATATGTTTTGCAAGTTCCCAATGAGCTCCCCAACATGTTCCAAATAACATCTCATTTTGTCCCATATATTTAGTAGATTCAACTTTTGCATCTATCACAAATGGTGTCCATCCAAAACTTTGTAATTGAAGAATTGTGTAACAAATGCAACGAAGTCATGTGTTTTGCTAACTTGTGATGAAATGACCACTATCCAAATTGAGCTCAACATAACCTCCATATAAAATTTTAGGGGTCCCCATAACTAATTAATATGAATTGCACTATATATTTTTTGGCATGTCTTTGTTCATAAGTGGAAATTAAACAAATATGGTGGGCTTAATCTTGTAACTTGATTTTGTGTACAACCACCCTTAATACAATCATGTATAGAATACAATTAATGTGTTGTTGTGTCAATGCTTGAATCATCCAAGGATTCCATGGATGGTGGGTTATTCATAAAGTTGTCTACCAATTTGGTTTTTGATGTCCATGTCTTTTAAAAGTCAAAAAAATTGTGATATCATTTGGTCACACATATTACACGATCATCAAAGTTGCATGAATTTTTTAATTGACCGTATAACTTGTTGAATGTGTGTGATCTAAATTCCTTTAACTTTTATGGAATTGTTTCTGCATGATGGAAAACACACAAACAATTCAAAATGATATGATCATTCGCCAACAATCTCATGGCATGAGTCAAGAAATACATTATCAAATTTTATTAGGTCATCCAATTTTCTCACAAACAAGCTTGTTTTTTTAATCTCCCACTTGTTTTTATGGCCACTTGTTTTTAATACATGGATAAGCCCTATCCAATTTTTAAGCTTGTCATTAGAGTTCAAAAATACTTTGATCTTGCCCAAAAATAAATAGGCAAAATTATACATCCCACTTCATGTGGTTATAATGTTTGGGGCCATGCCAAAACCTTTTTACATAATCAATTTACATGTAAATTCGCTTCTTTGTGTGTATGCAATGTAGCCCATAGCCATAACTTGCCATTCTAATGATTTAAAATATTTAGCATTGGTTTTAAATAATTGGGTGGAGTTGATTAATGAACATTGTTGCTCAATATACTTCAAGATGGGCAAACCCTTTAATTGTTTAAACTTTTTCACAATTATATCTTATTAACCACTTTACAATGCCATGTGCGATTCATTGAACTTCCCAAATCTACACACGTTTTAACGAAATTACAAAGTGGCTAGAAAATACAATTGACATTGACCACTTTATTCATATACATGTGAAATGCATGAACCATGTCTTGACTATTGCCAATGATGTAAAGTGAACTTTCTTTTGCAAGGATTCAAGTACCATAAAGTGATCATGCCTTATGAATGTCTTGCCAAAGATAGACAAGTGAATGACAAAATAGTTCAACATTTTTTGCATGATGTGCATATTATATCCTTGTTGGAAGAATACATAATTATGTAGAAAGTAGTAAAGAAATGGATCACCAACACCATATAAATGAAGTTGGAGGAATCAAATGGGACAATGACTTGAGTTCAATTCAATTGAGAAATTTTTATTTTGGTTAAACTATACATGTTGGGTTTAGGAATAACTTTCAAACTTTATATGTTTATTGTAGGGTTCTATGAATTTTTTAAGTGTTACATCTTGAGTTTTTGGAAGTAATGCATGTTTCCTCACAATCCATAATTGAACAATTATGTACAACAAATAACATTTGACACATCAATACCTTTGGGCATGTTCATTTAAGGAAATAATTTCCCAATTCACAAGTTTCAAAAAACATTTTTGTTCAAGTTTGGCCATTTATCATTACTATTTAGGCATCAATTTTAGGCATAGGTTAAGGAAATCAAGCCTTTGACATGCAATTTTATCCACATTACTTTGGGCCAAAGACTAAAACAAGTTGCATCTATGTACATTTGTCAAATTGGTTCCATATATGAGTATTATGTGCGAGTCCTATGGGTCTTAGATTTTCACTATAGATGAAAGGTGGTAAATGTGCTAATGAAAATGATTAATTAATTTGTTCAAAAAACATCATCACATCAATAATCTCTACAAATAGTAAATTAAACATTTGTTCCAAGAAAACACACAAGAAGCATCATACTTGATTGTTTCATATTGATTATATAGACCTACAAATATATTGAAAACATGGGTTACCATCTCAATTGCCAAAACCAACCATATATGAAAGAAAAATCATGCAACTTCATAAATTCACACAACATGGTTTCCCTAAAATGAATGAGTGGATGTATAAATACATTACATTGACTTTTAGTACACAAGTCCACATAATTGACACATGCATTTTTTCTACACACAAGTGCATTCACAAAAATAATGATTCAAGGGTGCACCCCAAGTAAGGACATAGGTGACTACTTAAAAAACAATTCTTAGGTTATGCAATGAGATTACTTCATTTGCAAGTTGCAAAAAGAAATTTAATCCTTTTAACCCAAAAATGTGTTGTATTATATTTTTATGTAAATATATATTTTAAGAATCTCCCCTAAATTATATCATTTTCAAATCCTTTTAAGTCCATGTAATAATTTAAGAAATAAAAGCACGAACATTTTTTTTTGGTAGATTCATTCCACATGTTTTCCATAATACATTAAACACATTTGGATTCAAATAGATTAAATAAGTCGACAATAGTGCACTCACAAAATTTGACATTAAACATGAAAAATCAAGCAATGGTTACACTTGTTACAACTCATTTATTTGTGAGTGCACCCACACGTTCTAATCTTTATCCATGGTTTGAAAGAGTATCAAAACCATGATTTAAAAATAATAATTGATTGCATTCTTGTAATAGAATTAAATACAAGGAAAATATGTTTTTTTATTGAAAAAATCATTTTAATTTCTCATATGTGTACATTAATCCATACTACCACTAGTTTAGGGGCAACAATAGCAAGTTACATAACAAATTGTGCATAAAAAATGGAAAAGATATGACTCGTCAAGTAAATAAGGTTTATTATTTAGTGAATCAAAAGTAATTAGGGCTTGGCTATTAGGTTTTCAAGGTGGAGGAGGTGAAAAGTTGCAAAAAATTCTTAATAATTGTAAATTTTTACACACACATTATCATTTCCAAAAAGCTTTCAATATATGCCTACATGTTGATAACATTATCTTTAACAACATAACTTTGAAATATGACTCAATGAGTTTAATTAAGTCTCAAGAAACAACACATCTAAATAAAGTCTTCCATGACTAACAAAAAAGTTTCCCATCGTATTTGTATAACTTAATAAATATCTTCACTACATGTTCACACAATTATGTCTCATACCTAATATCTTGGACCCATTCAATGTTTCAATAGTCATGCTTTTATCAAGGTGAACCACATTCTAAATAGTATTTATAGTATGGTGTTGCATGTTTTGTACATATGGTATACACACCCATCTTGGACAAAGAGAACCTTGTGGTAACATGTTGATAGATCCTGGTTGTGAAAAAAATGCACATCATGAACAACATTAATGTTATTAAATTGGAGCAACTCGTCACAATACCTATGGAATTAGTGATGGTTGTAACTATAGTAGTTATCTCAAGTATTTTTCTTTATATCAAGTGTTGGTCTAGTTGGGCTTGCACAAAGTTGAAGAGAGCACCACAACCATTTCCCACTTGGCCAATCTTTGGACACCTTCCTCTTTTGGGTACGCTTCCCCACCATTCTTTTTATAATTTGTCAAAAACTTATGGGGACATCATGGAACTCAAGTTGGGATCAATTCACACATTGGTAATTTCATCACCAGAGATGGCCAAAGAAGTTTTGAAAACACATGATTTAGTATTTGCATCTCGTCCCAAAAGTATCATATCACAACTTTCAAGTTATGGTGGACATAGTGTTGGATGGGCACCATATGGGGACCATTGGCGACACATGCGAAAAGTGAGCGTACTAGAGCTTTTTACTACTACAAGTCTCAAGGCCTCAAAAAATATTCGACACAAAGAATTATCTTTGTTGGTTCAAAGAATTTTCGAAGATTGTAAGGTAATTTGTTCAACTTGTGTTTTAGTGTGGTTATTTTCTCATTAAAAGGTTACAATCTAGATGAGCAATTGCATCTTTTTAAATAAAATCACTTGAACAACACATTGTAACATAATTTGAAGCAACAACCTTTCACCAAAAAACATGTTATTATTTTGGAATTGATGAAATTATTATTTGACAACTTGTAAATATAATGGTGCATGCAGGAAGGAAAACCAATGGACATGCAAACAACATTGTGTAATGCCTCTATGAATTTAATGACACATTTGTTATTTGGAAAAAGTTTTCTCACCACAAAATCTTCAAATGATGAATGTGCACAATTCAAGGACCTCATCGTGAAAGAAGTGGCCCTAGCGGGTGCTTTCAACATTAGTGACTTTGTTCCATTCTTAAAGCCATTTGATATCCAAGGCCTTCAACGTCAAATGAACCATACACGTTTGAAAGTGGATAACTTTCTTAACAAAATCATTCAAGATCGTTTAAACGAGAAGAAACCAAATGAGTCCAAGGACTTCCTTGATGTTTTGCTCTCTCTTCCTAGAAAAAATGATTCTAGCCATAGGTTGGAGGACAACACAGTGAAGGCAGTTATCAATGTAAGTGTTATTCCATCTTTTCACAATTTGTTAAAGTTGAAGATGAAACTTAATTTTTGGACATGTTAATTGAATTTAACATCTTACATGTATAGTGGACTAGCAAATATGGATTACGTTTTATGGATTATACATAACAATGTGAAACTTTCAAATTGGTGTGTTTTTAAAAACATGTATGCAACATTTATGCACAAAAGAATTATTTCATTCAATCAAAGTTAATAACCCCTTAATGTGGTTACCATGGTCAACATTGTGTTTGAATGTTCTCAATGTGCAGGAAAGTTTAATGGCAGGCACTGATGCATCTGCCACCACTATAGAATGGGCATTGGTGGAGCTATTGAAACATCCAAAAGTTATGAAAAAAGCTCAAGATGAATTAGATGGTGTGGTTGGTGATGGACGATTTGTAAATGAAAATGACGTTCCTCAATTGAAATACCTTCAAGCTATTGTGAAGGAGACATTTCGCCTTCATCCCCCGGCTCCATTGTTGGTGCCACATGAAAGCACAGAATCTTGTGAAATCAATGGTTACCATGTGCCTGCCAAAACACGCATTTTTGTGAACATATGGGCTATTCATCGAAATATATGTGCTTATGAGAATCCTTTGGATTTCAATCCCGAAAGATTTGTTGGAAGTGAGGTTGATTTAAAAGGATTTGATTTCCAACTGCTACCATTTGGTTCTGGGCGACGAATGTGCCCAGCTTTGTCATTAGGTTTGATCACTGTGCAAATGGAACTAGCTATGCTTCTTCATAGCTTCATGTGGAAATTACCAATAGGAGAAAACCCAGAGGACATTGATATGGGTGAAGTATTTGGCATTTCAACACCAAAAGCAGTTCCTTTGAAAGCAATTGCTATTGCTCGACTTCCTTCGGATTTGTATGTAATTCCATAACTTATTTGATGTATTAATTATAACACTCAAATGATGAGTAATTTCTCATTTATGTGGGAGAATATGAGGGAAAAAAAAAGATTCAATGCATCGATGTCATTTTCATTATGATTATTATCAATGGAAGTTGCATTTCAATACATAAGTATGAAAAAATGTCTTTTATTTTTATTTTTAAATGGATATTATTAAAATATTTGCATTTGATAGCAATGATGAGAATTTGGATCATATGAATTATTTATACATATTTTGACTTGACATTGAATCATGTGTGAAAATATGCACTTGCCATTTCATCAAATGTAAGCATGTGCACTTGCTTTGAACGTATCTCAAATGTTTTGATTATACACTAAACATTACAAAAGCATTGTGGTGCATTCTTTGATTTGTGGGAATGCATTATGGAGACCTTCACAATGTTATTAAACAATATTGTCGCATTTCCACCTCCTTCACCTTGAAACGAAATATGATAGCCTACTTGTGGGCCTTGCTTTAGCATTTGGCATTGAAAAACATATAAATCTTGGAACCCTTCTCTAATAGATGTCGATTCATTTCTTGCTTAAAAATGCAAAGGGTCGTTCAAAATGCTAATATAGACAAAATGTTGCATGATATTGTTGGAAGAATTTGTTAAAAGGATATACATTGTAATTATTTTAAAATACTTGGTAAGAAAACTTGTCCAAGGTACAATCAAAAAACTATATGGTTTGTGTTCTTCTCCAAAAGTGTGGATAAAAACAACAAGATTCATTCAAGAGATGGATGTGTCATTTGATGTGGACACGTGTACTAAACTACAATTTGTATGGTTTATTCCTATATGGACCTTATCATAGGGAAACCAAATTATGTGGATTGTGAAGCAATATGCATCAGTTGAGAATTTATATATATAATATTTTGAAAATCATACAAACAATTGGAGATGTGCAAGGAACATTTCAAGCAATTTAAAAGTATGTTGTGTTAAAGTACTTCCAAAAATTAGGCCTAATCCAACAGAGTATAGCATAGACAACAAAGAGGTGTTGAAGCTATCTAGTTTGTTTTTGAATGTCAAAGTCCTTTTATCAATTCACTTTATTGCAAATCACTACCCAACAATGATCCTCCAACTTCATCCATGTGTCGTTGGCAATTATTTGGTTTAATATTTTCAACATAGTAATATTTTTTTTGAAAAATGATATGATGTGCACACCATAAATGAACATGTTGAATCCATTTGTAATTGATTTGTGCGTTCATTAAAGTCAACATAACACATGTTAAAGTCATCATGTGTTACATGCATTATGTGTCATTTTTTTGGTATGTGACCCTTATATTCATCAAAGTAAAGTGATTTCTAAATACACTAGGAAATGTTTTTTAGTGCTTTAGAAGGGGGGGGGGGAGATGTTTAAAATGTAATAATAAACAACAGATGGAATTGACATACCCACTTTCAAAAATCCCTTGCCAAAAACACTACCGTTATGGATAGCACATATATATTGATGGACATCACAAACAAATTTTTTGGTATCTACCAAAGTCTTTGTATGATGATAATGTTCACATTCCTAACCAACAATAGAAGCCGATTTTCTAATTTTTATATTCCTAGTTGGACATCCCTGCCCCGGTAATATAATATATTTAGTTGCATGTATTTCATTGTGTGTGTGGATGAAAATTGATCCATGTCCATTTAAAGTATGGATGAAAAATGATGTGCATTTAGTTGCTAATCAAATTATGAATATATAAGACATTAATTGATTTGAGACCACCAATTACTATAAGTGGCCTTGATCTATTGATTATTTCTTGCAATGAATAGCCTTCCACCAATTATTGAGATGGTCCAAAATTGTGGTGGATAAATTCCTTATTAACTTCAGTAAGATGTTATAATATTTGGTTTAAGATGTTAAAATGGAACTTGTAAGTTTACAACTTGGTCCATCCCCATTTCTAACATGGGTTCATTATTTATAGTTCATTGAACTATACATATCCCAAGATACCAATTATGACTATGCAAAATAGTTAGATTGTACCATAAGGAGATGAAAAGGAGATGTGGCACATTTAGATGGATTATAATACACGTTCAAAAAATTGGTTCAACACTATAGAATGTTATCTTGGGTGACCTTTGAGATCATGTATAGGTTTCACAGAAAAAATTTGACATGATTTCCCAACCTTTTATTTAGCAATAGATACAAGTTAAGAACTTGGTGTGCACAAAATGTGTGTTTGCAAAACAATTACTAGGGCATTCATCATGCACGTTGTCACCATCATCCAAATAACTGGTTGTTGTTAGGCATTGTCAAAACTTTTATTGGGGATTATTTATTTGTTTAACATAAATTTTTATATAAACATTATGTCAAATATGCCATGAACCACCCCTAAAAATCACCTAAAATCAAATCTAAACAAAAAAAATCATGTTTTTACACATTATTCAAGAAAATAGTTATGATATAAAAGGATTATAATAAAAATTTAATTTCATAATTGGATCTACAACCAAATGTGGTTAAATGTTTTAGTAGATGGTTACCAATGTGGCAATGTCACAAAACTATTTTTAAAATTGCATCATAACTATTATTTGGTTAAAGTAATTGATGGCTCTAGAATTCCTTGGTTCAACATCTCAAATTGAACATGTGAGTTTTGAATTCATTTTAACAATTAGAGATTCAAGAATTATCATTCAATGTTTTGCGAAAGCAGATTGAATTTTTTATGCATTAGACAAAGACTAATGAAGTCATACAACCACATTATGTTAATAAACCATTTCAACCTCACTTTCACTTGTAGTAGATAGAGATGTTGTGTGCTACTAAACAATGCCCAACACTAAAAAATCTTAGCGTCACACACATAAAAACACATGCACAAACCTTGCATTTTCTAAAATCTCAAAAAATGAAAAATGTTATACTAAAATCACACTAGATGGGGATAATGCCCCCCAACACACACACAATAATTGGAACTTCATTCACTTAATTAAAAATAATAATTAGTATTTTGTAATAAATACTAAATAGAGGTTAGGTTCGATGAACAATGAACCCCTAGTACCAATCATAATCAAATATGCCATAATTTGGATGGGACACCCAAGATTGATGTCATAGGGATCTTTAGTAACCATGTAAACAACATGGCAATCCAAACAAAACTAAACATGACATAAAATAATTTTCAATAATACCTTTCAATTGTTTTATATTTTATCTAAAAACTGAACTATCAATATTGGATAGAGCCACAAGATAATATTTGGGAAACAAGAGTTTTACGTGTAACATTCATGGCCAAGTCCAATACACATAGAATTTTCACCAACTTTTGCAATCGTAGTTCATTTGGCCACATAAGACATTTATAACAATCAAGATGTATGTCAAGAATTTTACATCAACCTTGTTAAATTTGAATGGAACTTGTAATTGAAATCATGACCTATATATTTATAATCAAGGATAAAACACTCTCTTAACATGTAAAGTTCAATACCCATAGTAATGTTTGGTTCCATAACTCTCATGAGTTTGGATTGGACTAAAATGGAACCTTGATACCCTTGGATGAACCCAAATGCATGAACCCCAATTTTGATTGTGAAATTTGAAAATGTTCAAATGAATGCACCCATGGCTACAATGCCCATTGTTGCTTCTAAATACATGAAATATCCACAAAGCCTAGGGCATTAATCAATTACAAAGACATCAACAAGTTTGTACTAAAAATGTGGATCAAATCAATTCAACATTAGGAGAAAACGCCCTTTTTTAATCAATTTTTTTCATTGCATGTTGTTTTTAATTGTATTCCAATTGTAGACTCTTAATATTTAAATGAAATAATGGTGATTACCAAATAAGTTGATCCACCTACTAATTTGGTGGACAATTGAAAATGACCCTCGACTCATGGGAGGCATTTCCAAAATATTTTTGGCATCAACAAACTTACTAGTTGATTTGTAGTCAAAAGGTCAAATGGAGATGTGACATTGTGAAACATCATGTAATCATTGAATAACATGGTTGCATCAAAGTCATCTCTATGACTATTTTGGTGATCATGTTTTTAAGGATGGATGAAATATTGTGCACATTGCAACTTTGCATCCGAAGATATAGTTTTAAACTCTTTTAGGCTACCTATTACATAGGTATACTTAATTTTATACTAAGCTACTTAATATACCTAGTTTACATACTTAGGTTGCCTACCTCTGTACACCTAACCTAGGTATGAACGTGCTCTGAGCTCAACTCCATACTTAAGGAATCTAGTCTAGGATGTATATAGGTAGCTTACCCTAGCCACATGGCCTAGGTTTAAACTTAACCAACTAGGTGTTTTGTAGTTTAGGTATAGGCTTAACCTTAGGTGACACATGGCATGCGCTAAGTCTAGGTCTAGGTGACATGTGCTTTAAGCTTAGGTTCCATTTGGCCTAGCCTAGGTGCCACATAGGCCACCTAGGTCCAGGCTTAAAATAGGTGGTCTCTAGGTCTTGGCCCACCTTAGATGCCACATGGTATGGCCTAGGTTGAAACCTAGCCTAGATAGGTGACATGTGATTTAGGTCTAATCCTAGCCTAGGTGCCACATGGTGTGGCCATATAGGTTTTTAAATAAATCAAAACATGCCACATGACATGGCCTAGGTCTAAGTTTAGACCTAAACATCACATGGCTTAACTTAGGTGCCACATGGCTTAAGTCTAAACTTAAGCTAGATGCCATGTGGCATATTTGGTTTAAGCATAGGTGCCACATAGCCTAAATGGTATAAGTTTAGGTGCCACCTTGCTTAGCCCTAATTGCCATGTGGCATATGTGGTATAGGCATAAGTGTAATGTGGTTTAAATGGTTTAAGCCAAGGTGCTACCTTGCCTAGCCCTAACTTAATTGCCACATAGGCTATGTTAGTTAATAGGTTAGGTTAATATGTAGTAGATTAGGTTAGGTAGGTAGGTAGTTGCTAGTAGGTGGTAAGAAGTAGTTATGACTAATAACAATTGGGTTGCAACTAAAATGTTTATCCCATATTGTTTATCTTTCATTTCAAGTTTATAAACTCTATAAAGAAGTGCATTTTAAATGTTGGACAAACACAAAAAACATGAAAATGGAATTGTCATTTGGGATGAACCAATTAAGAAGGTTTAACCTTTAGGGTTAAACCCAAAATGAAATAGGATTTACCTAATTAGGTGATGGATGTAGCCTAGGTCTAAGCCTATTGTCGGTGCCATGTGGCTTATGTTTAAGCCTAGCCCAAGTCTCTCATGGCCTTGGTTTAAACTTAAACTTATGTGCCATGTGTTTTAGGTCTAGGCATATCATAGGTTCCATGTGGCCTAGGCTAGGCTAGGTGGCCTATATTTAGGTGCCACGTGACTTAGTCTAACCTTATGTATAAGTGGCCTATGCTAGGTAATTAAATGGCTTATGTTTTGATGACATGTGATTTAGCCTATGGATGTGGATGTGTGATATGTCGTTGAATTACTAGTTGAACCCTTTGCCTGACTTAATTGCAACACATTATAACTTACAACTAAAAAGTTGATGACATCATATTGCAACATCAACAAATGAAGATCATCCACCTTAAGGTTATAATCGAAAATGACCCACTACTATAATGGTAAGCATCATTTGCAACTAAAATGACTAAAATGATTATTGTTTTGGTGTTGACATATGGTTGATGTTTGCAATTGTAATTTTTTTTCATCTTGTACTTCACAAGATGAAATCTTATCCTTTTCCACCCCTACACATTGTGACTATTGTCTGATTGTCCCAAAAAAATGAAGAAGAAAGTTGTATGATGACATGGTACGTTATTCCATGTCATAATAACTTCGGACCTCATATATTCAAGTCATAATTAGAAATTATCTAGTGCAACATGTAACTATTCAAAGTTCAATTTAAAAACATTTCATTAAAAAGTCCTAATCAATTAGTCCTTTTTAAAATCAAAACCATACATGTTGCATATTAATCAATTTTATCCCATTTCATTAAAAACTTAGTGAATTTGGGTAGTGGAAAAGGACAATATTTCTTCTTGTGTTTATCAACTTGGGTGGTTTTTATTTGCAAATAAAACATTTTCCAATTGGGTTTGTAGTTTCCAGCTAAAAACTGTAATTAAAAAAAATTGAAGAAATAATTGCAAATGTGGGGGTTTTCTCCTAAAAGAACATCTTCATACAAGTTTAATTTACAATTTGATAAAAATTCAAAAATGACGAAAAGCAAGATTTTTGAAAGTTCATGTAAAATGACAAATATTTAAAAAAACAAGAAGAAGAAGAAGACATGTGCCCTAAAAAAGTGTATTTGGGAGTGGGTCAAATAACACATATAGACACATGAATGTTCAATGAGCTTTAGGACCAAAATATGTGGTACTATAATAGTCCCAATGATTTCACTAGTTCCTAATAGTTTGGTGAAGGTCAATGTCATGTACATGAACTAACATGTCAAATATGTATTATAAAATTGGTAGTAAGGGGAAATATTTGGCCATGATAAAAATCATATGACATAATAATCGTTTGAAAAATGTATGATTGATAATAGAATACTTGTCAAAAAAAAATTTGTTGATAATGTTTAACCTCACGGTTGACAATGTGATAAATGTAAAGAGGAGTTATTTGATGGTTTGCATGTTATGGTTAAGGTAAATTTGATCGAAATCTATAGCCAAGCTAAATGTTTTATGTGTTGCTCGCAATTATTGTTTGCATTATTTGTTGGGCGTGATTTTGGTTTGAATGGTTCGAACTTGGTGCCAGTGTTGTCCATTATTTGAGGGTTTTATAAGGTCCTTTTGTCATTTGGTTTTTGAAAATATTTTACTACATATGAATTGACATTTAACATAAGCCAATGTTTTATTTTTTTGTGATTAATGATTAAACCTTTTATGTTGTTGAAGGCCAAAAAGGCATGATAACACATTGTTATATGTTATTAGATTTACTCGGTCTTTTTACGTTATCATGGTCTTTTCTTATTTTTTTAGTGATGGCATCCCCTTCATATTCATTTTGTTGTATTAGAAGTGGACATTGAATAATATTATGAGTTTTTATTTGTATTATGTAACTTTGAGTAAGAATGCCATCTTTGACATCATTTGGTCCTTGAATATAACTTGCCTTTTTTGAAGTTATGTGTAAAAGAGGTAGATTGTGGCTTTTTTATGTATAGTATGCATATACATCAAGCAAGTTGTTAATGAGAAAAAGAACTTTGAAGAGATTAATTTTCCCTTATAAATTGTGTTTTGTTGTATATTGTTGCATAATGGGTTTGTTTATAGGTTGAAGTTGACGAGAGTTTGGGATATATTTTTAGTACTATTTAGAAGAATTATAAAAAATTCCCTTAAATGGTATTAGATTTTTTTTAGGAGTTCAAAAAATTGGATGTGTTCTCATTGGTAAAGGAGCTTAACATGCATATAATATTGCAACATAAATGACTAGTAAAGAAACACAATGTGTATACTGCAATGTATTTTGAATTTAGTCATTGCATTTGAACTTCTTCTTTCATTATCTTTTATTTCATTGACCATCATGTCATTCAAATAAATGTTTTGCTATTTAGTTATTCTTTATTCTCTTTGCTTAGTTGAATAATCTTCATTATTTTTGAGGTAATAATTATGATTGTCTAACCATCTTCCCATTCAACGACATCAAAACTAGGTATTATGGATATAAACTCCCAAATATGTTCATGAATTTTCCAATTTACAAATTCAAAATCTTACCAATCTATAACAATTTCATCCAATACCTTCTAGATGAAATTCCATATTAGGTTACACATATAGTATAATGGTCGGCAACCACAACAAGTTGATCATATGTGCAATAATATGCACATGTCTTTTGGAAAGAAAACCATATGAATATATTCAAAACCTTGCAAGAACACCAATGTCATGTTCTTGAATTTAAACAAAATAACTTTGCAATAAAGCCAAAAGTTATAACAACATAAGTGTTTAGAAAATTGATGTGTTAAGAAAATAAAATTAATATGTATAATATTCATCATTCATAAAAAATCTATTGCCAATGTATTAAATAAGTATTTAATGGTTCATAACCATTCAACATTTATATATTTCATGTATTACTTTATCACACAAGTTTAGGAATTGAATACAATTGTAAAGGAAGTCGTGGAATAGCAATTGCTTGTAATGGAATTGCTTTTGGAGTTGCAAGACCAAATAATTCATTCATATCCATGTTTTTAGGGGTTTCTCCAAATGGCAATTTCCAAGTGAAGCTGTGAATAAGCCTAGCCAATACAATTTGCACTGTCATTAGACCTAGAGATAAACCTGGGCATATTCGTCGCCCAGAACCAAATGGCAATAATTGGAAATCTTTGCCTTTCAAGTCAATTTCATTTCCAACAAATCTTTCAGGATTAAAGTCGAAAGGATTTTCATACACATATGGATTTCGATGAATTGCCCATATGTTCACAAAAGTGCGTGTTTTGGCTGGTATATAATAGCCTCCTATTTCACAAGACTTCATGTTTTCATGTGGTAGCAATAAAGGAGTGGGAGAATGAAGACGAAATGTCTCTTTCACAACTGCTTGAAGGTATTTCAATCGAGGAATGTCATCTTCATTTACAATTCGATGATGACCAACCACACCATCCAATTCATCTTGAGTTTTTTTTATAACTTCTGGATGTTTCAAAAGCTCCACCAATCCCCATTCTATGGTGGTAGCAGATGTTTCTGTGCCTGCTGTTAAAAACCCCTGCACATAATGGGGCATGTAAATAAACATAATTAACCATATTATAACAATATAAAAATGATGTTGAACTAAATTAGAATAGATAATATTATTATATTTGCGGCTTTCATTATTTTATCTTATATTAACACTTAAATAAAATCATGCATTGATGGGTATGGTGAAAAGAAAGTTTTAATCACAGAACAAACTGCATTGATGATTAAACATAGCAAGCATTTACTAATTGCATTTAAATTAAAAATCATAAATGAACCACTGAAACTTGGAACAACTTACATTGATGATGGCCTTCACCTTGTTATCATCAAGCTTATCATTAAAACCATTGATTTCACGAAAGGAAAGCATGGCATCAAGAAAGTCCTTGGAATCTTTCAATTTTTTTTCTTTCATATGATCTTGAATTATCTTGTCGAGAAATTGATCCAATCTCAATCGTATTTGCTTCATTTGATGTTGCAAACCTTGGAGATCAAATGGTTTCAATAATGGAACAAAGTCACTAATGTTAAAAGCACCAACTAGATGCCCTTGCTTGTAAATGATGTCCTTGAATTCCTCACATTCCTCATTGGAAATCTTTATGCCAAAATATCTTTTTCCAAACAATAAACATGTTATCAAATTCATAGAACTATTTGATAATTGTGTTTGAATATTCATTGGCTTTCCTTCCTGCAACAAACATATGTCATTATAATTTGGTTATGTCAAATCCAAAACAAGATTCAATTGTTTTGTAACAAATCATGATCCACATGGTTTAAGAAAAATGCAAACCTTCAAAAGTAATTCAAAACTAAATGAGCAAGCAACCATCTAGTGAAAATAGAAGTTAAACAAATTACCTTGCAATCTTCAAAAATTCTATGCACTAAAAATGAGAATTCTTCATCTCGAACATTCTTGGAGGCCTCAAGACTTTTGGTATTGAAAAGTTCCAACATGCTCAACTTCCGCATTTGTTTCCAATAGTCCCCATAAGGTGCCCATCCGACACTTTGCCCATCATAACTAAGGAAATGTGAAACAATGGAGTTTGGACGATATGCAAAAACTAAATCATTTGTCTTCAAAACCTCTTGTGCCAATTTAGTTGATGAAATGATCACCGTGGAAATTGATCCCAACTTGAGTTCCATGATGTCCCCATATGTCTTTGACAAGTTGTAGAAAGTTTGGTATGGGAGCTTGCCTAAAAGAGGAAGATTTCCAAGTACTGGCCAAATGGGGAATGGCCTTGGTGCTCTTTTTGACTTTGTGCGATGGGAGTGACATATGATAAGGCAATGGAAACAAACAAACAAAATTGGTGCAACTAGAATCATCATGAATTGACTTGATTTGATCACTTGATTCCATTCCCCAACAATGTTGCCCATGGTGTGCTTTTGTTTTGACAATAGAGTTTTGATGAATTACTAGATCAATGATCTCTCTTGTTCGAGTATATGTATCTAGGATATCTAGAACCATGCAAAGCTCATCTTTAAATTGAAAATATGACTTGAGCACTTTTCACATAAAGAGATGAGCTTTGAAGAATGAACTAAGTCAAGACATGAAAGACAAAACAAAAGACAAAACGCAACTGTAGCATATTAGATTCCCATTGAAAGATTTCATGTATAGATTTCAGAATTAAATTATTCATTTATTTAGTGAGAAAATGAACTGATTTATAAATAATAATTTTATATTTAGATTTTATGCTCTTCACTCCAAGGAAACCTATGTTTGTTTATCTACAATAGTTTAAAATCAATTAAACAAAATTTATCATCTATTTGGGTTAGTTTGGGCAAGTCTCAAATATAACACGAGTGTTATGATAAGTGCTTTATGCTTCTCATATTCTTGTACTTTTCTATGCATATAGCATGAATTAAGTAATGTTGTGTGGTTATTTGATCTTTTAAAGAGTTGCTCGTTTCAGTTTTTAAAATTTTCAGACTCGGAGAATTGTCAGTTCTAATTCCTTGAAAAAAAACATCAGAACCACTGGTCCCAATTATTTAGTTTTAATTTATTTTTAAAATAATTTTCATGAAAAAACCAGTGATTATTGGGATTTTTTTTCAATTTGTTAAGAACCGTGATTACATACCCACAACCGGGTCTTTGTTTTTTTGGGGGGGGGGGGGGGGGACTGTGATTGTGAATCTAAAAACCACCTTGATAACCAAAAGGGGTATATGTTCATGTTTCTAATAACCACCCAACACTGGAATCAACCATATTAACACAAATGCAAGTGCAAAATAGGGGCCCCTTGTGTTTTGGGATACATTCAAAAGCACATCAAACCTTAGTATTGAGATCCCTAGTAGAGTGTGAACAAAGGCATCATAATTAGAGAATGGAAGGGGTCATTCATATGGGATGAGACATGGGCATTCCCAATTTGGGCCTATCCACATTCCCCATGGAGGCTTGTTTCATAATAATGGCTTCACATGGTGACCACTACTAAGGACCCCAACTTGAGATTATCAAACTCCGCATAAGAGTAGCCTCCCTTGATGGGGGTCTATTTTCTAAGCATGTAGTGACCTCACTATTGGGAAGTCCACAAACATGTATTCATGTGGGAACAATTGGACATCTCAACATAGAGACAAACACAAGTTGCCTTTACTCTCTTTTGCCTTGAGTTGTATTTAATTAGCAAATATCTAAGTTGCAAGTGTGGAAGCTCTAACTTCCTTGGTTAAGTCCAAAAGGTTTGGAGCTTAAATGATATTTAATTCAACAACCAAAATAAAAATTCATTGAACCTCTTTCAATGAAGGGCAACTCTTTAAAAAGTTCCCTTTTTTAAATTTTCCAATAGACAAATCCAAAAGGTTATTACATGTCAAATCCCAACTTGTGAAGCATTGTGAATTAATTAATTAGATGAGATAACTTAACATTTTGATTTTCATATAACCCCTTGGAAAGTTGGAAAATTTGGAATTTTCATGGCATAAATTTTATTTCTAAAGGCCTAGATTGAAAGTCACACAACTTTCAAATCTCAAGTCTACTGTATTGGATGGTTAGTTTTAATATGCAAGTGTTGAAATCAATTAATTTTTAGTCACAAGGTCATGTTGGCACTTGAAGTTAATTTAAAAAAATGTTTGGCACATGGGATTCTCAAATATTTTGACTCTAGTTTTCTATATATGTATTTTTTTCATTGCTTTTTAAAATTATTATAGTTGTTTCCTAAAACATCTTGAGATTATTTTTCAAGAGAGAAGCTATAATCCTAAGTTTGGTTTAAATTTTGTCTCCACTATTTTTTAGTTACAAAGATTCTTTTCTTCTCCTACGAAATGTGAGCCATAGCTCACATCCAACAACATGAACTAGTTACCACATTTTGATTGCTCCAATCTGAAAATTTGAAAACATTCATCTAATTTTAATACAATTCATCAAAATTCTTGTGAAATTTCTAAGAATTCTTCTTTTCTGTTTTTTTTAATTATTTTTTTGCTGAATTTGACAAGAAGGTGAGATATTCCCAACATTGCATGTATTGTAGAATTTAAGATCTCAAATATGGATTTATACCAAATGAAGTTGAATCATTTAAATGTACTAGACCAATGTTCTAGTACATGTTGATTGGGTTGTTTTAAAATATGGGAATCTATTGTCATTGCCCCATCAACATGGGTATCACAAATGTGGGACCACATTAGGTTCTTACAATAAATGCGCCCCCCAAAATTAGGCAAAAATTTGAGGTGTAGAGCAAGCTCCACACCTCCAAACCCCACACTCACATCTTTGTACCTCAAATTTGTGCACCCCGAATAACCGACCCCATGGAACTAGTTCCATTACAATACAAACAAGCCATGCAAAACATGTCAAACCACTTTGTAGGCATGTCTCTTCTTCATGGTTCTATTCATAAGACATAGGGACTTTTGTAAAGTCCCCTTTAGTCCTTGCAAAAGACTTTGTCACTTGTCTTTTTTTTTTGTTTGCTTTTGCTTTGCAAAAGAATCTGAATGATGTTCACAAGTTCATACTTTTTGCATGTAGCTGAAAAAGTGGCTGATTTATACAACATCCATGCTAGTGCACTTTCATGCAACCTTGGGTGAACCAACACCCATGTTGGTACCATGGTAAAATCCCCAAAATCCATTTGAACAAATTTTATCAGTCCTAATTTTTAATTTGAGCAAGATAGGAATATGTCAAATTGCCATAGCTCTCTCAATGGGCAGAGGAGGTACCATATCTACACATGTGCCAAAAACAAATGGGCATCATACAAAGATATTGAATAGTTTGCCTTTGAGCAACTTTGAAGGTAACATTAGAAAAAAGTTGTATTTTTGTGTCCATCCTAAACCAATTTTTTTTGTTTTAAAATTAAATTTTTGCAATTATCTTTCATGCGAAAACTAATCCATATCATAGGTACATGTATCTTATACCATGGGTATTTAATAGTATATCACTAACATAGAAAACTTAATGTACATTGGGCAAATTTTTATGATACCCAATTGGTTATTTTGTTAAGTGTAATAGGGATGTTGCATGTCACTTCAAACACCGATCACATACAATGAACACGTTACATGGTTTTTTTCTTTTTCTATTTTTTGTATGTTGGTTATAGTTTACAAATTCTTGCTTTCTATGAGGATTTTTTACAAAATAAAATTAATTATAATGAACATTCACAATACATTTTGCCTCAAAGTTGGATTCCTCATGGTGTTTATGGGTTTCCCAATTGGTCATTATTTGATTTGTTGCCATTATGTCAAGGTTTTTTTTATAAGGAGGGGTAAAATACATACCATGTATGATGTGATTGTGCCAATTTTCAAAAGAAATTCAACCTTAGTTCCATTTGGGCATATTTGATAAATTATTTACCCACCATGGGCAACAATCAACTTAAAACTCAAGTTCTCATAGACTTTTGTCATTGAGCCATTTTGCCCCTTTTAACATGATCAATGAGTAAAGTCATAAGAGGCAATTGCCTTTGAAGGTCAATTTATAGGTAGGGAGGTAAGGCCCATACTAGAGGAGAAGAAATGTGGAGAGAGGGAGCTAGGTATGTATGTAGACTTGTAGAGGAAAAGGAAGTATGTGAAGGGAGGGAGTTAGGTGTGTAGGCTTCACACAAACCATGGTTGGATGTTAGTGATTTTCATTCATCATCATCCATGGTGGATGGTGGTGATTTTCTATCATGAATGTAAATTCATCAATATTGTGAAATTCTCATCATTTGGTTAGTTTCATCCTCGTCATCAACTTCATAGATATTACGAATTTCATTCCTTACATATTTTCATCCATGCACAAGTTTCATTCAAGTGGTACAATTCATTTGTTTCAAAAAATTGTTCATTTTATCAAAATATGTTTGGGTTACATGCCCATTTCATTTGTGAACATAAATTCCTTTCAAGCACAATACAACTCTTATTTATCTTCATTGTTTACACATATCCTTATTAACAAGGTTGGTATTTATCTTTACATTTAAAGGTAAGTTGATGGGCATCAATGAAAAAAAACCATCATGTTTTTGGGCCATTTTGCCAATTAAAAATAATGTGTGCACATAAATAGTGGCAGGACGGAATGGAAGGGAACAATCTCAAAAGGCCAATTTGTAGGTAAGGATGTAGGTATATAGAGGGAAGGAGATAGCTACTAATGTTTCACAAAGTTAGATGAAATTGTTTTCAATATCCTTAACATTTCATCCATGTACATGTGATTTATGTTCACAAAATTACTTTCATCCATATGGTATTTGTGAACTATTCCATTCAAATGGCACACATGGAAAAGTTAACCAAATTCCATGTGATCTAATCATGTCATTAATTTCATTCGTGTTGTCAAATTTCATCCATGTATTTCATTTCACCCAATGGGGAATTGCATTTGTGTGGTCAATTTGTTTTAGAAATAAAGTTTCATCCATCATCAAGTTTTAATTCACATGGCCAATCACATGTGTTACATTTCATCCCTAAGCATAATTATACCCATGGAAAACTCTATTTGTCTGTATTGAAAATTCCATCCAATTTTTTTGTTTCATTTGGTCATATTCCATCCATATATGGATAATTAAACATTCTTATATGTACTAGTTGGGATGTCCATGCTTTTCACATGTGTTAAATGGCAAGGAGATTTATTGTAGCGCCACAAGTGATGGCTATCTAGGGAATTAGGGGAACCACAAGTGAGATAGGAACACATTGGGAACACCAAAGTCCAAAACATCCAATCGAGCCCCCTAAAGGGAAAAGACAACTAGGCCTTTGGTGCATGTTGCCTCAACTTATTGGCTAGGGGATTTTCACTCCCAATTCACCATTTTCAGCCTAGGCTAGTAGCAAGGGCACAAATTGTGAAGACATAGTATGCTTTGTAATGAATGGGTTCCAATTAGCTTTCGCATTTCTTAGATTGAACATGAGTTGCACAACATTTTCTTTCAATTGGCACTTTCTAGCTCTTAGGCTTCAATGTGCATTGTTATCAAATCGTTGTCCTACCCATTTGAGACATATAAACTACATGACACTAATCCACTAAAAGATAGGGATCAAGAGTAGGAATTTATTACAATTCAAACTCTTAACAAATATATTGATTTCGTGAAATATTTTAGAGCAATTTGTTATAGGAAGAAATAGATCCAATTTTTATCATGTGATGAAAATATCCCCTTCATATGAAACCTTAAATCCCATGAATGTGTATAAAACTCTTTAGAAAAACTATTGGGTTATAAGTCATAATCTACACAATGAAGGCAAATCAAAATGTAGATCAATGTCCTACCCTCCCAACCTAATTTATACCACATAGATGATATGGCAGGCCCTCGTCGGCTAGCAACCCAAGAGGGATTTAACATTAAATGATGATAGATTTGTAGAATTTATCTAAATAGTAGGAAAGTTAATTTTTAAAATGTTGCCAATTTGAAATCATAATCCAAATGTGGAATAAATAAATTAAATCTGGGGCATAATTTTGGCAATGTTTTTTAAAAAGAGAGAATATTGTAACAAGATACTCCCTTTTATTTTAATTTTTTTTCATTTTGGCAAACTTTCACACCCAAAAATGTTGTTTGCAAAAAAAATTCCAAGTTTTTGATGTGTTCCCCAAGTTGTTCATATTTGCGCAACATCTATGAATGTGTTTATTGAGCAAGTGTTGCCAAGTTCCATGTATTTTCATCCATTGCATAAAATTTCCTTATCTTTTTGTGCATTGTTCAACTTTTTTGGATGCCTTGCCGAAGAAATTTGAAACCAAGTTCAAATATTCATCCATCACAAGAAGGAATCTTATCCTTTTCCACCTCCACACAATATGACTATTGTTTAATTTGACCACTTCGAGTAATCCCACAATATGAAATGATTTTATGAACTAGTTAATACTCAACAATATCTGAATCCATAGTCACAACACCAACTATGTTGTTCAAAATCATGTCTATAATTTGGAATCCCTTTTATTTTTTTGACAATATCAAATTACAAAGATGGAAATTTAAGCAACCATGGACTTTGTTGCTAAAGGATTAAGATAATTTAGTGGGTTTTCCACATTTGTTCAATCTGTGGATAAGTTGAACCATCTACTTTTAAACAAATTGTTTGGGTAACTCACAAGTTACAATTTGCACTTACCATAGTTTGAACCACATGCAACAACTTCCAATCTAACATTTTTATTTTGTAAAAGCCAAGATAAAACACTAGTTGGGTTGCAAGCAAATTACAACATTATATTTGAAAGACTATTCAAATGAAGGTCAACTTGATACATCTTTCAATTTGGCACACATCTATATATAGTAAAACCACAACTTGCAACTTGTGTCTAAACTAAACTAATTCAAATCCATTGAATGACTTGAAAGACAAGTTGAGAACATAATTTGAGATAAGTTAGACTATTGTAGACTATAAACATACTAGGTGGATTCATTTCCAACTTAAAATAAAACTTATTTAATTCATGTAATTAGTTTGAATGGAAACCCACATTAGCATGCAAAATAAAATAAAATTGTCAATGGCACATTGGTGCACATTCTTTTGATCAGGATTTCTTAATACCCATGTTTTTTTTATAAAATCAATTGCCTAAAATAAGGAAACGTGTTAATTCAACTAAACATGCTTCCATTAAAAATGTTATAATTAATTGGTCATTTTCCACCAAAAATGTAAAATGCCCAAACTATTGAATTTTTTCCCATTTCATTCAAAACATAATGGATTTGGGTATTGAAAAAAAATGTTGAGAAATATGCAAACGACTATGAGGCAACAAAAGTGAGTGGGTTTGAAATTTGGTGGCCACCTTGTCCACAATGTTGATTTTATTGTGATAAAAAAACATTGGCAACTTTTCAAGTATGAATGTTTATTGTTAAAACATGTACAATTGTAACATTTTGTATCCAACCACCACACAATATAATATAGATCTTGCAAATGAGTCTTTGAGATTTATAAAAATCAAACCCGGCCCTTAACACATTGGCAATTGAACAACCATGGCATATAAGACCATAAATGTCAAGTTGAACACAATCACTCAACATCACAATGTTCAATAATCAAATATGGGATGTACGAGGAAATGGAGATGTGACATATGTAGTTGATGGATTACAAATTTGGCTCAAGAAGGTGGTTTGACATTGTAAAATGAATCTTGTTGTTAATTTGGGTCATTACAAAGGCCACCTTCAGAAGCATCAAAGATTTGACACTAATTCTAGACCTTTCCAAGCATGTTAAGGTCATAGGTATCCATTATGTATCTCCATTTAATTAATAGAAGGTCAAATTCCAAATACATGATATAACCACTTCCTTGCCACATTGGGTTCCTAGTTCCAACTATGTTTGTACATAACATTTTGCTTTTTATGCATGGGGAAACGTGTATGTATTTGGTTCATTTGATGTTGGAAAACCTTTGAGACTAAATGGTTGAACAATTGTACAAAATTTTGGAAGCCTTTTGGGACTTTCTAGGTGCTAAAGTTTTTAGAATATTCAACTTTTGCATCTATCACAAATGGTGTCCATCCAAAACTTTGCCCATTGTAATTGAAGAATTGAGGAACAAAATGCAACCAAATCATGTGTTTTGCTAATTGTGATGTCATGACCCCTATTCAAATTAATCCCAATACAACCTCCATCTAAAACTTTGGGGGTCCCCACAACTAATCAATACAAATCGCATTATTTTGTTCTTGGTGTCTTTGTTCATAAGTGAAAATTAAGCAAACACATGGTGGGTTTAATCTTATAACTTGATTATAGATTTGGTGTAAATCCATCCTTAATACAATCATGTCTAGAATAGAACTAATGTGTTGTCGGGTGTGACAATGTGTGAATCATCCAAGGAGTCCATAGATGATGAATTGTCTACCATTTTGGTTTTTGATGTCCGTCTTTTAAATGTCACACAAATTGTGATTTCATTTAGTCACGGGGATTGGATGATCATCAAAGTTGCATGAACTTCAAAATTGATTGTTTATAACTTGTTGAATGTGCATGATATAAAATTGATTTAACTTTTATGAAAATGCTTTTGCATGATGTAAAAAACACTATAAATTGAAAATTATTTTGTAATTTTTTCCAACAATCACATGGCATGACATAAAATATATTATCAAATTTTATTAGGTCATCAAATTTTCTCATATGCAAATTTTTTTAATCTCTCATTTATTTTTATGCCAACTTGTTTTTAATAAATGGGTAAATCCTATCTAACCCTTTGAGCTTTTCATTAGAGTTTGAAAATATTTTGATCTTGCCCCAAAGTAAATAAGGAAGATTATACATCGCACTTCATGTGGTTATAGTTTTGGGGACATGCCAAAACCTTTTTACATAATTAATTTGCATGCACATTCACTTCTTTGTGGCCATAACCCACCATGTTAATGATTGAAAACATTTAGCCTTGGTTCTAATTAATTAGGTGTAGTTGATTGATGAACATTGTTGCCCAATACACTTCAAGATGGGCAACCCCACAATTTTTTAAAGTTTTTCACAATTACATGCTATTGACCACTCTACAATGACATGCGCAATTTATTGAGCTTCCCCAATCTACACATATTTTAACAAAATGACAAAATGGTTGAAAAATAGAATTGACATTGACCACCTTATTCATATGCATGTGAAATGCATGAACCATGTATTGACTATTGTTAGTGATGTAAACATAGTTATGACATTCTTGGTGCGGGAATGTTATGGAAGCCCAAAAAAGCACGAAAATTTGTTAAAATTCGTTAAAATTCGCGTCGAAGAATGTTTTGACAAGGTGCTAAATGAAGAATTTTAAAGAATTTTAATGTGCAAAATGAAGAATGTCATCACTAGGGATGTAAAGTTAGCTTTCTTTTGCAAAGGATCCAAGTACCATAAAGTGATCATGCCTTATGAATGTCTTGCCAAAGATAGACAAGTCAATGACAAAACAATTAAACAATTTTTGCATGGTGTGCATATTAGATCCTTGTTGGAAGAATACATTATTATGTAGATTAAAATAGTGAAGAAGTGGATCACCAACGACATAGAAATGAAGTTGGAGGATTCAAATGGGACAATGATTTGTATTAAACTCAACTAAGAAAAACCTATTTTGGTTAATGCATGTTGGGCTTAGGCATAAATTCACACTTCATATGTTTATTGTTCGAATCTAAAGGGTTCTATGAATTTTCAATGTATTGTATCTTGATTTTTTCAAATAATGTAGGTTTCTTCACAATCCATAATTGAATAATTACCTACAACAAATAGCGTTTGACACATGAATACCTCTAGGCATGTTCATTAGGGGAATAATGGCTTGAGTTGCTAAAAGATTGGGAAATCATTTATGTTCAAGCGTGGCCATCTAACATAACTAGTTGTGCATCAATTTTAGGCTTGGGTTAAGGAAATCATGAATTTGACATGAAATTTTATCCACATTACTTTGGGCCAAAGACTTATAAGGTAAGTTGTATTTATGTACATTTGTTAAATTAATTACATATATAAGTATTATGTGTGAGCCCTCTGGGTCTTAGATTTTCACTATACATGAAAGGTGGTTAATGTGGTAATTTGTAAAAAGAACATCACGTCAATAATCTTTACAAGTAGTTAATGACTTCAATTACTATCTTTAGCTTCCATACAAATATAAATAAATTAAACATTATTTCCAAGAACAAACAAAGGAACATCATACTTGATTGTTTCATATTAATCATATAGCCTTGAAAATATATTGAAAGCATGGGCTGCCATCTCAATTGCCCAAACTAGCCAAAGATGAAAGAAAAATCATGCAATTTCATGGATTCACTTAGCATGGTTCCCTTACAATAATGAACGGATGTATAAATACATTACATTGAGCTTTAGTATATAGGTCCACATAATTGACACATGTATTTTTTTCTACACACAAGTACATTCACAAAATATTGGGTCAAGGGTGCACCCTAAATAAGGACTTAGGTGATTGCTGATTTAAAAATATTCCTAGACCATGCTTGATGAAATTATTTCACTTGCAAGTTGCAAATATATATAACCCACAAATACATTGCAATATAGTACTATGTAAATATATGTTTTAAGAATCTCCCCAAAATTATGTCATTTTCAAGTGCATTCGAGTCCATGTAATAGTCCATTTAAACAATAAAAGCATTGGGCACATTACAACACTTAATGAATGTTTTTGAATACTTATCTTAACAAGATTCATTCCAAATCAGAAATCCATCATTTGAAAGAGTATATAAACCATGATGTCTTTGTCTAGAAAACCTTCTTTACACATTTTTTTCTGACAAAATTATATACAAGGAGAACATGTTTTTTATTAAAACAAATGTTTTAACTTTTTCATATATGTATCTTATCCATACTACCACTAGTTTGGGGGCAATAATAACAAGCTACATAACATATTACACACAAGAAATGGAAAGATATGACTTGTCAAGCAAAAAATGTTTATTATTTAGTGAATTACTAGTAAGCAAGGCTTGGCTATTAGGTTTTTCAAGGTGGAGGAGGCAAAAAGTGGTGAATTTTGCTTACTAATTGCAAAGTTCTATACACACATTATCAACTCCATAAAGGTAATATCAATATATGCCTACGTGTTGACAATATTATCTTTAACAATTTGAGATATGACTCCATGAGTTTAATCAAGTTTCAAGAAACAACACATCTAAAGTATTCCATGACTAGCAAAAAGGTTTCCATCACATTTGTATAATTTAATAAATATCCTTGATGTAATAATTGCAACAATCAAATGACAAATAATTTTTCATTTGGGAAAATATGGGCAAACCAAAAAAAAAGCTTAAATGCATTGATGTCATTTCCATTATGATTATTATCAATGAATGTTGCATTTTGGTACATAGGTATTAAGACATGTCTTTCACTTTTATTTTTAAATGAATATTCTTAAAATATGGGCATTTGATAACAATGAAATTTGGATCATATAAATTGTTTATACCCAATACACAAGAAGTTTCAAATTACCAATGCATGTTATAATTGATGGACAACTTTACTAATGTTGGTGCCAAGTCACAATACGTATAGTTTTCCCTACCAAATAATGTGTGAAAAAATGCACTTGTCGTTTCATGGAAATGTAGGCATGTGGGCTTGCTTTCAAGGTATTTCAAATGCTATGATTCTTCATTGAACATTCCCAAAGTGTTCGCATGTGTTCTTTTATTTTTGAGATGTATTAAATGGAGACCTTCCCAATGTTATTAAAAAATCCATTTACATTTCCACCTCCTCCACCTTGAAATGAATTATGATAAATTAACCTAGCAGTGGGCCTTGCTTTAATATTTGGTATGAAAATCATAAACATCTTGAAACCTTTATCTAAAAAATGTCAATTCTTTCCTTGTTATTAAAAATGTAAAGGGCCATTCAAAATGAAAATATAAACAAAATGTGTGCATGAAATTGTTGGAATGAAATTTTTGTTAAAACATTATAGGTTGTAATTACTTTAGAAGACTTGGTAAGAAAACTTATCAAAGGCATGTTCAAAGACTACATGGTTTGTGTTTCTTGTTCAAAAGTGTGGATAAAAGCAATAAGGTTCGTTCAAGAGATGGACATGTTATTTGATGTGGACACATGTATTAAAACTACAATATGTATGGTTTATTCCTACATAGACCTCATTGTAAGGAAATGCAATTATGTGGATTGTGAAGAAATATGCATTAATTGAGAACTTATATATATAACATTTTGAAATTTATACAAACAATTGGAGATGTGAAAGGAACATCTCAAGACAATTTTAAATATGTTGTGTTAAGGTACTTCCAAAAATTAGGCCTAATCCAACATTGCATAACATAAGCAGCAAATAGATGTTGAAGCTATCAAGTTTGTTTTGGATGTCAAAATGCTTTTCGGTGCAAACAAGATATTTTGTAATACTTACTATCTTATTTTCTACTTGGAAACAAGAAAAAAATAATTTTCTAAACTTCTAACCTTCCTCTAGCATTTCAAAACAAATCAAACATTTAGTTTATTTCATGGGCATCTTTAGCCTCCCTTTAGCTTCTCGAAGCAATTTGTGTCATATCATTTGGACTTCAAAACATACCCCAAAAGTATCCTCAACAATTATGTCATTTTGTAGGGGTTGGGGATGGTTTTTAATAATAAAAATAAACTCCATTAACCAAAAAACTTATATTAAAATGTTCACCACATGAATATTGAGGTGCTTGAAAAAATACCAAATACTTGCAAAAACATTTCACTTATTTTCAAGTACTTGAGCTTTATTTTTCAAATTACCACAAATTTAGGTCCAATTCAAGGACTTGCAAATTTTTTTTTGAAAACTTGATTATAACAATTTAGCTTTTGAAGTTTTTGCGAACAAGAGTTCAAAAATAATCTACCCATAAATCAAATTATTATCCCCATAAAATCTTCTACTTGTTAGTCAATTTATTTTCAAATCCTTAATATTTTGTTGCTTACACTATTTTTTTTGTATATTTTACCATGTTTTCACCCTTTTATCAATTCACTTTAGTGCCTTGCACTACCCAACAATGATCCTCCAACTTCATTCATGTGTTGTTGGCAATCAATTGTTTTATTGTTTTTGACACAATAATACATTTTTTGAAAAAGGATCAAGTGTACACACCATGATGAACGTGTTAATCATTTTGTAATTCATTTGTGCATTTTTAAAAGTCAATATACCACATGTTAAAGCCATCATATGTCATGTGCATTATGTGGCATCTCTTTTTATGGGACATGTATATATTTTAAAATAAGGTGCTCTCTAAATACACTAGGACATTTTTTTGAGTGATTTACGGGGGGGATATGAAAAATGTTGTGATAAACAACACATGGAATTGATATGCCCACTTTCAAAAATCCCTTGTTGGGACCACTACCATTGTTGATGGCAAATATATATTGAAGGGTATCACAAACAACTTTCTTTGGTATCTACCAAAATATTTCATGATCATAATGTTCACATTCCTAACCAACAATAGGGGCTAATTCAATAATGTGTCTACTCCTAATTGGTCATCCATGCTTGGTTATATAACATATTAAGTTTCATGTATCTCATATTGTGTGTGATGAAAATTGATCCACGTCCATTTTGTGTATGGATGAAAAATGATGTGCATCTACTTGCTAACCAAATTATGAATGTATAAAACATTAGTTATGTTCAATAATTGGTTTGAGGCCACCAGATATTAAAAGTGCCCTTGGTGCTCTAGCATCTTTTGATTATTTTTGGTAATAAACGGCCTTCCACCAATTACCTAGTCCAAATTTTGGTGGATAAATCCCTTGTTTACTTAAGTACGATGTTCTAATCCTTGGTTTGGGATGTTGAAATAAAACTTTTAAATTTGCAAACTTGGTCAATCCCCATTTTTAATATGAATGCATTCTCTTAAGTTCATTGATCTATATATATATTTCAAAATACCAAAACAATCAGAATGTACCATAAGGAGATTAAAGGGGATGTGGCGTAGGTAGATGGATTACAATACATGTTCAAGAAATTGGTTTAACACTTATAAAATAGCTTTTGAGTGTTTTCTCGGGTCACCTTTGAAGCCATCTATAGCTTGCTCATCAAGAATTTGACACCATTTCCTTGCCTTTTATTTAACAATAAATATAACGTAAGAATTTGGTGTGCACAAAATGTGTGTTTACAAAACAATTAAGCCATTCATCATGCATGTTATCACCATTATCTTAATCAATAGTTGTTGTTAAACATTGTAACAACTTTCTTTTCAATGGATTTTTTTCCATTTGGGAAATTATTTTTCCAAAAACAATTATGTTGAATATTCCTTCTGCCCCCAAATTACCAAATTAAAAAAATAAAAATTGTGTTTCTAAACTTTATTCAAGCAAGTAATCAAGGGTATAAAAAGTATTGAGTTTTGATAAATTTTGACTTTCATAGTTGGATCTATAACAAAACATGGCTAAATCTCATGGTGGATGATTGTGAATGTGGAAACATTAAAAAAATGATTTGTTTTTGCATTGTAATAGATATACAATAACTATGGTTTGGTTAAAGTAATTGATGGTTCTAGAATTCCTTGGTTCAACATATTAACGTGAATATTTGAATTGCTAATTCATTTTAACAATCAACCAGAGATTTAAAAATTATCATTCAATGTTTGATGAAAGTAGATTGAATTTATTATGCATTAAACAACAACCTAATGATGTTATACAACCACATTGTTTCAGTAAACCATTTCAAGTTCATTTTCATTTGTAGTAGATAGAGATGTTGTGTGCTAATATATCAATGCCCAACATTGAAAAAATCAAAAAATCACACATATAAAAATGTACGCACACAAATCTTGCGTGTTTTAAAATATCGAAACATGAAAACTATGACTCTAGAATCACACTAGATGAGGATAACCCTGCACTACGTATAAAACAATTCGAACCTCATTCATATTGAGCTTCATTTTGGAAACAAAAATAATTTATTAAAAATATTATTGTTTTGTACTAAAACCTAATAATGGCTAAGTTAAATGAATAATGAGTCCATAGTACCAATCACAATCAACCATGCTATAATTTGCATGGGATGCCCAATATGTCATATGGATATTTAATAACCATATAAACAACATGGCAATCCAAACACAAACACATACCAAGATTTTTGTGTCCATTTTGGTGTAAATTGACCAAACAAATGACATGACACAATTTTCATTAATGCTTTTAAAACTATTTTATATTTGATGTAAAACTTGAATTATCAATATAGGGGAAAATCACAAGATAAAATTTGATGAACAAGAGTTTTACATGTAGCACATCAATTCATAGGCAAGTTCAATGGACATAGAATTTCCACCAACTTCTACAATGATAGTTCATTTAACCACATAAGACATTTATACGAATTGAAATGCTTGCCAAAGATTCTAACATCAACCTTGTTAGCTCTTAATGGACCCTATAGTTGGAATCATGACAAAATAAATAAATTATGCATGGTTTATATATCTATAATCATGCATAAAACACTTTTTTAACATGTAAAGTTCAATACCTAGAGTAGTTTTTTAGTTCTATAACAATGTTGTGCTTTGATTGGACTTGAAATGGAGCCAATACTCCTGGTACGGACCCAAATATATAAACCCCATCTTTGATTGTGAAATTTGAAAATGTTTAAATGAATGCACCATGGCTACAACACCCATTGTCGTTCCTAGAGACATGCAATATCTACAAAGCCTAGGCATTAATCAATTGTAAAGACATAAGGAAGTTCATGTCAAAAATGTGGAGCAAATAAACTCAACACAAGGTAAAAAGTCCCTTTCTTAATCAATTTTTTTTCAATTGCATGTCATTTTCAACTATGTTTCGATTGTAAACTTTTAATATTTAAATAAATCAATGGTGATTACCAAATTAGTTGATTTGCTTATTAATTTGGTGGACGATTGAAAGTGACCTTTGACTTGGGGGCCACCTCTAAATTATTTTTAGCATCAACAAACTTGCTATTTGATTTAGAATCAAAAGGTCAACTAGAAATGTGACAATGTTAAGTTTTATGTAATTATGAGTAACAAGGCTACATCAAAGTCATATTTTTGACTATTTTGGTAATCACATTTAAAGGATGGATCAAATATTATGCACATTTGCAACTTTGCATCCAAGTAGACTTCTTT
This sequence comes from Sphagnum contortum, assembly GCA_963920785.1. Classification (NCBI taxonomy): domain Eukaryota; kingdom Viridiplantae; phylum Streptophyta; class Sphagnopsida; order Sphagnales; family Sphagnaceae; genus Sphagnum; species Sphagnum contortum. Next base: position 5,515,438 of record OY987291.1, on the reverse strand, counting down.
AAATCCTTTTAGGCTATTTATATAATTAGGTTAGGCCATGTATTACATAGGTATACATAAATCTATACTATAGTACCTACTTATATATATCTAGCTTAAGTATGTAAATGGTCTAGGCTAAACTCCATACTTAGATAACCTACTTTAAGATGTATATAGGTAGCTTAGCCTAACCACATGGCCCAGGTTTAAACTTAGCTTAACTGCTGTGTGGCTTAGGTTTAGGCCTTATTTTATGTGACACATTGCATGGGCTAGGTATAGGTTTAGGTCTAGGCGCCAGGTGCTATAGGCTTAAGTTCCACATGGTAGATGCAAGTTACGATGGCTCAATAGCAACAAGAGTCCCAATCCCAAAAGTTCATATAAATGGAAAAAATAACATTAAAGTGGAAAAAAATGTTAAAAACCAATGTTTAATGGGCCCTATGTAGTGATTAATCAATTAATAAAGTCCGTATGAAAGGCTTCCCATTTAAAAAACTCTTTATTATACATGTTGGGGGAAAAAAAAATCAATCCAACAAAAAATGACCAAGATTGGGATTTTTGAAAAATTGCATCAAATATGGTCATTCAAAAGTCCATAGATTGTTTGTTAAAGTTTTTGTTGTAATTTTTTTCAATTCATTTTTTTTCCCATCATGTATCATATATCGAGTCCTTATAAAAAACATTGAGATGAAATCATAACAAAAAATGCATTTGAATGTTAATGCAAAACCCATATTATAATCCACATGTTCATTTTAAAAGTCCATTACTATATGTTTTGTGTATGTTTATTGAATTTCGCCCCTTCATAACAATTCTTATTCAAGTTAGCAATCTTAATCCATAAATATTTTTGTTAAATTGATGATTTTACAATGCATTTGTGGCATTTGAATAAAGTACACTTTGCAAAAAGTCGATAAGGTTGCAAAAATTGAGCCACTGTAGCTTGCATCTACCCCACATGACCTAATTATAAGAACTTAGGTGTCATTTGACCTAGCATACATGCCACATAAGCTATTAGGTTTAGGCTTATACTATGTGGCTTAAGTCTCAACCTAGTTTAAATTCCACATGGTATGGTTTAAGTTGAAACCTAGCCTAGGTGCCCCATTGTGTAACCTAAATCTATAAAGTTTAAATGTCACATGGCATGGCCTTGGTATGTCTAAATTTAGGCCTAAGTTCCACATGGCTTAACTTAATAGTTAGTTGCCACATGGCCCAAGTCTAAGTTTAGCCTAGGTGCCATGTGTGGCATATTTGGTATAGGCTTAAGTGCCACCTTGGGTAGCTCTATATAAATGCCATATGGGCTAAGTTATACCTTGCCTAACATTAAGTTTAACTTAGGTGCCACATAGGTTACATTAATTAAAAGGTTCAATTTAATTAATAGGTAATAAATTGGTTTAATAGTTTATTAAGTTTGGTAGTTGGTTATATAATAGATAAATGGGTAGGTAGGTAAGCAATAGTTGTGAATAAATAACAATTTGATCGCAACTAAAATGTTTGTCCCATATTGTTTGATTTCCATTTCTAATTTCTAAACTATATAAAAAGGCGCATTAAAAATGTTGGAGAAACACAAAAATAAAATAAAATGGAATCATCATTTGGGATGAGCCAATAAATTTAACCTTAAAGGCTAAACCCAAAATTAATTAAAAAATTTCCTAGTCAAGTGCCACATAGCTTACGTCCAAACCTACTTTAAATGCCATGTGGTTTAGCTCCAAATTTAGCTTAGGTTTAAACATAACTTAAATCTAAATCTAGCACATGTGCCCTAAGCCTAGGTTTAAGCTTAGTTTTGGTGCCATGTGGCCTAGGTCTTGGCATAGCCTATGTGGTTTGGGTTAGTTTAAATGGCCTATGTTTAAGTGCCATGTGGCCTAGCTTATAAATGTGGATGTGCTACATGTCTTTAAACTACTAGTTGAACCCTCTACTTATTTTCATTTCAACATACTCAAACTTTCAACCAAAAAGTTGATGACATCATGCAACGTCAATGGATGAAGTTCATCCACCTGAAAGTCACAATCGATTATAATGGTAATTGTCATTTGCAACTAAAGTGGCTTAAAGCAGTTATTGTTGTGGTGTTGACAAATGGTTGATGTTTGTAACTAAAATATCATTTTCATCTTGTACTTATCAAATTTTGTGGGTTTTAGTTATAAAAAATATTTTCCAATTAGGTTTGTCATTTCCAACTATAATGTCCAATTTAAAACAAGTTGAAGACATAATTGCAAAATGTGGGGTTTTCCTCTTGGCGCATGAACATCTCCATAAAAGTTTTATTTACAAATTGACAAAAGGTCAAAGTATGGTTGGGGCACCAAAAAGGATTGTCCCCTTTCGTATCCAATGGAATCCCTCACTTAAAACATGTTGTTGTAACTTAAGAGCACATTCATATTGAAATTTTGATTTTCTTCATAAATAGATACATTACTAAAGTATTATTCTATGCATAACATGTCAAATTTGAACAAGTTTCAAGATTCTTACCAAGTCTTGGAAAAAACTCCACAACTTTTTCTCTTGAGAGAAAAAGTTCAAGGACTTAGAATGAATGTCTAAAACAGATTTGGCCCAAGATTCTTACCACAAATACCTTACGTACTAGTGTATATAAAATGTATGAGTGTGACAAAAACAAATGCCCTATTGTAATGTGAAGATTTTCAAAAAATGAAAATTGTAAGAATTTTGGGCCCTTGATAGAACATGGCCCACATTGGATAAATTTATTATTCTTGTTTCACGAGTGAAAAAAATAAATATTTTAGATGTTTATATAAAATTTGGAACAAAATTATTTCATTTGACATGAGAAAAAGGGGAAATCTAAGGTAGGTCATAAGAAAAATGAATAAAAAGTTGAATTTGAATCCTTAGTGTTCCTTAGGGGGTACCCCAATTATGTTTGACCCTAAAAATGAAAAAATGACAAGAGACATGATTTTGAGAAGTTCATATTAAATGAAAAGTCTTTAAGGGAAAAAAGAAGACATGCATAAAAAAATGTGTATTTAATAGTGGGTCAAATAACATTGTCATGGGCACAAAAACGACCAAGGCTATAGGTTTTATAATAAAAAACAAGAGCAAAAGCATGCCTAGTTCTAAATGTAGACCATGAAACAAGAAAAAATAGAACAAGAACACGACATGTGCGAAACAAGAATCCAAAAAGATTTTATTGCAAGGAATAAATGAAAATAGAACAAGGCTATGAAAAGAAAACAAACCGAAAACTAGTGTTGAACGTATTAAAGGTAATGGGGAATCCTACCTTTACTTATACCCAATTGCACACCTAACTCAAGGAATTTTAAAAAAAAAACTTATAATCCACATGTGGCCCATGTTCACCCATGTGCACCCATGTACACACATGTGTGAACTATGAATGAATTAAAACTTAATTGAGAGTGAACTAAGATTCAACTAAAAGTGAACTAAAACTCAATTAAAATGAATTAAATTTCAATTAAGAGTGAACTTAGATTGAACCAAAAAATGAATTACGAATTAACTAAAAGTGAACTAGTACTTAATTAAAAGTGAATTGAAATTAAACTAAAAATTAAGTACAAGTCTATTACAAGTCATGGATGAACTTTCAAATGAATAAACTCCATGGCATTAACATTTGTGACAAACACCTATAGACACATAAATATTCAATGACTGTCAAAAACAAAATATGTGGTACCATAATAGTCCCATTGATTTCATTAGTTCCCAATAGTTGGGCGGAGGTCAATGTCATTTACATCAACCTACATGTCAAGTATGTATTATAAAATTTGTAGTAAGGCAAAAGATTTGTCCATGATAATAATCATCTTGACATAATGAAATGTTTGAAGAATATATGATTAATAATGGAAATTTTGTCAATTTTTTTTTTTCAATAATGTTTAACCTTAGGGTTGAAATAAAAGAGAATGAAATGGAAAGTTCAAATGGAATGAATAAATTAAAAATGCATTTCAACATAGACTAGTCATTCACATTGTAATATTCTATGTCAAGCTCCTTTACCAATGAGAACACATCTAATTTTTTTGAACTCCTAGAAACAATTTAGTGTCATTCAAGGGTATTGATTCCAATTCCTCTAAGTTATAGGTCTAAACATATATCCCAAATTGTCATTTCCTTCAACCCATAAACAAATAAATGCAAAAATAAACAACAAAACACAAATTATAAGGAAACTTTAATATTTTCCAAGTTCTTTTTTTCATTGACAACTTGCTATATGTACATGCATACTGTACATAACAAAAAACCAGAATCTACCTCTCTTACACAAATTCAAAAAAGGCAAGGCGTACTCAAAGGCCAAATGATGTCAAAAATGACATTCTTATTCAAAGTTACATAGCACTAATAAAAACTCAAAATACTAGTTGCCAATCTTCAAGGTCTATTTCTACTACAAAAAAGTCAATATGAAAGGGAAACAAATAAGAAGAGACCACGATAACATGAAGACTAAGTAAATTTGATAATGTACAACAATGTGTTCTTGCACCTTTTTTGGCCTTCAACAATGTAAAAAAATGGTTTAAGGATTAACCACAAAAATTGGTAACTTCCAATAATGAACATTGGATTATATTAAATGTCAGCTCATATGTACTAAACTATTTTCAAAAATAAAATGAAAAAGGACCTTATAAAATCCTCCAACACTGAACATTACTAATTGGGCACCAAGTTCCAACCATTCAAGCCAAAATCATGGCCAAAAAATGGTGCAAGTGTGAATGCACAATCAAATGGCTCAAAATGGTATAAATTATAATCCCTACGAATCCAAACAAGATTTTTAAAAATGATTCAAATGGAAATAATTGTTACTTTTTAAAATGTTATTATTCTAATCTTTGAATAATACGTGTTCAATCACCTACAAACCTTCCCAAATCTATGTGAAAATTTGTATTTTAATGTAGTTGATGTTGTTTTTTTAACCTAGAAGTCCTAAAAGGAAAACCCACAAAGTCCATATGAATAATGACCCATTTAAAGCTTTCAAAAAATATGCTTTTGGGACAAAGAAATTGAAAAACAAACAATAATTGCAATTCATATGGACTTATGAAAATATGGTCAAATTTGAACCATTCAAAAGTCCTTAACTATAAATGGTTAAAGTTTTCAAAGAAAAAATTCATGATATGAATTTATCATTTTTTATTTCATCATATATTTAATCTCAATAAAAAATTTGGAATGTGAACTAAAATTATTTTTTCCATTTTGTGATGTTCTAGTCAAATGACCAGTCCATATTTTACAATTTCAAAAGTTCATTACTACTAGCAAATGAGCTTTTTTATCAATAAATATTATTATGTTTGTGCATAACATAAAATGATGAAGGTCACATGAATTTTATTATTTTATCTTATATTAACATTTCAATAAAAATTTGCATTGATTAATGTGGTGAAAATGTGAAAATTTTAATTACACAATAAATGTTGAATTATTAGACATAGTAGGTATTTACAAATTTGATTGAAGAAAAAAATTGTAAATGAACTACTAAAGGTTGGAACAACTTACATTGATAAAGGCCTTGATCTTATTATAATCATCAAGTTTATCACCATAATCATCTATTCCATGAAAAAAGAGCATGGCATCAAGAAAGTTCTTGCATTTTTCCAACGTTTTTTTTCTTCATATAATCTTGGATTGTACTATCAAGAAATTGATATGATCTCCTTCAAATCTATTTTATTTGATGTTGCAAGCCTTGGACATCAAATAGTTTCAAGAATGGAACAAAATCACTAATGTTAAAAGCACCAAATAAATGCACTTGCTTGAAAATGATGTCTTTGAATTCCTCACATTCCTCACTGAAAGGCCCTATGTTGAAACATGTTTTTTGAAACAATAAACATGTTATCACATTCATAGAAGTATTGGATAATTGTGTTTGAATTTTCATTGGATTACCTTCCTGCAACAAACATATGTCATTGTAATTTGGTTATGTCAAATCCAAACAAAGATTTAATTGTTTTGTAACAAATCATGGATCCAATTGTTCCAAATGTTTTTTTGATGCAAAACCTTCAAAAGTAATTCAAAACTAGATGAACAAGCAACCATATAGTCAAAATAAAAGTTAAACAAATTATCTTGCAAAATTTCAAAAACTCTATGCACTAATAATGAAAAATTTTCATCTCGAACATTTTTGGCAGCCTTAAGACTTTTGGTATTAAAAAGTTATAGCATGCTCAACTTCCACATTTGCCCTTAATGGTCTCCATAAGGTGCCCATCTGGCATTTTGCCCATCATAGCTTAGGAAATGTCAAACAATGGAGTTTGGACAATGGAAAAACTAAATCATGTGTCTTTGAAACCTATTGTGCCAATTTAGTTGATGAAATGGTCAAAGTACAATTTTTTTCCCAACTTGAGTTCCATGATGTCCCATATGTCTTTGACAATTTATATAGAGATAGGTATTGGAACTTGCCTAAGAGAGGAAGATTTCCAAGTATAGGCCAAGTCGGGAATGGCCTTGGTGCTCTTTTTGACTCTATGTGATATGAGTGACATATGACAAGGCAATGGAAACAAACAAATAAAATTGATGCAACTACAATCAACATTGATTGACTTGACCCCACTCCCCAACAATGTTGCCCATGGTGTGTTTTCGTTCTCAAAATTGAGTTTTGATGAATTACTAGATCAATGATCTCTCTTGTTTGAATGTATATATGTAAGATATCTAGAAGCCTACCAAGTTCAGCTCTAATATGAGAATGTGGCATGAACACTTTTCACACAATGACATGAACCTTGAAGAATGAACCAGCTCAACATGAAAGACAAAACACAATTGCATTGGATCGTGGATTCCCATTGAAAGACATCACATATAGATTTCACTATTAATTTATTCATCAAATCAATAAAAAAATGTGAATTGGTTTATAAACAATTATTGAATATTTGATTTAATGTACTTCATTCCAAGGAAACCTCCATATGTTCATCTACAATCTTTTTAAATCAATCAAACAATTTTTATCATCCATTGGGGTTAATTTGGGCAAGTCTCAAATATATTGCGAGTGTTGTGATAAGTGATTCAAGCTTCTCATATTCTTGTACATTTTTATCACATATTACATGCATAAAGGATGAATTAAGCAATGTTGTGTGATTATTTGATTTTTGGTTTTAACTTTAAATTTTTTTCAGATTTAGAGAATTGTTGGTTTTGGTTCTTTGAAAAAAAAAAAATGGAAACCAAACAACCATTATTTTTAGTTATTTCAAAAGTTTTAAAAAACCTACAATTTTGATGAAGGGAGCAATGAAGGAGCTTAAATAATATTTGATTTGACAACCAAAATAAAAATTCATATGCCCTCTTTACAACAAAGGGCAAATTTTTTTAAATCTTTTTTCCCCTCGCCCCCCCCCCCCAAATAGACATATCCAAAAAGTATTACATGTGAAATCCCAAATTGTAAAGAATTTTGAATTAAATAATTAGATAATAAAACTTAACATTTGAATTTCATACAACCCTTGGAAAGTTGCAAAATACAAATTTTCATGATAAAAAAATCTATTTTCTAAAGACCTAGATTAAAAGTCACATAACTTTCAAATCTCAAGTTTGTGGTATGGGATGGTTAGTTTTGACATGCAAGTGCTGAAATCAATTATTTTTAAACCATGTGATCGTTTGGACACTTAAAAAATGAATTAAAAAAAAGTTTGGCATATGGGGTTCATAAATATTTTGATTCTAGTTTTTTTTTTTTTTTTTCATATATGACTTTTGTCTATTACTTTTTAAAAATTATAGTTGTTCCATAAGATATCTTCATATTATCATTCAAGAGAGAAGCTATAATCCTAACTTTGTATATTAAATTTTGTCTCCACTATTGTTTAGTAACAAATATCCTCCTATGAAATGCAAGCATAACTCACATTAGGTAGGCAATATGGATCAATTTTCACATTTTCATTGCTCAATCTCACAATTTGAAAATATTCATCAATTCAAATTTTTAAATTTTAATACAACTGATCACAATTCTCATGAAATTTCTAAGAATTTTCCTTTTTCTGAAATTTTAAATTATTTTTTGCCCAAATTTGACAAGAAAGGTGTTCCCAAGATTGCATATGTGGTAGAATTTAAAAATATCATATATGGATTTTTACCAAATGAAGTTGAATCATTTAAATTCCTCTAGAGCAATGTTCAATTATATGTATTGATTGGGTTAATTTAGAATATGGGAATTCATGTAAGCACCATGTCATTGCCCTGTTACCATGAATGAATTATTGAAATGTTCTAAAGCAATGTTCAAATACAAGTTGATTGGGTTGTTTTTAAAGATGGGAATTCATGTAGGCATCACATTATCGGCCTATTAGCACCATGTTATCGCGTTGTTAGGGTGAGAATCATAAATGGGAGGTCACATTGGGTGCTTGCAATAAATCAAACTCCGCACCCATACACCCCCAAATTTGTGCACCCCAAATAACCAATGCCATTCATTCATAAGATCCATAGGGACATTTTTTCAGCACCTTTAGTCCTTGCAAAAGACTAGTCATATTTATTTATTTATTTATTTATTGGGTTTGCGAAGAATTTGATTGATGGTCATAGTTCATAGTTTTTTGCATGTAGTTGAAAAAGGGGCTGATTTATAGATTGTTGCCAAGTATTTTAGTTCCCCATGCAATGGGGGAATAGTAGCATTTATTATAAGGCAATTTTTTTTGGCAAAAGTAGAAGAAATTATCATGGACGAGCCACATGCAAAGAAACTTGCACACACGTGATTTTGGACAAGCCACATGTAAGGAAACTTGCACTTGTGGTTTTAATTGAGAGGAGTAATCACCTTCAATGTGTAGAGCTTTGCATCTAAAGCTCATCTAGAGCTTTGCGTGCTAGTCGGGCTTAGGTAGTAAACTAGCTCTCACCAACTCTTCAAGGTTAGCCATGCCATGGAGTTAGAAAAGTGGTTTGTTTAAGTGTAGGTAGATGAATCTTGCCAATGGTTCCTCATATAAATTAGGGGATATTATTTTCAAATATAATTTGACCATTTTAAAAAAGAAATGGTGACAAATTTAGATTACTACTAGTGCACTTTCATGCATTGGGTTAATCAGCACCAACCCATGTTGGTACCATGGTAAAAAAAAATCCCAAAATCCATGTAAATTATTTCTAAATATTAGGTGCAAATGTCTCATGCTTAGGATAGACTAAATCAAGGGTCTACCAGTTCAAACCTAAGTTAGATTTATTGGGCTTAGCTTCAAGTGCATGCCGATTCATCAATCACCTACATTGCATATGGGATAAAACGGAGGTGCTTTGGGAGCTCTTTGTGAAGGGAGGGAGTTAAGCATATGTAGGCTTCACACAAACCATGGTTGGATGTTAGTGATTTTCATTCATCATCCATCATCCATGGTGGATGGTGTTGATTTTCTATCATGAATGTAGATTCATCAATATTGTGAGATTCTCTCATCATTTGGTTAGTTTCATACTTGTCGTCAACTTCATAGATATTGCAAATTTCATTCCTTACATATTTTCATCCATGCATGCACAAGTTTCATCCAAGTGGTGCAATTCATTTGTTTCTTGAATTTCTGTTCATGTTATCAAAATATGTTCACATTACATGCCAATTTCATGTGTGAACATAAATTCCTTTCAAGCACAATACAACTCCCATTTATCTTCATTTATTTACACATCCTTTTTAACAAGCTTGGCATTTGTCTTTATACGTAATGGTAAGTTCATGGGCAATGGTGAAACAATATTCGAGTTTCACATAGTCTAATTCTTGGGCCATTTTGTCACTTAAAAGTAAAGTGTGCATATGTAGGAGGAATTGGAATAGAAGGCAACAATTCTTGAAAGGCCATAATTTGTAGGTAAGGATGTAGGTCTATAGAGGGAAGGACATAAGCTAATAGCTTCACAAAGAGAGATACATATACATGGATGAATTTTTTTCAATATCATTGACATTGTGATTTATTTTCATGAAATTCACTTTCATCCATGTTATAGATTTCATGAACTATTTTTCATTCAAATGGCACATATGGAAAAGTTCACAAAATTCCATGTGATTTAATCACCATACCATACGGGGAATTGCATTTGTGTGATCATTTTTGTCTAAGAAGAAATTTTCATCCATCACCAAGTTTTGATTCACATGGCCAAAACGACAATTGTGCTAAATTTCATCCCTAAGCATAATTCTATTAATGGAGAACTCAATTTGTTAGTATTGGAAATTCCATCCAATTGTTTTAGTTTCATTTGATCAAAAATAAAATAAAAATTGGATGGAATTTCCAATTGTTTTTGTTTCATTTGGTCATGAAAAACAAAAAAATTGGATGGCATTATCAATACAAACATCCTTTGAAAAATCATTCTATCCTACCAACACTGGCCAAGTGGCTCCTTAGTGGCTACCAACCCAAGTGGCTCCTCTTGTTGTTGCACATGGACATACTCTCATTTGGCAATAGAACTAGAAAGTTTGGTGTTCTTGGTTGAAAATGAACCCTAAACCCTAACCTAAATCCTAACCCTGGTTATGGTTTAGGGTTTGCAAAATGAGCATCATTTCAGGTTATCTAAAAACCCAAAAGTCTTAAGTATACCCCTCCTTACTTAGCCTAGGAGGCTCTCAATGTTGGAACTTCACCTTGAAGGTTTGTTCAACATAATGCATTAATGGTTTAGGAGGGACATGTCACTACTTATGTTGCGCTACATGTAAAATATTATACTGTAAGTTGGTCAATTAGGTCAAACCCTAAACCCTAAATTCTAAACTACCACCACTATGAACCAACTAACAACTGATGTTGTTAGCATTGCCAATACTCTTACCAGTATGACCAAAGTTATCTTGTTCTCTGAGAGCTAAGATGTACAGAGCTTGCATACCCAACGTCATAAAAAATTCACAAGCATCAAATCCAGAGAAGCACATAGTACCAGACAAAAAAAATCCCCATGTGCCCAAGAAAACTTGTCTGCCATCTCATAATGGAGCTCTTGAACAGACTATCATTGCTTTTGTTGCTTTCTGCATTCAGATCAGTATTCCACAAGCTCAAAGAGAAAACTTACTATGGTTTTATTGAAGTGGGTAACCACAATGTAGGTATGCATATATCCCCGTCACCATCTCCTTCATTATCCCTGCATCCCTCTATTTGCAGTGAAGTTGATGCTCGCAACTCTACCATCAATCATGCTTCCACTGTTTTTGAACAGTTGGTGTGTACACAGACTGCTTTGGTTCAAAGATTTCCAATTTCCATGTAGAACCATCAGATTTCATATGCTCAGTGGGTAAACCTTGCATGCTTTCACTACATGAATGCAGATAAATAAAAACAATAAAGTGAAGTGCCTTCTTCCTTCAGCAAATTTGTATCCTTGCATTCCAAGGCCTGACAGATGTAACTGCTAGAAAAATTGTTTGAGTCAAAACTACTTTGATTTGCTAACTTTTGATGTACCATTGGCCACTGCAGTTTTGTGGTTTCCTGAGTTTATTTCAGTCCAGGCCTCAATCCATGTCACCATTGCATCTGCTAGCTTTGTGAAATATGGGTCAACTCCTGTTAGTTTCTCCTTCACCTGTTTCATACAATTGAAAAGAGTGCACAAGTCAAATTGCAGTTGAGCAACTGGGTTTCATTGAACAGAAGACCGGTGATTTACTCCATTGGACAAGTCCAAGCAATCCAAGGAATCTCAGAGAAGGCTGAAAATGTGCAATCGGAACTTGAATTACACTTGGGAAGTTGAATGTTGGGAAACAAAAAAGAGGGTCTACTTGGTTGAATAGCATCATCATACATAGATCCTCATTTTTTTCCCTGTAAGCTGGAAGGTAGGCAAACATTTGGGAGTCAAAATAACTGACAGCATCAATCAACAGGAACAAGCATCCAAAGACCCTGACCTGCTTGGAGAGTTCAATGTAGCATTGCTCCACAGTGACAGCCTCTTTTGGGAGCTGCGCCTGCTGGAAGAAAGGGATGATCTCCTCCTGCCAGAAGATACCCTTGTATTCTTTCTTCAGGTTGACAAATGGGTTGCTTGCCTTGCTGTGATGAATGTAGGGCAGTCCTGTCTTCACTCCCAAACCCAAGTGATCACAAATAACCTGCCAAAGGTTCACAACCTTTGTCAGTCACAATTTTGATCCAGCAGAATAAACCTCACTCTCAACTGATAGGTTGATATGTCAAGTCCAGTGTCGGGCAGTTACCCAGTTTGGCTCATTAGAACCGCCAGTTCCAGTTCAACTAGGACTGACTTCCAGAACTGGAACCAAAATGGGAACCTGAATTAATCTTTTTCAAGAACTGCACCAGAACCAGACCCAGAATTCCATTTTTTGTGGAACTAGAACCGGAACCAGAGAACTGTCAAGAACTGCCCAACACTGTTCAAGACCCACTGTGAAGTCAAGGTAGAAAAATAAGGGCATTCATGCAACCATACGTATCTCCACACCCATAATACCTTCACAGACTCAATGTCCTTCACCACATCATACTTCACTTATAGGCTTTGATCTAATGTCATAGACATGATGTGTTGAACCAAATACTGGGTTTCTTGTAACCTACACTGTGTGATTAAGAAAGAAAACTGAGCAAGCATTGAGCAAATATTGCTGAATGAAAGCTGTGAAGCACAAGTGTGAAGCAAATGGAGGGAGATTGATACCTTGCAGCACCAACCTGCCCACATGTCATCATATCGTCCAATGGGCTGCCCATCACCCATGAGACCAAAATACATGGCAGGCCCAATCAGGCTTCTATCAAATGCCAGATTCATCCCACACATTGGGAACAAAGTCCCTTTGGGGATTGTCATCACCATATCAACAAACCTGTGAAGATCACAACAATAGTAGCCACCAGTTAATCAATGGATAAGATATGGCCTGCCTTAATCAGAAAGGACAATACAATGTTTTCTTGATGAACATGCAATTGTTTCAATAAGCTCAATGCAATAAACAGATTTAGAGCAAACTTTCAATTGAACTACTCTGCAGAGAAAATCGTGAGGTGTTTGCTCCAGAGAAGACAAAACAAAGATAGCCAAGGTCTACAATGGGGTATTTTGAACAAGTACAGAGTCTCCAATCTCTGGTGATAAAAAAAACACCCTACTGCCCTCAACAATGTTCATATACAAATGGGTGTGGGTCTAACAACTCAAAAATAGAATCCAACCAACCGTGTATTTCTTTCTGCAGGTTTAACAAGCTGTGTGGGTGCATCATAATCGGGTACATTGAGCCAGAGGCCATGAGAGATGGCAGTTGGGACACCCTCTCGCAGACTGAATGGATACCCACGGACAAAATCTGCACCCTTCCGATAAGGATCATACAGTGTGTTGAAAAAGAAGGGTGTTGATGGAGAAAGAATGTTTGTGATATGTTGCTCCAAGGCATTGATCTCATTGCCTTGTGGATCCTTTGCAACCTGTCATGAGATCAATTCCAGATCAAGAAATGGTTAAAACTGTACACCACACATTGGTGATCTTAGGGAGCTGATAGGTACAGATGTGCCATGAAAACATATGACAGGAGGGAGATCTCTTCCATTGAAACCTAACAAGAATGCCAAAGAATGACATAGTTGATGTGCATTACTGAATGACACAAAACCCACATTGCGATTTGTGACTTTATGGATTCCAAGTTGAAGATCTGGAATTCTTACCCAGCAGTCATCATCGATGGTGAACACATATTTCTTCTTTGACATCATGAAACCAAAGCATCTGCAAGCACTGTCCTTGAAGGAAATGCAAGAAGCCTTGGGTCCCAGGATCCGGTTGATGTCATTGCGGTTGTAGAGCTCATAGTCATAACCCTCAGGCACCTTAATAACCTTTGAGGGATCCCCATCCTGCACAATGATGAGGTGGTATGGGCTCAAATAGGGCCTCCATTGCTCAAGGAAGTCAAGGTTCCTGATGGTGGGAATCACTATGTCTAGCTCATCCTTCAACAAGGGGGGAAGGGATGTTGCTGGAACTGCCATGACCGCTGTCCTTCCACTCTCTTGTCACTCCAAAATTTGAGCTTGGTACAGTTCACTCCAAGATCTAAACACAAAAAGCCAGCAGTCAAGAAGATAAGAATACAATCATCTGATGGGCGAATGTATAGCAATCAATTGCAATCTGAGGTCATTGGTCTGAGACACGGTTGAAACAAGTTCACATGGATCTGAGAAACATCTGCACTCATAAGATTGGACAGAGAACACATCTATGACTTTTTTGTGCTCACTCACCACCTCATAAGGGGGAAAAAAAAACCTTGGCTACCAGACCCAGACTGGGGCTTAGATCTGGTCCTACAGAAGATTGAGTACACATGAATACATGAAGGATATGTTGTTCTGGACAGCTCAAATCAGAACAGAAAACCTTTTGACTTTGAATGCAATGTACAACCAGATGACTCAAGACTGCTACAACAAAAAATGCTGATGACCCAATGCAGGTTGCTGGAAAACAGAAGGGACTCAACAACGGGCGTGGCGATCAAGACATTGGGATCGGCTACATCGATTCTGCAGAAACCTATGTCAAGCAAGCTTAAAAAACGCCAAGAGCAGGATGACGATCCAGCCAAAATGCAACAAGGGAGCTGAAAAACAGACAGAAGGCTGAAAAAAACATAAAGAACTGGTTCAAAGAAACTCGAAAAGGGAAATGACAACAAAACAAGATCAAGATCCAACTGAAGTTGTTCAAGGGAGCTGGAAAACCACAAAAGAAAAAAAGAAAAAGAAAAACACTGCCTGAAGGAGCAAAAGTAGAGAAAAACTCAAAGAAACCACAGCTCCACATTCAGAAAGAAAAGTCAAGGAAGACAAGAGACCCTAGGAAGCAAAACTCAATGGGTACCCATAAGTCCAAAAACCTCCAGGCACCCAAGATCCAATGCAAAGTGCAAGTAGGAAACTGCAACACCCAGAACCCAAAACAAAGAGGAATCTCCAACCCAAGAGACCCAAAACCCAAGATCCAACAATCCAGGGTCTTGAAGAAGGTACTTACACAAGGGAAACCAAACAAGAAACACCCTCTCAATCTCAATCAAAACACACAAAGATTATCAGATCTGCACACAACCCATCTCCGGGCGGGGGTGTGGGGGGGGGGGGGTGGAACAACAGGTACAACATACACAAATACATGGGTAGCAATGCCATGGAATCAAGCTACCCAAAAAACAGCTCAAAAAAGAAGGGGAAAAAAAAAAAACATAGTTCTAACATCAAATAGAGCACCAAAGAAGTAGGCAACGAACCTAGCTGAAACCCAGCAACAATTAGTTTTGAAAAAGTCGAGAACTCCAAGAGAATGTCGTTGAAGGGAGCGAGAGAGAGAGAGAGAGAGATAGCAAGAGAGCAAGAGAGCTTGCACTTGCACGAGTGTGGAAAATGCTCCTCTTGGTGTTGTTGTTGTTGGGTTGGGGTATTTTAGGGACCTATTTCTCCATTTTATAAAGTACCTACTAAACTTAGTCATAATAATACTATGTAAATAGACACGCCAAGCCCAAAGACTTTGGGGCAACCCATTTGGAGTGGGACACTAGCTACCCTACCCTACCCTACTAGATACTAAATACCTTGGTAGATTCCATATACTAATACTATTATTTTTTGAAAAGTGTTGAAATTAGGGTTTGGTTTTTTTTTTCCCCATTAATTTTTGTTTTTTTTTTTGGGTTTTGAAAGTTTGGCCAAAAAACATTTTCATTTTTTTAGTAATTTTTTTTGGGGAATTTATGTGCCCTATCATTTCCTTTTGTGATGGGCCAAGAGAAAATTTTAAGGAAAAAAAAATTAAAAAATCCCTCTTTGGGTGCACACCCTCAACTAATTCATACAAAAAAGAAGAAGGTACCATCACTATAGAAATATGTTTTGGACAAGGGACACAAAAATATAGCTAGTAGGTACAATACATGCACATGTATATAGTTTGTACATTCTTAGTGACTAAACCCTAAACCCTAAACCTAAAAACATTTGTAATATTTAGAAATAATTTGAAATGGATTTGGGGATTGTTAACCATGATACCAATGTGGGTCCTTGGTTGTTCAACTTAAGGTTACAAGCTTTATTTGGGCAATTGGGTGGTGGCCTAAACCTATTAAAAAAACAAGTTTTGTTAAATTTTGTAGCCTGGCATGTACTAATGCCATGGCTTTTGTGCATGAGTGTGTAGCAAATAGTACTTCATTTGTGTGTGGAAACAAAAGAAAAGGGGAGAGAGAGAGAGAGAGAAAAAAAAAACAAAAAGCCTTACTTACACACACACACATGAACACATCTTTTTAACATCTTTTTTTTAAACAACCTTATCTTTTTGCATAAGGTTCATAGCTTAAATAGCTTAATAGATATATATATATATGGGTTTGATTGATTCATGGCAATCATGGTTGTTGTTGAACGAGTGCATGTTAAAGGCCAATTTTCTTTATAGTTTTTAACACTTGAAAAGGGTGTAAGTAATATGTAATGTCTTTTTTTTCACAAGAATTTGAGTTAACTAAATGTTAAGTGTGTAATAGGGTTTGGAAGGTTTGTGAGAATTATTTTAGAGGACCAATGGAAAATGCTAATGGAAAATGCTACAAAAGATACATTTTTCAATGTTTAGCAAATTAAAGTTGTGTGTAAGGCTAAAGATTTATTTTTTTAATGTGATGGGGTTGGTGGATTTGGTGATCTGAATTTGTTTTTTGAGTTATCTCAAGTGAAGTAACAATCAATGTGCTAAAACTTGTGCACTTTGTTTACCTACTTAGGTTGGAATGCATTTCTTTTCTTCCCCTAAACATTGGTAGAAAATGAACCTTCTTCTTCAGGTGCATTTTTTTACTCAAATTTCTAAACAAGTTAATATTTCCAGGGCTTGAAACCCAAAAGGTTAGACTAATCATAATGGGTGTTTTTCAATACAGAAGCTTTGATTACATATTGGGAGGAACTTTCCAACTGGTTTTCTCCTCACCCAAAGAGCCAAATCACATTCTACTGCATTCTAGTCCAATCTAACTGGGTAAGAGCATCTCCACCAATGCTCAGTATGTGACTCTGCAAAAATATTTCTTACATCCAAGTTTTAGTTATTAACTTGTTTTTCGACCTCGCCCAGCCCTTTTCAAACTGAAACTGGGACCGCAAATAGCTGGGGAGATTACTAATAGCAACCCACTTAGACCAATCAAACTATCTAACACAATCAGAAACAACGTACAGTCAATAAGTACAATGAATACGAGACTCGACTCTTCCAGGGGCTGGTGAGGACTGGATTTAGGGTTGGTTTCCAATGGATTCACTGGATTTGACTCATGAACCTCATCCAACATTTCTACTAGTGCAGGGTCACATACTGAACATTGGTGGAGATGCTCTTAGTGGGTGGGGGTGGACATTGATGGACTATACTGTCACATCCTTCATTATAGATATGCACATGATATCTAGACATGATTTATACGCACTTGATTGCAATCCTGAAGAAAGCTCTTGTCTTCTTCTCCTTTGGAAATGAACTGGTTGTTGTATTACCGAGTGGGGTTGTAGTATGGCAGGTTCTGCCAGATAAACTCACTCGGGTATGAGCAGGCTGGCAGAATCGCACACACTCAGCTCACTTTCTACCATTAAGAGCACTTTGGTGTTCTGTTTTCTTTAGGTGGTAATGGGTTTTACTAGGGTCTATTCCAAAGTATAACTCGTGTTCCCCCCATTGTTGAGTCAGATGCCCAAGAGTGTTGCCTCACCCATATGTGAATTTGTGACATTCTTTAGTAAAAATGGTGAAAGAATGATTTTTTTGCCATTGCAATGGACTACTAAGTGATTGATTTCCATTGCAAATTGGAACTGGAGGAACCAAAATTGTACTGAGCTAGCAGATGGCTCCATGTCCCACCTAAGGAAAAACCTTAAGAAGTGTGTATCTTAAAGGTGTGAATGTGTATTCTTAAGGTGCATTCACACCTAACGTTAAGTCAGTGTTAAGTGAAAATCTAGGTGGCATCTTAGGTGGCACCCAATGTTAAATGGGTGATTGTCTAATATTAAGTGAATGTTAACTTAACATAAAATCTTTGTGGTAAATAGGTTTAGGTCCTAAATGACTAGCTTGGTGTTAGGTGACTTAACAACAAAGTCCTTAACACCAAGTGTAAATGCGCCTTTACCTATATACCTTGGGTGCCAACATCCCAAGCTTCCGAGGAATGGGATTGGGTTTATCCATCCTATACTCTATATGTTTGTGCCTTTGACCCAAGTGTGAACTCATTACCCAACTGTTTTTAGCCTTTGAAAACCATTTTTTGCAATTTAATTGAATTTCCAATGACAAAACCACTTGAAATTCAATGTCTCCCACATCTTAGGTCTAAAATTTTTCAAATCACATTCATTAAATCCTATTCAATGAGACATTTTCAACCAATTCCAAGGATGTCCCCAAATTCTCTTATATAATTTTTTTGTTTTGATTTAAATGAATTTTTAGTCTAAAATTGTTCAATATTCAATAACTTCTCCACCATATGTCAAAACATTATGAAACTCACTTGGTGCACTGATACTCACTAATCGAGGGCTTTCCAATGACACCAAGAGCATCACAACAAGAGGCATCATGATTTGAGAGATCTGAATGTGACAAACAAAACAAACTAACTAGCCAACTCCATAGATAGATAGATAGATAGATAGGGTGCACTTGACACACCATTATTGAGTTTTTTAAAAATAAAATGTGATGGCATGGTTGGTTTCCTAAAGTTTTAAGAAGATGTCATCATATAAAGAAATAAATAATTAATATGTCATCATATGCTTTCAAATAACTTGTAAGCATTGTAGTTATTTGTAAAGTATACCATATTAGGGCACTTGTTAGGCCATCAATTTGAACCCCAATTTTTCATTCTCATGCCCAAATCATTTTGGGCTCTAACTTTAGAGTCAGATTTCTGAAGTTAGAGCCCAAAATGACTTAAACCCTAAACCCTAAAGTCAGCCAAAATGAAACACCCAGTCCTTGAAGTGAGCACCAACTTTTGAAACTGAGAAAAACTGAAGAGTAATAACATTCCCTAGTAGTACTTAAGCCAGTTCAACAACACTAATTACATTATTTTCACAAATATCATATTTTTTTTGAAGAAAACTAGGGTTTTGGTTGTATCTTATTTTGAGTGTGTGGGAAATTTTGGATGAAATCATGATATATGTATGAAAACCCAAGAAAAAACTCAATGTAACTTTAATACCCAAAAAACAAAAAACAAAAACCTCATTCATCATCTCACACATGTTCATACTTCATACCATTCCATTAATTGGTGTGCTCAATTGTGCTTGATGATGATTCGGAAAAAGCTCATCATCCATTCATTCATGTGCATTCTGATTCAATAATGTAGTCCTACTTTGGTGTTGAGATTCATCATTCCAAGCCACCTAATTGCCCTTTCTCTAACTTCCCATTTGATTTCCACTGACAATTGGATGAATGATGATGCCACGGATTGCCAACTGATGCTCATGGCCTTTTTCGGGTGTAATGTATCCACCAATTGATGGTCCTTTTAACCACCTTTCCAAGCTAGTGGGGCATCTTATTATAACTAGTGATTTTTCTTTGTGGTGAATTTTTTTTTTGGGCTTTTGTAGGTGGAAAATACAATTTCTACCTATGCAATGCAAAGGTTCTTTTGCCAAAATAAAATAAAATAAAATAAAATGGCACATGTTTTTCCATATGTTGAGGAAAACAAACTCAATTCACTGGGTTTTAAAAATAGGTTCCAATAGATAGCCAAAAATATAGAAGGATCCTTTTATATAAATAAAAACTTACATATCTAGTTTATAGCCAAACTTGAGTTTATTTATTTATTTGGGATGGTTGTGAATCACGACTTTATTTGCATTACTATTTTTTTAATATTTTAAAAACACCAATCCCAAATTTAAAAATTCTTCAAATCAGTGAGGTAGGTGAGTTGGGTGTCATCCCACAAGAGGATTTAGCCAGATTTGGCTATAGGTCAAAGAGGGAAAGTAAAAAAGTTTAGGAATCATGCTATATTTTGGCAACATGCTACAACTTATTGTCTAAAGTCTAAACATGGCAACTTCAAGTTTTTTTTCCCCCCTCATAATATGGCGAAAATGAGCCTTTTGTATAATTTTAAAAAAAAACTTTGTACTTGTAACAAGGGGTCTTTTTTTTTTTGGTTGCAAGGTTGTGAAATCTCACACCCCAAAAAATCATTGATCCCAGCTAAGGATCAATTTATTTTCAAGGGGCCAAAGACATGCACCATGGGTAACCTAAAATCACTCGATCAATTGTTAATTATCCCACAAAATTGTTACATTTCAGTGGAAGAAAGAGACAAAAACCTTAAACCCTAAACCCTAAACCCTAATTGTAACTAACACACAGGGCCGCAGGCAAACACTCAAATGAGGGATGCAAGATTAACCCACAAGCCCAAATCATGTTGTAGGGGAGGTTCTGGTACACAACTGACATGCCTCTGTGTGTGTGTGTGTGTGTGTGTGTGTGAGAACCCAATGGAATCAAAATTGAGCAAAAGCTTTCCTTGAAAATTGCAATACACACTTGTCCACAGCCAGTCATAGCCGACTTTTTCTTGTATGCTTTTGATGATCAAGTCTATATGATAGTGTCAGAGAGTATGTTGCAACTTCCAACAGAGATTGAAAACCCGAGTGTGTTTGTCACTTTGTCTCTGCCAAGAATCTGTTGTTGCATCTTTTGAGTTCATGTCTACAATTCACTCCTCAACTCACAAATCCCTGCAAGAGAAATGCAAAGAGTGAAATTTGTTTAAAGCACAACATGGTGAGGGAGTGCGAGGTGGTATGGAATGGAATGTAATGTAATGTAATCAGCTATAATTTGTAGTGTATCTGGAGGTTGTCTTAAATCCATGAATATATCTGACATGCCCTTCCCACACGTAGGTGTTTGGTGGGTTCGTTTGGTGTGGGGTGCACTAAGTCGGTAAAATTGCCTAAGCTAAGTGATGAGTAATGCAAACTCATCATGTAGTCTTGTGGTTGAAGACTACAAGAGGCAAAAATTGTACTAGGCTCTCAAGTGTGTGTGGAACACCCACCACCCACCACAAGGTGACTCACATTATGGCGAGATGCTAGTAGGCTCTATAAGGTAAAAGGCTGATTGCCATTAGGTGGTTGCTTGACGTGCTTCAAGAGTGAGCATGGGCGTGAAGACCTTGGCCTTGAGAGAGGAAATCGACAAATGGATCTAATGAAGATTCATCAAGGTTAGATGGGTGTCTAGTCTTAGTGTGAGTTAGCTTGTGGTTGGTGGCTAATGTACAAGTGTGGTTGCTTGTGCAAGTAGTTAGAAGCACAAACTAAGACCTTCAAGTTGTGTGTGAGGCATTCCAACATTGGAAGGTTGCATCAATAGCCTTGTTGAAAAAAGGAAGTAGCTTACACCTATTTGATTACACTTACTTTTCTATGCTTACAAAATAGGCTTCAGCTTCCTCATTCTTTACCTTGGGTAAGGCCCTATTGTCATGGCATTACCTAAACTTTGATTGTCAAGGTGTAATGCCTTGATAGATGGATTTGAGAGTGGATTGGGACACATTTTCTAGTAGTTCCATACTACTATAGTGGGTTTTAACATTTCTCTTGTGGATTTGCCTAATGGTTGGGGTGGTCACTTGGAGGTTTTTGTAATGGATTTGTTTAGGGGTTGGAGTTGTGTGGCAAGTCATCACTTATCAAACACATGATTTGTAGTAATTTTGAACATTGATATTTTAATTATTTAAAAAAATTATTATTCATGTTTTCTAGACATATGATCTATATACAATCATTGTGTGGTCAAATACAATCAAAATACAATTGTTAATATTAAGATTTGAATTTTGGTCTTTTCAAAGAACATTCAAGATCTTTCCCATCAAACAATCATTTTACATTATAATAAAACATGTGGAAGATTACATATATTTAATTACATAGTTTTTTATTTTTATTTTTTCATTTTAATTATTTTTCCTTTGCCCCTTTGGTGCAATGGATTGATCCATGGAAATGTGTTGGTGATTCATCCATTCACTTTAGTTCAACCATGGTTTATTTTGCTTATATTAGTTCAAGGGATCGTTCCACCCACTTGTTTTCGATAATTTTGTCCATTATGCTATTCACCTTGGTTTAGGGGTTTCATCCATTTTTTCCTAATGCTCTCATCCATTGAGCTAAATTTGGGTGGATTGTGGTTTGATGATTTAATAGATTTTTTCTATTTTCATGGTTTAGTTCAATTTGGGTATTTTTTTGTGTATAGTGGTTTCCATTTCGTGGTTCATGAGTGGTTCCATTTGGGTGGAAATGTAGTGGGGTATGGTTTAAGCATGACCACACAATTGCACGATGATCTTTGTTTGCTCCATTTTGGGTGGTTTAGGGTCACAATTTGAGATTTTGGGAACATGTTGAAAATCAATATCATATTTTCTAATGTGGTTTGTGTCATTGACCCAAGTGTGAACTTGTTTCAAAATAAGGGAACGTATGATAATTGTTTTGTAGGGTTTTAAATTTAAAGTTAAATTAAACTTTTAACCCTAGAACTATATCCAATTTTTGAAGAGTTAAATATGACTTGCAAGTGTGACCACATCCTCAACTAGTCGAAACCCTTGGTTTTTGAGTTTGTAATGACAAAAATCATTTAAAATTTGGTATTTCCCACATCCTACGTTCAAAACTTATGAAACAAATTTTATTAAATTTTGTTCATCAAGATCTTTCCAACAATTCCAAAGGCACATCCCAATTCCTCATACTTGAATGGAATGGTATTTATTTGAATTTTCAATGATAATATTCACTTCATATTCAATATATCCTCCATATTAAGTCCAAATCTTATGAAATATATTTCATTAAATCCTCATCCTCAGGATCTTTCCAACAACACCAAAAGCGCATCCCAATTCTTTTGAAATTTCAATTATGTTATTTTTCAATGGAAAAACATCATTCAATATTCAAGAACTTTTACATCATAAACCCAAATGTCATGAAACCAAGCCGATGCACCCCTCCTTATCAAAACCTTTCCAGAGATACTAAAAACCAAACCATGATTTAAAACACCATGTTTTGATGTTAGATAGAGGTTATGTACATTACTAAGAATGCATGTGTAAGGGATTCCTTACAATTCATATATATATATATATATATATATATATATTCCATTCATATGTTAGTATGGTTACTTTGGAATCAACATAATGGCATGTTTTTGTTTATTTGGGATTCATACTAACAAAAAATATTTTGTCCACATCCACCTTACTCTCATTGAGTTCCCAATTATGCATAGACATGAATGCACTTTAGTGGAAATTGATTGCTAAACTTACACTACAATGGAAAATTCATAGTGAAATCCACCTATCACCTTATTGTGTGATGGTGTTTTCAACCCAACATCCAATTCGGTGGAAAGTTTTAGTGGAAATGGACTATTTCCGATAATGATGTACTAGGAAGATGGGAGCCCTATTTGATTAAATTGAAATATCTACAAAAGATGGGCAATAATGTAGTTATGGAAAAGAGGATTCATGAATGAAGGAGGAAAAACATATATATATATATATATATATATATATAGCCCACTAACCATTATTTTTTTTTTCATTTTGGTGATGTAACATGGGTGGCGATCATTTGACAATGATTTAGTTTTAATGGCAACAAGTTTTGAAAAAAGTTGCAGGAAAAAAAAAATGTTAGGAGAAAAACTATTCTAAATAGTAGAAATTTGATGAAAGTTCTTTTGTGATCACATGCACTCTAGCACCCTAAATCTCATGTTAGAACATAAATATTGAATTGGAGTTGTAGACTTTATGGGTGTGACTCTTTAAGTAAGGATGAAATTTTGCATCAATTTGCCAAGAAAAAAACATTGTTAACCATGCAACGATGATTCATGAATGTTAGAATTCTGATGTTGATGTTTGAAATCAAAACAATTTGATGCTAACCAAACATTCATTACTTCCCACCTATTGAAGTAAGCTTCAGGAACAACATCATTTCTCAAAGTCAAATTGCTTCAATGCATGTGTTACTCTCTCCTCGAGTTCCCACGTTTCCACAAATGAGTCAAGCTTTTTAAGGAAGTGGCCGACACCTCAAAAATGTTGTGATTAGAACATGGTAAAATGCAATCACTTGAAAAGTGCATACCTTTCACACACACCCTCAGAGAAGCTTACACCATTGCACAAAAAGAAGCCAAACAAAAACATCTTCACTTTGATCCATCAACTCCACAAGGAGATTCCTAATCAAGGAAAAAATCGATTGCTAACATGACTTTCACTTATTGGTTTCGAGTATGGTAACCATGTCTCATAGTCTAGTTGTTTTTATGAGCGGTTGTAAGCTAGGATGGCTCATTTCCAACAAATACATGACTTTGTGAAAAAATTTGCCTTGTGATGCAAAACATGAACCACTCTATCTTGCAACCACCTCTATCAACCTCCTATACTAGGTTATGGGCTTATCACGTTATCATGAATCTGGCAAGCAGCATGAGATCTGCACATAAACTGGACAACGAGATTGAACAAAGAATCTACACCCATTCCAACTCCACTTACCAAATCAATGACATCTTTTGGCTTGTCCTGTGGAATTGTGGATTCTAGATGAACAGACCTTTCTGGAGCTTGCAACATGAATTGAATTGAATCACCTTTCAGCCAGGACTACCCCCACCAGCACCAAATTCCAGGAATACTGCTGTCTGTGATTGTAAAACCTGCACTTTTGTACAAGATAACAGTTGCATCTTGGAACTAGTTGTAGTAAAGAACACAAGAAAGGGAGTTATCCTGGCATCCATCCGGCGGTGGTGGGACAAAAATGAACTCATTTTACCCTGACTAGATCCTAAACCATTGCATCCATGCCCGTGCTCTCTGCTGTGAATCATTTGCAGTTCATCACATGCAAAGATAGTGGACAACTCCAGGCTGCCACATGAACTTGGATGATGAAGGTTCTTTAAAGGTCAATCTGAGCTTGGCATTTCTATCTCACTTTCAGTGTGCAATTATCTGTGCACACAGAAAACCCCCCAAGAATCATATAAGAAGTCATACAAGAATTCATCTTCACACTCTTCACAAGAGATCACCATTAGCATCACACCATGAGGCTCACTAGTATACAGAAAGTGACATTTGCAGTCTCATTGAACTGCAAATTCCTTCAAATTGCAGCTGCACCAAATCCTTGGAGAGAATTCCACAATTCTGTCTAAACCTGAACCATATCACAACTGTTGAAGTATCCCAGCAACAATTGTGCACAATGAGCTCCCAGGGTGCTTCCACAATTCATTCTTAAAGGAACTGTACGTACCAGAACTCAATTATCAGTGCCCAAAAAATTGCTCTCCAGTGCCCATTGACTTCTTCACAATCTTTGAGAGGAGAGATCTCCCAGTGACTGCAGCAGCAAGTTCATGCTCGGGTAAGCAGGGTTTTTGTCAGTGTTCAATTGTTGTTCAAAAGCCATTGGTTTCTTTACTGTCAAATTTGATCTCTGGACTGCAGTCTGCCCTCTTTCATCCTGACCCAATCTCTGAAATGGCAGAGAAAATGCACAAGTTGAAATGCAGATTCCAAGTATGTATGCCAAGTGTGGTGAAAGCACTTGGGGTTTAGATGCTCACATGCAGCAGAGTCTCTTGCAATAGCATGCTTAGAGGATCGGAGATGCTATTGCATGGACATGTTAACGCTTGGCTGGCTATTGCACATTTTGAACATATTTGTGATGAAGGCTGGCATAGAGGAATTCCATTTCACATCATCAAGTTAGTGACATTCTTAGACCGTCAGCAGCTTGTAGCTATGCATGTGGAGTCAGTGAGGACCTGGGATGGCAATTCTTTGATCCTCTTGAGACAAAGAACCAAGAACAATAACAGTGACCCTACACCAAGCTCACAATCTTTCTCCCTCCAGATCTCACCAGAAGTATGATCAGATCATTCACATAGCGGAGCGTTTGTTGGTGTAGAGTTTAGGAATTCTTCTTCTTCTTCCATCTGCAAACACCGCTCTTTTGAACAATTTTTTGTACATGACAACCATGTTGATTGTTGAAATATGGTTTGTCCACCAACTTTTGCGCATGGATTGGCTTAATAATCTTAAGCAGATCTGTGAACTCATTCCAAGCAAAATTATTGAACCATGTAAGTACTCAAGTGTCGTCGCATGTTCATGGGAAGTGATGGAGAATGAATTCTGGTGTTGCAGACCATGCAATATTGCAGCACCTTAAAACAGTTTAGGGTTAAAGGTTTTAGGGTTTTAGGAGTCTAGGGTTTGTTTAGGGGTTTTAGGGTTTAGGGTTAAGGTTTTAGGGGTTTAGGGTTTGTTTAGGGGTTTTAGGGTTTAGGGTTACCACCTTAATGGGTAGGGCATCTTACATTTTAGTGCGAGCTTTTTATGGGCTATGTACCCTACCCTACCCTACCTAATTTATTTTATTGACCTTGAGCTAGTTTACAACCCATATTCCGTTGCGAGACTTTTTTTCCCATAATCGGCCGGCCTGCTCGAGCCGGTTACGTAGTCCATAATCGGTGGGACTTAAAACCATTCCGTTGTGTACATAAGGTTGGCCTTTCATTTCAAGTGATATTTAATTAAAAATCCTAATGGTTTTTTTGTATGGAAAAAAAGAAAATTTTGACGGTCATATTTATGTGTGTAGTAAATAAGTAAGGCCCTTGGAGAGAAGGGCATTTACCAAAATTCTAACATCATTTTTCAAATTTAAAAATGATGTTATAAATTTCAAACATGAATGATTTGCAAAAAAAATAAAAATGGGGAACCAAAAAAAAACTCAAATTTAAAACTCAAAATGAAAAATAATAATTATGGGTGAGCTTTTATTGATTTCTTTATTTCTTAAAATAGAAAATGAAGAGATAAGTATCATGAATTTATTTTTAAAAAATTATTATTGTTATTATTATTTTAAAATTTTCTTCTTTTTGCTAACATTAATAGGGAGGTCGACAATTTTGATCATGTGCAAGTCAATAGATATGAACAAACGGATGACACATTATTAGGTTGAGTTTAACAAGGGGAAATATTTAGGGTTAGGGTTAGGTCTAGCACACTACTCACAAGTGCGCATTATTTTGGAACAAAATGTCATATGAGCCATGTAAAAGCAAAGAGTCTCTCAAGTTTCCCGTCTTGGGAAATAGGAAGGTTGAATTCACTTTGGTGGACGCGGTGGAGGAAGGGAGGGAGGGTTCAAACTTCATGTATGTATGGTCTTGGCCGCCAAACCCTCGGTTAGCCGACCCCATGGTAGTCCCCCTTACCGATGGATGGATGCTTTAGGTGAGCTTGAGCTTTAGGGTTTCATGGGGTTTCCATGAAACAACCGCAAGCTTGTAAGAATGAATACCGCTAGCGGTATTACCATAGTACCTTGACAACTTCAACACGTGTTTGTCGAATAATTAATTTTGAAATTTTTGGATATAGCCAAACCGATGATCATCAACAAGAGTATTTAGCCAAATTGGTGATCATCAACAAGAGTATTTAGCCAAATTGGTGATCATCAACAAGAGTATTTGGCCAAATTGGTGATCATCAACAAGAGTATTTAGCCAAATCTGACTATAATAGATACGAAAGTAATTTTTTAAAAAAAGAATCCTTTAATATTTTGGCTACCTACTGGGAATGTGTTGTAAATATCTGGAAATTATATATAAATATATTTAAAAATCAGGTGAATGAAGGATGAAAATTTTCACAAAATTCTTGTGCATGTGTCAAAATCATATTTTTCAGGTTAAAAAATGTGAATAAATAAATAAATAAATAAACAAATTAATAAACATTGCACACAACCAAGTAACTTAACCCTAATTTTTTTTCCCCACTAGCCCAACACTTTTTGAGGCAAACTATAATTTTTCAATGAAGGGTTGTTTTGACAATGTGTTGAGTGCAATTTTAGTCCAACATCTAGAAGAAGCCCAAAAAAACAACTTTAGACCCTTTCATTCTCTCTAAAGATGATGAAAAAACTAGTGTTGTTGGGACAAGTCTCTCTCTTTCAAAGAAGAAAGAACTAGGGTGGGTGTGAAGGGTTGGCGGTTATTTATTGATTTATTTTGAAATTTTTAATATAAAAAACGCGAAATTTGTGGTTCTTTGATTTTTGAAAATTTTTCAATCACACAAAATCAAAGAGGTTATAAATCAAAAAATTAAAAAAATAAAATAAATCAAATGAACCGCTCAACATTGGAAGAAACCCATCTTGTGAGGAAGAACTTGCAAGTACACCAACAACCCATCCTAGTGCGTCAAATTGGTGCACTTGATGGGGCCTTTGAAAACCTAGTGATAGTCAATATTGCATATATACATATTGGTTGAAGTCGTAAATTGAAGAGTCCCCCAAAAGCAAAAGCTCTTGGGATGATGTGCATTATATGGATGGATTCGAGTATGTTTTTTCTAAACACAAATCCCTAAAGCCCAAAATTGCCATTTTCAGCTCTACAAAGGAGCACATTAGTACCATGGTATATATGTATGTTCCATAAAGAAATGCAACACCGTGTCATCGTCGGCACCTCTCTTCTTACTCCAAATCAACACATAAAAACATGTTGAAGGTGTTTCGAGGAACGGGGCAAGTCAATCAAGCAACTCAACCCCCCCTCAATGCACCGTCCTTTGGAAACCACCACCCCTTAGGACTAAGTTGTTGATGAACCCTAACTCAGGTTTAAAAACACCTACCTTCCTTCCCTTGGTAACCTATCTTGTAAACCCTCTTTCTTACTTCCCCTTCACCCTACCTTCCCAACCCACAATGCAAAGTATAGGTAACTATTAAGTATCATGAGTAAATTACGTATGAAATGAAATTGTATAAGTGGGTAAATATGATAGGTAAATAGGTAAGGAATGTAAAAAGTGATTACTACTTAAGTGGTTAAGATAACCTAGTAGATTGCATGTGGATGCTTAGTAGTTAGTACATAGTTAATCGCAATGACTATCTATGATTAACTATGGGATACAAACCTTTCCATTAGGTTTACTCTAATCACAAATTCTAGGATCTCAAAGCAATTTTCCATTATTTTTTTGGAACTATTTGAGCCCGCAATCACCCAACAAGCTCACATCTCTATTAGTCAAATATCGATCAAATGCAAAAAGCTGTGACAACTATGACTCAAACTTTGACTCTCATCATAACAAAGTGACATTTTTCTAATATTGATTAACTTGCAGCTCTCCAATGGAAAGTGCATGTCCTTGGCATGAAGAAAAAATAAAGCCGTATGTATGTATGTCAGTGGCTTTCCATTAGGTTGTTGTGATCACAACACATTGTTTTCTAAGTTGATGTTGATCGTGTCAGCAGCAGCATCATCGTGGAAAGAGAGCCTGAATGGGCACATGATAAACCTGGAAGGTGAAACCGACTGTATATGTGTGTGCTGCTGCTGGCTGGATCTCCCACCTAGTACTACTTTGCTTGTGAGCTTCCTAATTCTGCTACAACCCGACAAAAATGTGGACAAAGACAATCTCACCTTTGCTTTGTTGATTGCTCATCAACCTTGGAGCTTGTGCTGATTACGAGTGAGTTCGAAACATCCTCGATGGTGCCGTTTGTTAAGAATAGTCCTTCATTTTATATTGTATTGTTCTTGTTTCGGTGTTTTTTTGGGTCAGTTATGTGACGTAACCCAAAGTGCTGATTAGCCATAGGAAGAAGATTCAGCCAAATTTTGCTAGAAACAAGATATGAAAATTTTAAGGCATCCTAATTTAAACATCCTTCAATGTTTTGGGCTACCAATTGCAACCAAATATAAAAAATCTCATGATTCTTTTTTTTTTAAATTAAATTATGGCTATTCAAAAACCCCAAAAAATGTCGCATTTGCAATTTTGTTAGCAATTTCTCTTTTTTGCGAATTTTTTCCCAGTCTAAAAAGGCCACTGCTCATATGAGCAACTTCCTTTCTTGGGTCATTGCAAAGCCTCAGTACTAACTCTGCTCATTCGAATAACCACATGTTTCTTGTTTCTCTTTTGCCCCCAAGCCAACAAACAATCTCTTTCCTTGCCAACATTAACGCGATTTTTCCTTGTCAATAATCAACGTTTTTATAATAATCTATATTACTTTCACCTTTTAGATTAGTAAGATCTTGACAATCCCACATGTAAGTTCATGTTCTTCTCTTGCTCATCCACCCCAAGTGCATTGAGACTAATGTTACCAATGTAAGAATGGTGATTAGAGGACCTTGGAATTATCCAATATGCATTCTATCACTATTTGAAATGTCATGAAAATGCACCAAGGCTACCTAATTTCAAGGAATGTTTTTTGGAAATTCTCATATTTAGACAATAGGTTGCAAAAATATAGCAAGATTTTTAAGTTTTTTTAATTTTTCTCTCTAACATATAGCCAAATTTGGCTAATTCCTCTTGTGGATGATCGTCAACATGCTTACGTTGCTAAATTGAAAAAAATAAAAAATAAAAATTCCCTAGTTATAGTGTATTGTGAAACTTATCACCTTGCATTATCATAAAATCAAGAGGAGACATTAGTCACAACTAACATGACTAAGAACCTCTTAGGTTATATTACAAAATAGCCTACCAAGGAATTATTCCTTTGGTGGTAAGTTATGTGGAGCACACCAAGTACCTAGGCCAATTTGACACTAATATACATAAATTCTGAGATTTTCAAAAAATATTTTTTCATAGAAATATTTTCGGAAAATAAGGATTAAAACGAAATATTTGAAGATATATTAGGTGTCAAAATGGAATCCTAAAAATTAATTAATTATTCAACAAACATGTGTCAAAGTGGCCAAGGAACTACAATATTGGATATGTATGTATTAGAGGTTCTACCCTTCTCCAACAAAAAAAAAACCAATGTTGGGTGGGTATATAATTGGATGCAACAACACTAATTTGAATTTCTAGTTCGTAGGGTTGTTGATTGTCATGCACCTTTGGCATCATTTCATCCTTCACTTGAAAGTTTAAAAAAACTAAATGAATGTAATTGAAGGATTTAAGGTGGAATTATGCATACTTCACCATTGTTGTGCACTTATGTTGCACCATTTTACAAATCTTTTGGACGATGCACATATGGAAATTTCTATGGAGGCTTTTTTTAAACTAAGTTTAAAAGTCAATTAAAACTTAATTAAAGATTAACTCAAAACTAACTGAAAGTTAATTAAGATTTAATTGAAAATTAATTAAGAATTAATTAAGAATTAGTTAAAAGTGAATTGAAAGTTAACGATGATGCAAGTGATGATGAAAGCGATAATGATGGTGGTGTTCATAACAACATCACATGGCCTAAAAAATTCTACAAAAGGTGATAGGAAAAGAAAAAAAAACATTAATTTTGGATTGAAGCCCATAAAATTAAATACATTCATGAAGTTAAGGGTTTAGGGTTCATGTTTCTTTTGATTCACATTTGATTTCAAAGTTTGTATTTTGTGTTGTGAATATATGCCAACATGTTTACTTTCTTTTGGTCTTGTTGGTTTTGTTGTGATGTTGGTCTTAGGTTTACAAGATGGATCTTATTGTTTCAATATGTGTTAACGTTTCAATTAACCATCACATTATGTTATAATCAACAATTTGTTGCATTGCAAAGTTGTACTTTCTTCACAAACTTGGGCAATTTGCAAAGTATTGGTGAAAATATATTCCTTGATTATCATTGTTTATGTCTTGAATCAAAGTTGGTGGCATTGGCTCCTTGGAAATACCTTGCAATTTATCATATCCACATGTTGAAAGTTTTGTGATGAACTTTCAAGTCAAAGGGTTTTTGATAGCTTAGATGATTTGGAGGTGAATGCATTTGAAACAAAATTGGAGGATTTGATTATTTATATGAAATGAAGTTTTGAAAGTATTTCATCTTCTCATATATATTTTGAATGGATTTGATAGGAGAAAAGGCCATAAGATGATTGTGCCGAGGTTGCATCTTTAGTTTAAGAACATGTGATTAATGACTAACTACATGAAAAAACAATGTAACCACATTGGTTGTTACTTACAATGAACATCCACTCATCATGATTTGAATCCTTGAATGTGCAAATTTTAAAATTAATTTGGTTCATTATTTAATTTAAATATTTTTAATTAAAAAAATTGGCATAAATGACTAAAACATGTTAGTTGTTAGAAAACCAAAAAATACACTTATTCGAATATCTCTCAAATAACCTAAACATATATCTACCAAAACAAGTATTAAAAATTGCACCTTTATTTATACCCTTGGATTTCAATTTACAAACACCTAAAATTGGGCAAATTTAAAAAAATCATATTTCTCAAAAACAATTGACCCCAATTAATTCTTTGTTTAAAAAAATTAAAAAAATGTGTAACCAATTATTATGAGAAAAATCAATTACCCACCCAACACTAATAAAAACTTGCCCTAATTTTTAGAGGACATGTACTTCCACCATGGAAGATTTCTTCCATTTTGCAAGTTCCTAAAAGACCGGCACTAAGAAGTTCTTGTGCCCGACAATCGTCATCTAAATACACTACAAAATTTGAGGAAGGTTTTTACTATTTGAATTTTGCATTGCACACAAAATTTGAGTTACAAAATGCAAAAAAGTATCAAATATCATCCTTGGATGATTTTATTTTCATTCACCCATGAACATTGGATTTGTTGGTTGCTTTTGAGGGGTATAATTGATTAACTATAGCTACTTTGACATGCCTTTTTGTGAGAATAGTTGCATAGGTATATAATTGTTAGGTACAAAGTGGTCCTACAAGTGTCCATACAAAATACATCACCCTCTAGATGGGAATCACCATGACTTCTCTCTCACCTCCAAGTTCCAACCATACAAGCATTTGGACAAGCTTCAAGGTTGGAGTTTCTAAATGTTTTCATCAACACTTTTTTTTCTTCTTCCCCCCAACATCATTTTTAGCATATTGTGGCCTCCTTCATTAGGTTGAATTACCTCACTCACTATTTTAGGCTTAAAACTTGGGCTTATAGTTAGGTCAATCATCCCTATGGTTTGTATGTCTTCTTTCCCCTTTTCCACATTGCACTCCAAATTAACTCATTTGGTTACATCAAATGTGTTTGTAACCAAGCACTTGATAGAAGGGATATTCATGTTCTTCCATGTGCCCATGGTAATAGCAACAAATGACACACATGATGTCACTTAGGATATTTTTTGTGTCCTTTGGTTGAAAAAAATGGCTCTTTCATGCTTCTTTTGTCAACCCTTCACTCAATTTGGAGGCATGTCGATATATCTATATATATATATTTAATCAAAGGATGGGGTTTTTCAACTATCATGATTTTTTAGTATTAGAGAACCCACACTTAAAGTTGAAATATTCCATAAGGTGGTTACTATGCAATGAATGGTGATATAAAAAGCAAGACAAAAAACAAGGAAAAGTACTAAACTACATTGAAATTGGGAGACCAATTTCTTCCTATAGTAATGGAGATTTTTTTGTTAGTTGTAAGTAACAACTTTGTTCCCATAATTACATAGAGAAAGTTTGGAACCTCAATTGGAGTTCCTCTCCTTTGTCATTACTTTCTCTAAACAATAAGTTTCAATCACTTAAAAAAAAATATTTTAAGATTTTTCTACCTCACTTCCAATCATGGACTTGCCATAGATCACACTTGTATTTAATCTTTGATGCCTTGTTGCCAAGGGCTCAATTAAACTTTTTTATTCACTTTCTTAGACTTAGGTTCTCCTTTTTTTTTTGGGCCCCTTTTCTTTTCTTTTTTTTTTCTTTTTCTTTGTTGGGTGTATTGTAAGTTTTCATCACTACATTAGGACTAGGTTCACCAACTCAATTACAAACTTAAAAAAACCAAAAGTTGAAAAGATACATGACCAATACAATAGGGTTGAGGAGGGGATGGGGGGGGGGATCCATGATGTTTAAACTTGCCAACCTTTTAGGTTAATAAAGGCCCGATTGCCAAGTAGGCTGCCATGTCATCATATCAAAGCACATCCAATGGGCATAGGAACTTTGATGATTTTGTTTTAACCCCCCATACAATGTGATGAGTTGTGTTTGGAAAGTGCACTTCATCACGATGTCCCACCCGGCAATTTTTTTACAAATTTTCAACTTCACAAAAGTGGCTTCTTTTTCTTTTCATGGGAAGCACATTTTACATTTGAAAAATAGGCTTTTTTTTTTCCCCACCCCCTTCATTATAACTCAATTGTTTTTGCAAAAGAGTGAAAATTTGGCAAAATATAGAAGGCTCTACTTTCAAATTTATTTTGTAGCAAAATTTGGCTAAATCTTCATGTGGATCATTGCCACTTTGGCTACACACAACACAAAATTGACAAAAACAAAACACTACTCTAGAATCAAGATCCTTCAATTTGATGAACACAAAGAGATGTTGATCACACAAGTGGAAAGTCAACATAAAGGGTGGAATTGGGGGGGGGAGAGGAACCTAGGATTCTGAGATGTGAGTTGGAGTGACAATTTATTGGGAATATCAAATTGGGTACCAATATCTTTGTCCGACAAGTGAATATTGATTCTTTTGAAAACCAAAATAAATGTTATAATAAACGTATAGATATGTAGTACATACAAATGGGGTAGTAGTATAGATTTGGGTGGTGCTCCGGCTAGCATATTGAATTTCTACAATTCATACTAAGCTACCCATAACCTAGTTGACAACCCAATCCACAAAAACACAAGAATCCAACACAAAACAAAGGATAGTACATCACAAATGGAAAATCCAAAATTAATTGCCATCATGTTTTCGGTCAATGTTCCAATCCCTTTTCAAGTCTTCATCCAAAATTATGTATCTAGATGTATTCATGTGTTCAGACATTGCATAGGGTGTTCAAATTTCTTTTTATTGAATCTCAATATGAAATGCTGAAACTCAGCCTTTAATGCACAAGGTTTGAGACTAATTATCGTAATTGTTACAGATAGGAGCAGTGAAAATATATGTAGCAGCTCTGGAGGCGCTCAGGAAAAAGGAAAGAGGGGGATGAAACTCAGTTTAACACCAAAATTGGTGGAAAAAACTAGATTGGGTCCATTTTGTAAAATTTCATTCCCAGTTACGCATTTGATGCCCTATTATGCGGAAACAAACTGGCCATTCTCGCCCCCCTAATCGTGTGACTTTACGGATAACTTTATTATATATTAAATAATTTCATTGCTTGTAGTTTTGAAGTTGATTGGCAAACATTTTAAATTCTTTTTTTTTGGGTAACTTTCAATTAAATCCATGTACTAGCACACAGGGTGGTAGCTGAACCTTTCTAAAGGAGGTATGTAGTATGTAATAGCTTAGCGACTTTAACACATGTCTGTCGAATAATTAATTAATTAATTAATTAATCATGAAATTTTCACTTCAACAAATAATAGAATGTTTTTGAAGATTCAATTATTTTCCTTCACCAAAATTGATACTTGTAGTATTTTTTACCTCATTAATTAATTAATTAATCATGAAATTTTCACTTCAACAAATAATAGAATATTTTTGAAGATTCAATTATTTTCCTTCACAAAAATTGATACTTGTAGTATTTTTTTACCTCTGAAGACAATCTTACAAGGGATTTCCCTAGAAGACGATCTTGCACTAGATTTTCAGTGTAAGACGATCTTGCATTGGATTTCTCATAAGTCAAATCTTACATAGGATTTCCTTGTAAGGCAACTCCATGGTCTTTTTCTTTTCTTTTACAGCTCCATATTATTTTCTTTACCAAATCGTCTTTTTCTTTTGCATATCGACATTTGACACAAGATGACGACAACCTCTTTTGTGTGATTTTCACGTCAAAAGCTTCTTAGCATGAAAAGACTTTAGTCGGAGGAGGAGGACAACGACATCACACATTATTATGCCTCCATTTCTAAACACTAGATTGAAACCTATTTGTGAATTGCAAGAAGATCCCAAGAAAATAGTTTAATTTTTTAAAAAATAAATAAATATAAAGCTTAAAAAAATTGGCTAAATGCAGAAAATTATGCAACAAGGAACCTAGTAAGACCACCCATTGATCTCCAAGGGAAAGATTAAAAATACCCTAAAATAAATCCCCATTTCTTTATGCCATAAAAAAAGGAAGTCACACTTACCTGGGTATTTCCCTTCGGTTGAGGTGACAAGACCCCACCACCCTAAAGGTTCGTCACCCAGACCCTTGGTAAAAGGTTGAGGTGACAAGACCCACCCCCTAGGGTCCACCACCCCAACCCATGGTAAAGGGCCATCACCCTAACCCATGGTAAGGGGTTGAAGTGAAAAGACTCACCCTAGGGTCCATCACCCTGACTCATCACAAAGGGACGTCCACTATACATAATTTTTTTGGAAGCTTATTGTAGTAATTCGAGAACATGTGTGCTTACTTTGTGAGCACATTCATGCTTTAAGTGTACCTAATGGATCTCGACTTGCATGCAAAAAGTATACCCTTGTTCAAAAGGTCTTTTTGTTGTTGGCACCAAACAACGAATTTGTAATTTACAATTCACCACATGTTGACCTAAATCCATTAAGTCGACGCGACTTTAGGGTTTCCATGGCTTTTGTCTTTGCCCACCCACACCCACTTTGGACAAAGTTGGGCTTCTAAATTCATAGACAAGAGCCCGTTTTGTCTTATTGTTATGAAGAAGGAGGAGGAGACCCATAAAAATTGTCATTATATGAAGGGACACTAAATAATTTGTGAAAAGTCCTAGAAGTATGTAATAATAATAACCCAATGCTTTTCAATTTTCAACAATTTTGACAACAAATATTTATAATTTTTTTTTTTGGCTAGAACTTTTGCCAAAATTATTGTGTGCCAAAAATCGGTTGTAAGCATGGTATATGGATGGACACTCACACTTAGGCAATTTCAAAAGAAATCACAAACATCTACGGACATGACCATTATTTTCCACCAAGTCACAATTCGTAACTCATACAACACAAAAATTTGTGGCAAGGCAAAAAAGGTCGGCCCTACTAACTCGAGAATGCACTCTTGGTAGAAATCACTAGGTACTTAAGTTATTATATATCCATTGTACAATGGGCCGGGCATGAACTTTTGCCAAAGTGTGGCAATACTTTCATAAAGTGTGAATTATGCAAGGTCCCACTAGCGTTAGCTTATTATTCATATATTCCTATTACCATGCTACACATCATTCCTTTGTCTCTTGACCCCAACCCAATAATAATAATACACTAGTTATATAATGCACTCCAATATATTATTATTATTATTATTATTAATGTTGGTGTTTTCACAATTTTTTTAAATTTTTTTTTCAAAGAACAAAGTTTTGTGAAGGGAAAATAAAGAAGCTTTTGGAAGATTCAAGACCATTCTAATTTTTGATATGAAATGGTGGTATTTGTCATAGGTAGTACTAATTTTTTTGGTGAATGTAGCTAAAGTGGTAATCATCCATAAGATGATTTAGCCAAATTTGGCTACATACTAAAAATATGAAAGTAAAAATTAAAATTAAAAAAAAAGAAAAAAAGAAAAAAACACAACACTGGTAACTACTAATACTTAAGAATCTCATTTAATGGAAGGTGGGATTAACAAAAAATTAAAATAATAAAATAATAAAATAATACACAAAAAGATTATGGGTTTTTTGGGATGGGGTGGAACGGGCGAGGAAAAGTCCCTGACAATCAAAACGGCAGTCAAAACAACCGCGTCAAAACAGCAACAGAAGTCCGCTGCTGCTACAAACTAGACTAGTGGAGGTGATGTGCAAGCGCAATTTAAGCTTTCTTCCTCCATTCCTTTCTCTTCAATCTCCTCTCTCTCCACATCTCTCTCTCTCTCGCTCTTGTTCTCCGTCTCTTTTATTACCTTCCAAGCTTTTAAAAGTCTGAGCTGAATCTCTTGAGCTTTTTTCTCTTTTCTTTCTTTTGAAAAAATTAAAAACAAAAGTTTATCATAGACAACAGACTCTGGTCTCTTCCCACTCGGGTGGCTTGCTCCTTAATTTGTTTGTTCTGGTTTTTGGTTATTTGGGATTGTTTGTAGATTTATTTTTAATTTTTCCTTGCTGTTTTGTTGTTGTTGGTTTTTTTTTTTTTGAGGGGGTCTTTCGAGACTCTCCTCCTCCTCCTCTTCTTGTTCTTGTTCTTTTCAATTGTAGATATGATGAGGCGTGTTGCTTAAGGTATCTGTAGCTTTCTTGTTGTAGTAAGGACTCGCTGTGTTTTTGTTGTTTTTGTTGTTGTTGTTGTTGTAGTAGTTGGCGATCCAGTTCTTCTCCCCCAGTAGAGACTTGACTGTGTAAGAATTTATTTTTATTATTTTTCTTTTTTGTGAGTGTTTTCTGAGTTTGGATCTTCGTCGTGAAGGCGGAGAGATGGCGGCTATGAATGAGGTGTGTGTGTGTGTGTGTCTCTCTCTCTTTGGGTCCCTTTCTTGCCTGCTTTTTGAACTCAAGCCCTTTTTTTAAAAAGAAAAATTGTTGGGTAGTTTTCTCCAGTCTTGTGTTTTTGTGTGCAGGTAGCTAGGTAGCTAGTTAGCTGGCTGCAGAGAGTGCCTGTTGTTAGTCCGATGTTGATTTGTTTGCAATTTTTGTGTCCAGGTGATGATGAATCACCGGAACCGGGGTCCCAAGTGGATGGCAGAAAGCTATCACCCGGGAGATGTAATTTTCCATGATCTTAAAATCCTCATAATCTTGCAGCAAGCAGCCGGTGTTACAAAAGTAGCTGTTGTGTTTATTATAGTGCCATTTGTTCCTTTGAAAGCCATGAAGAGAAAGGATTTCTTTGCTGATGATCTCTTCTTGGATGATGATGTTGATGTGGTGGGTGATACTTCATGCAGCAGGCTGAGAATAAGAAACACATGGACCCTCAACGGATGGCAAACAGGAAACAGAGAGAAGCTGCACCCACCCAGACCAAGGCTTCTTCCAAGGCTCCGGAGATGCCGGTAAGAAGAGCTCTGCACAATCAAACCCTAGACCTTAATTGTGTCGTTGCAATGCTCTTCTACCATGGCTCCAGAATGCTTGCTTGCTTGTGTGCCACTTCTTCAGCAGAAGTTTTTGGCCACTTTGTGGTGCAGCTCTTTGGTTGAAGTAAATGATAACCTCTGGTTCAAATTGTTTGTTTTCTCTTTCACAGCAAACCCATTTCCGAGTCAACTTGTGCTGCATCAAATGTGAGGAAAAAGCAAGGGAAGAAGCCGGTGAAGTTCCTGGTGAGCATTTCAAATCTGAAAAAACCACAGTCATGAATTTCGCACAAAAATGGCATTTCTGAAATTCCTTTTCTATACAGCTCTTGCTTTCCCCCATTCAGCAGAAATTGATGAGAAAATTATTATGGAGATTCCTCCTGCTGTTGGGGATATGAATTTTCTTTTCCTTCAAGGCCAATCGGTGTTGTTTTGGGGAGGGTTGTGTTCCAAATTTGTTTTTGGACTTGTATGAATAGTGGCATCGTCTCTCACACACAGCTGGTGCATGTGTGCCAGGGGTTGTGTCTTTGATCACCGATGCACGTGAATCAAGAGTCACAGTCCTGGGTGCAGCAGATCCTGCAGCTGTATTGAAGAAATTGAAAAAGCATGTTGACAAGAAGGCAATGCACTGGCCTGCTGATGTACCAGTCCAGAAGGTTGTTGGTGGCCAGAATGTTTCTGCTGGTGGAGGAGAGAGAGGTGAGAAGGTGCAGGGGAAAGGTGGCGACCGAGAGGTGAACATGGGTGCTGCTGGACCTGGAATGAATCAGCGTAGGATGGTTGAGACAATGAGGCCTGAACCGAGAATGGTTGATCCCAGGAAGGTTGAGCCGATACTGGCTGGTCCAAGAATGATTGATCCAAGAATGGTTGATCCAAGAATGATTCATCCAAGAATGGCTGATCCAAGAATTGATCCAAGAATGGTCGATCCAAGAATTGATCCAAGAATGATTGATCCAAGAATGGTTGATCCAAGAATGATTGATCCGAGAGAGAGGAGGGGTTGTGACATGAGAAGGGTGCGGTTTGCTGATCAAGTAGAGATGAGGGGTGGTGATGTGAGAGCAGAGATGCGGCCTGTTGATCCAAGACAAATGAGGGGTGGTGATATGAGAGCAGAGATGCGGCCCATTGATCCAAGAGAGATGCAGCCTGCATATCCAAGGGACATGAGGGCTGCTGAAGTGAAAGAGGGGTGGCTTGTTGATCCAAGAGACCCAAGGGGTGGTGAGATGAGAGCAATGCGGCCTGTTGATCCCAGAGAGATGAGGGGTAGTGAGCTACTACGGCCTGTTGATCCAAGAGAGATGAGGGGTGGTGACATGAGAGAGCTACGGCCTGTTGATCCAAGAGGCATGAGAAGGCCAATTGATGCAAGAGAAATGCATCCTTATGAATATGCGCCAAGAGATATGCGGCCTGTGGATCCAAGGACAGAGATGAGAGGAGATCCACATGATTATAGATACACAGGCTACCCATATTACAGCTCTAGACCTCGGGATGCTGATCTGCACGAATATCAGCCAAAAGACTCCTATTTCAGTGATTATAGACCCAGCCAAAATTACCCAGCTAACTACAGCACTGCCCCAGTTTCATTCTATTAGGAGGGTGTCACCAACCCCTACTACAGGAACTAAGACATAGAAGTTGTCAATTTTACCCTAAACTCTTCAGGTTTCTTTTCTTGCAGGAAGTTAAAAATCAGTTCTCCTACCCCACTGAGAAATAATTTCCGGAGTACTACCTTTGTAGTAGAGCAGCATGATGATTTGCTAGCTGAAAGCAAGGAATATTGTCAGAGCTGATATTCTGCATTAGAGGTTTACAGCCTGACTACTAACTACTTGTGCTAGATCAGGTACACTGCAAAAACTCCTTGGCAATTGAGTTTCCAGGACTTGGGGGAGTACCTATATGTATTCCAACAACCCCGGGATCACTCTATGGGGACAGATCTCGTAGAGCTGGTTTGCAAGAATATCAGATTCTTATTCAAGTGATTAAAGACCTGCCAGGCTTACACTCCCAACTACAGGATCTGGGCTTCATACTATGAGGGGGAGCTAACCCTAAACCGCCAAACCCTATCAACTCCTGCTACATGAAGCAACAAACAAGTCTACATTACCCAATTTGTCAGTTTTCTTTGTTGTGGGAAGTAGATTAGGTCTCCCACTTAAAGAACGATTTTGAACACAGATCTTTGCACTAGAGCAGGATTGAATTTTTACTTGAAGCAAAGTATTATTGATGGAGCCTAAATCTTCTGCATCAGATTTGTTTTTTCACAGCTGCACCACGTTAACACTGTGGACTAGATCGGGTGTACATTTTTGTGTGTAGCTCTCTCTCTACTTAGAACTCGCATACGATGCAGATTTTGCTGCCACTTTCTAGGAACTATGGCATTGCCAATTTGCCCAGGTATATATAAACTTTTACTGATTTCTTCACTTGTGAGGTGGTACGGCTCTGTCCTCTGTCCTTTTAAGGAGGGTGGATGTTTCATAATTTGTCACATAGAGATATATTTTGCAATCTGGACTTTGTATATGAACTGAAATTTTGAGTTAAAGCTTATTCATTCTTTGTGTACGGCAGCAAGGATGTGTTTTCCAAGTGGGTGTTGTTCCTTCTTCAATGTTGGGTTATTTGCACTACTACTAGTGTTTGATTCTTAGATATCTCAAATCCTGGAAGTTGTATTCTTCTTGTGAGTGTTAAGTTCATTTCAGAGACCTTTCTGGCAACGGTGCAGTGCCATGAGAGAATATGGATTGTTGAGTAGAGACTGCAATGGGAAGTGACAAGTTTGTGGACAAATTGGTGTGATTTAGAATGCTTAGATGAGGATGCTTTTTTTCTCTTTCAAATCTTTTTGATAGCCATATTTGGCTATATCAACTTATGGATGATTACATCACAAAAAATAAAATTGCCCATTTTTATATATCACAATAATTGAACAATTTATTTTTTTGCTGGCTATGAAGCTTCAATTAAATTCTGCCATTTGAGTCTGTTTTCGGACCTTGTTGGGGAGTGTGGACCTTTAGTGGCTAAACTAAACACATTGACAACTATGGCAAACAAAAAGGAAACACTTTGGAGCTTGACTCCATGCTCCAATTTGAAAAGAGTTTTCATGAATTTTTATTTCAAGTTTGAACATGTCATTTTTTTTATAAATTTAAATTTAAATTTTTTAAAAAATTAAAAATTATAAAAAATGTTTGAACAAAAAAAGTCCTAGGTTCAAGCTTGTTGTGAATTTAAAATTAAAATTTTTAAAAGAAAAATCTTGCAATATTGTCAAAAGGGGTAGGGTGCTTCCTAATATGTTTAAGGTGCCCTTCAAATACACTAAAAAAAATTATCACAAATTTCCATATGTCTTTTTCAAATGTGATATAAATTTGGGTGACAGAATATTTATTTTTCAGCTTTAAATTCTAAATTTTAGGTTAGATTGCTTCTACGAGAAGTTTATGGGCTATTTAAAAAAAAAGCTTCTTCAGTTGCTTCTAGAATTATTTTAAAAAATTATTCAAAAATGAATTAAGATATCCGGGGTGGAAGAACCGCCAAGGGAAACGAACGGGTATCAAATGTGTGAGAACAGTCCATCTGAGAACCGTTTAAACAAAGGCGATTCAAAAATCTGAAACCTTGGGACGGTTCTCTAAAGTGACAAGAAGAACTGGAACGGGCGGTTCTTGAAAAATTTGAGAACCGTCCAACACATGTTAGAACAAGAGGCAAACAATAGGAACTGAAAACCGATTTTTTTAAAGAACCGGACTTGGAACCGGAACCATTCTAATGTATTTTGTGGGACTGGAACCGTTTAAATTTTGTTTTAGGGAACCGGAACAACAACATGTGCTTGCACCGGCGGATACGCATTTTCCAGCTTCATATTCCAAGATTCCGAAAATCCCGCGTCCAAAACCCTGAAGGATGGGAGGCGGGTAGAAGCCACCACAACATTGCACCGGCGGGTATGTAATTTCCAGCTGCAAATTCTGAGATTCCAAAACCCCCGTCCAAAACCCTAAAGGAGAAAGCGGAGCAACAGCAACGATTTTTCATTGTTTCTCTGCGCGTGTTTTTTTTCTTGCGTTGCGAGTTTTGCAGCAGCGTGCGCATCGAGCATTTTGGCTGCTACATTTGCTTCGTTGCAGGAGGATTCTTCAAGCAAGACAAAGCACAAGAACAAGAAGAAAGCCTGCATCATCACCATGAGGTATGCCATGTTGTTCCAGTTTTCCGTTTCTTTGTTTTTTTTTTTTGTTTTCCATTGTGGTTTGGGCTCTTGGTGCTCACCTTGTAAGAGGGTTTTTTTTTCAAAGCCATCGCTAGTATAAATTTTCCCTCTTTGAAAAGAACAAGACAGTCACTATTGTCAATAGTCAATGTGTTTGTTCTTCCTCTGTGTTGTTGTTGTTGTTGTTGGTTGCACTCGTGTTTTGTCTTCTTTTTTAGGGTTTCTTTTCCAGTCAGTAGAGTTTCTATTGCCGCCATTCGCCATTTGGACTGTTCGGAATAGTATTGAGGTTTTGCAAACTTTGCTTGAGTGATTCAGAGGGAAATGTTTTGTCAAACTCAGCCTTGGTGTGAGAGTGAAGGCTTTTTTGCTGAGTTCATTTCCCATGTGTCCCGTTGTGCATGCCATTTTGTATTAGTCAGGTTGTGGGTCTGTTATTGCCTTGGAAATTTGCAATGACTTTTTGTAAGAGCTGCATGTCATGCACTCAAGCATGGATATTCTTATGATGTTGCATAGTTAGTCCATGCTGGGCAAACTTACCTGTACTCAGTAGCTTCAAGGCATACAATTTCTTCCTGATCTTTCGACATTGTGAACAGCATGCTGGTGCAAATTTAGGGCAGTTTTTAGTGTCTTACTGGACAGGAATGACATGCACCAGTTTTAACTAATGTTTCAGTATTCAAACTTCACTAGAAGTGCATTTGGAAAGGCCAATGACATGAGAAGATTGCATCAGATGATTGGACAAAATAAAGACATGAAGCAGCAGTTCTAACATCTGCACTGTTGATGTCTGTTGCTGTTGGCAGTGGGGCAAGACCAATGGAGGAGGATACTGTAAGCTATCTCTCTCTCTCTCTCATTTGTTGTACACAGGCTGCGTGTCATCATTAGGATTTAGCTTGGCACGAATGTGACATCAGTAGGTGGAGCTGAACAGAGTCTACCAGGAAATGCATGAAGATA
The DNA here is from genome assembly GCA_963920785.1 of Sphagnum contortum. Classification (NCBI taxonomy): domain Eukaryota; kingdom Viridiplantae; phylum Streptophyta; class Sphagnopsida; order Sphagnales; family Sphagnaceae; genus Sphagnum; species Sphagnum contortum. The sequence goes on along the minus strand of OY987291.1, from coordinate 5,470,743 downwards.
GTAGTGTGCACAGTGCTAGATGTTGCACGGACATTTGAACATGGATAACTCATATTTGCATAGATAATCATTTGAAAATTCTGTTCTGTTTGGCTTGGCTGTTGTACAGGAGAAGACAGAGGAGGAGGAGTTTTCAACTGGGCCCCTCTCGGTACTGACGATGTCTGTCAAAAACAACACCCAGGTATGTTGGAGCATCTCTGCTTGTCATATGTCTGAAGGTGTAGAGATGATGTGCCTTCTTTATGAGCCATGATGAGTCTTTGGGAAAGGGATCCAGAGCCTGTATTTAAATGCGGTGAATAGGACTGAGGTTGCTAATCTGCTACTGTGAAATGCTTGACTGACATGCCTTGGATGTAGATGCTTTTCCACAGGCATTTTTCCTTTGTGATCCATTCCAGGTGCTTGAAGAATATGCAATTAGTATTGCCACTAACAGAGTATCTGCTTCATGCACCAGGTGCTCATCAATTGCCGGAATAATAAGAAGTTGCTGGGCCGTGTAAAGGCCTTTGATCGGCATTGCAATATGGTCCTGGAGAATGTGAAGGAAATGTGGACAGAGGTTTGTGTTCCTAACTCTACTGCATCCTATTTATGTGCTCTGAGCAAGTCATGGTTATTTGCCACTTTTAGCTCAATATTTGCTGGTGATGAAGGTCTGCTTCTGCAAATGCCTTTGCATTTATTTTGTTCATTGCAGTGTTGTTCTTCTTGGTGACAAATCATCTCATGTTTGCAGGTGCCAAAAACTGGGAAAGGAAAGAAAAAGGCCAAACCTATGAACAAGGACCGATTCATCAGCAAGATGTTCCTTCGTGGTGACTCTGTCATTATTGTACTTAGAAACCCAAAGTGATACTCTCATGTGCAGTGCTCTCTGGTAGTGTTGACTGAACATTGCTAAATGAGCAAGAATGTTTGAAGTCCCTGAGCTGGTGATCTACATAGACCGAAGGCTACCTGGTTTTTCTTCTCCTTGGTAAGGATGGGCACCATTTGCTGCCCATCCAGGCTTTCAAGTTTTGAGCATTGCACACCAGTAAATTTTTCCATGATCATTGCTAACATCACTGTTGTGAATCTTATTTCATGATTTTTCTGAGCTGATTGTTGCAATGAAATGTCAAATGTTTAGAAAAATTTGCAGTTACTGGTCAGACACGTGATTGTGGATTTCTTTGTTGAGCATGTAAATCTACACAAAAGTGGTTGGTTTTACCTGTGTTGTGATGCTACTTCTGAGTTTATCTAGTCGTTTTGAATTTCTCCAGGTACCAGGTCTAAAGGTGCTACTGAGAGGCAATTACTGGTGGTATGGTGCTAATGAATCTGTGCTGCAGCCACAAGAAGCTTTTGAGAATTCACTTTTGATATCATCATTATGAACTTCCTTGCTTGTTGCACAAACATGAAGCTTTGGCTCATACTCAAAGGAAACAGTCCCACTAGCAGATGGTGTATTATCTTTCAAGTTTTCACATCACACATTGTGTTCAGATTGTTGGTGCATCCCTGCCTTGTGTTTATCTGATACTGCAAATTGAGTAAATGATGAAGCTCTTGTATACATGTAGAACAATGGAAGCTGGTTCTGCATTTCTCCACATGTCTGCACCATAGCTGATTGGTAGTCACTGCTTTTGCAATCACTACAGGAATTTGCAAGTATATCAGACTTATGGCAATCGTGTAGAAGGCTCAACTGTTACACTTAAGAGAACGGCTTTAGCAGATGAATTATGGCTTATAAACAATAACACAATGGAACTTAATAACTGGCTGATGGACTCTTATCAGGTGAGTTAACGATTGTTAAAAATGTCAAGGAATCTACTTCCCAACTACCTTACAGTGCTGAAGAGGGATCTCTGTAACAGAGATTCTATCAGAAGCTTGGTCAAGTTATAGGGTTAGATGAAAACCAAAAGAGACAATGCTACCTGCCTCAAATTTGGTCATAGCATCAAACACAAGGAAAGCAGACCATTATTGCCATACACCGGGACCCTAAGATCTTGAGGTGTAGAAAGAGATAGCCAATAATGCTTCTTCAAACAGAAGGTGTAGACTAGAACAATAAGCCACAAGGAACATTTCCATAGCCAGTGGCTGTAGGCCCAGTGTTCCATTTTGGGCTCACTCCAACATTGTGGATTTTCAAACAAACTCCTGTACAAGCATTGGTTTCAAGAGGGCAGACTTCTGAAGGAAATCTCACAGCAGCATTGGTCACAAGAGGGCAGATTTTCAAAGGAAATCTCTGACAAGCATCGGTCGCTTGACAGCATTGGTGAAACCCTGCCATTCCAAAACACCCCAGTTAATCTCTCTCTCTTGTATGGCATAGAGTGTGTCACAAGACTTGGAAGACACAGTTTTATTGATGGCAAATTAGCTAGTATCAAAGAAACCAACATCAACTAATATGCACAAGATTCCTATCTACATTGTGCAAACAGACCTCATGAAACTTGTATAGCAATGGTCGTGAGTCTCGCTGCAGAGTAGCAAGTTCTCCCTTTAATTTTGCATCATTCTGCCCAGATTTCTTGAATCTGAAACAAGCATAGGGAAGATCAAATCAAAAATGATCTGTGAGCAACTGGCAGTGGTACATGCCTTCTTAAACAGATCTGGATCACTCCCATGATGGCATATACAAAACAAAACTTTGGAGTTGTGTGTGCACCTTTCAAAAAAGTTTGTAGACTGGTAGGGTTGATGTTTCTTGACCTCCACCTTGCCCACCTCTATGTTTGGTGTCAGTGTAGAACTGGCACTTTGATCACCAACTGAAAGCTCATTTGCACTAACCTCTGTCTTTGGGCTGTCTCCAACTGAAGCATTTAGAGTGACATCCCTTCCCTGAGTTGCCAAGGCATCTGCTGTTGGTGCCTCTGCACTCTTTTCTGAGCTTGTCTATTTAAGACACAAAATGTCATTAGATCACAGCTACAAGACACCCATTCATTTTTCTTGTAGTTAGTAATAGGTGTATGTTTGTCATTTTTGAGTAGCTGACCTTAGGCTGTGAGATGGTTACTGAGTCTGTATGGAGTGCACGCAAGGCTCCCTCTCGTCGAATCCGCTCTATGTCAACCTTCCTCCCACCAAAAATGAGCATACAACAGAGCTTTGTCAAATGCTCCAGACACAGGTGAGCTGAAGTCAACGCCAACATATTATATACAGCAACTGCAACTAGACAAGACAAGGAGGGCAAAAGAAAGACCTCATGAGTCAGCATCTGTCGCAGAGTGGCAGAAAGTTCTCGATGTTCTACAGTATGGTCCTGATCCACACAAAGAACCCCAAATAAGATACAGTCCTTTGTTGCTGCAATCACAGCATTCTCAATACATGACTAGATTACAGCAAAAGGGCATAGCCCAAGGTGATCCATTTTCTGAGAACACTATACTATAATGCATATGTCCTCAGAAACAGGAGACCCACCTTGAATTTGACCAAGGAGTCAATTGGAGGATCCAGGACAAGCACCCCTTGCAGCTCACTTCCATACACTGTTTTGCTTGTGAAATGACTTGGCTTTGAATGCTTATACAAGAGTCCAAAGGAAAGCATGGTGTCCACTAGCTGCACCATCTCTTCCTTTTCATTTGGATTCAACAAATGAGATGCAACCTGCACATGAGGAAAAAATTGCCTGATTAGCACTTTAATCTAAAGCTCCTTATCTCTCACAGGGCTTCTTGGAGGATACAATCAGGATTTGGAACTGTTTCAACTGGGGCTTTATCACCACAAACAAAATGCACCAATAAAGCTGCTATGATCATTTCCCAGCCTCCCTAGTTCACAAATGAAGTAGGAACTCTGGATTCAGGTCTTGATGCATGGGGGCAAAGAATAGGAAGGAGACACCATTCTCTCGCCTATGAATAAACATGACATTCCAGCTTCATTATTAACAGACATATGGAATATACTTGTTGCATACATGCTTTAGAAAATGCTGTGGCCTAATTTGCAAAGACCATATGTGCTTCTTAGTTTTAAGGTAACTGGACAACAATGAAAAGAATGGGGATCCCAGAGCTGTCAATTCCTGTATGTTAATTTTGAGAGCAAGGTTGATGCAGATGAAAAGGTTAGTGGCTTACAGGTCGGAGGGTTGGAGGACTAAGGATGGAGAGTAGTGGTGTAACAATGTCTTGGGCAAGGCAGGCAGGGGATACACTACGGGACACAGATGCTACCATGGCTGCAAGCCAGGAACTTATCATCTCCTTTTTGACAGCCCTGTCTAATCGAAACCTTTGATAGGACCTTGGCCATTCAATCTGTGGTCTCTCTTCTTGTGCCACAAGTCTCCGAATCGACAGTTCCATTGAAGGTTGATATGCTGCCCCCACAGAACACAGGAGGATCAGCACTCAAATTCTTCATTTTCTTGTACCCATTAGGAAGACTAGACTTCTGAGTATCCAAAGTCCAATTTCAGGCATAAAATAGAAATCCATAAATAAGAAGGAAAACCATGAGCAATAAGTAGGGTATACCTAGAAGAAAATAGTGTTGCTTGGACTGAATGCATTGCCCAAACATATCAGAGTCTCCCATCCACTCAAGAGCTTCCACCTATACACAATATATCCATCAGCACAAGAATGTTATAGTATTACCCAATAGAGGAAGAACATGAACAACAATTGATAGTTATCCCCTGGTAGAGGACAAACAGACAATCAACAGTCTTTGTACTTGCAATTTTGACCCAAAGAATCTAAGTTACCATTGCAAGACCTTATTATGTGATCATGAACATGCCATACTTGGGCAGAAAGGAATGGTAAAAGGGACAATGATTCAAGAAAAAGAGTCATACTGTCTTCTGAAGTGAAGCATCATGGTAGCGCATCTGCAGTATGTTCTCATGAATGCCATCCATGCTCAGCTCATAATCTCCACTGCACCAAAAATGGCAAGTGCAGAACCAACAGCATGATTCATTTCAATTTCTCTTCACATAATCAAAATATGCTACAGAGCATTTCTCTCAAGTTGAACACAAAGCAGATATCAGTAATGCACTGAGTGACCCAGTTCACAGAGACAAGATGAAAGAGAATTTGACATACTGGTTTGAAAACAGTTCATGCAGACGAGCGAAATCCTTGTAGTCTTGCCCTCCTCCACTGTCTGGCACATCAACTATCCCCTGAATCACAGCTCCTTTGCGCATCTTTTTCCTTTGAAATACCTTCAGCATGAGAAGTAAGCAACTTCAGGTGCATGAAGGGAATACATCCTAGATTCTTACACATGGCATAGCAGCAAGCAGTTTGAAAGCACTGGAGACCATGATGCTGACCTCTCCCCAAATGTCAAAAATGCTGCTTGTCATGTCTTTCCGACCAATCACCTGTGAGGCCACATCCACCTGCAAACACAAGATCTCATAAGAGAGGTTTTGCCAGACCACCCACCAGAAGAACTCATGCATTTATGACAGTAAGGTTATGAACTGCCAGAGAGGTAGCAAAGTGCTTCCAAAAAATGGAACATGGTTGCACACAGAAGAGGAGAGTACAAACCGTCTTCAGGGATTGCTTCTTTCTGTTGAGAAATTGGAGAGTGTTGAGGCAAGACCGTATATCGCACTCTGTACAACAGTGGACTTGCATCAATGGCCAAAACGTTCCATACCCACATGTAAAGGGATGGACAACAAAAACAATTCAAACAACCAGAAAAAATATTAGCACATCAGATGAACAGTACACTCACTTGGCTCTTATGTACATCCCCCAATTTCAGAACACTTTACCAAAAGTGTACCTGTATGCTCAGCCAGGGCAGTCAGAGCTCGTGCATTTGTCTTGTACCCCTCTGTACTGCAGATGTACTTGAGTCTGATAGGATGCAGCAACAACCAAGAATTCCTTGAGCTTCACAAAGTGTAGAAATGGAAGAAATATGATAAAAGAAGACAACAAAGTTCTCACACCAATTAAGGATCCAAATTTTATTGTCTCAATTTAGAACGCCAAGAGGTGCTTACTCTTAAGTTTCAAATTCTAACCTGGAGACAACTCGGTTTGTGCTTGGCTGCATGAACACATGTACCCTGCAGTCCCAACCCAAATGGATGGACAACCCACAGACCTAGCCATTTAGAAACTGTCAAAAGTCATTCCTCACTATTAAAAGTTATTAGAAATCCCTCCAAAAAAGAACATGGCTATCCGTTCCAAATATGCACTGCATCCAAAAAATCCAAGAAGAAAGAGGAACAAGAAAACAAAGAGAAAAATAGAATTGCAAGAGATAGAAAACCCAAAAAGAGGAGAGACAAAGAATGTGATGAACTTTGAGAGCAGGAACTTTAGAGGATAAATTTGGGCTTAGAAAAACTCCCCACTTAGGATTAGAGAGCCATTGGAATGATCATTTTGAAGATTTTAAAGGCAGAAATGCCAAACAGAGATCTTTCTTCATTAAGCAAAACATCTGGTTCAAATAAAAATACTTTGAAGATGAGCTTTTTTTCTTCAGCAGACCAATTAAGCTCACCAATTGAGCTTTGAAGAACTCTTTGGAGCTACAAAGCCTAAAGAAGCTATAATGTTGACTATTGGCTACTCCAAATATTGCAAAACTTGAAATGCTGACAATGCTTGAAGCATTTGGAACCTTGGGAAATTGCAAAATCTGACAATTGAAAGAGAAGCCATTCAATGTAAAATTAAGCTCAAAAAATGATTTAGGGAATATGCTATCACCAATAGAGCTTTTTGTCTACGTACTTGACATTGGAGACATCAGGCATATCAGGAACAAATAGATCATCTACAAACCTTCTTTCAAAGGATGGCTTATAAATAAAAACTCGACATGAAATAGACTCAATAAGATGAACCAAAAAATCAAGCTCATTGGAGAAGTGGTAGATGTTAGCTAACAATATTGCAGAATCAGTACCCATTGGGATACTAATTGTCTGCTTGAAAATTGACTGACCAAACAAGAGGAGAAAAGGAAACCTAGCCAGGAAGATAAAACTGCAGCATTTGATACCTGGAAACTGAGGATAGATTCCATAGACTAAAGTTGTCCTTAATTCTTCAACAAAAAATATGTGTGAAGATAAGGGCTGACCTCTGAACAAACAAAAAACTGAAACAATGGGACTTACACATTGAGGGTGAAACTAAGACCATAATACCCAAAAACTGAGACTTTTAGGGTTTGAGATTATACAAATGTCACTTAATGAGTACTCAAGATGTTGAAAAGATGCCCAATGTGCATTCAGACACTCCTACTTACACCTACCATACCTGGCCACTTGACGAAGGGCCCGCAACGCTGGAGCATAGAGGTCATTGCAAATGCAAATTATCTGGTCAATAGCGGCAACACACTAATGAGACCAAAATTTGGCAAATTGAAACTGCCTTTCTCAACATCACTGGTCTTTAGACCTCACAGTGCTTGTTGTTCCTATCTTCAAGTACTCATTCTGTTGAATTCAACAAAGGGGAGACCTTCATCCATGAACTTACAGGCCTTGACAACCGATGAACAGCTGTATGTCCCTTTTTCTTTGAGCCCTTTCTGATGAACCCATCCTCTGCTACATTCTCCTTTTGTTGTGGCAAGTTCTTTTCAGCATTGATCTGAACATCAAAGGTCCCAGCAATGAAACATTACCATTTAACAGTGATTCAGAATCTGAATGTTGAATAGACAGAGAAAGTTGTCTATACGTGCACTCCATTGCAGCTGGACTAACGTAACCAATGCATTTGACTGATCTGCAGGGAAGGGTTTTCAGTCCTACCATTTCTACAAGAGCATCAACAGCTCCTTTCCCTTCTGTTCCTCCCATGATTCCATCAATCTCATCAATAACCTGGATGTCATGCAACAAAAACCATTCAAATTTTCTTGAATGCAAATAGGCAGCCCACAGATAACAAATCTGTTCTTTTTTCATCAGGAGTCATTAGAGAAAGATCTTGCTGTAAAGTGCTCACCAGACAATTAGGCCGTTTGTCACCTGTCACAGATTTCATCTGAATTGCATCCAAAATTTTGGCTTGCAGTGTTGTAGCCACTCGATCATCACTTGCATTTATCTGGCTCCACGTTGATACTCAGATGTCAGAAAATTCAGAAAGAAAATACCTATTGTTACCCTTTGAGCAGTAGAGGAGATCTTGGCCAGTTTCATGGAATGCCAGACTAGTATCTCAAGTAGGGAACCCAACCTCAACAACACGATAGCCACAATGCTTTGCTGCTACATGTGCCAATGTTGTTTTTCCGAGACCAGGTGGCCCACACAAGAGCAATACCTGCATGTTTACGATATCAGGTTCTCCAAAGAGAAGCAAACTAATGTGAATTGCAGAAATAACAATCTTCACAAAAGCTTCTAGATGAGACGGGGTGAGTTCTTTCTGATGACTTCTGCCGGTTCAAACTAAAGCATATCAATGAAAAAAAACATCAGAACAAAGCTTGGAGCATAACAGAGCATGACACAATGCAGTGGTGCAATCTACCAGACAAACCAAGTAGTCCTAATGGACAGATGATGACATCAAGCAGCTACCCTTTCTTCAGGTTTGTCTTTCACAGATTGCTCACTGAGTGGAGATCCCTTGGCAGGTTCACTCTTGAGAAAGGTATCTGAAGAAGACTTATAACTCTGCCTATTGGTTCCATAAGACCCAGGAGACTGGTTCCAATTTGATGGCCTGCTGTATGAGAATGGTCCTCCCCTTGGTGCTCTTCCCTGTATTTGTGACACATGGCGGCGCAAAGATGCCTGCACCTCCCCTGATGTAGATGACTGCTTTGCTCCAAACACACAGAGGTCCCACTGCTTCAGCCACCTCAGAACCTGGACCCAAAAGAGGCCATATTGACTTGAGCTCACGAGGTCCATTGAAAATCCAATCCAGTTACAGATCAAGCATGGAGGGTGAAAGTTGTCTCCAATACATATCTATAGATTGCAGAGACATCCCTATCACAACATGAAAATGAGCACATCATGTCCTTATGAGAGTCACTCACAAAGTACCAGACCATCACCTTCATCATTCTTAACAGTGATGGGCGGTCATGACTACCCACTAGCTTCATCAGCTCCTGAAGGTGGGTGTAGCTAAGACACCCACTGTCATTTCCAGAAGCAATATAAAGACTCAAACTTGATGTTTGCTAGCACTCAAGAGACATAGGTAATCAAAATATCGATAGTATCCTCATTCAAGCTGTGTCCCAAAAACAATATATATTGGTATGTTTCATGTAGTCCCCTTGTAGAAGGAGCTGCTGAGTGATGCCTTACCTCTCTGTTGGTTTGTTCATCACTGAGAAGTTCAGTGAATGACCGAGGAGTATACTTTTCAACCCATAGACTCTCATTTAATGTTGGTGCCTCTGCATCCTTTTGTAGGTCACCTTCCTGTTCTTTCTTCTCACTGGCTGCAATGACCTACTCACAGACAATACTATCAGAACAGAACAACCATGATACCCTAGCATTCCTATGCAATGAATGAACTTGATTTCAATGACTGAATCACAGAAGCTCACTTACAAAATGCTTAAATGAATGCTGCAATGGGACCTGTACTTCAAAAGAGAACAGCAGTCGTGTCCTAACAGAATTGCTGTAGAGGAATGTACAGTGAGAATTGAGGGTTGTTTAATTCTCCAAACCAAGCTTCCCCACCCAGATATAGCTGAAGAAACTGCAATGAATTAAGTACCTGCTCAAACATCGCATGTTCCACTTGTTGAATCATTGTTTCAATTGGCTGTGAGAGGAGACCTGTAGAGAAATCAATCAGAGACACTTATGCAATGAGGATGAAGCAATGCCAGGAACATATGACAAGTGTCACCCTGGTGCTAACCAAAGACAGATCATCAGGCATTATATACCATGCTCAAAAAATTCAATTCACTCTAGACAATGTTCCTTATTTCTCAGGATTCTTTCAGATATGGCCAGACATCACCTTTGACTAAGCCAGAAGAGTTGTAGCTCTCCTTCTTGACCTCCGATTTGGCAGCATATACTCTCTCCCCAGCAGGTCCAGTGATGGACATAAATTCCCCATCAATATCTGCAGCTCGCCGGTATGGCAATTTGCAAGGAACTGGAGGTTCTACTGCTATTGCAGGTGCTCCCCCTTGCTCTCCGGGAGGAGATGTAGGGGGAGCTTCCCTTGAGGGTGGTGGTGGTGGGGGGGACCAAGGTTTCTCTATCAGAATTGTTGCAGCAGGTGTGCCCTTGTCCTGTGATGTTTGCTTGGGATTTCGTGGTATGGCACGAGAAGCTGATGGTGGAGGAGGCAACCATGATTCCTCAATCAAATTTGTTGAAGAAGGCTTATTATTGCCCTGTAATGCTTGACGGAGAGTCTGTGGCAGAGCAGGTGGAAGGGGTGACCTTGCTTTCTCTGCATCCTTCCTCAATGCTGGTGAGGATGTGGGAACACATGCTTCTTGAGAGACATTTGGGGCATCATTTGGTAGACCACGGATCCTTTTTGCAACTGCCAAATGTAGACACAGAAAAAAGCAGGCCTTTTAGTTTCCTAAAACATTTCACACTGAATCTCCTGCTAGGTCAACACAGGAATTCTTCTGCATACTGAACTCCATAGAACCAGTTGCATGTCACATGAATCTTGAGAGAGAGAGCGGGAGAGAGAGAGAGAGAGAGAGAAAGCATGAGTACAGTGGTATGTTCTCAGTCAATACCTGCTTCAAGAGAAGCCTCCTGGTCAATCTGGGGCCCGTCGGCCCAAAGCCTCTTGCGAGAACCCTCATCAAATGAGGAAGCTACCAAACCACCATACCAAAAAAAGCTGATTAAGTGACAATGCAAACAAGGGACTGTACATTTATAATTGCTCAGGACCAGCTGAAGGAGAGTGATGCATATGGTTTGATGGATGATTCAACCTCTGATAACCTGTCGACTTTGTGCAATACACCTACTCAAGGACAGCCATGTCCTCTACTGCTATGTGGAGACTCAACACAAACACACATGGCTGCAGGACTCATGGGATAATAGTAGCAAAATAGATCCATACCCAATAGAAAGACACAGTAGACAACACAAGATCTTCATGCAGTAGCTCAATTTGCAGAAACAGTGAGGCATACCAAGGGCATCAGGAGTGGGCAGATAAGCATCCAAGTACAGATCCTCATCTTGCTGCTCTTGGGCAAATTGCTGGCCTGCCATCCATTCCAACTCCTCTAAATCTGGTTCCTCCATAGCTTCAAGCTTCAGCCCCACCAGTCTGTCACATGGAGTCGCATGATTTCATGAAATTTGCAGGCAGGAAGTATTACTCTAATTATTGTATAATTAAACTCAAAGTTTCAATTCACAACTGACGCCTGCATTTTCAATGCCCCCAAATGTCCACACGCATTTCTAGCGAGAGAGACGACAACATGAACTCAGACATGCTTGAGAGAGAGATTGCTTCAGAACCTCAAACCCTAAAGTTGCAGGCAGGAAGAGTTAGTCTAACTATTGTACAATTCAGCTCAAAGTTTCAATTCACAACTGATGCCTGGATTTTAGATGCCCCCAAATGTCCACACCCGTTTACTTCTAGCCAGAAAAGACAACTACCTGAACTCAGAAGCACTTGCGAGAGAGCGATTGCTTCTGAATCTTAAACTCTCAACGCCCTGAACCCTGGTTTTCTGCCAATGTTACCTTTTTTCTTCAAAGCTCTGTTGAATCACACATGCATTGTCGTCTCCTTGTCCTGCTACATGATGTTCATTCTCCCTCCACAAGGAGGCAGAAACCCCCAAAATGGTAAGAAAGAAACTCAGTCAAGCTTGTCACCAAAATACGGCGTCTTTCTTTTTCCTCCTCGTCCTCCTCCTCGTATGCTTATTCTTCGTCTTCTTCAATCTCCGCGTCGATCCGTAAGCTGCAAAATGTGTGGCACTTGTGACAATCACCACCACTTGCCACATCCACGGCCTTCCATACCTTCGCCTATTTTCTGAATTCAAATGCAGCGATTCTCAATCACGTGCACCAGTAAAACCCGCAACAGCGACATGGGTACAAAACAATGCTATTAGTTGATACAACGATCCAAATTGAAGGAGAATGCGAATCGCACGCACCCGCGCGAGCACACACACACTCCGAGCTCGCGAGGAAGTTCGGAACAGCAAGTGTGGAAATGGCGGGAGACGAGGAAGACGACGAGAGCCTATTCACACTTGAGACGAGAAGGACCTATTCACATTTGAGGGAACTCAATTCAGCTTCTCTCTCACAATTTGATTTATCCCTTGCATTTGTAGTTTGCCATGTTGGTGGATGTTGAAGATCAAAAACTTTGTCATGCACAATGAATGAAATTCATCCACTTTCATCCATATTAGCTATGGACTTTATTTTTATAACACACTGCCCATGGGCTTTACCTATACCACTTAAACATTAATTCATATGCCACTTTTTGTTGATTTTGGCATGTGTGTTTTTTGGTTTTCTAGTTCCCAAATTTTTCACAAATTCTTTCAAGAAAAATCACCAGATTTCTCTATTGGGTTCTCTAGCACATAATCAAAAAATGTGAAGGCTGCTTAATCTTTTTTAAACTTTCATATCATGTTTACATCCCAATTTGGCTAAACTGTGTTATGAATGATTGGCTAAACATTGATTTTCTTTCAGCACAAAAGTTGGGAAATTTTGGTTTTTTAGTATATAAATTTGATTAATTTTGTTAATTTTTTTCAATATCATAAAATTGGGAAAAAACAAAAAAAAAAAACACCTTGATTGTCACTCATCTATATCACAAATTATTATTATTATTATTAATTTTAATTTCCAATGCACCTAAAGCAATTGGGAAACCTGTGATCAGTGTTTTTTATTCTTTTCTTTTTTATTTCCAATTTTCTCATGTTACTCCAAAAGTGACAATCAGCCACAAGAGGATTTAGCCAAATCTAGCTACAAGACAAATGAAAAAAATAGAAAAATCTAAGAATCCTATTACATGTTGGTGGACCACTAGAACCCATTAGCTAAATGTAATGATTTCAAAAAAATTTAAAAATTCGAAATTTGCCAAAAATCCTCCAAATCTTGCCAATTTCATAACTTTCTTCCTCAAAATGTGAGGATATTTTTGAGGAAATTTTCCCAAAAGTTCCCTTGACCATGTTGCTTGGGGCTTTTTTTTTTAATAAAGCAAAACGGTGAATTTTAGTCCCCAAAAAAAAAATTAAAAAATTATATATATATGAATAAATCACTGCCTGGGATTGGGAGTAGAATATAAGACCTGACAAAATAATAATACTAATAATAATAATATATTCATGAATCATAATGTGCACCAACAAAACAAACAAAGTGAGAGGGGATTGGGGGGGGACTTGGGGGAACTGAAAAAGGCTTACACGGTAGGTGGTCAAGTAATGTCAGGCATCATAATGGGAAGTGGGGGGTTGGTTGAACGGGGCCAAGGGCGACCGTTGCGGATTTGAACCCACTTTCGTTGCACCCCAAACTTTGCTTCTCCGCTCGTCCTTGGTAGCCTACGCTATGCTACGCTACTTGTTGCTGCTGTTCTTCTTCAGCTGTTTACGTGCATTGCTTTTGCTCTCTTCCTGCCGTTCCTTTTGTCTGGCTGTGCGCACGCGCGGACCTGCTATTCTTTTTTTTCTTTGTGACCGAATCTGTGTGTGTCTGTGTGTTTGTGTGTGTGTGTTCTTATTCGTGTGTGGAATTTTCTCTCCTGCAAAAGGGCTTTTCGTCGGTGTGCTATTCCTTGCAACACGCATGGGGAGGGTGAACAGTGCCATAATTAGGTTAGAGCATTGTCGAGCTTTTGCTTTCTTTGGTTGTTTTCGAGGAAAGAATCCGCTGTAGAACCACCACCAGCTGTTGTGAGAAAGAGAGAATGAGAGAATTAATTGAGAAGTGTTTCGGCGTGAGTGAGATGTAGAGGAGCTGCTTTTTTTTCTTTCTTTCTTTCTTTTGGTGCATATGTGGAGGAAACTATGAGTACTCAACCTCGTTGAGAAAGTCCTGTGATTGAAGGCAATTGTAGCCGATCTTGGAGCCTTTGGAGCTTTTGATGTGGCTTTTTTGTGCATGGAGTTTTAGAAGAGTTTCTTGGTGCAGTGAAGAAAGCTGCCGGAAACAGTTGTGTTATTTGTTGCGAGAAGCAAAGTAGAGATGGATCCACAACCGTCTCCAGTCCTGATGCAGGCTGTTATCAAGGTGATACAATTCAGATTTCCCCTTTTGCAAGCCAGTCGATAATAATTCTATCGTTGCAGCAGTTGCTTATTTTACTAATATGATCAAGGAAGACTGTAAGGCTCTCTGCAAGCAATTGAGATGATGAACTGGAGTTTCTTCAGCTGAGACATTTTGATCTGCAATTTTTGTCTCCTTGGTTTTGAGGCCTGACCAGAAATGTCCTATTTGTGGTGCAGGTGGAGCAAGTGGTTGCACGTTTGCAGGAGCTACAGCGCACCATAGCTGGGTTGCACCTGAGCCCCCATGCAAATAGACGCATGAGTTACCGGAGCTCTAGAGTTGACCATACAAGCTGCCTGAGCTCCAAAAGGTCCTTGCTTGAGTTCCTTCTCTCTCACACACACTGTACCAAAACTTTGCATGCTCCAGCTCATGAAACGATTCGTAATCCAGCATTCACAGAATTAGTGTTCACAAGGCACTACGGATTACAAGGGTCTTGAGCCCACTGATTTTCTGTGATGTTTTGCAGGCTGCTTGAGCCTGATGGATATGGCAAGAGGAGCAGCTCTAGCTCAACATTGGATCATCAAGGTACTATCATCTCTAATCTTGTCCAGTTCTAACTTTTGTAGCTTGATAAAGAATCTGTCACAGAACCTTTCACAGAGAATTGGAAGGAAGGAGGTTCTCTGATTCTTTGAAGCACAATGCCTGGGATCCCAGTCACACTGGTTTCAGCAAGTGTCTTCTTCCTTTCTCACTAGCATCTCATATGAATATCACCAATATGTCTCTAAGAGACGATTTGGGTTGTGCTCCATGGCAGCTGCTAGATGGAAGAATTGGTCAGCACAGGGCAATGAAGTTCATGCTGTCATTTCAGAGATTCTGAAGGCCAGTGAAATTGCAAAGAACATTGCAACACTTGTAGCTGACACTCTCCAGGCACCTGATTCAGCACCTGACTGCAGCAAGCTGCAAGAATCCCACACTGAACTTGCTCAAAAGCCAGCCATGAGGGCCTGCAAGCATGGGAAAACAAAGGATATCTGCTATCCAAGCTCAGCCCAGCTGTACAAGACCATGGCTGCAAAAGCAGCACCAGCAAAACGTGTGCACAAGTTCAAGGTTGCTTTTCCTGGTGAATCTCGTGAGGTGAGCAAGCTTGGCAACATGAACTCTGTCACACCTCCGTACAAGCACAAAGCTCATGCTTCCAATACTGTTCTCACCAAGCAAAGACTGGATCTAGCACCTAAAGGCAGATCCACCACTGAGTGCTCTGCATCTTTGGAGAGTGGAGCTCAGCAAACTGGTGCCAACATGAAACTTTGGAGAGAGGATATGGACAATGAACTCATGGAGGATTGCAACCTTTCTATGGAGGCTACAGAGATCAAGAGCCAAAAGCCATGGAAACTCATCACCAGTAGCTCTAAGGGAGTGATGTTTCCGAACAGGGTGTTCACTCCCTCCACTGACAAGCATGGTGACCAGGTTCAGTCCCCTGTCAAATCTTGCAAGCTGATTACACCATTGAGGAGGCCAAAGAACTGGCGGATTGATTGCAGGCTTCAAAGAGCTCTAGGTGAATCTCCAGAAATCACTCAGAATCTGCTTGCCAACAGTGGGTTGGAAGGTGGTGCAACCCCAACCTGTGAGATTCTCGAGCCCTCTAAGTTAATTGTTTGCAGGAAGAGAAACTCAAACTCCAGAAAACCAGATGGGAATGATGGCAAGGTGAGGACTCCCAGGCAGCTGAAGCTCATTGATCAAAACATCAAGCTGGTGGCTGATAGCACATTGAACACACATTTTGAGGTCACAAAACCAGTCACAGAAGGCCAGCATAAAGTCTCAAAAAAATCGTACAACACTGCACAGGCCAGCCGGCTTCAGGAAGAGAAAGTGGGAGATGGTGAAAGAAGTTCTTCCAGGAGATCTAGGGAGAAGGAAAACAAGCCTTTTGGTTGTGCACCTGCAGGGATGTTCCTCAGAAGCTTGTCAAGAGGCAAAGACAGGCCAACAACCAGGTGCAACTCAGGTACTAAGAATTCACATTGTGATTGTTGTCTTCTGATGCATTATGTCAGTGTTAGAGTCTGCAACAATCTATTGAATTTAATCCATAGTGAATGTTGCTGATCCAAGAACTGTTTTTTGATGTGCAATTAAACAAAATACTTAATGTGAATTATTTTGCAACTTGAACTCTGGTTCTAACCCTCTGAAGAAAATATTGAACTTTTTAGGTGTTGCACTCTTAAATTGTGCAAAGGGGTGGGGGAGCTCTCAAACCACCAAACAAGGCAGGGGAGATCATGCACGATGATAATGACTACTGTTGGTAATGTGGGGAAGGGAAAGAGAGCATCATTGCTCAAGTCCCAATTGTTGAGCAAATTCTTTGGCCCTGAAAAAGATGTTGATTGTAGTCAGCATTGTAAAATATAAAGTGCAGAAGCACTTCAAACCAATTTAGTTGCACATCAGTATTATAGAAGTCTGTGTCAGAGCTCTGTCAGTTGCCACGTTGTATGTACACAACACAAATAAGAATAGTTGTGTGTCCCTATTACCAGTGTAATCTCTGTGCATGCAGAAACAATTGCTGCATTGGTGATATGTTGTAGAATTCTGTTTTGATATGCCCCTCCTAAATGTGTTGTGTTATGAAGAAGCAAAACAAAGAAGATGAATGCAAGAGAGAGCGCGTGTGCGTGTGTGTGTGTTTAGACAAAGTGCATCTACTAGACAATATGGAGGGTGACGCCAAATTGTTAAGGTGATTGTGCTGCTAGCTTTCAGAAATACTGAACTGTGTTGTCCGTAATATAAAAAAGGTGAAAATTCTGTTGAGAATTGGGATTCATCATCTTTTCCTTAATTACTTTACTTGTATTCTCATTTCTTTCCCCCTAATTTCTATCATTATTAACTCTTGTAATTTTGGGGAAGAGCAATTGAGATCGGTGAGGAATCTACAGGAGTTTATATGAGTCAGACAAGCTCACAGTTATACCCATGAAAGGATCCCTGGAGATGCAGATTTCTTCTTGATTTATGTCATACATTACTTATGCTTTGTGCAAGGAGATTACAGCTTGCAATGGAATTGGGCAGTTGGTCCTCACTTTTGTTACAAACCTGAGAGTAACTGTTTAGTACTGCTGCATCACAACTCCACTATTTTCAGTACATTGTTTATGGGGTGTCCATAATGCTACAGTAGAGTTGGATCAATCTGGACACTTAAAGGATTCTACACTTCAAGCAAAAGAATCATGGACATAGTGTACAATCAAGATTTTATCCTTAGAAAGAAGCATGTTCCCTTTTTTATGTCACCAGTTTCAGGTTGATGTCCCATTGAGGATTTTAACCTCCAGTCCAGATGTTTGTTTGCTGTTTTTCATCATGATATCTTGCAAGACCATGTACTGTGGTGTAACAGGAGTGCCCTCAAAACTGCAATAGTGCCTCTTTCCTAGGATCAATAGGAGTCCTGAGTTTCTGACACCAATTTCACAAAGCACATAGACAACTCAGAGTTGACGCTGAAAAGTAAAACAAACACAAGATGTAAAAGAGATTAGCTTTGTATGTATAACAGTTTGAATAAACTGGAACAGAATTTGTGAGTTGCCCGACAATAAGTACGGTGGACATTTCAGACCAACCTTCAAGAGACCACAACAGCAATCTGCAGGAGGAAGAAAAGAGAGAAAGAACACCCCTGAAAAAGGAACAGAACTGAAAACCATGTGAACATTTAGGGTTCCAACCCACAAAAAGGCATGAAATCAACAAAAGAGAGAAAGGAGAGAAGAAGGGAGCATCAACAAGAGAAGGGAAGACACAGAAGACACAAAGGAGAAAAGAAAGGAAGAGGAAGTAAGGACAGAAACTCCATTTCTTTCAGAATCAGATAACAGACAGAGTAGAGGCTTCGTGCTTAGAATTAAGAAGCTCCTTGATAGAAGAGTATAAGATTTGAAGCTGTAAACTATAAACTCTCCTGAGAATCAAGAACCTCCATACTCACAATTGAAGCTCTAAACTCCAAATAAAAATCATTTGCTTTGCTACATGATCCTCTGCTGAAATAGAATAGAAATTTTGGAGAGTGACATTTGTTCCTCAGAAAATTTGACACTCAACACACAATTTGAGTGACAAAAGGAAATCCTTAGCACCAAGAACCTACTCCTCAGTTGCACCATTGCACACTGCATCTACTCTCTGCATTGTAGGAGAAACTTACCATATCCCCACATTTCTGTAATCAGTTTGTTGGCAGGCTTGCTCATCACTGTTGCCAATGGTATCTATCTCTAGTGTTATTGCAGCTATGAGTGCCAGCTTGTTGAGAATGGACACTATGGAGCTCATGTGGCAGCCAAACCCTAAACCCTAAACCCCATGCAATGTTCTCTCTGAATGGGCTCACTACCAGGTAAGAAAGAGGTCAGGGAAAAGAGAGAAAAAAACCCAGATGCTCACAAACATCCTTTCTAATGTCACCATGTGAAGGAAGTAAACAGTTTTCTTCACACTGTTGTCTCTTCTTGTGAAGTGCTTGGTTTGTTTCTCACAATTTTGGGTGATGTCAAGGAGAACAAAAACTCCTTATCAGTAGGACCTTTTCCAGTGGCGTTGCATGTAATCTTCACTCGTCGCTTCTCCCTCATCCACCGAAGCATCAATTTCGTCTGTCTCTTGCTCCTCAGAGCTGTATTCTCCAACTGGTTAGGTACCACCCCAACCCCACCCCAGATTTCATTTCTCTCTTAAATGACCAAGCAGTTTAGATATTCCATGCATCACAAACCCCATCCAAAGAAACATCAATTCAGGAAGAGGAAAAAAAAAATGATCCAAAAGTTTGATGATCAAGATCCACCGTTCAGAGAGTAGGTGTAATCTGACCACCGAATACAGATCCAGGAGTCATTCTTTACAATCGATGAAGGTGGTGAGCAATGCTGATTGGGAATGGAAAAAAGAAAAGCAAGGCAGTAGTAGTAGTAGTAGTACCTGAGAAGCATGTTGCCAGCAGCCTTTGGCAGTCAGAGGTCCATGAGCTTGAAGGATATTGAACAGACTTTCGGCAGCAGGCTGCATCTGCTCCCCGAGGTTAGATACCTTCACAGGACTGGCTTTTCCTCCTACTCCTCCTCCTGCAGCCTTTCTCGCCAACAGCCTCACTGCTGTGGCGAACATCTCGATCTACCCGGCTCTCCTCTCTCCCTCTCTTTGTCTCCGTCCCTCCTCGTTGCGTCTCTCTCTCGTTCCCTCTTCTCCAAAACTGAACTCGGTCTCCCTCGAGACTCACACGGCAGGGATTTTGCAATGCAAGCGCTGGAACAGCAATTTCTCGATGAACGTCCAACGAATGTACCTCTCTTCATCCACACTGTAAACCCCTAAACCCCTAAAACACCTTCAAATCCTTAAACCCTAAAAACCCCTTCCAGCCTTTTTAATCTGGACAATCCATGTCAGGGGTTTTTGGAATTTATAAATTCATATCCATATAAAGTAGTAGCCTATATTTGTTATGAAATAATGACATATTTTAAATATATCTTAAATATTTTTTATAATATTTCAATTTTATAATGAATCATATAAGCACTTTTTTATATTTTTAATAAAATAATTATTTTATTTAATAAGTTGCACCTTTTTTTCACATTGTTTTGGAATAAAATAAAAGCGACTTCCTCAATTTTCGACCCAAAAAAGGACTTTTCATTTTTTAAAAGACCCAAATTCCCCAAATTTTTACAATTTCTTTTTCTTCTGAAAATTGTCAGATTTTTATGATGAGTTCAAATAGGTAGCCAAAAATATAGCAGGATTTTTTTATTTTTTTTAAAACTTTGATATCTAGTTTATAACCAAGTTTGGCTCATTATTCCCAATTTTTATGTAGGTTCAAAGTTTAGCTTTGATAACAAATTTTACATTATTCAAAGATTTAATATTTAAGCCAAATCAATTGCTTGTTAATTATAAATCACGTGTTTTTCAACTTACTATTACCATATATCACACTAAGGTTTTTAAAACTTTGAGATTCCTTTTGTGAATGTTAGTTTTTATAAGTGCATGATTGACCTTTAAGGACATTTTTGTTTTATCTTTTCATTCAAAAATTTACATTTTAAATTTTAATGACCTATTAAATAATATGGTATTTATGTTTTGAAAAGTGAATATTAAATTATGATTAAGTTTTTTGACCTATACATCATGATTGCAAAAAAATAAAATTAATGTGTTATATTTGAACATTTTGTTTCAAAAATAATATGTTTTGGTGCATTTTAGACCATTAAACCACACTCTACATCCATAAAACTATTATTGGATTTGATATTAGTTTCATAAATGTTCATAATTTTAACAAGTGGTAATCAAATTTGGTCTATAATGAAAATAAAATTTACAAATAAATCAGTATGAAATTCCATTATAATTATAATTTTAAAAGCCAATTTATCAAGGTTAATTAATAAATAAATTATTAAGTTTTTTAATTTAATAATTATTTAAACGAATAATTAATTATAATAAATAAATTTACCTTAACCATTTTTATCAATTAAATCACATATGAAAATGTTAAAATGTTAAATTTCAACTTTTTGGGTGTAATATTTTAGTGAACACCTTTAATCAAAATTACAAACATATTCAATTAACATTGAAAATGGTATATCCATCAAAATATTTTATCAAAGTTGACATTTTTTTTTAATCAATGTTATGTTTACAAAACTAATAGATTTAATACACTTATTCTACACATCAAATTTAATTCATTCATATTTAATTGGAAGTGGCATTTGACAATCTTTAATATCATCTTCACACATTACTCGGGGGTTAAATATTTTATTTTGTACCTTCTGACCACCTTTTCCTCGGATTGGGAAAACATTTTTTTCTCTTTTCACATCAACTGAATATATTAGCCCTTTCAACTTTGATTTCTTTTTAAATTAATGAAGACACAACATGTTGTTCCCAAAAAAATTGTATTTTTAAACCACTTTGCTTATTTCGAGGCCAAATCCCCAAAAGGTTCGATGTCAACTTAACAAACATTTCTAAATCTAAACAATCGTAATCAAAATTTAAATAAATGCAATATTTTGGTTTGAAAATGACCTAAACTTTTCCAACAAAAACACACATGAACATCAATAAATAGGACCAAAAATGAAATTTTAAAAATATACAAAGGAATGCCAACAAGAGATGAAAAATTAACGACAAGCAATAATAGGGGTGTCAAAAAGGCATATTGGAAATGTTAAGGGTGTTAAGTTGAACATGAAAATTTTCATTTATCAAGCAATAGAGAGCATCAAGACATTGAAGATTGAAAGCATTGGATATAATGTTGGAAGACACCAAGAAATACACAACAATCGTTATGGGCATTAAGGTTTTAAATATTTTATATTTTATATATTTTTTGAACTAAAGATCCTTAGGAAGCATAGAAAGGATGTTGGGGGACACTATAAATGCCACAATTTTTTAATAAAAAAGTAGTAATAAATATCAAAATAGACATCATGGGTGTTAAAAATATTAAATTTTTGGTAGGTGAAAATTGAATCCCATGTTTTAAAATTAATGGAAGTGTAAATGATTTCATGGGCAATTTATATGATCATGGATTACCAATTTTGGGTCACTAATTATTTGCTAAATACTTTATTTAAATAAAATTTCAATATATTAATATTTTGACCTTGAGTCAATTGATCATCATTGGTATTATGGAACATTACAAACCCCAAGTTATTTGCAAAAATGTTGAAATTTTCAAAATGTGTGTGTGTGTGTGTGTGTGTGTGTGTTTTTAATTGTGAAGGAAAATACAACATCTACAAGAATATTCAACAATCTGATCTTTCAACATGTAATTTTCAAATTAAGTTAATTATTGGACAAACATATGTTGAACCCACCCTCATACCATGATATTGTAAAATGACTTTGTGGACATTAGGCCTTAAGGGTTGCAACTAAACATAATGAAATCACACAAATACTGCCAATGTACAAGGATCTTGCTAATGCTCAAATAAATGTTCACCTTTTTTATTATTGTTTTCAAGATACAAAATTTAATTATAATATAGCCCAATTTGAAGAAAAAAAAACCCAAAATATTAATTTGAACAAAAAATCTAAATTTCAACTAATGTTTTTCAAGATACAATGTTTAAAGCCTCCCCACACCTATAGTTTTAGAAAACTTTGTTATCTCCATTAGCTTCAAGGTTTTTGGGAACATGGTATCATGATAACATCATTGGTATTTATTTATGATAACTTTTTCACTTTTTGTACAATGAATTTGGCCTAAGGTCCCCTACATATAGTTATTGCCACTATTAATGTATGGTGTATACACTTGTCATTGACATTTTCCTCCCCACTTTCCCTCTTATGAAACGTTTTGTATGAACCAATCCTTTCACATCATCTAGCCACATGCAACATTGGAGGTCATTTTTTTCTTTTGGTCTTGTTTCTTTGGGCTTTTTGGTCATTTATTTTTCTTCTACTCTTGTTTCTTGAGGCCATTTCTTTGAAATATAGTTTCAAGATAAGATGTATCAAAATTTGTTCATGGTTCTAATTTATTGTTAGAATTTCTTGAAAGCTTGTTGTGAGTAATGGATCATGCAAATTTATTTTACTTCATGGGTATTTTCATCTTGCTCACATAAACATTTTGGCACTTAACATAGATGATCATGATTTCTATACTTTGGGTTTTATGGGTTCAAGTTAGTTGCATGTTTTATCATTAAATATTAAGACCATGCTAGCTTTTATAGCTTTGCATGATTATTGCATTTCATGTAAAATGCTCCTAATTATTAAAGACTTGGGACATTGAGTAAAACCAAAAAGTACCAATTGGTATTCACATTTTCTCCTCATTGAATATGATGATAATAGATGGAGAGAAATGTTTAGAATGTTGAACAATGCATTGTTTAACATTGCTAGAAATTTATGTCCTCACCTTTTGAAATAAAATAGAAGGTATTGACTAGTAATAGCAACAAAGGTTTGTGAATTGTAAAGCTCACATATGGTGCAAACATACTTGTTTGTTCACAATTATTTGCAATTGGAAAAATACTATTGCATTATTACTTCAAAAGTTTATGAGACATTTTCAACATTGTTTTCTTCATAAAATGACCAAAAGAAAGAGAAATGGAAGTGGTAACGACTAAATTCAAACAATGGTGTTAGTTGCTTTCAATGCAAAGGGCGATAAATGGAACCCATGTGCACATATCCAAACCAAAAGTATCATATGCTACAGAATATAATTATTTATAAACAAATACGTATTCAATCATGGCCCAAGTAATTGTGAATAGTAAAAAAAATCATGGATGTTTACATTGGACTCCTTGAATTTGTTAATGATAGTTGTGTTTTGCAAAAAAATAGTTTACATAGGCAAGCATAGTATAGATCATTTTCAACTTTCAAAATGGTTTACAAATGGGGTTCTTTTGGATATGCCTTGTTCAATCGGTTGATGGTCCCATATAGACACAACATTGAATAATTTGTTTTGGAAAAAAATTACAATGGGTGACATAAGAATATTAGATTTGTTGTTGAGAATTCACTTGGTATATTTTAAAACATTTTCCAAAGACTTCTTCACAAAACATAACTTCATGTGGCATTCTCACTTAACATGTTTTTTATGTTGTTGGTATCTTACACAATTTAATATTTGGTCAAGGAGAACTATATTTTGTCAATTTCATGCATCAAGTACAACTACAAGCCACATATGAGATTCAAAATGAACATGATGTAAGGATGAATTCACACCCACAACCAAATTAACAAGAAGTATGTGAAATTGGAATTGAGGGAAGGGAGCAATTTGGTGTTGAACAATGAAAGATCCTTGAAACATATTTTGGCACCATACAAATTAATTTCAAGGTTTGTGTTATATAACACATAATTTTGATATTGGAAATTTAATTGTATGATTTAAAGATGTAAATATTTACATTCGATAAGATAACATCATATGATTCCAAGATCTTTGTAAATTACAATATCACTTGGGTTGACATATTTAGCTCCATTATACTCTTGAATCACATTACAATTAAACACCATTCCCATGACATTAATTAGTCCCACAATGGCCTTCACCATGTCCTTGTTGATTTTGTTTTTTAAAAAAAATCTCGAATCTTAAAATATCTTAATTGTTTAAAAATAATTTCTTTCTAGCTCTTACTCTTTTGTTGTTCAATATCAAGATTAGTAGTTTGAATCTGGTTTATGGGTGTGCAACCAGATTTTATGACCTTTTTCTATTGTTTTGATAAGATTTTTCTAATTACCATTGATTTTTCACCGAACATACATCACAAACTTAGCATCTCATGACTTAATAATGGAAATTGTGCAAAAACTTTCATTTATAATTTGTACATTTCACATATTAATATCATGCATTGAAAACACATTTGACACACAAATTTATAAGAAGATGAGAAATTCATGTGACATTCATTCATTCATTCATTCATAGGTTTGTACTTCGTTTGTTAACACATTTATTTATGTGTCAAATGTATTTTCAATGCATGATATTCATGTGTAAAATGTACAAACCTATGAATGAATGAACTTCACATGATTTTCATTATTAATTCATCGAATGTTAAAATTATGTTATATGTATTCATCATTAGTCCAAAATTTTGAAATGATATTTCAACTAGTTCCTATTAACTTTGGTTCGTGTGTCCCTAAAACATGAAATGTTGTAGTTGGAGGCATTAGAAGATTTGCAACGTTAGGCATTTAAAGCATCCCATTGTTTGGAATTGGAGGATTTGTAAAGTTAGGTAGTTAAAGTATCCCACTTTTCAACCCTTGATGACGTGAATTCAATGTAGGCACCTAAACACTTGGACCAACATGAGGGCTTGCATTTTGAAACATCAAAGGACTTGGATTTTGTTGTGGTGTAATTATTAATGGCATTGGTGGCATACCAATATGTTAATCATAACTTAAAAGCATTTCAAACCAAATGCAATTTCAATATTAATGGGTTGAGATTTTTCCAATGGTTCACTATAGTTGTTTGTACCAATTGGTGATCTATACACCCCATCATTTGTTACCATCAACTCTTACACAAGAGGGGGACAAAAAGTTGGCCATGAACTTAAGAAGGATTCAATTATCACATAGATTTCCTTAATGTATTGTTTAGGCAAATCTAGGTAACTCATGCTTTGTGTTGAAAACACCCAATAATCTTCATTCATGTATGTGTAGTCTTTGATCTTTTGTGAGTCACCCAATATAATGTCCATTTATTTTTACAAGTATGACCATTTTTGTAATGACAGGAAAATCTAGCATCCATCTTTGTCCAAGATATCTTCTTCCATTTTGCTAGTGTTAATTCAAATTGATGTTTTTCATGTTTTGTATTTCACCAAAGTCATGATTTTTGCATATTCTTAATTAGGTTTCCTTGATTTGTGAGGATGATTGATTTAACGTTTTCTGTTTTCCTTTTGAATCACGTTTAATATTTGGAGGTGTATTGCTTATTTCTTGGACCTCTTTGAATGCATGAAATGAAAGTGAAATTATTTTAATCATGAACATAAAATTGATTCAATTTATTAAAAAACATTTACGGTTGAATGTGTAGAAAATAGGTTTAAAAAACTTGTACCTACAAATGCATTTTGTTGGGTGACACTTTCATTGTTACACTCCATGACATTGTAAGAATTTCTTCCAAAAATACCTTAGATTGCCAAAAAAAAGAGAGTTGCGTAAAGAAATCGCAATATCAAATTGGAAGAAAAAGTGCATAGAAAAAAGAATGCTAGAAAGAAATGTTGCACAGAGAAACAACAATATCACATGCAGGAAAAGTAAATATAAAAACACATATCTTTGCCTTAAATGTCCATTTTTGGGGCTTGAACCTATTTGTAGCCCTTTTTGCTTGAAAACTACCAATTTGAAGATATATATATATATATATATATAAATTCTTTTTTCCTATCTCTAACTTATTTCTAAGTTGCCTTTAGGGTTTGGTCAACCTATCATTTTAGGTGTGAACACCACTTCATATATTGGAAAGATGGCCCTGACTTATCTCTAGATATGAAGTAGCTATTGTTTGCATTTCAAAACCATACGAGACTAAAACCCCAAAACACTACTCATTTCGTTGCAAATCTCATAATCAACATACAATATTCCATTCCCACGTTAACCTTTCTGTGATGAACCCTGGCTACTAAAAAACATGTGAAAATCCAGATTGAATTTGTTGGGTCCCCAGAGGGGAGGGGTGAGCCAGCCTAGGAAGTAGTGCAAGACCAAGGCGACACGCGCGGCGCCAGGCAGCAAGCTACCAGACGGCCCCGCCCCCGAAAAAAATTAGATTAATATCATGAGGCTCGATGAGCCTCGTATCAGATATTAAACTGATAAGAACAGATACTACACTTGATCTTAGCCAAAAGGCCGAGAAAGGTATGCTTTACCAGACGAAGCCCGGAGTTTATATACTCCAAAAACGGCACTCTTTTGGCAACCAATATGGGATTAAAACACAGCTGCTTGCATACTTGCTTTGCCCCTCTTTGCTCTTCGTTTGTTTTTGTTTGTGCTTTTTCCACTTCGTACCTCGATTCTCCAAAAAACATTTTGTGTGTATGATCGCTGTGCACGCGCCAGTAGGGCCCGACATTACCAAAATTTTGAGGCTTTCTAAAAACCAGGAAATATTGATCTTGCTACAATGCAACTTGATTGATAGGCTCCATTATTGTCGCTCCTCCCTTGTAGTTCAGCAGCCCATCGGGTTGGAACTGCTCAGAAAAGACCTTGGTGTTGCCTGTTCAAGATCATGATACTTGGCAACAACAACGAGCATCTGCTGATGACGAAGTGAAAATATCCATGTGTGGGTACTGCCCGATTTCAATCCTCACAGATCCTCACTAGTCCAAGTCCAAGACCAAGTCAGCATTGAAAGAAATCAGAACATGCAGTGCATCCTGATTTGGGGTCTGCAAAAGCCCTTGTTCGCTGGAACAGAGATCATCTTGGTTGGAAATCTCATGTCAGTAATCAAACCTCAGCCTTCACACTTAATGTTTGTGCTTTTGAAGTGAAAACAGATTGTCGACTTCAACTGCGGCACGAATGACTTTTTCTGTTTTGATGCACAAGGCTCTTACAAGCACCTGGGAAGTGCAATTGCGCAAGTACGGGGTTAAGAGTCCATCGGGAAGACACAAATGTATTTGTCCCCTCTGACACTCTCTAAAGGTTCATGTGCAGGGGGCTTTTGAGCTTGATTGCACAGTCTGTCCAATTGCAATCACACACAACAGATTTTTGTAGATGTTTTTTGGAACAGCAACAAGTATGTGCTTCTGCATTTTGTTATTTGCTTGCCTTTCCTTTGAAATGTGAAATGTAATTCTTTGAGTAAAAGATGTGTGGCATATGTTAAGTGCCATAGGCAATCATTCACCATGCATTTGATGTGCTTGATGACATCATGGGCAGTTGTTTGTGATGTATGCTACCTTGAGCCTTAGACTCTGCAAGCCTGGTAAGACACTGATTCCCACATTCATGTCTACTACACCAATGAGACTGCTATTTAGCTTTCTCTCATCCTAATTCCTCTCAAATCATTTGTTCAACCAGCAAATGATACCCTCTGCAATATTCTTTGACAAAACAACAGCCAGGTAAGGAGCAGTTCACACCTTGTCAGTGTTGTGTTCACAGAAGTGAGGGTTCTCAAAACTGTGGAACATGGATTTACCCAGCCTGCTAAGGCAGAGAACTGATGTGTTGATTGACTTCTTAGTTCAGGAGTTCAGGCTGCAGACTGAGCAGTTGAAGCATTGGTACTGTTTTCTAAGGATGTGCATGGAAAAGCTGCAGTTTTCTTACAGTTTATTCTTGCACATTGAGTTGCTCCATCCAACTCCAAAGATATATCACAAGTATTATAGTTGGATCAAATGGTCCTTTGCAGACAAGGCCGATGAGGAGCTAGTGCAGATATTCTGACATGAGCGGCTTCATCAAGTTCTCCCCAACTCCTGACATTTTTCTTTTGCAGGATGCATATGGAAGGATTTCTAAAAGCTGTAACAGATGGTGGAATTGCTAGATACAAACTTGTGTTTGCATTTGAACTGTATTTGACTGAATTATGTTATAAAGCAATGGCCAGGAATTTTGAATTTTGAATGACAATTCTGAAACTACAAAAGAAGTGTAAATTGTATACTATGAAGAGGCTTGAATTATGATTTGATGGCTCATATATCATTGACTCAGAATGAGGTCTCCAATTTGCTGTTGGATAAGAGAGTGTTTTACTAGAGTTTTAGTGATCAGTACCTAAATGCCATATGATAGACAAAATTTGGAAGTTGAATGAGTTTTTGTGTGTGTCTATCCATACCACCAACTGAGCAGTTGGGATCAATTCGTGCTCTATGGTGGTAGAATCTTGCCAGATTTCTCCCATGAAACATGTCTGACAACCATTATGCTTCAAATTTGGCAGTGTTTTTGAGGCAAAGATTGTCTGAACTATGAACATTGAATTCTGATGATTGCAGGATTTGCAGAGGAATTAGCAGCAATCCCTGTTTTGATGGTGGTGGAAAATGGGTGTGGGTAGCCCATGTATTGATTTTGGACAAGGAATCTCAGAGCTTGCAAACATTGTACAAGATGCTGATCTTGTAGTGTTGGAAGGATTGGGTCAAATGCTCCACAGAAACTTCAATGCTCATATTGAAGCTTGCTGTGGTGAAGGCACCCTAAATCGTCAAACCTAGCCCAGCAATTCTTGAATGGGTCCGTTTACCATTGTGTTTGGAAGTATAGTCCGGCAAACATTAGATTTGGAGGTCTGGAAAATGAGTTTGCATGATAAAATGGCTTTGTAGCATGAGATTGATTGCAGAGATGATGAGTACTCCACAATAACACTTTTGAAGGTGACACTACAGATTGCATATTATGAAATAGGTACTACTGCGATTGCTAGTACTAAGGTTTTTCAGCCTCCTATGCTGGAGCAAATTCTCAGGATTTTAGCTCGAGTACGTAAGTGAATGTTTTGGGTTTGGAGATGGGGAAATCTGCAGGCCACATGTGGCTGGGCCACACAAAAAAAATGGATTCTAGGGGTCACAGGTTTAACATGTACCCAGCTTCAACATGTACCACCTCCCAGTTGGAGGGTTCCACAAGGTAATCAATCTGAGCTCGCGAGTGGCTACCCAGTGGAAGCACGGTTCACAAAAACGTCGGAAGACATTGTATACTGCGACACCCGCCGCAATTGTCATAAGTGAGGCAAGGAATGACGATTGTGCAACAGGGGGGTTGCCCTGTAATAAACCGAAAAGAGAAGGTTTGATGCTCAAGGAGAAATTGTTGCAGGTATTCACCGAACCCGAAAATCCAAACCATAAAAACCACAATTTTGTGGCGTCAATGTTAGGCTGACAGGGTGCTTGAAAGTGCCAACGGAGTCGCGTTGAAATCTTGTGCGAAACTGATCCAGGAAAGCTGAGGAGAAGGATCTCCCAAAGAAGGGCAAGCAGGAGAGGAGGTTGCAGTATATAACCCATAAGCTTTGCCGAAATTATTTTCCGGTCTGTATAAACGGAAAGCGCTGCTTACTATTTGTCTCTTCGGAGACATCTGATAAAATTGGAACGATACAGAGAAGATTAGCATGGCCCCTGCGCAAGGATGACACGCACAAATCGAGAAATGGTCCAAATTTTTTTTCCATTCATCCTTCTACGATAAATGAATTTCATCCCTTTCTCCTCATCCTCCATGATAATTCCATCCTTCCACGATAAACGAATTTCATCCTTTTTACCAAAGTTTTTTTTTTTTCCTAGAAAGGAGCCATTTGATTGGCCCTTGACCAATATTTTTGGAACATGCGGCACTTCCCCAACATAGAAACATCCCTTTGGCTTCCACAAGGGGTTGAAAAACAAGGTGCTAGAGGGGAATGTCTTAGGGAACACATTGGGAACATTAAATAACAAAAAAAAAGCCCCCCCCTACCGCCACCTTAAACACAAAAGAAAAAAACTAAACCCCCCTAAGCCATCTCATTGGTTGCATGAAATTTCTATTTCTAAAATAGTTTGTCACTATTTTCAACCTAGACTAATACTCCCATTATAAACGAGGGCTAATTTATTGTTAGTTGAATTAATTAGGTGGTGCACCCAATTTTCATTTTTCTTTTCCGCAATGAGTCAATTCAATTGGCCCATCACCAATTTTTTTGGAACATTAGGCACTCCCGAAAAATAGAAGTTTAGAGGTTCTTGACACCTTTATAGGTTATGCTTGTTCAACTTTGGGCAATAATAATCTAGGGACAAAGTGTGGTGCAATTGGCAACATCTTGGGGGAACATGTTAGGAACGTAATTGGGAACCTTCAGAGAACACATAGGAAATTGGGGGAACGTAATTGAGAACTTATGGGAACACCATATTTATAAATATAAATTTATGAAAAAAAAATTCACACAATCACAATTGCCAAATTATGGCCTTAAAAAATTGTGATACTTACAATGAATGATTGACTTTCTACTTGCAATTATTGTAAGTATCTTGAAGCTTTGATAAAAAATTTAAGCTCAATGCTTTGATTCTCCAATTGTTTCTTTTGTTTATGACGGTTTCTTCATACAAGTTGAATTCGCAAAATTCCATTCAAATTCCCAAGTCACCTTCATACCAAATATTCACAATCACCCCCAACAAGCATCATCAACCTATACAAACACTAGACCATAACCTATCTAGTCTAAGATTTTCAAGAAATTATGTTGCGTTGAAAATATAATTACTTTGAAAACAATCCGTGCTTTTGCTCTTAAAGCACATATTGAATTAGAAGGAATGCTGATGAAACTACATTAAAAACTCCACAAAAAACCTAGAATGGTCAAGAATCAAGAACTTGTCAACACACTTCAATTTGTCCTCATAACATTCCCCAAGTTGTATGATCTTCAATCTCAATTCACCAAAAAACAAAAAATTGCGTGTTGAATGACAAAAGCATCATAACACTCAGGCATGACATGTACATTATACAACATACTTCAACAATAATAACCTTCATGTGAATCAAGGCATCTCAATACTCACACTTAAGAAAGCCATAATTCATGCACAACAAACAATTAGACCAAAAGGGCTCCACACCAACATGATGTGTATATATATGCATGCTCATTCATAGAAATCTAAGAAACCCAATCTGCTCATATACATGTAGAAACATCCCACATCACCTAAACCCTCAAAGAGTGTTTTTTTGCTCATCTACAACCCTATCCACGACATGCATACATTTGTAGTAGATGATCAAAACCATCCACAGATCAGTGAAATCCATGCACAACTGAAAAGATTGTCAGGATGGATCCATGAGGAAGGATATCTAACAAAGGTCGAATTTGTGCTGCATAATGTGGAAGAGGAAGTAGAAAAGGTATCTATTTTCTGTCACCATAGTGAGAAACTGGCTATTGCACTTAATGGCCTCATTAGCACACACACCTCCTTGTACTTCACATTCTCAAGAATCAGATTCTTGAGTATGTGGGCACCATCATACACCCACAAAGTTCACTTGTTAGAGGATGAGAGTGATGATCTTCACTCCTAATCAAATCAATCACCAGTAATACAGCCACAAAGTTCACCAGTTGGACCATGGGAGTGATAATCTTCACTCCTAATCAAATCAATCACCAAGCAGAATGTTGGAAGTACCTCACCTGGTGGGTATGGGAGCTTTTGAGTACTCGAAAATCTTTCAGATGGGTGGTTGCTCTTGAGGGAGGGAGGAGAGGATGATGCAATGTCATGCTTGTGAGAGTTGGGGTTGGATATTGTAGAGGGTTGACTTCCATCTTCCATCAGGCACACATCTGGAAAGTACAGGAGCACTTGCATGCAATTGTGGCATACCAATTCCCAGGTTCAACCCCGTGCAATGGCAAATACTAAAACACTGCAATTAATTCTCATGCACATTTTTAATCCTCGAGTCAACAATCATCTGCAGCAATTCTGCACACCAATTTGAAAGACCGAGAGGTTTGGAGATCCCCACAGATCTCTGAATTCAGACAATGATTGAAGACAGAGAGAGGATTAGAAATGTCTGCAAATCTTTGAATTGAGACCATGATTCAAGACAGAGGAAAATAGAAAGCACCCTAGATCTCTGATTGAGACCAACCATCGCTATCATTCACTCTTCTCCAGAGCCCAGTGATGGCCTCTGCTTTGCATTCATCTTACTGAAAGCATCCACCACCCTACTGTAGCATAGTGCATGGCCAAGCTTCACCACCACCCTTCCATCTGCCTCTAAGGTGAGAATTGAAGAACACTAAAACACTCCCAACATAATCCTTTCAAACCTCCTCAAAAAAATGCCATTCCTTCTGATTATGTGATGTGAGCAATATGCTATCTGAATCTGATATACACCCACCAGTCTGTCATTTCAGTGGACAACTATTCCAAATTGTTTGTGAATTGGCTGTCAATGCTCATAGCTCCATGCAGCACTCACCACCACCATCCCTGTGCTGGAAGAAAACATCTAATAACAACAAGCTCCTGCCAGTGCACAATCAACCTGTTCACTGGAAGTTGCAGCAGTTTCATGTGTCTGGATGAACCTTGAAAAGAAATCAATATATCATTGCTCTTCACCTTTCTGACTACCATAGGACAAAGCTATGCAACCACACCATTCCAACCCATTCTTGCAATGAGTGAATTTTCAACAGAGAAAAACTCAAGTTGTGAAAAACAGCCACAATAGCCCTTTCAGATACTGCACTATCTCTGTACCCCCAAGCTTTGAAGTTCCGTAGACCCTGTCTACAAATGTGATGGGCACCTGCACACCAGATCAACCAAGTTTCAGTCGTCAGTGGAGCAGTTAACCACCAGATGGCCTGTGTGAAAGGGGATGGGATCTGGGTTGGGTTTCATTCAGAAGCTACTATAGTTAGTGTTCAAACTGTCATCTCATGACCACTTTATGGCCAAGTATGTTCTCTATTTGGATTCATGTAGGTTAATGCTCTTGATATAACATTTGATTGAGATACACATGTAAAAGAGAATCATGCCTATCTTGCAGCAACAGCCTGACTCTCATCCTATTGAGTAGTCCAAGCTAAATTAGCAAAAGGGTTTAACACAAACCTCTTCAATATGATAGTGCATACGAGTGGCTCGCACAATGAGCTCCATTTGAAAGACATACCCCTTGCTCACACAGACCTTTGTCAGTTTCTCCAACGCCTCTTTCTTATAAAGCCTGCCAAAACAGCTCTTGTCACATCATATCTATCAGAGTGCAGAGAAAATTCCACAATGGCTCCTGCATTTCTGTGCTCCTGTGACAAGCCCAAATAAATCAATGCTCAGAGCTTTGTCCACTTACCGAAACGATCCGGTCAAGTCAGAGACTTTTGGCCACAACAAAGTATGTGCCAGTACATTTGCACCCCGGCTTGTAAGTTTACGCCTTAGATCCCAGCCATGCACTCCTCCTCCTTTTGCATACCGTGTTCCTGTGACAATGTCTGCCTTTGTTTCCAGCTGTTTCCTGATAGATGTTTTCAACAAATGAAACTGGGTGTGTAAGAAAGATAGTTACAAGACCAAATAGAGTTATCTGATCTGGTATTAAGCAGTGTGGAAGGTCGATACAAAAGAGAATGAGTACCTGATGAAACTTGGGAGATACTTGGGCTGCAAGCAATCAAACAAACAACAAGCACCCAATCACAATACTATTTATCTACCACAATCCAATATGCCTCAACAAATTGACATTCAATCTTCACTCCCTGCCCCGCACATATATTGTGCCAACATCTGACCAAACACGTGATCAAACACATAGACAGACAAGGAGCCAAAGAAGAGAATACTCACATGATGAGAAAGGTCAGCATCCATAATGATGACAAAGTCACCCGAAGCATGCTTCAGACCATGCACATAAGCAGTTCCTGTACAAATGTAAGTTTGAAGGGACTTAGAACAGTTGTCTAAATAGGGTACATGACCATCGTCTACAAGAAACTTGTAGAAGTGGCTAGCTAACATGTAAAGGCAGTGAATTTCACAAGAGTCAACTCTGTGTTTTTAGGAGATGAAATTTCACTCACCTAGCCCCAACTTGGCTGCTCGAGGTCTTAGCAACTGCACACAAGCCAGGAGACCCATTAAGGTAGCAGCAGACAAAAAGGGTTCTAATGTAAACAACTGTAGCATTTACCATCGGCAGCTACTTGGACGCGACACATCCAGTTTAGCCAGTGTGCACAAACAAATCTATGTGCAAGTGTCACCTCTAGAATATCCCTTTTTGGCCAATCCCCATCCTCAAAACTGTGGGGGTGATGATAGCAATGGAATCTAGGCATAAGACATCCTTCCAGATTGGGACATTTTCTACAGGTCTAACAGGTGCAATGTGATTGCCTTCTTCCTCTATGGACTCAGAAGTCCCTAGGTCCCAACTCCTTGGACATCTAGTTGAGCCAGCAATGCTGGTTTGCAGCAGGGTAGTCATCTTACATGTGTACTGTGATCTAGAGTGTCGTGAGTGGTGACAACATACACACTTGTGTTTTGCAGAAGTGTTCTTCAGACTGGAATACTAGTCTGAGAAAAAGAGCACCTCAACACACATAATACCACAAGACTGATACTTCTTTGGCTAGCTCTCACAGGTAAACATCAAGCAAAATCTAACAACAACATAAACCCATAACCAACTCACAATGTGAAGGATCGATCCTAAGTCCTGCCACTAAGACTTCAGCTTGATGCTTTAACAGACCTACTCCAGAACTTGAGGTAGCAGCAATTACAAAAGAAGAAGACTTACAATCTGATCCTCCCCATAGATTTTCTGCAACTCCTTCACCATGTCTTGTGTTCCATCAGGGCTTGCGTCATCAATCACAATGATCTCAAAATTGTAATCCCTGCAAAAATGACAAGAGCAGAGACACAATGATAAAAGAAATCTCATAACACCAACAACAACAGCTCTTGCTGTAAATGGGTCATTAGTCCCAACTGCTCCAAAAACACATCCATATGCACACTTATCTCTTTCTTTCTCAAAACATACCTCTGCACTCATCCCCCATGGAGATTGCAAACCCATCTACTAAAACCCTTGGCTTTGTTTGTTTCCATGGTGCAATGAAGATCAATATAGATCCTCCATACTCAAAAGGATGGATCTTACCACCATGCTACTGAAGCCCCAGCATAGATCCTCCATATTCACAAAGGATGGATCTTACTACCATGCTGAAGAAGCCTGGATTTTGAAAGGGTTTCAAATTGTTGGTGAGCGAGCTGGATGCTAAGATCCCAGCAGAATTGCTTTCAATTGCAGATTGATGGGTGTGTTTGTACCTCAATTGCTATGAAAGATTTAGGGTTAGTTGATTCTGCTGCAGATACCTGATGGATAATCTCTCTATCTAGTCAAAGACTATGTCCTCCAAGATGCTCCACAACAATGCTCCTGGACATGCTCCAAGAGTTGGAGGACATAGTCTTTGCATGTCCAAGAGTTGGAGGACATATTCTTTGACCCAAGATCAATGGGAATTTGCAAAATCCTCTCCTGTTCTTCCCCTCAAGAAGACAAAATGACAGAGAACAAGCAAGCGAGACAGAGATGACAAAGAGAGAGAGACAGGGAGAGAAAAGTTGAGAGAGAAGTTGCGTACTTGAGCGCATTGACAAGAAGGTAACAAGTGAGTGCGATGTTGAGACGTTCATTGTAGGTTGGCACAAGGACACTGTAGAGGTACTGCGACTTGCGCGGCACACTAGATGCCATTGTGAAGCAGCCAAAGGATCGGCGCTTCCTTCCTCCCCCCTTCTTCTTCGCCCAGGATTTCTTCTTCTTTGTCGTATGATCTTGTTCCCTTCTTCTTCAGACAAAACACATTCCCTCAACTGTTCAACCGTCTCCTCAAGCACCCATCCATCGCCTTCCAGATCAGTTGTCCCCACTCTCCAAAAAAACAAATAGAAAAAAAGACCGTCTTCGTCAGACGTTGTTGTGGGTTGTCGCCGGACAGACTCTTGTGGTCGAATCGTGAGCTTGCCAAACAGACAGACAGGAAAGACTCTAGTGACGGTGCTCCAATTGTCGCTTGGAATTCTTCCAAAGATGCCCGCCTTACAACGCGCTGCAAGAAGAAGGTGGGTCCACCGCCCTGCAATCTGATGTGAGCCCTGCTCCCAACTGAAAAGTGTTGGAAGTGGCTGTGTATATATTTCCATAATCCCTTCCGTCCCTTCGCACTCCTGTCTGCACAGAGAGAGAGAGGTCCTTTGCTCTTCTTCTGTTTGCATCCCATTTTTTCTGCACCATCCCCACACACACCCTTTGTGGCTACCTATCAAGGTCATTGTCTGATGTAAACCTGTCGAGATTTGGATTTGTTGCAGGCGGTCTTCTTCGCAGATTTGCATTTGGCAGACTGGATTGCTGTTGCAGTCCTCTTCTGCGCCGCGCCCACATTTGGATTTTTTTGTTGCAATTTTTTGAGAAGAAAGATTCTCTTGATCGATCGGCGTTGGTTGACAGAGTTTTTGGTCTGATCCGAGCTCCCACCAGGTTCAAAGAAGAAGAAGAAGAAGCAGCAGCAGCAAAAGCGCGAGGAACTGAACTGGGGGAGAGGGAGGTTGCTGAACGTGGGGCAGAGGATTCCCATCACCAATTTCCTTTCCCAAAAGACCTTGAGCAGCATCCAGCAAGCATCTTAGGAGTTGGGTGCAATCGGGTTTTTATGTCGGAGGAGGAGAGATCATGGCAGCAATTGCAGTTTTGTGAGATTTGGTTTTTAGGGTTAGCAAGCTCAAAATGAGCTAGAGACTACGAGAATGCTGATGATGCTCATGATGATCTTCACGAATTGGTATTAGTTCCTGGAAGCAAGCTCCTTGTGTATTGGAAGAGAACACAGAGAATGGTGATGATGGTGGTGATGGGTATGATGATCATCCAGAATTGGTACCATTGAATTCCTGGCAGCAAGCTCCAAGTTGTGTATTGGAAGAGAACACACAGCAGCTTTGGGGGCCAGGTGCTCATTGTTGTTGTTGCTCTAGTCTCCTTGTTTCTGTCATCACCATGGCATTTGCTGCTGCTCGAAGGTGAGGAGTTATAATTCTCCACCACCCCACACCCTGCCCAATGCTTCTTTTTCACTTCCCCCCTTTTGTGTTTTTGGGTAATATATGCCGATTCTTTTTGTTGTTCCAAAGATATGCCAGAATTCAAGTTCGTTGTCTTGTGATTGTGGCTCAGAATTGCAATGCTGAGTGAGTGTTTTGGGTTTTGACGATGGCAGCCATTGCTGAAAGGAACCAATGTAATAAGAAGACAGTGGTGTGCCAATGTAGTCAGAATTGCAATGCTGAGTGTTTTGGGTTTTGATGATGGCAGCTATTGCTGCAAGGAACAAATGTGGTCTAAGAAGAAGACAGGTTTAAGGTGCACTGATGTAGTCAGAAATGCAATGCTGGGTGTTTTGGGTTTTGATGATGGCAGCCATTGCTGCAAGGAACAAATGTGGTCTAATAAGAAGACAGGTTCAAGGTGCACTGATGTAGTCAGAAATGCAATGCTGAGTGTTTTGAGTTTTGATGATAGCGGCCATTGCTGAAAGGAACACATGTGGGATGAGAAGACATGTTTAAGGTGCACTGATGTAGTCAGAATTGCAATGCTGAGTGTTTTGGGTTTTGATGATGGCGGCCATTGCTGAAAGGAACAAATGTGGTCTAAGAAGATGCATTTAAGGTGGTGCGCCAATGTAGTAGACTATGCTCAATTGTACACATTGTGCCCTTCTTCAAGTAGAGCTGTGTTTTTACTCTCAAATTGATGGAAATGGGATTGGCTTGGATTCATGGGTTTACTTTACTTGAGCTCCAAATGAATGATGCAGTGCACAGTTAGTTAGAGAATGCAAGGAATCTGGACCCTAATCTAGGCTACAGTTCATCTTTTTACTGAACTAGAAGGTTTTGACAAAGTGTGTGTGTTCCTTGGATATAAGCTCCAACATACTAATCCCTACAAAGAGCTGATGGGTCAAGGGGTAGGAGTTGAAATCCTTTTGAAATGTCATGGAGCTTTTTGTGCAGTGGAGTTTTCAAGAAGAGAGGGGGGGAGACATTTCGGTCCACAGTATCAACAGTTTCTGGAGTGCTTCTTGGAATTGCCATTGGAGTCTCATTCATGAAGGTAACATCGCTGTTATTGGGGTATCAAATCTGAATCAGACCTTATGATGTTGTGTTGTAATTTGAGTCATTGTTGTCAGTTAGTGCTTTCTGCCATAATTGTTTATGAAGTGAGTACACCCATGTTTGTCAGCATCAAACATTGCTTTTGAGGAAATGTGAGAAACACCAGCTGCCAGGCAGCTGGATGCAACAAGTGAAATCCACCTTGTTCAGGGGGCTACACTATACTTTCCCAATGAAGTCAGCTCACTGCAATTCTTGTTGCCACAATGTGATGAGGCTACAAATGAATGAGTGTTTCAACATCCCTTGAAATGAAATGGGTGCCTCAAGTATGAGATCTTAATAGTAATGTTCTCTTCTCCAAATGATCTGTGGATTTTGATGTAAAGTTGTTGTGCAGTTTGGCATTGTGTCCAATATGGGTCCTTTTTTCAATCAGCAGGCTGCTGATGCTCAGGTCCAACTTCAGGTGTGTTTTCGGAAGTCAATAATTGAAGACTGCAGCTTTTGGATTTTTGGTAATGATCAGCCGGTTTGTATTCTGTGCTCTGCTTCTCATACTGTAAGGCCACTTCGTATTGTACAGTTGGGGTTCAGTGTCATGTCTAACATCTCTTAGGTGGGGGTGGGTCATAAATCAGGAACAAGATGCTTGCAGATATGTCGCTTGCCCAGGAGCACAACCTGTGGGGACAGAGTCACTACCCGGGGACATAATAGCCCCACTCTCTGATCTCTATCCTCGCAGATTATGGGGTAAACCAGAGGAGGTAAATGTCAGATCACATGTTGGGAGTGATGCTTTAAACCTCAGAAAGTCAGGGCCAGGGCTTAGGGTTCATGGTTTTTGAAAACCTTTTGACATATGAATCCATGACATTTCCTACAGCAGCTTTTCAGTACAGTCAAGAATTTGGAAATTCAGGAAAGACATATTCCTCCTCAGGGAGCTGCTTTTTTTGTTTTTCGGGGCTTTGGACTGGATTCAAGGACTGACTTCACTCAAGAACATCTTGATCTTTCCTTTACTCTTATTGATTGATGTGTGGCAGGATTTGCCTCACAGGCCTAAGTATCTACTCACACTCACCGTAGGCTTGAAGCAGAAGGACTTTGTTAACCAGTGTGTACGAAAGGTATGCTCTCTGGGTCTTGTGGGATTGTCTGGTAATGAATGGATTTGAGAGTTAACCTAATCTACCCACTTGCTGCAGTTTGTAGTAGGTCTCAGAGCTACTTGCAGTTTCTGCATAGGTAGAGAGCATGGTCTCAAAGTTTTATAAGCATCTCAGTGCTAGCTTTGAAGATAGTCTCATGAATGGTTTGAGTGAGTAATGAGTTCCAGATGCATTTTTACCCTACATA
Organism: Sphagnum contortum; assembly: GCA_963920785.1. Lineage (NCBI taxonomy): Eukaryota > Viridiplantae > Streptophyta > Sphagnopsida > Sphagnales > Sphagnaceae > Sphagnum > Sphagnum contortum. The sequence continues at coordinate 5,430,618 of OY987291.1, read as the reverse complement.
TCTCAATGTATGATGCGCATTCCTATGTAGTTTTCAAAGGAATGGCAAATTCTCCTGTTCCATTATGATGGGCATGTTAGCGAATGGGATGATTTGGATTGGTCTGCAACTGCCATACACATCAGCACCCACAGTCAGGCAAAGTGGTAAACAATTCTTGCACCCATTGCTAATGTCTTAAAAAAGAGATTATAATGTAAACTCAGGTTCAAGTTCTACAAAGGTTGTCATTTTTCACATTCTACTTTCAACCTTATTCTGTGTTTGTGAAATGTTATATCAACTTTCTTACTCCCCAAGATGGGTGAGCCTGGATCTAACAATTCCACAAGAAAAAACGATGAAAAAAAAAAATGTTGATTTGATGAGCTGGGAATTAGAATCTTCAACTTTATCACAGACGGCAGCAGTGAATTGTTGCGCGAAATTTCATGTGACAAAGTCACATCAGCAGATCCAATAAGATCTTTGTCAAGCACATTTGATAACCTTGAAGGCTTGTTTGTTTGTATAAATGGGAAATTGATTGTCCTTTTGAGATGAGATGTTGAGAACAATGAGTTGATGCTGTAAGTGTAGAGCACTGATGGGCTCATTTTGCTGCAGGTGGTATGCTAAGAGGTTTTTGCACCCCGATATTGTGGAGCCCTATGAGTACATTTTCATTTGGGATGAGGACTTGGATGTGACGCATTTTGATGCTGAGAAGTATGTTTTGATCCAATTCCTCATCTGTATACACAGTAGTGATGTCTTTTTGACTCAATTCAGAATTTAGTTAGCTCCGGGTTTCATATTTCCATCTAGGTGTTTTTAGAGCTCCCAAAAAGGCACTGAAGGCAAAGATCAAGGGCATGATCACTGGTGGTGGTGGTTTGAGTTGCCACCCAAGGTTTAGGGTTTAGGAGATCTCGGTATTACTACATTATATGTTAAGACATCAAGTGGATCTCACAGGGATGGAACTGTACCTGGGGTCTGAATATCAATGGGTGTTTGTTTCGATTGCAGATATGTAGAGTTGATTAAAAATCATGGGCTCGAGATATCACAACCAGGACTTGAGCCAGGTCAAGGTTTGACTTGGCAAATGACTAAACGTCAGGTTGACACTGAAGTCCACAAGTAAGCATTAATATTGTTATTGTCTTTCCCAAGCTCCACGAATAAGCCAAGTTCATGATAAAATTCTTGCCTGCTCTTTTCTTTCTGACATTTGCTCGTTCAGAGGAACAGTGGAGCAGGATGGTTGGTGTCGAGATCCGCATAAGCCCCCATGTGCAGGGTATGTCTTCCACTAATGCTTCAACTTTCACTAGATGGTCATTAATGAAGTTGTGCCACATGAGCTTCCCATGTTTGACAAGATGATGGACATTCAACCTAGTCATTTTCATGGTTTGCAGGTTTGTAGAGATAATGGCACCTGTGTTTTCTCGAAATGCATGGCGATGCATTTGGCACATGATACAGGTATCAGAAGTGTATGGTTTGTAGGAAGGCTTCATCACCTTTGGTGTAAATGCTATTGTAGCAGCAGTCTACGTCTCTTTGATCAATATTGAAGCTTGTTCCTCCATCACAAGGCTTGTTAGCACTAAGAGTGGCCACAAATCTATCACAGGATAGTTGAAATGTGATAGATCAGAGTTTGGTTCTGCTCACTTTTTTATTTTATCTATTTTGGTCAAATGGGGTCAATATGATAAATCCTCAAGCTATGTACTAGGGTTTGGGTTTAAGATTTAGGTTTTGCTATGGTGGCCACCCATGATCATTTAGTTGATAAGGAATGGCTTAAAAAGGACTGTGTGAGTGCAGAATGATCTAGTGCATGGGTGGGGCTTAGACTTCAGTCTACAACGTTGTGTTCAGGTGAGCAATGCCTCTTGTACCTGCACACTCTTCATAGAGCAACCCTTCCTGATTGGCTACTTATTATTGGATTGAGAGATTTATGTCCAATAACAATAGTGTGACTCAGTTTGAGGGAAGGCCGCCCTGTGCTAGCACCTTATGTGGTTTGAATGAATGATGCATTTGACACCCGATTGATGCTTAAACATGAGGAGAGATGTCATGACAGCCAGCACATGAGAAGATAGGGGTAGTGGATGCACAATGGGTGCGGCATAGAGTTGTTCCATCCCTGGGAAATCAGGTGTGTTCCTGCCATTTGGGCTACTCCTATCTTACTACCATTTCATTCTGTTTGCATGTTTCCTCCTTGACAATGCTGCCTCTATGATTTATATCCATGTTATTTTGCTTTGATTTGCTTATGGTTCTCTAGAGATTTGTTGCCAGAAACCAGATGTAGGTGCTGACATCTGTTGAATTCCTTTTGGCTGGATAGGCAGAACTGGACAAGAGCAAGCCAGTTGGGGAACGGGTAATGCTCCATCTCACAATGCATTGAACATTTTATATCGTAGATGAAGTCGGGGCTAACCTCCCCAATTCAATGACCTGAGTCTCCATAACATTCACCCATTTACCTGAGTACCATTTAAGACAACCTGCAGAGCTATTCTTCTGCATTGTTGTGGTTGAAATGACGGTTTTGAGGATGAGAAGCATCAAATGGATGATGGGAGTGGTGGGTTATGATGATGCAGGTGCGGGACAGATGCCGATATGAATGGAGTCTATATGCTAATCGTTGGAGGATGGCAGACAGAAAGCAAAAGCTAGAAAATGAAACAAATGAGAAAGAGGAAACTTGAATAGCCAAATAATGCTCTTTTTCTCCTTCAGCAGGGTCCCATTTACACTGCTATTCCTTCAGGCAACCCCCATTCTTATTTTTCTTTGTTACAAACAGTTTTGCAAAATTGCATTAACATTTGTATGACAGTTTCCTCAAGCTTACATTCAAGATGGTAACATCATTTGAAGAAGTTGTCACCATGCACACTTTGATTTCCAGAAGAGAGTTTTGTTTGTGCAGGTTCAGTTGGCATTAGAAGGTGATTGCAAATGTTTCTTTGCTTATTGCAAATGTTGCTTGTGTATTGTTGAAAAACTAATCTTTTGCAATTGTGTCCATGTATTGATGTCCATGATATGAATATAGCAACTTAGATTTTTGGTCATTTGTGCATCATATCAACAAGTCATACTCAATGAAAATTTATTTTAGCGATGAATTATGCACAATATGATCCACAAGGAGCTCCACAAACCTCAATACCAAGTTCCATGTTAGACATGGCCAAAATCCCACAATTGTGTGAAATTATGTCACCTACTTCAGAGATATCAAATGAGGACAATTTTATGACTTTGTATATTGGAAAGGCCATGGCTTGATGACTTTCCCATCTTTTGTAACTTAACATATTTAAGGTTGCATTGCTTGACATCTAGAGTTTCAAAGTGAAAAAGATCACGTATGTTAATTTTTGGAGCCTTCATTAGAACTCGATCTATTATTAGTTTTGGCCATAATTTGGAAAGCTCTTTGAAATGCAATTAGTTTTTTACCCAAGCATGCATTTCAATGGGATTTGTTGTCTCAAAACTATTGACTGCAAATCAAGTTTAAGAAATTGGCATATATCACAATGATTGTTGGGAGTAGTTCCATGGGGATTTAAGTTTAAGCCCATATCATGTACAAAGAGAGACATGCATGTGATGTAAATAAGATTGGTTTGTAGCTTAGGATGGGCCCAAACCAATGTTCTCTAGTTCTTGATTTCAAAACGAACCTTTGATGTGGGTTTTAACTCTTTTTTTGTTTTGTTTTTTATGGAACCTTTAATCCAATCCCAAGATCAGTTTTTTGGATTCCAAACCTCTAGTTCTAGTTATTTTCACAAAGAATTTAAAGCTAGTTTGGTTTAAATTTAAGTTTGGTTCCATCTCCATTACACACAACTAAACAAAAAAAAATTGTATGTGATATTAGTTTATTCAAATAATGCCCATAGTTTAAGATAGAGATTATGTGGTATTAATTATGCACAACCAATCAAATGCGTAATTTGCCTAAAATGTAAGGCCAAGCATATGTTTTTCTTAATAAGATTGTATTTATCTAGAAAACTTGAACCTATTTAAAATGGGGTAGCACCTCAAGTTTTAGGTTCTAATTCAATTTTGAAAAAAGGTAAATTAACCAATTGAGTTCTAACTATAGTTCGAACAAAACTTGGAACCTCCAATTCAAAGACCCTAAAACTTCTTGCATAACCTAAACATGAACTTGCAAACATTAATCCAAACCTAGGAAAGTATTTGGAAATAAGGTCCTTCCATCAAATGAATTAAAATGTCACAAGCACAAAAACACAACATGACATGGGTTAAAATCACACACATCCTTAGAGTTTGGTCTTCATGTGAATTACATTTAATGGGGAACTCATCACACACATTTGAAACTTCACCTTATAAGGATCTCCCACCAAGTCCATTTGAACTTCTTTCTTGAGCATTTCAACTGCTTCAACACTCTTGCGTTTTAAGTAATACAAACTTGATCAACACACAAGTCCCAATGAGTGAGAATGAAAATGAAAAAACAACTAATGCCCATCTCAAAACTCTTTTAACTACTAAGTTGTTTTTTTCATCAAGGCATAATACACATTCATTTATCAAATCATGCCATCTATTAGTATCTTAGAATATGCATTCTTCTTGGGAATGAACTTTTGTATTATTTGGCATCGTCCCCTTGATTTTAACATGTTTGACAAATATAAAGTTGAGGTAGTTGACCCTTTACTATACCTAATGCTTTACTAACCCAATATAAATTAGTTTCATACTTCTTAATCAATTCATACACATATTAGTCCAATTAGGTTCAATGCATTGATTGTAAGGTAGTTATTTCATTTTTGTAATGATGCCATTACTTACTCAATATTTACCTTGGTTGTGGATGGTTGTTTTGTCTAGTGTGATGATTGAAAGGGTTTTGAGACTTTTAGGTATCATCAAAAAAAAGTTAGTGCACATTTTTTCAACTTTCTTTGTGACATAGACATTCAATGAGGTGCCATTGCAAATTACTATATAATTAATTAGTTTCAAATAGTTTAGAGAGAAAAAAAATCCTTTTTTTTTAAAAGTGGTTTATAAAACATCCATAATCTATATGTTCAAGTATTTGTAATTGTTAGTTAACTATCAAGGTTTGTAACATTTTTCACAATTTGTAGGTTGGAATTTGAAATCAAATGAAGTAAGCGATTTATTATAGTATGTCAAGACTAATCTTTTAAATGGCCAACAATGAAGGTCGAGCCACCCATTTTGTCCCAACACATAAAACAAATGATAACAAAAAAAACACACATATATTTCCTACTCAAACTTTTTCCTTTGGCTATGAAATAAAAAATATTCCACAAACTACACATCGTGGAGCAACATGGTTATGTTGTTTTCCTCATGTCCAAGCAAGTCTCAAAGATAGTAGGTTGAAGATGATGAGTTATCAAGCTTGGAGACATTAAAAAAATATAAGTAGCTAGACTAAACATTCATCTAATTGTGATAAGTCATGCAAGCACATGAATTTAGTTCCTTGACAAATAAATTATTCAAAACACGGAAGTTTTATATCAACTTGACTTTATATTTTTCAACTACAAATGAACTCGCCATTAAAAAAATGACAAAAAAAAAAGATATTTAACCACAATTCTAAAATCAAAATTCTAAAAGTTTTTCCATAATTTTGTTCTATTAAAAAACATGAAATATTACTTACTAAATATTTATTTATTTATTCTACATGAAAAATAAGGTATCAAATATTCTTTGTACAAATCATGGAATCATGAATCCTTATTTATCATTTTTAGTTTTCACCAATGTGATTGGTGACAATAATGAAGAGGTAGAAAGTTTTTTTGTCAACAAGCATTTTTTTTAGTTTTTAGGATATCTTTTCATGATTTATAGAACTTATGTTAACCTTTCAAAATCTTTATGTCATTTTTTAGTAATTATCTATATTCTTCCCATTCTTTTTAAGGCAACCAAGGTTGATTTTGCCTTTTTCTAACTATTGGATCCAATTAGCTTGGATGAAAATTTAAAATTAAATTCTTAAAATTTTTAAACATTGAATTTTGTTGCATGTGAATATTGTTCCTTTTTATAACTTCAAACTGGATAGTCTTGAAGAATAATTTCATGCCCAACATTTGAATTTGATTCATAAAAAAATAATCTTACATTAGAAAAATTCATGTTATATATTGAAAATCACCTAGGGGATTCATTAAGAGGTCCATCAAGAAATTTCATGAAAGTTTCCTTAGGGAACTCCCTTAGTAGCTTTTTCGACTATGTCTTGTTAAAATTAACACCATTTGAAAGAATAGTCCATTGTGCAAAATTTCACATTATAGTATTCCTTAGGAACTATCTCAAGAAATATGACTAGTTGTTTCTTGAAGAATTTGTTGGGGAAGCTAGTCTTTTTTTGTTGCAATTTTGAGTCAAATATTCTTCAAAAAATTTACTAAAGGAACTTGAAGGAAAACCTTCAAATAATCTCTCACATAAGTTCCCCAAGGATGTTTCTTCATATGAACACATTGCTTTATCCCATAAACTTCACCCAATGAGAAGTATTGAACGATACCAAATACTTTGGTTGAACATATATGATAACTATCATAAACATGTTTGGTCATGCAAATGTTATTTAAAACTTTACACATAAAACTAGCAATTGTGACCAAATAGATCGAAGGCTAATATTTTTTGTTGTAATTTCAAGTCAAGTGTTCTTCAAAGAACATTTGGGAATATTTCAAAATGAAGTTTCATCCAAGGTGTTCCTTGGAGAAATTTCCATCCATGCCTCTTGAAGCTAGCACCACACCTTATCCCATAAGATTCACCCAAAGGGAAGCACTTCCCTATTAGATTTTTTGGGGGAATTAAACTAATCATTAGCATCTTGTTCATTGATCCCAGAGTGACAAGATTAACATTGAATGAAATGTTAATCCACATCCTTTTAGGTTGTTTAATGCCAATTTTTGAAGAGAACTTTAAATAATAATGCATTAAAGAAAATGTGTCACAACTTTGAGACTAATATTTCCCAAGAAACTTCCCCTTCATGGGAGTAGATGTTAAGGATATCTCCAAAGAAGTTTTAATTGGCTTGGGAAGTTGTTTTGTGAAGGCACTTGTTGCAATATGAAATATGTTGTGTGATAAAGTATCCAACCATTTTGATAATTTAAAGATGACAAGGTCAAATCGTCATCAACAACCTTCACCAAATTGATAAGGTTTTATTTGAAACAAACTATGTTTTGGCAATTTAGGTTTAGAACATTATGGATCACAAAAACTATTGGGTGCCACTTTCAATCATAAGCCATATCTACTTCCTGAGGCCATTGTTTTTTTTCAAAATATTCTTGGCATCTTTTAGACAAATGTTTTTTTTTAAATTATAATATTATTCTAAATTTTGTATTTTTAAATTCATAAATATGCAAGTATTAAAATTGTCAAAAAAATAGGTATGTTGAATCCATTTACATTGTAAAAAAAATAGTTACAATTGTTTTAAAAGTTCTTTTGGGTATTTCTATTCATTAAATTGATTTCAATTTTTCAAAATATGTATATCAATATATTGAAAATAAAATTGTGTAAAAAAATCATTTTTAATTATTCTTTTTCCTAAAATGTTAATAGATACATAAAATTAAGTAGTGATTTCAAGTGCTTTGCAAAATTATACCCCATGCCATGCTTCAATAATGTTTCACTATTATTGTTTAGTAAACTTCCACTAGGAATGTTCCCACAAGCTCAAAAGAAACAATTTACATCACAAAAACATGTTTTTCCTTAAGGAATCAACTTAATAACAACAAATGGGGGAAGTTGTGTCTAACTTTTATTTTAAATATTTCCCTAGGGAATTTTCAACTTATGTTGTATGGTTTCCCCATTGAAATGACTGTGACCTTAAACCTCGAGAAGAAATGTTGAAAGACTTCCTTAAGGAGAGGGCCTATACACAAATGAAATGTTCATTTCTATTTCTTTGGTAGCTTAAATGGAAAAGGCTTGAAAATGGGTAGATTATTTTCAATTTATTAAGGAGTGGTGTAATAGAAATTGAACATAGAAAGGGGAATATTACTAAACTTTATGTCAATTATGTAAATTTGCACGAGGATTAAGAGTAATCAGTTTAATGCAACCTATGTTTGAGACACATGTGACTAATTCTTGGGTTGGGAATGAGGATCAACACATTTTGATTTAAATTTCATGTAGTCAAATTTTTTTAACTCCCTCTCAAGGTTGCTTATTTATTGCCATCAACATCAATGGCAAGGACATTGCCAAGGGGATGACACACCTTTCACCTTCAATCTAGACTTTGAAGCTTGAATTTTTCCTTATATGTGTTTGAATTTCACCATAACTTGAGCTTGTAGGTAACCATTCTTTTCACAATGTCAATATATACTATTCATAACCATCAAGATTTTATTCGTGATCAACCATGAAGGAGTTCATGGTGTTAAGGGTGTGGGTGGATTTGATCTAGCCGTGCTTTTGGGGCTTTTGGTTGTTGTGAAATGATTTCAACTCAATTGGATCAATTATTTCAATGGATGTCTTGCTACGAGATGAGATGTTTTGCAATGTGTTAAGTCCACCTTTTGTTGTCAAATGAGATACACATCAATAATAGTAATCTTAGATGGAAGGTGGTTAAGTTGCAATTTCATTATAACAACAATATGGTGTTTGCAATGTTCCATTTTTATGCCCATGAAGGGCAATCCAAGAAACCCACTAAAATTTAACATTGTAAATTCTATAAATGATAGCATTGTGTGATTGTAATTGAACCGTTGCTAGTACTATATTTCTTTTTTTGGGAGATGGATGAGCAAATGGGGGAATTTTTAAGCCAACCACCATGCATTCAAGAAATGTTATTTTGCCATGTTGAAAGAAGCCTCCCCATTCCAGCATGCCTACATACATGTAATGGGTGAATATATTTGGAATAAGTTGGTGAATTGATTGATCCAATCACCTCCCCTTTAACCTACATTTTGTGATTTTAAGCATGGGGCTTTCAAATTCCCATTATAGGTTTTAATAACAACATTTGTGTCTTGGTCGGCATGCAATATGTTTCAAACACTTGTGCACCACATCATGACTTTGAATTCACATAGTATACAAATTCACGTAATTTAAAAAACCTCAGTATAAGGGTATTCGGTTTGGAATTGGGAAAGTTGGTATAAAGCCTTTCTCCCCATTGCCTTTTATGTTAGATGAATCTTTTGGTCCATGTCAGAATGCCTTTTAAGAAAATGACATCTCCCACAACTCTAATAACATTGGCATGAATCATAGGATCCACTATTTTTTTAAAAGATTGTTTGAACCATGTGATGACAAACATGCCATGGCAAAAGAAAACCTTGGAATTTAAAAGCCCTGCACATGCCACAACTTTCATAAAGAAAAGAATAAGAAGCTCTTGAGATGAGATAGGAATGCATGCAATTTGAACAACTTCAATTGTTGCTCGGAAAGTTTTTCCATGGAAGTCATATGTTTGGTTCCTTTGGCCCTTCTTGATTTTCTTCCTTAAGAGTTTCTCAAGGAAATCATGGGGTATGGCATGGGAGATACATTCATTATTGCAATGTATTAATTGTCCAAGAGGTTCCTAAGAAATGTGTGCTTGAAGAAAATTGGGGATGTCATTTCTTTGACATGTTTTTTCAAGATGTCATTTGGATGTTTCCTTGAGATTTCCTTTACATGTTTTCTTAAAAATTCCTCAAACATATATATTTTCCCCCAAATATAATGAAATAATATATTAATGGTGTTTGCATCAAAATCAATATCAACTATGAAAACATTTGGACTTTGTTATTGAGCATATTTCGCTTCATTTCTTCTTCAATACTATTAGCCACAGTTGGACCATATTTTCATTCCAAGTTAATATGATCAAGATGGTCGAAATTCCATGTCACCACTCATGAAAAATCATCAATAACAAAAATATATTAAAAAAAAATTCCAATCAAAAGACAATAAATTTTCATTATAGGGTCCAAATAGGATAAAAAGGACCATTAACAAAAATCAAATTGTTCTTGAATAGTCTTGATAAGATGATATGGCAAAACAAAATTGGTCAAACAATGATGAGATAATGTTGAATGATAATTAATGTTTCAACAATATTAATATTGATTCACATTACTAGAAAATATTGGTTACTTTAAAAAATGTGAAAATGTATTTTTATATTCATTAAATTACTTTCAAAATTATCTAGATGCTAAATTGATATATTACAAATGACATATCACAAATACAACATTTCAAAATTAATTTGATATATTAAATTTGCAAACATGTTAGGTAAACATTGATTATTTTATTAAAATGGTTATTTTGTTTATGTTTGCACCATGTACAACAAAAGTAGAAAATGTCATTCATCATATCTTGTCATTTTGTCCCAAATGTTGCATCACAAGCAACAACCTTGTGATGGCCCAAATTTATCATGAATATTTTTTGGTTGGGGGTTTGGATTCCAACATTGAATTTGAGGTCGTAGAATGATGCATTGATTAATTCCCATTGAAAGTAAGAAAATGAATTAAGATTTGCATCTACCCATAGTCTAATGTCAGTTGAAATATTCCTTGAAGTCATTTGTACTCTAAACTAACATCCATATCCATAGCATTACAAATATCAAGCAAAAGCACATTATGATATGTCCATGATTCACATACGGGGTCATGTTTTAAACATTAATGTTCATGTTTTGTCATGATTTATGTAGTGGTAATAGAAGAAATGTGGGGATATGCAACCATCCTATTTGTGATTACATGTGACTATGTGTCATTTGTAATTACTTTTGCAACTACTTACCAAGTTCACCAAATTTGGGGAGGATTTGCAACTATTCTATGACTAATGTGCAACTACTATCTTTTTCATCCTTTTATGTGAATGCTTAAAGGATTATATTCATCCATGAATAAGCCCCCATGGCCCATTAGTTCCATGTGTAACCAAATTTTAGTCACAAATTGTTGTACAATGTGTATTATGGGCATGATAAGCATACATATTTGAGGTTGTACAATTAAAAAATCTACTTATATTATAATATATATTTATTATGAATATTGTCAACATATTTGTAAGGGTGTAATGTAAAGTTTTTTGGAAAAGTACATGAAGGGTATATTAAAGGCGTAGGGAAAAAAAAAACTTATATATTTTTCTTATCAAGAATTATAATGGAAATTTTAAATATTGAATAAATTTTAAATTAATAGTAACTAGTTATTAATAGTTGATAATTAGTAGTTAATGCTTAATATTTTTAAAATTCGGAATTAAATATTAGTCAAATTCAATAATAGTAATATTAATATATTATTCATTTAATAATAGAAAATTAACAGCTAGTTGAAATTCAACATTAAACTAATTACAATTAATTATTTCATCATTAAAATTAAATATGAGTTAATAAACTAGATTTAATTATTATTTGGTTGATATTTAATATTGAATCATCAATAAATAATTTATTGAATATTTATATTTTATTTAAATAATTATTAGTTAATTATTTTATTAGTTAATTAAAATTTAAATATTATTTAAGTTTTTAATTGTTAATATTAACTACTTGTTCATTTAATATTAATTAATCAATAATAAGATAGAATTTAATATTCAATTAAATTTAATTAACAGTCATAATTAATCATTCATTAAGATTAAATATTTTTAATAAATTAAGAAAATTAATAATCGATTAATATTACATATTATTATTATTATTATTATTTAGCCATTAAAATTTAATACTACTTAATAAACTAAAACTAATTATTATTTTATTCATGTTACATATTAAATAAATTATAATTATTAATTAATCAATTAGTCATTAAGATTAAATACAACTTAAGTAAACTAAAACTAGTTATTAATGGATTGATGTTACATATTAAATAAATTATAAATATTAATTTATTGTTTAGTCATCGAGATTAAATACTACTTAATAAACTAGAACTAGTATTAATCAATTGATATTACAAATTAAATAGACCAAACTTGACATTGTCCATGATTCTATATTTTATGAATTGATTCAAATGCAATCCATATTGTAGGCATGTACTTTTAAACATGTGAAATGATGCCCATGATAGTCATTGGGCCACATGTTCCAAATAGTAATAATGAACAAGTCCAAGGTCTGATGCAACATATGTATGCCCAACTTTGAAGGCACAATAACATCTTGTTTTGTGCCTTCATTTCAATTTCCAAATGCTTGATTTTTCACATGATCCAAGGGTGTGTAGTTTTCTATCCTTTCATCCTTTAGTTCAAATGCACTATGATATGCCAACATCATGAAAGAACTATTCATTTTGGGTGCTTTGAGCAAGTTGGTAGGAATTGATATGTATCTTTAGAATAGATTATTTTTCTTCATTAGGTCACTTGCATTTGCCATTTCAAAAAATTGGTTTTTATCCATGAAATGGTTGCATAACCACAAGGCATGTTGAACCTATGACCATTGTTCTTTCTCTTCACCCATTGGAGTTCATGACAATTAAAAATCTTATTAAGATGGTGGTATAATTCATAGTACAAGCCTTGAGCAAATTTTGGTCCGGACACATGTGTTACACCACCAATCTTAACATTTGCAATGTCAATTAATTTATAGTTGGCCATGGTCATAGTCGCAAAATGTGCAAGCCACGAATGTGAGTTCAAAAATGTCATTGGGGACAAAACATAGAGTGAACAAGTGAAAGTTGGATTGAATTTAAAGTGATTAACAATAGTTAATCACAACACAATTTGCTTGCCACCAGGGAAATAATGATTTTATGTTGTCATCAATATTTCAAAGATGCCATAATGACAATTTGTGCTTCCATTGGGATTTCAATCAATATTTTGTAATGAATGGATGGATGCAATTATGATTATGGGGCATGGCATGCGAATACATTTGGGGAACATATAATTGGGAAAGAGAAAGGAGTAGGAGGTTTGGATGTGAAGTTAATAGATAGGTTTGGGAAAGACAAATTTGTTAACAAAGAATTTCTCATGGGGATGCATAACAAGAACAAGGATGGAAAATAATCTTTATCTAGAAAGTCACATTGTTTGACATAAATCCTATTTTGAAATTTATGTGTTTCAACACACATTAAGTCTTCTTTCCCGAGGATTAGTGCCTTTCTAGGGAGGTGTTGGTCATCCTACTCATGGAATGAAAGGTGACCTCAAGCTCCCCATTGACATTCGAGGAAAAATAATGTTAGGTTCCATGTGGAAGAAATTGAAGTGATGGTGCTTGAAGCGAGATTCTAAATAAACCTTACGAAAAAAAGATGATGATGTGCTCAGGGAAAAGATGTTGATATTATTAGGGGAAGAGGTTATGTTATTCTACGGGTAGAACTGAGGATGTGCTTAGTGAAGAGATTATGTTATGCTCAAAGAGGAGTTGATGGTATGCCTCAAGGAGAAGTGATGTCATTCTTGGGGAGAGATGGTGATCCTTCCCTTGAAGTAGGGAGGCTGGGATTCCTCGAGGACTAATAGAAAAGGTTGATGAAGTTGGGGAGACATGGTCAAGGAAACCAATCCAATGGGGAAATAGTGGGGCTAGGGAGGAGGGATGGAAGGGTGAGGCAAAAACAAATCAAGCTTGGGGATAGGGAACAAGTTGTGAGGAACTTTAGGTAAGAATTGAATTATGGTGGTGTTAGCAATGATTTTATCAAGAGTTAAGTTCTACATCGATGCTAGGTTCTTGTCTACCATACTACATGCAATACCATGTACTTGAGTAGTAAAGACAGATTATGAAGGTTCATTTTTGGATCAACAATTAGAGTAAGAATGGAAGCATGCATAGATAGACGACATCAGATAAATGATAACAATAATGTGTGTATTAATAGAACTTGAGTACAAGATCAGGTCTAGTTTTGGGCGCACATCAAAGAACACTCCTTGCCCTTTATATCACCACTCTCATTTTTGCCTCTTCAAACTAGAACCTATCTGTAGTACCAACCACTCGGTAGGTCACAAGTCAATAGGGTTCTTACCTCAATTCAGTTGGATGACTTCTTAAGTTTGGTAAATTGATTGCCTAACTTCAGTAAGCTTGTATTCAGAACTTTGTTCGATACTCTTTATTTCAGTAAGAACTTATTCTACATATTCCTAACAAGTGGGAACATTGAAGGAAAATGTGTGCATTTGGTTAACCGTGGGGTGTTTAACTAGGACCTAGAGCCTTTCGGTGGGAGCCTTGAAAGCCCAAACCAAGTACTCAAAGAGTGTTACAAGTTGTGCCACATTTAATTTGTTGCTCCTATTTAGCGGTTGCCCTAAAATTTGGAGGTCATATTACTACCGCATTCTAAATTAAAGTAACATATTACAAACGTCAATAAAATGCGTATAAATGGTTGTGTGAAGCAATATGGAGCCCTAGTGGAGATATGGAGATTTGAATGCAAGCATGAGAAGCAGAAGAAGATCATGACAAAATCTTGTACAACCAACCAATTGGTAACAACAGATCTTCTGCAATAATCAGCAACACAAAGGTGTGGAGATGGTACAATGAGTGCAGCAGCAATGCATGACGATAGGGGCAGTCAAGGAAACCGCATTGGTGCTCTTTGGCTGTTGGTCTCCCCTTGCAATGGAAACATCTCTCAAGTGCTGCTCACTGTTTCTGAGAAGAGAACTTCAGATCTCTGCACAGCAAGTTCCATCAGTTTGCATGATGAGCTTATCAGGTGTAGAAGTAGCTTCTCACCTTCTTGTGCTGTGACAGATTTGGAAAGAGGCAAAAAGGCAGAGTTTCTAGAGCTTGATTTCTAGCTAGAATTTCTTGAGCTTGTTGAGGCAAGAGCTTGATTTTTGAAAGGTAGCTGTCAGGACATGGCCAGAAAATGTTTTCTAGATTGTATACAGGAGGACAAGGAGGTCGATTCAGCCACATCATTTTGCTGCATGCACAGAACAAACAGTGGTGACAAAAGCAAGAAATGCAGCTTCTCACACCAACAAGCTAGGTACATGAGATGATGATTCCCCATAAGAGATTTGCCCAACAAATTGGTCAAGCTCATTCCAGAAGTATATGATTAGGTCAAGACCAAAACAAGTCACTTGATATTTTCCTTCTACAAATGGAGGAAGCTTGGCAAAACATCATCATCCTTCGTAGTTAGTCTCACATGTCCAAATGGTGCAAAGTCTCTGCAAAGAACAACATCAACTCCAGCAGCAGAGATGTCCATGATTCTTGACTGCAGGCAATTTTGCAAGCTCTCTGATTGTATCTACAGTGCTACTAAACCAGCGAGTTTTAGCAGGTCCAAATACTCTCTACCCAGGGATATGTCCAAATCTTGACAGAGACAAGCTATGGATTGGATATGAAGACATCCAATCACAGACAGACACAAAAACACTGCAAAACTCCCAAAACTCACTTGGCATTCAAAGCGTGAAGAAAGTGGTTAAAAAACCAGCGGGTCCTGATTCTACTATAGCTAGGTTATATCCAGTTAAAGTTCACCTTTTTCTGACAAAACCCACCCATCAACACAAATCTGGATCTTTCACTAACAAAAAAAACGATATCCATGAGGTGTGTGCCAACGTTTCTGTGCTCATTGCTGGACCACAATAGAAAGGGAAGCAAGCGTTGCAGCACACCAAACTGCTGTGAGTATGAGATATGACTTTCTCCCCCCCTCAGGATCCATCAAGCAGCTGATTCAAGCTCTGCAGTGGTTTCATTCGGGTTTCCAAACCCATCCTCAGATCGCAACTGTGCTGACACATCATCAATAGCTGCATTCAACTGTGCAATCTTCTCATTCAAATTCTTCCGGGTCTTCTGCACAGCACAGAAATTCCTGTCAATGACCACTACCCTCAAGATTGTATGTCAATACCGACTGACTCATTACAGATAAGCTCAAAAGGACTACAAAGTTCACATACAAGCCCACCTCAAGTCCTTCATCATCTTCGAGAAATCGGGCTGGCCTCTTTCGTGGTCCATCTTCTTCCTCTTTCTCAATATCCTCTGATATGGACTTGGTGATCTGCGCAAAAAATGGGCCAGATAGAAAAAAGCTTTTTTCTTGTCTGTTGCTTATCCCTCAAAGATAGAGATTATACCCTCTGAGAGGTATACTCAGAATACTCAACATAGCAGAGCAAGATCTCACTGCATTCTGTTTTTATGCACTTGCAAGCATTCATGTCTCTTCTGCACAAGTGCAAAGCCTGGTCTAACCTTCTTCTCTCTGATGTATTCAGGTAATTGCCAGATACAGTTACTAGCACAGGAAGCATCTGCTCCCCATCCCACAAAGTTCTAACTCTCCTGGGAGTAAATGCAATCACAATGAAGGGGTACTGCAAATACATACTTGGGGTGCAAGGAGATAGCCAAGTGCACCAAACACAACCCCACCCAGTAAGAATCCAGCTACAAAGTCACCAGCACCAGCACCTCCTCGCCTGCCACATAAAAGGTTCATCAGTACTGAGCTTCACTGCATGTTCTTGTCAGAAACAAAATAGCCAAATACTTGCACATTTGTGCTGGGCACAAAAACCATGAAAACCCAACTGAGCTTCATTGCACATTTCTTGTCAGAAACAAATTAGGCCAAAACATGCACATTGTGTGCTGAGCACAAAAACCATGAGAACCTGACTGCTTTGTCCTTAGAGCAGAACTATCTTTGAAACTGAAAGTTCTCGAAGCCTGGAATGCATCTAGAAAACTTTGTGACTAGAAGTATACACCACTGCAACTGTGCAGGACATTCATCGAAGACAGACCCGAAGAGAGACCCATTCCCACTCAGGTTTCAGGTGTTCATTTTGTAACCAATCTTCAGATAACATCCACTTGTACCCTGAAGGACTTGCAGGCAAAGAGATGTGTACATGTGAGGGATCAATCCCAAGGAGAGATCAAGAAGAGAGGATAAATAGATAGATAGACAATTGTATGCAAACCTGTATTCAGCAGACACAACAGCTCGGTGACAAGTGGACCTGCCATGAGATCCATAGTGCAAAGTTTTTCCTTTCCTGGAAATCCTCAAGGGTGATGTGTGCATGGGTGAAAGCTTAACTGCTGCTGTTTCTTGTGAAGAAGAGTTGATGAAGGACAAGATCCCTGTCACAAACCATGAAGAAAAGAATCAGAGCAGCATCAATGTATGTGTCCTCCCTAGTCAGTCAGTCATCTTGTCCTCCTTCCTGCCCATAATCTCATAGTTCTACTACACAGGAGAAACCCAGCAGCTCTCTGCATGGATCCTGCAACCTACAAAAGCTGATTTGCAACATACAAAAGATGGCAAATTCAGGCTGATAGATAAAACACTTCTCCTTTGTGTCAATGCATGTGATACATCAAGAATGTGAATCAAGCGCATGCAAATCTCATTTGTGATACATCAAGAATGTGATTCAAGCACATGCAAATCTCATTTGCGATACATCAAGAATGTGATTCAAGCACATGCAAATCTCATTTGTGATACATCAAGAATGTGATTCAAGCACATGCAAAATCTTATTTGTGATACATCAAGAATGGGAATCAAGCACATGCAAATCTCCTTTTTTGCTACATCAAGAATGTGAATCAAGAACATGCAAATCTCATGTGTGATACATTGAGAATGCGAATCAAAGCACATGCAAAGCTCATTTGTTTGCTTCCAGAGAGGTTGAAGACCTCTTGAGCACCACAGCTAGAATCCAGTATTCCTTCCAATGTCCAGTTCAGATCATCGGGGTTGAATGTGAGAGAAAGAAACACACACACAAACACACACAGATATACATAGAGAGAGAGAGAGAAGATTTGCTCTCATTCACCACACATCTGACAAGGGAAGATTGAACACATGACAACGAGAGCTTTGAGGAGGAAGCTGTGGAAAGATCTGTGGCATCCCTAATAATCCCCATTCATTTCACGGGCGGATGGGGAGCAGCAGCTGGAGCAACGGCATTGTTCGAGGGTGGTGGCGAAGGTGATAGAAGAAGACGACGAAGAAGAAGAAGCACATACATACATACCATGATGTGTGGAGCGCTTACAAGCCGTTGCCCATGAAGAAGATTGCAACAGCAATGGAGAAGCTGTCGTCGTCGTTGCCGCCATGGTTTTTGTGCTGCTACCCAAAAAGCCCTTCTCCAAAACACTCTCTCTCTCGCCGTGCCTTTTTCTTCCTGTGCTTTTGGATCTGAAGAAATCGGAGATGGTCGAAATCCCTTTCTGTTCTCTCTAAGTCTCCGTCCACATCTGGTTGTGGGTCTTTCCTCTCTCTCCTTTCTGTTGGCGGAAATGGGGTGTGGGAGTTGCCAATAGCGTGATTCGTGGGCCAGGATTCACGGTCAGGATTCTGGTGGGTTACTCTTCAGTGGGGTTTTTCTTCATTTCCTGGTGGATCATTCTTCTTCAGATCCTGCTTGGTGCAAGATGGGAATTCCTCGTCTCTCTCATCAGCAGCAGTGGAGGGCGGCATATGGTCTACAGCAGCAACCAAGCCAGACAACTAGGGTTTCAAGCAAGAGTCTTACATCAGTGGCTTGTGGGGTCTCCCCAATTCACCTCAATGGCTTGGTTGTGATCTCTTTCTTTGGAGTCTTCTGCAGAAATTGCTGGAAGAAGAAGAAAGAAGTATCTGCATTTGGATCATGAGGATGGTGGGGGAGGGTTTGACACATGCTCATGATCATGATCCCTCACGCAACCAGAGAGATAACCTCTTTGGTGGTAATCCATTAGCTCTGTATCTTCTTGAGATGGAATTGAGGAGGGGAGGGTTTAAGATTAGAATCTTGAGCAAGAGCTCCTAAACCCTTTTCTTGCTGAAGATTCTTGAGTGAGAAATGGTCATGATGATGATGATGAGATATGCATTTGGTTGAAGAAAAGCAGTGCCACTTAAGAGTGTCATCAGGTTTTTCTTTGGAGATGCTGAACTATTTGTTCTGGTGGGCAGAGCAGAGAGGAGTTGTTTTGACAGGGAATTTGCAGCACTTGGTGACAAAGTTCCAAGAGAGATCTGCAAATCCATGAGGTTTATGAACCTGCAGTGGTAAAGGACAAGCACCAAAGCCAGAAGGCAATTCCCCAGGACAGATCTTGTGGGCAACAACATCCTGCAGTGGTCTTGAAGAAGATGATGATGACAATTTGCTCAGAATGTGAAAGTACATGCTTGAGTTTCTGCCGAGCTTATAAAAGATTCAAGTAGATCAAGGTAAGGTTTCTGGTTATTAATGCCTTCCACCCTCATGATACCTTCCTTGTTCTGGTCAAGACACCAGCTCTGACTTACACATCGACCTTGAGAAAGGATTGTCAGAATTGATGTGAAAGTGTTTTGTTCATGACTGCAGATTGCAATGTCAAATGAGAGCTTCTGTCAAGTGAATTGGAATCCCTTCCTGATTGTGCTGGGTTTACAGTATCCTCATAGATTTTGCAGACAGAAAAAATGTGTTTTCAAGACAGCTAGGTCATTCTGATGCTCAAACATACCCCCCTTTTTTTGGCTCTCTCTCTCTGAACTTGGAATGTACATATCTGTGAGAGACGGTTTCTTGCTGCAAACTTCTTTGTGACAGTAGGAAGAGCAGATGCAGGGCCTGATGCACCATGATGATTTACAGTTTAATCCAGAAAACTATGTTAGACCCACATCAAGGAACTAAGTCACAAAGGTCATGAACAAATGATAAGGGGGGGCAAAGTGACCTTCTTATGGGCAGATGAACAAACCCTAATCAGGGTACCTGATGAAGGTGCAGATCTAGGAGCGAAGTGAAAGCTGTTGTTAGGTGCATACATGCCTTTTATGAGATGACATGCAATATTACCCTGTTTTAAGAGCATATGTTCTTTGTGACACCATCTTTGATGCCAATGGGGTATGATTCCTTCCAGTATTAGCAGGCATATTTGCCTTGATTTCATTAAGTTCTGTTGGAACTCTGTAAAGATGACCATTCCTAAACTGGGTTGTCTTTTTGGTATCTGTACACCAAAGCAAAATCTCTCCCCTAACAAGCTGTGTATTTTTTATGCTCTCCTTCAGGTATTCAGTTTGTCTTTTGAAGGTTCATCCTGGGTAGTTCATCTGTAATGTGAGAGTTCCTTTCATGATGTTCTTGCTCATATCAATGCTGCAAAGAGATGGATGACTCTGGGCTTTTGGAGTATTGGAGTATTCATTTTTCCTGTCAGGAGAACGAATACCAGGACTGGCCTTGGAGTTTGGAAAGGTGCAGCTTCAGATTTTTAGTGTCTCAAGAAACACTTGTTTCTTCAGTAAAACTGGAAGCTTCAGATTTATGGCTCAATATTGGATATGTAACAGATGTACACAGATTCCACAAGGTGGGAGCTATTGACCTCATACCCCATGGCACAGATGCAGTAATTGTTGGACTTCAATGTCTCTTGGAAGCATACAGCTTCATGTCCAGATCCTTGTCCTACTGTCATCCAAGCAAAGGTTTGCCACACTCAACACTCATGTCTGTCAATGACATACGACCCATTCTCGCCCCTTGTAATTGGTTTCCAAAATGGGTGTCTTTGATGTTGAATTCTTGTATTCATCATCCCTATAGCAACAAAATCCAAGCTTGTGTTGCTGGATTCAAGGACTACCAATCGAGCACGAAACCAAGTCTCCTGAAAACCAATCACAATGTCAGAGAATGTTGGAGTCCAATATTGTATATAGATTGTTATCAATCTTTTTGTTTCTTAAGATCAACCAGTTTCTCCCAATTCATGCAGGTTTGGAAGATGTTTTGTGGGTCATTTTGGTTCAGTACAAAACAGTTACAGGGGTTATCCACTCTCAACTCAACCCATGATATTTGATTGTTTTAACTCAATCTTATCTTTGATAACCCGAGAAAACTTCATGGACTTGGATGTTTGTACAATTCAAGGTGGGAACTAGGATATTGTCATCTCTTCAATGCATCTATTGGGCGCATGCTGTAATTCCTCGTCGGCTGAGCAGAATTTCTGTTCCCAACTGTGTTCATTTTGCCTATTTTGGCCTAGGTGAATGGCAGGGGCATGAATTGTGGAGATGTAGTGTGATGAGTTTTTGTCATGGATTAGATTACTGTCACTTTGGTGCATCTTCTGACTTCATCTGACCTATTAACCCACTCTGCATGGACAAGGGTTATAGCATTAGCATAGAAGAATAGAGATTATTTGCAATCTTTACATGTAATTTGGATGTGGCCCATATTTTGTGTGTGAAGGACAAGAAATCCAAGGAAAGGACATAGGTATCATCACATTTGAGAAAACTTCATACCTTTTTAACCAACCTTGAAAAAAATCCTTGGATTTGGCTTCTCTACAATATGGGAATTGAAGGCTGAAGTAGTTGCAAATTAAACATAGCATCAAGCAAATAATGATGAGAAAGGGGGGGAAAGATCTGTGCTTTCATCATCATTCCCTGCATCACAGAATTTCCAGTTTTGCACCACAACATCAACACCCAAAAACTACTCTTGATGATCATTTTGTGAAAGTACAAATTCATTTTGTAAAAGAATTTGTAACAGAAAATGTACAATTTTTTTGCAACAGTGCAAAGTCTTCCATAAGAAAAAAAAAGAAAAAAAAAGGTTAATTTGTAAATGACCTCCGACCATAACATGTGTATAAAAAGGTCATGCACATGTGATACAAATTACTATGTAATGTTTTATAGTGAGTTTAATTAAAATATCAGCAACAAACATAATTAATCATTACAACCTATATATGATATTTTTTTATTGCTTTAAGTTTCAAATGCAATTGGCCCTTTAGATATAGGTAGAAGAAGTCTTCATATAAATTTACAAATGAGAAGAAGAAACAACAACAAAATGGGTTTTGAACAAGTTTCATATTCAATTATGTTCAATATAGTCTTTGGATCCCCCCTCATCCCCACCATATCCCACACCCCCAAACTCCGAGAACAAACCAAAAATGTCAACACATGGTCAATTTCATATCAAGAGTCTAGTTGTAACGAGGTCCAAGAAATGAAGATCCTAAACCCTAATCAAAATGCTCGTCCTTCCACAAAACACGCACTTTGTGGCACATTGGTGTCATATTTTCAAAATAGGAGCAAGTGCAAAGTTTTGAGAAGGATGCAATATAATTTATTTGTTTATTGATCAACTGAAGATTGATGAGGATACCAATGACAATCTATCGAAAAATGTGGTGAGTATTAGAATACAAATGAAATATGGCTAGATGTAAAACCAAATAAATTTGGTCCATTGTGTTTGAGACACACAAGTGTTTAGAAAATTTGTGTATTGTTCAAAGCTCATGCTTATGCAATTGGTAAAATACCTTGGATCATATTTTAGGTATCATCTAAACATGGTTATAACATTATAACACTAGCAAATTTGTTAAAGAGGCCAATCAGTCCCCACTAGGCTATGAAAATAAACTTTCAAAAGGTTGGCATGTTTGGCAATAGGTGAAATGTCATAATGTCCAATGTCCAAGGTTTATCCTCACATGTATTCTAGGCCCTTATTTTGATCAATGACATGTTTCATCAAAAGTAAGGAAGTAACTTGACTTTTAGAGGTTTTGAAGTTTTCCTTTCTGAACTATTTAGCATTGTGGTAGTTCCCCTTGATTTTGAAGTCTTATGATTTGAAATATTGCAAGGGGCCAAGGAGGGTGGACATTTAATTTGCAAGTGTGAAGTTTATCCACACATGGATCTTGGTCAACATAGGGTTTGATTGATTTGCTATTTCATTAGAGCATCCCCAGGAGTGCTCAGTATGTGACCCTGCAAAAACAATTCTGACATACACAAAGTTCAGTTTTTTTTCTTTTTTCTAATCCCATCCATAAAACTAAAATTGGGACTGCAAATAGGTGAGAAACTACTAATAGCAAACCACATGGGCCAATCATTAGGATTGACCAATCACAAACATGGAGCATCAGTCAAGTCAGCTTCACACTGCCTTACCAGGCTAATCAAACTGTGGAAAAAATGCTGGACCAAAACCAATGTCCTGAGCCAAACCGGCACATTTATATTTTTCTAAGGCACAGAGTCACATAAGGAGCACCACTTGGGGAATCCCTTACATATTCATCAATTTATTCATCTCATGCATTTAGAGGTATGTATGCTCACACATGTTGTAGAACCTTGCATGCACTCTACTTTTACATAAGAGTGTCTTGAATTGCCTTTGGTGTTTTGGAGCATTGGGTGATTGTTTGAGTGTGGGGCCGAGGTGTAATTTTTTTGTGACATGACAAGAAGGGTTTATATAAAACAAACCATATTTTGACATTAGTGCTTAAAACCATTATGGTAAGATATAAGCTTGTTTACAGATTGGGTATATAAGTGGGATTGAACCATGTTTAATCCACGTTCTCCGTGACATTCACATTGTTAGAAATTAGAAGGATATTATGATTTTTTAAAAAAATTACAGTAATTGTTTTTGGGGGACATTATGGAAAGATGGAAAGATGGAAAGTGGGTATAAAAGGAGGCTCATGTACTTTTTTTGTAGACGGAATTGTGGCCTTGTCAATTGTTTAAGGCTTGAACAAATTATATCTCTTTCTTTACAGGTTAAGCTAAAACGTGTCGGAATTAGTATTTTGACTCCCAAAATGCATTTTTACAAAATCCGATGCATTTAGGATCAAATGTTATTTATTGAAAGTACTCCCTCATCCCCTTTGAGTTTCATAAATTTGTGTAAATTTCACAAGGGATTTTTCAAAAGTCATTGCAAATAATTTCATAAGAAAACATCATGGAAATCAATTTTTTTGTCTATATATATATATATATATATATATATATATATATATATATATATATATATACTAGAGAATTGTTGTAATGATGGTCATGTTGGGCATTGTAGGATGCAAAAATAGGTGGATTAGCCCATTTTTGTGTGTCAAAAATTTCACAGTCGTGAAATTTAAGGAATTTTTGCTCAGAAAATCAAATTAAAAAAAGAATCACCAAAAATCAGGAAAGAAGAATCTTCACAATATAAAAAGATCACCAGATATCTATACATGATTCAAGTAGGTAGCCAATAATATACAAGGATGTTTCATTTTTTCCTTTCATATTTTTAATAGCTAAATTTGGCTAAATCAGTTTATGAATGATCCCACCTTGGCTAAATCACAATTTTTTTTTGGCATGGTGTTGAGGTCGAAGGACAAGTGTGTATATAGGTATCGAATTCATGGCTATTTCCACACTCTATTCCCACCCAACAATGTATTGGAAAAATTTGGGGGCATTTCCCACATAATGGAGGGGAAAAAGTACTCTGGGTATGATGCCTTTCAATTACACACTCAAAAATGTCTTTCCCTCATCATCTAGGTCAAGCTGGGCTCTACTTGTATTGTGTATTTTTTGATGTCAAAGAAGAGGGCATTTAGAAAAGCTTCAAGTATTGAGATTCTTGTACTCCTGTTCCTTTCATCATCACTAGTAAAGTTTCTTCATTTTTGCACTGGGTTGAAGCATTAAAACCCTTTGTTGACTGGAAATTTTGTCATTTGCTGTTCTTCATTAGCTTTTTCCATTTGTAGCAACAACCACTCCACTGTAGCACCCATGAGTGACAAAGATTGTGAAATCATGAAAGACCAAATTAGACTTATATATATAAGTTAGGATTTGCTTGGACCTTCTGAAATTAGGGTATGAGTGTGATGAGTGAGGAAGTAAGTAGTACCCAACCTTTGACATATCCTTTGACGACTCATCTGGTGCAATAAGAAAACAGAAATGTAGGGTTGCATATCTCGAAAACATCAAAAACACAAGGAGTACAAGTCCAAAGAAGTAGCACATTGTTTCTTCAATGATTTTCATGATCCTAACTTATTAGGAGTAAAGATGTTGTTGAAACTATGCTAGAGTAACAAAAAGGGGATTTAAAAAAATTAAAAAACATTTCCCCCATTTGGTCACATGGGTTGCTTGATTTAAATGTAGTTATGCCACTAAAATAGGTCACTAGTAGTCCCTTGCCATGAATTGGGAAATCCACCAAAAAAAATTTTTTAAAAAAATAGTGGTCTACTTAGTAGTACTACCTACTATTATGGAGCCCAAAGCCCCTTACAAGACAAATAAAGAGCATTTTGATAAGTTATTATGTTTTTTTGACTTGTAGGGCCCAATGACCAAGGGACAATAATGAGCTATGGACAAAATACATTGTTTTTGAACTTCGGCCCAGGATAAGCCTAAAGTTTCCAACAATTTTTAAAAGAATCCTTAACATGTTCAAGGCTCAAGAGCGGGCCCTACAAACCACATAACTCGTTTGCCAAACTACCTAGGTGGGGTCCAAGCTCGTAGGTGTGAGCCCTAAGGGATCTTTATTATCCCACAAAGACAATAATGGCACCTACGGAGATGGCATGGGTCCAATTCCCAAGGAACATTAGTATTGCAACAGACTTGTGGTAAGTAGGTGCTAACATTAGTAGTACTATTGGCACTCATCTCACTCCTCCTCCCATCCACCAAGAAATCATACACTAAAGAGTATATAATTTTATACTATAGAAGTCAGAAAGGCTTAAAAAAATTCACTGGAAATGGTGCATTGGATAGATACATTATTGGTAAGGTGAAATCTTTTGTAGAGTCCAAACTCCAAGCATCCTTCTTTTTTTCTTTTTTTTTGTTTTCCTCCAAACAAAATATCCCATATTTCCAGGTTTGGATATGGGAGATGTGTCAAGTATGTCAAAGTTTAAATTATGTTGTTTCTCCATTCAATAAGAGAAGAATTGTGCATTTGAATTTTGGATACCTAATCTTGCTCAAGCCCACAATAATATGGAGTAAATAAGTGATTACACATTACACACCATAAAGAATTCCCTATGATATAGTAAAAAAGTTGAAGCTTAACCTCTATAAGTATTATGGACATTAGCAATAACAAGGGTTTTAGAACTCATATATGGCATATCATACATATCTATGTATATGTATATTTGTAATAATCAAAGGACATGGTTTAAGCAACCAATTGAAAAAAGAAAAGCTCACATACATCCAAAACACATAAACTTAAATTGTAGTAATGGGTTATGGAATGGAACGTCAATGGCGCACTTGGACATTATAATAATCTCGAAACCAAACAAAACCAAACAAAGATTTAGGAAATGGCACCCTTGAAACTTTGTTTTCACTGATTGCCACTGATAGGCCCAAAGCACCAAATAACTTCAAAAAATAACTTTAGTAAGGTGTCACTCTAAAGTAACTTTAAAATGATACTATGTCCCCAAAAATAACACCACCAATGCAAAACCCAAATAGAAAATTTTCAATTTAATTTAGACATTAAATCAGTAGTCTTTGTGAGGGGATGGGAGGGGGATTATTTCCATTTTATTTTGAGGAATTATATAACTCTTGAAGCTCGACCACAAAATGAACTTGCCCTAACTGGGTATTTTGAACATAACTTGGCAAGTCAAGGTGACACCCATCATTTGTGAGTGTACAAATGTACGTATGATTATTATCCACATTGTAAAATGCTGAATTGACCCCACTTTGACGGAAAGCATTGAAGTTTACATGGAAATAAAAATGGTATGCAGTTGGGATTATCATGGTTCAGTAGGAAGGTGGGGAATAAATAAATATTTTTTGTGTCATTTCCTTTTGGCAGAAAAAATAATAATATCTTACGATTAGGCACTATACTAAATAATGAAGCCAATGTGCTCAAGAGTTTGGTTCAGATTTTTGGCATGGCAAAGTACTTATTTTCCAGAAATTTCCCGCAAGTAATTTTCAGTCTCGGTACTAGGGTAGCGAGTCACAAAAAGCTTGAATTTGGGCTGTTTCTTGGACCCCCCATGCTAAGGGTCCGAATTCCCCCCAGTAGATGGGGAAAAAAACTTTGTCTTTCAAGGGGACCTATTTGTTAGGGATATTAATTAGTTGTGGGAGTTGCAAACAAAGAGGTTTTTTTTTTTTTTTTTTTTTAAATTTTAAAACGTGTATGTGTGTTTGTGATGGCCCCAAACTCGAAAAATAGTTGCATTATTAATCTGCCCCAAACAGCTTTGTCCTTTGGTCGAGATATATTCTTTACAAGGGCAAAGGTTTGGGCAAAAGATATGGGATAAAGTGTGGTGCTATTGGGGAAGAGATTGAGGAACACGTGAGAACTTGAGGAATACAAATGGGGAACGTCATTGGAAATCACTGGGAACATGGTGGGAACATCAAAATTGTAGGAAAAAAATCTCAAACTACCCACTTCAAAACCCCAGTCCCCTTCAAAAAAGAAAAAAAACTGGGCCCTTGGCATGCTAGTTACACCTTCTCATTGGTCAGATGGAATTTTTATTTTGGAATTATTCATCACCATTTTCAGCTTTAGGCTAATTCGTAGGATGTTTGTTATACTTGGCCCCCACCCCCATCGAATTTCACAGGGTCAAAAGCCATAACCAGTTCCTGAGTGGGTGGGTGGGTCCCGGTTCATTTAATCGTGATGGGTATCAAAAAGCCTTGGACGATGCTCTCGGGATAGAAGGTTTCAAACTTTGACCACTCTTGGGACAGAATTGAAAGCACGGCCCACCAATGTAACTAGAGTAAGAGTTTGGGCAACTTTGGGCAACAAAATGTCGGACTGTTGGGAATAACGTGGCAGGACAGACAGACCGGAACTTGAAGGAACAAAAAAAACATTAGAAGGAACATTTGGCAAAGTATGAGGGATGAATTTTACAGGATGGAACGTATGTGGATGATATATGAGATTATAGAACAAATTATTTACATTGGTACAAGCAGAGGATGAACAACAAGACCACCGTGAGCTGGATGAAGACATAGACTATTTACATGGCTTAGGTTAGGCACCATATGATAGTGTACTAGACTAGCTTTGGGGGTGGGGGGTGTTTGGGATTTTGTTTTTGCACTTCCAAATTTTTGCCATTTGGTTATTGCTACTCCCCTCATCATTGTTATTTTGAACTCTACCATAGTCCATGTCGTTCATTGTCTTCCTCACCATCATGCACTCCACTTGTCACTACTGCTTTTTTGAACTCCAACTTTGCCATAGCCAAAGCCATGATCATGTTCATTGTCTTCAACACCATGATCAAGTTTTGGCATCACCACCGAAGTCTACCACATCCAAACATCATGGCTTGCTTGTAAAGCATGTTGCCTCACTCTATTTGAGGTTTTGCCACCATTAGCCATTTTGCCATGTTTTATCCCAATCAATGAAGCATTGCCCTATTCCTCATTGCCTAGTTGTCACCATTGTTGATGTTTTGCAACCCAATTTGAATGCTCCGCTTTGACACACTCCTCTAAAATGTTGTTGCTTGAATGTGCTCACTAAAGAACCTTTTACAAAAATATTTCAAATTTATGGGATGTTGAGTATGAAAGACTAAATATCTTCTTTGAATCCAAGCGTCTACATAGACTCATAGCAAGTCAACTCTCAAAACCCTCAAGACAACTAACCCAATTTTATTAAAAACACACCACATCATACATTTATAATAGTTCAAGTCAATTAGAAGCATCATTTTATTTTGGGAGAGATTTTACTATTTCAAATTAATGGTTATTGTGATGGCAAAGTGAGAATATTTATGATTAGAAAACATTTGTTAAGGCAACTTTTAGTTTGCAACACACATGTCCAAGAATTACTAATGAAGTGGCAATAGGATCTAAAGTTATTTTCAAGTAAAATTTGGATATAGAATTATAATTAACTTGATATGGCATTTAGAAGTTTGGAAATGAGAATGCAACTTTGTAACCCAATGGACAACAAAGGACGGTGAAGATGAAGCTTGGTTATTACAAGACTTAAGATGTGCACTTCATATATAACTGGATGACAATGTCAACATCACTATTAATAATAGGTAGTGATCATAGACATTGTTGTTTGTTTGTCACAGAGCCTATTGTCAAAACACGATCTACTCTTTTTTCAAGAAATTCAACATTTAAAAAGAAATTTTTTTCGCTCAATTATTTTCCCTTTGCTAATTAGGCTCTAGCCTATATGGAAGAAAACACGGGGTGTGTCACACTGTGGCCTTGCCATTTACATTTAAAAGTATCTCAAGGCAAAAGAAGAATTATGGAAACTCAAATATTTCACCATGAAAACTATAATCTTCAAAAAATACTATAAAAGAAACCAAAATCCTCCAAGATATTATAACTCTCTAACTAATCTCAAATTCCAACACAAGGCAAAATATCATCTTTCAAAAATCCTCATCTAAAAAGAGACCTACGTATATTGCCTATGGGCCAATATCCCTTAAGCTACTACCATAGTACCTTGGCCATTTCAACGGACATATGTCCGTCAAATAAATAATTAATTTTGGAAATTTTATTTCAACAAATGAAATAGTCCTAAATATTCACTATTATCCTTCACAATATTTTTTGATTAGGAAGAAATAAAATTTGAAAATTTCAACAATTTTTTTTTTGAAAATAATATAAGTAGAGTCCAATTGGCCAAGGTACTAGGGTATACTCTATAATGAATCTAAACACAATATCGTTGCCATGGTTGGCGAGGCCAACATCATGCCAAAGAACAACAACATTTGCAATAATATCTCAACCTTAGGTAACTTAACCCTCAAAAAGTGAAAAAAATACTGTTTTTTTTTTTTTTTTCCCTCAGAATGGACAAACTAGCGGTCGTTGTTCGCGGGTCGGTCGGTTCCTCACACCCAATGAAAAAAAAAAACATTATTGTTTTGATTGAGAGAGAATTCAAAATTGGGACACATGGTTAACTTTCCTTTAACTCGAGTTAAAAGAGATCTTATCCGTTCCGCCCTAGCTGTCGTTGAAAGAAACCGCCAAAAGAAGAGAAAAAAGACAAAAACAATTGGTGAAGGGGGGGGGGGTGGGGTTTGGGTTAAAGAAAAGAAACTCAGAGATCTCTTTATTATTGGCCCTGACTTCTGAGTCAAACAGTCAACTGTCAACTCCCCACACAAAATTATTTAATGTACAATATTCAGGTCTAGACTAGTCAGCTATAAGTAGGTACATTACACCTACTAGTAGGGGGCCTGGTCAAACATAGGCAAATGAGAGAGAGAGAGAGAAAAAGGTCTTCAGTGTCCGACGACCAGTTGAATCACGTCGCTGGCGACATGAATGTCGCGAAAAAGTCCTTGACAAGCTACCAATCTCGTCGTGGCTTGGGAGACACGAATGCATGTTTGACGACGACCGAGAGCGTCGTGGGAGACAGGAATGTTGGCGTGAGTGTTTTTTGTTTGTTGACAAGTGTCTGGCGACGGTTCTAATGGCGTCGTGGGAGACATGACTGTTGTTGTTGTTCTTGTCGTCGTCGTCGATGACCCATCGCGAAAAGCGGATGACATGAACGTTGAGTGGCCACCACCAACGACGAAACCCCCGAGCAATAGCCCCTTTTTAAAACAATTTACCGGCGAAATTTAGCCAAAAAGAGATATTAAAATCAAATTCTCGAAAATGATGCGATTTCGGAGGTTTTTAATCGCCAGAAATTAGGAAAATTATCATTTAAGCCGTATTTTTATATTTGGTTTTTGTGTGTAGCTAAAACTCTAAATGGAGATTTAATTATTTGTAGTTCATATCTGGTTTTATAGCCAATTTGGCTAAATTTTCCTAGGGATGATTGCCCCTTTTTCGGCATCTTCCAATCAGCGTTTTTTCTTTCGTGGGGCGAGTCACTTGGCCAAATAAAGAGGGGGCCTGGGAACCACCCAAAGGATGTTTTTGGAAAAACTCCACCAAATTCGCCAGGTTTCGAACAAATATTTTTTGAATTCACCAGATTGCCCTAATTGGTCCTAGTGTGTCACATATCCATAGTAGGCTGCTAAAATATTTCTATAGTGCCCACACATAAAAGATTTTGAAAAAACAAGAAGTGAAATCGCCAGAATTTGGTCCCCCTCGCCAAAATGTAACAGGGATTCTTTTCCCCTTTTTTTTCTACCTACTTGCCTCTCAGAACTGTAGCCAAATTTGGCTAAGTCCTCTTTTGGATGATTGCCTGTCCACCTACTTCCAAAAATTGGGGGAAAAAAAAAAGAAAAAAAAACTCCCTGCTACCAAATTTCAGTGTTTCTTTTTTAGGCGAATTTTCGCACATTGGCCAATAAAAATAAAAATGAGCCCTGCTAATCTATACAAGTGATTTTTATGAAAAATATCCACCAAGGAATTTTTTTTTGAATTCGCCAAATGTAGGCAATAGATTACATCAGTTCGCCAGAATATAACAAGTTTCTTTTACACTAATGTACTTTCCTCTCTGACCTTTAGCCAAATTTGGCTAATTCCTCTGGTAGATGATTGCCAGTCCACCTACTTCACAGAATTGGAATTTAAAAATTTTTAAAAAAAACCCTGCCTCCAATGGTTGATAGCCACTTCGGCTGTATTTAAGAATTCCTTGAAAATGCACTCCCCTCCATCCCCAGAGGCGTTGGTCGCCGGCGACGTGAATGCAGCAGCAGAGTGGCCGATGACCAGCGACAACGACGTGATGCGAGAGGCACGCAAAGCTTTTGTACAAATCATCATGAACCCCCCGCCCCTGCGTGCCTGCGTGCCTGCCCTGCAGAGCCTGCTGCTACTT
This sequence comes from Sphagnum contortum, assembly GCA_963920785.1. Classification (NCBI taxonomy): domain Eukaryota; kingdom Viridiplantae; phylum Streptophyta; class Sphagnopsida; order Sphagnales; family Sphagnaceae; genus Sphagnum; species Sphagnum contortum. The sequence goes on along the minus strand of OY987291.1, from coordinate 5,398,719 downwards.
CCAATTTGTGTCTAGGGTTCCGAACTCGGCACCGAATCTCTGACCAGTCTGGAAGCAGCGTTGAACCCACCCAACACACAAGCGGCAAAAGCGCAACAGACGATGCAACAGCAGCACCAGCAAGCCAGGGGGTTTTGCAGGCAGGTTGGAAGCGCTGCATTACTTGCGTGCAGCAGCAGCAGCAGCAGCAGTTTCTCTTCTGTCACTTAGCTGGATTTCTTCTTCATTCTTTATTTCTTTCTATTTTCCCGGCTCGGAAATGGTTTACTGATTCAACTTCTGGAGCAAACTAAGCGCAACAACAGCAGCATGCAGCTGGTCCCATTTTTATTTCTATTTTTGTTGAAAAAAATTCAGTCGTGAACATTTCCTTCTTCGTCTTCTTCTTCTTCTTCTTCTTCTGCTTTTCGTCTTCGTGTTCTTGGTATGATGGTGATTTGGTTTTGTTTTGGTTGTGCCCTGTTTCTGTCTCTTGTGTGTTTTTGATTGAGACCCCTGAGAGAGGAGAAAGGAAGCAGCAGCTCCTCCTGCCTGCCTGCATTTGTGGTTTTCTGTTTTCTTTTCCGGTTGCTACCTATTGTCGTTGCATCGTCCGCGATTGAGTGAGAGTGTCCGTCGTTGTTGCCGGTGCTGGTGTCGGACTGAAAGTTTGCTTGCTTGCCAAAGAAGACATCCCTGCTTGTTTCAGGCATTTGTAGACACGGGATCGGCGTAGCAGGTGGGAGTGTGGGAGGATGAGTGAGTGAGTGAATGGATGCTTTCCACGTTCTCGAGTCCCTGGGCTTGTTCTCCGGGTTTGCAGAGCGATCGTGTTGTGCTTAGGGTTTCGACGATTGTGTTTGGAAGAGTAGCAAAGCTGCAGGAAAACCGTTTGCGAGCTCTTGTTTGGCTCTTTCGTTCGAGGCCATTTCTTCGGCGTCGGATTGTTTCTGGTCGCTCTGTTTTCTGTTTGTTTTCTTGGTAGTTGTTTCCGTTGGAGTTGATTGCTGCCGTTACTGCCGTGTGCGTTTGAACAAACTCCTCGTGCCGCTGCGCGCTGTGTCTGTATATTTCTCGAGAGCATCAAGCGGAAACGTCGTCGGGGGAACGCACTTTCTCGACCGTCTGGTGCATTAGGGAGCGCAAAGTGCAGAGTTGGTTCCAGGCTCTGTAGTAGCGAGCGGTATCGGTTTTCATTCTTTGCAAGCAGAGATAACCGCGTGAGGAGGAGAACGAGGAATGATGCGAAATCAGAAGCAGAATGTGCGGTTGCAGCATGCCAGAGGCCAGATGTTTGTGTGCGGCATGTTTGGCAACTGTGCAAACGCTGTGTTGAGCCCACGCACACCCCCGGGTCTCCAAGACTTCGGAATGAAGGCCACTGTAGTCTGGGCTGCAAATGAAGGCGGGCTCCAGCAACAACAGCAGCAGCAGCGTATGGTGCAAGGTACATCGCTTTTGGATTCACAAACGCTGCCGGATGTTGTGCATTTGTCAGATCCGTCTCCCTCTTCCCCCTCCGTGAGCGACGCTGACAATGCGACCAGTTCCTCTGCGTCGGAGACTGCGAATTACGCACCTGCCGATCAAGAAGAAGCGCCATCAGAGGGAAGACTATCGACATCATCTTCGTTTGCTGCTGCTGCAGGGAGCAAGGACAATAGACAGATGTACTTCGACGAGCTCTTGAGCGCGATCAAGGCCGGGGAATATAGCGAGAGCACGTTTATCAGGCTGTTGGACTTGGCGAACGAGAGCGAGATGTGCAAAGAGCAGCTTCGATCATCCGGAGTCGTGTCGAGCCTCATCTCTTTCCTCCTGTCCAAACTCGACTGTGAGCGCAGTCCCACAACCTTGGATGAAACCAAGAATGGGGGCATTCCATTCCGGGAGAAAGGATTTGCGGAGCTCGAGAGGTTGTCGGACGAAGACTCGGCCATGATCCTTGTGGCAACTCCAGAGATGCTGTCACTGGTGGTGTGGCATCTTAGAAAAGGAAGCAAGGACTCCAAGGAGAAAGCTGCTCAACTTCTGGAGAAGCTTTCTTTGGTGGAGAGTTTCAAAATCACAATGGGTAGCTGTTCACCTGTGCTAGAAGAGATTGTGAGCTTGTTGCGTCAAGAAAAGCAACCACGGCTCGTGAAACTGGCCACCAAGACTTTGTTGGCTCTCTGCCTGGTGAAGGAGAACAGATGCAGGTATACTGTTACTTGTCATTGAATTGATGAGTTTTTCTACTGACACCTGTGGCGTTTGAGCATGAATCAATTGTCCGATCCTCTCCCACCATAGAGAGAAATGATCTTGGCTTGTTTTGTTTGTTGGGTGTATGTTATTTGAAGAGTACTGTTGGCTGATCTGTGATGCAACCCTAAGATGCACTTTGCTTTGATTTTCTTTTGTATGGTTTTATTCTCTGTCAAGTCCTACTAGGTTGGGTTTCTCTTTTCTGGTGTTCTTTCTCTTTGGTTTCTCTTGTCTGATATATTCCTATTTTTCTTCTTCAGAGCTGTTGAAGCTGGAGCAGTTGCAGCATTGCTTGAGATGCTCCCCATGGTCAAGCCTGCAACTGGAGAGAAGGCTCTTGCAACTCTTGAGCTTCTAACCACAATAGATGAAGGCAAGATGTCTGTCAGTGCACATGCATTGGCTGTCCCAATCCTTGTAGACATGATATTGAGAGTCTCAGACAGAGGCACTGAGTATGCAGCAGGAGCCCTTCATGCAATTTGTGGGGATAACATAGCTATACAGGAAGCAGCAGTTGCAGCAGGAGCACCAACAAAGTTACTTTTGCTCATCCAGAGTGATTGTACAGCACGTGCCAAACGAAAAGCCTTGCAGCTCTTGAAGGTCTTGCACAAGCTCTGGGGTGAGGATCCCTGCAACCCTGATGCAGGGCACACCAAGGCAATCCACTACTAATGGTGAATGTACCCACTGCGCAGCTCAAATCTTTTTCCCTCTAGTGTAATCTCATTCTTTCCTGTACAGCTACTTCTACCATTGTGATTTGCAAGTGGGTGTAAATCACATGCATCGGTGATCTCAGAGCAGAATAGTAATAATTTCTTAGCTTAGTTGTTGCCTCTTGGGAAGCCTGTAGAAGCGTTTCAAAGATACAGTTGGGGTGATTGTGTTCCTCTGTACAATATTAGTTCTTCTTTTGTGGAACAAGATGGCAGCTTCTCTACACAGAGAAGCAGATCATGGATTTGGACTGTATTTAAAATATTTAAGGTCCTGTTTGGATGCTCACTGGCATCCTTTTCCTCTCTTCATGAGATTTGCTGAGAGTTTTCTGCCTTGCTCTCATGTGACCACCCATTTATCACCCTCCCCACATTTGGCAGAGATCCTCTAACACTAAGAATCAGGTCATTTTTTCAACATCATATGAAGAATGTCTCTCTTGAACTACAACAAACTGTGCGTTGGGCCCACCGTCGTCTTTTACTATTGAGTTTGATTTTCTTGAAATGTCTCCCAAAACCTCACCCTGATGTTCTTTAGATATTGTTCTTTGTTCGTAGGTTTGTGGATGGTCTTTTGTTCTGAGCTTTCCAGATTTTGAGAGTATTATGTATCTGGACAAAGACTCTTTAGGTTGGCAGCATATACCCAAAATGCCTTCTTTTCCTCCTTGTTTCTTTGTGTTTTGTTTTTTTTCCATTCTATGTTTTTAGTTTGCTAGCCAAGACCATAGCTGCATCTATATTTTCTGCTGCTAGCCAATATCTTGCCAGTGTTTCCAGACTTGCAACAGAAACTGCGTACAAAGGCCTAGTGATTACAATGGCTGATTGTCACTATAGGGATATAGGGAGATGGTGAAATCAGTAGTCAGTTTGTCATAGATAAGTAGCTATCATACATGTGAACTGTTGATGGTTCCTGAAGTGAGAGCCTGTCACTTTTGTTCATACTGCTAGTTTTACTGATTCATCCTTTGAGTTCTTCCCTTGGTGTTTTTCTTGTTCCTGGTTCTTCAGTCCTTATCTGGTGTTCTTTCTTTGACATCAAGAAAAAGTTTTTGAACCTTGTTCATACTCATCCCAATCATGAGTGTGGAGATCTCTTGATTCCCATAAGAGTTATCAGCTTGAGAGATGATGACAGCCTCAATACAGAAAATTCCTGACTTGTGCATTACTAGAAGACTACCACCTATTACTGATGTTTGGCACAAAATAATTCTCAAAAGGTCTTGCTGAAAAAAAGAGAATCTTTTCTGGATATTTGTTGAAATTAAGAAGAAAAAAAGTCACAACTTGAAAAAAATTGTTTGTACCAAAACACAACTCAAGGTGTATTTACATGCTTGTTCCTCAACTCTTGAAATTCTGGAAAATTAAATTTGAAACTGTCAAACCTCATTTTCTAAAATAAACAAATATTTCACAAAGAAGTGCTGATCATCAGTAGTGGGTACCATAATCAAGCTGCAAGCCCATTCTGTCCCTTTCACCCAATGTGTGTGGAAATAGAGAAATGCTTTGTTGCAATTCCAGGGTTGAATGTTGTCATTTTGGTTGGTAAGACTCTCTGCCTTTCAGTGTCACTAAATACCCTCACTAATTCAACAGCAAAATCAGTTGCTACTCTGAAGCTTTGCTTGCAGATTTGATCATCCATTTCAGGTTTCTTGGGACTGATACTGAAGCAGAGAGTTGCATGTTACAACTTTCTGTCCAGAGAGTTTTCTATTACCTGTCTGAACATTACAAATGAAACCTAATTTTTACCACATCCTATGAAACCAATTGATGACAATTGCCGCTGGGTTGGGTTGGCCATCATGGGTGGTCCCTATCCTGACCAAGTAGGATAGCACTTACTTGTACATTAGAGACAAAGATGCCACAGTTGGAATCCTTGCCAATCTCTGTAACCAATATTGATGAGATGATGCAGTTGGAATCATTGTAAATCTCTGTAACCCATTAACTGATGAGTGCTCCCCACCATATCAAGAGGTTGAAGTTATTGCACATAAGAGACAAAGAATGGGGGAGCACCAAGGATCCTGTCATTTTGTGAGAAATTGTACAACTGGAATTCATGGAAAAGCAGCATACAGTGGAGCAGTTTCATCAAGAATGAGTGATTCCTTTTGAGGTTTAGGAGAAAGGCAAGCGTACTCATCTTCTTCAAGTGATGATTCCTCGACTTCAGCTTGGTCAATAACCATCTCTGTTTCCCCCAGGTTGATTTCTTCATACTTGTCTTCAAGGCTCAAAAGAGAATGAGCTCCTCTTACAGGCTTAGCAACAGGCTCTCCAGCAACAGCATACACAATTAGACCCACAGCCACTGTGCCAAATGCAACAAAATAAAGGCTATCAACAGATTCATGAAAGCCGAGCGCCCGCACCAAAACAGCCCACATGTCCGAAGTCAAGAGGGAGAGGTTCAGCATGGTCGAGCCATTCATCTTCAGCACAGTGGGCACCAGGCTAGAAAACCCAAAGCATGCAAATGCAAACCCTACAAATGGGGCTATGGATTGCACCGTCCAGTGAATGGATTGAAGTTCACCCCACTCCAGCACATAGAGCTGGCAGGCACTGATGAGAGCACCAAAGCAGCCAATATGTGCCAGAAACTCCACCTGATCCACTGTTTTGACCACAAATTCCTCACTCACATTTGAGAATCCATACATGATGGATGCTCCAATCACAAGAATATCCCCCAGAATGACATTGCTGCCACCAGATCTGTCCTTGTCATGCACGTCAGAGAAGATGACAAGGACTAACCCTACTACACAGACTGTCACTCCAACAAAATGCCCAATTGCATACTGTGTTTTGAGCGCCAGCCATGTGAGAATGAGCACGCAAGGGATGGTCCAACAGTCCAGCAGCATGACACTAGTTATGGATGTGTATTGATATGCCTTAACAGCTAGGTAATTAGCCTCCACGTCCAGTAAGGCTAGCAGAACATAAATCCACAACGAGATCTGCAACTTTTTCTTTCTATACAGAAAGATGGAGCCATAGACTGTAGCCAGAAGCAAGTAATTGAGGAGAGACTGCGTGGTGGGCGCATCTATGCCATTTCTAGCCAGAAGTGCAGAAGTGAACCCTGTGCTTGTGACCAGAAGGCTCAGTACCTGACCCACTGCTAGTGCTTTCCACCCAGATTCCTTGATTCTAGTCAGAAGCCTTGCTCGCCACATGTCCATCACGGAGCCAGAGCTCTCGAGCTCCAATTCTGCTTCACCAGTCATGGCAACCGCTCCAAAAAATGAAAACAACAACAACAACAACAAGATGCAGGATCTATCCAAACCCTAAGGAAGATGGCCGATGCACTCACTACCTTATCAAACACTGATGCCAACGACAAAAAAGTAGGAAATGATTTGATGCCATACTGCTCTTCCTCCAACAACAAGAAAGTCCTCTGAATCGCCGCCGATGCCGTCGCACGCAATCCTCCTCGACGACGACCCGTCATAATGAAGTAAGTTCTCGTTACCTTGAACTTTACATGCCTATTTCTGCTTTAACTCCTACTCTTTTGGCAAGACTACTATTTAATTACACAATTTTCGAGTTGACACTATATAACTCTGTTGAATCTTACTATTCAATTATAGAATTTTCGAATTGACACTATATAATCATGGGATTTATTCAGAGCTTTTTTCCTGGGCCACGGGATTCCAAGGGTCAGGTCACGTGAAAGCTGCTCAATCACTAACTACATATTGGCTACCTTGAACCTGGCATCCTGATGTAAGAGGTGAAAGCTACCCAATATTGTACATTAGAGATATCCGTAAAGTCAGGAAAAGACAGCACCAGTACCCTGAGTTTGGTCATACACAGGGAAAGATTCAAACCCTAAACCTGCAAAAAAATACATTAGCATTCAAGGGGGAGGGGCGGGGGAAAACTCAGGAAATCATTTTGATGGTTTCCTTAGTTTCAGCCTGTCTTTCTTTTTTTTCTTCAGCGCCTCCACTGCTGCTACCTAGATTTTCACTGCTCCTACCTGCACAGCTACTATAATTTCTCTCGAACCTTGTGCATTAAATGCTGAGATTCGTGAGTTTCAGGATTTCATACTGAGATTTTAATAAAATTTTCTTCCTTTGCGGATACCACTAAAAGATGGGTTAGAGGGTGAAAGACAGGGTGACTTTTCGGATATCTTTATTGTTTCAATATGGTCTGGTTGCAAGTGGCAACTTGCTATGTATCTATTTAGCTATTTTTAACCACTGACTGACCTAATTTTTTAAGGTCAAGGATAAGAACAGCCCAGCTAGTGAGGCGTGTACTATGTAGCTGCCCCTCTCTGGGCCAATAAAAAATGAATGCCATGTCAGCAAATTGAATCTAAACCTCTCTTATTTTGGGTTGTAAGTCAAAATCTTCCCTGGAATCTTCCCCTTACACAAGATGGCCGATTCTGTTTGTCTTCAGTGCTCATCATTGTTTTTGCTCCCAACACATCCTAGTTTTAGTCAGTTCAACACTCCATGCCCTTCAGCTCTGGCCTCACTGGTAATTTGTCTATCTCAACATGGTTGCCACTTAGAACTTGAAAGTGAAAATTCAGGTCCCTCCTTCAACTTTGGAGGTGAAGAAATATAGCTACACTTGGAATCCTGTTAGAAGTTTTTGGCTAATCTTTTTTTGCATTTGGATTTTTTAAGGCAATGTGTGAAATTGTTTTGTTGACATTTGTCACCTATTTGTTCCAAATTGCAGAGTTTAGGGCATGTGAGTAAGCACTAAAAAATGTATTCTACGCACACAATGCAAACTATAAGCACACTTAAACAAATAGCACAAAAACATATGAACATGCATTAGCAAACATGAGCACTTCTAGGGTAAAATGAGCATTCTAGCATAAGTGAGCTACGAAATCAACACAAATTAGCATACATTTACATATGCAAGAAGACATGCAAAGAAAAACATTGTAAGCATTGGATTGTGGAGATTGGGCAAAACATGCTAGTATTATAAGAAGAAAGTTGCTTAGCTTGTAAAACATTCATTGAATTCAACAAAGGTAAATGCATAAGCCAAACACATTTTACCTTTGCAAAAATATGCCCAACAATTGCTAAAAGCATATTGCCTAGCCAACATTGCAATATCGCTAGCATGCTTCTCTCCATTGTTCAATGCATTCCACATATGGGAAGTTTTACAAAATGTAGAACCATTGTGCAAACATGCACACAACAAGTGGCAAATGAGTAGTGAAGTTTTCCCATCACTATTGTGAAGTTTTAACTTCATAAAAATCAACATAGAAAAGCACCTCTCATCTTTCACATTGCCTTATATTTGCACCATGATGAATTCAACCAATTTCACATACTCAACGAAACTACAAATGTTGTCACCAAACATCACATTATCATGGTCCAAGGATTGATGTCAAAAGGTGGAGCCATGCACATTGTTGAAATTGACTCAACTTGAACATGCCTTGTTGGCTATCGAGGTCACTAGCATTCAAAACCTCAAACACAAAGGTCTCCACCTCATCCACCATTTAAGTAAATCACCATAACATTATGTTATTTAGTCACTTAAAAGTGTTTTGGGAAAAACATTTCACATTTTAATTGCAGCCAATATTGGGGATATACAATTCAAAAAGCATCCATGACACCATGGATTGGAAACCTTATTTCCAATTCTTGAATCAAAATTTATATAACCTTTACCAAAACACCCACAAAACCATTATTTTATTTTATTTTTAAAACAAAGTGAATTGAGAAGCAAAAATGGTGGAAACCTTGTTATAATTATCAATTCAAAGTTTTTGTAGTTTTGTTTTTGCTAAACAAAAAATTGCAAAACAAAAATTATGCAAAAGGGAAAATTCCAAGGATTTATCTTTGCATTGGTTCTTCGCCAATGATTCAATAACAACAAATACATCTTTAGTGACAAAAACAATAATCATGGCCTTCAAAGTCCGATGCACTGCCCATATATGTTGGCTATTCTCAAAAGCCAAATGTTAAGTTTGAAAACTAAAATTAGGTATCCATTTGATTTGGATATTTTCATACTTGCACTCAAACAATGATTTGAAGGCCCAAAAAGGGCTTGCAATAAAGTTAAAAAATTGTTCACAATACATGTTATATAAATCACCTTGGTAGACCTTGATAGTAACCACAAGGTCACACACAAACACATCCCTCATTTGTGCAAACTTAAAGAGGACATGCATAAATTTTATCAAGGCAAAATAGAAAAAAATCCCAAAAAAATCTAGAGGTCACATAGATATTCATAATTCATATTCACTTGTTGATTTGTAGGACTATTTAATGTCATCTTCACCAAACACGTTATATATTCTACCATCAATCTTTTAATAGGTTCAACATTGAGATCCACCTTGTTTTCATATTCTAAAAAATCTTATTCCCCTTTGTTTCTAAGATATGTTTCCCTTTTTAAGTGAATGTGCAAAATAGTTGTGCAAGTTTTGTAACAATTTCTGAAGGCAAATGACCAAAGGCAAACTTAATAAGGTTTGCATTATCAAATTGGTGCAATGGGCCATATAATGGAACCCATTAAAAAATTAGGCGCATAGTTGTTATCAATTTGTTTTGTAACACTAATTCTTGTGCCTTGAAAAACATTAACATCATCTATCCCAAAATAGATAAAATTTTGGGCAATTTAGTTTCATGGCAAGCCACCACCTATCAAAAATGCCTCCATAATCACCTCAATTAGGTTATCATTCCTTGATCTTACAACTACCCAATTTAATTAAAGACACGAGAATGGGATTCCTTACCCAATTTTCCAGCACATGGATGTTTATATACTAAAACATCCATTTTTTTAAGTCACAATTTTTTTTTTTTACACCTTCTAGATGAAATGTCTCTTGTGTCAAATTTCTTTTTAATTTTATGAAGAGGGACTCAATTATATGATTTTTATATAATTTATTGTGATACACAAATGAAATCATTTGAAACAATTTTGTTTATATCAAATGAAAGACTTCTAATCACAAATAAATTTTACGGTCACAATCCTTATAGAAGGTGAAAATGGATTCACTCAGTCATATCTTGTTAATGAAATCACATGAAGGACTCCCTAAAAATTGAAACTTTGATTTGTAATTTTAAATAAATTATTTTTCACCATTTTAATATCATATGAAGGTTTTATGGACTTTTAAAGGCATTTAACATGGCAAAGTCCTTCATTGTTTGATTTGAAAGAATTAAAAATGTTTATTTTTGCAAAAGTAGTAGCGTAGGTTATATTGCATGGTTTAATAGTGTTGTTTTTTGGAAAAGATTTTTTTTTGCAAATCCATGGAATCATAGATGTTGACATCATGCAATGTGTGGTTGGGGTTCTAAAGGGCTTAATAATCATGTGCATAGATTGTACATTTCAAATTTTGTGGGATGTTAATAGTGTTACCAAGTTAGGGTTTGGTGTTAATGTTTTTGCTAATGTGCAAATGTCGATGTTGTTGACCTCAATGGTTTTTTACATTAGTCTATTTGGGTGCTTGATGCAAAGGCATTGTAAATGAAAGGCAAAATTTCACAAGATGGGATTAATATTTATTTTGGTGCATAATGTTTGACTTTACATGATGCACCCCCAAACTCTTAAATAAACTTAAGTGCAAGTCCAAAGGTGAAAACAGTGGAAGGACAAGGAGTTGGGGCACACTCCCTAGCTCACATCACTTCGAAGATAAAGGGGTGTGTTGGAGCTTCAGGATGGGGACTAAGACAAGTGACAAACGGGTCAATTATTCAACAACAATTGGTCAATGTGTAGTTGAAACACTTTTGGTAAATGGACGAACCACGGACAAACATGGACTCACAAGATTCACCACGACCCAAACTTGGGGGAAGCCACCACCTTCCCCCTTATAATATTTTCTATGCCTAGCCACAGGGCTTGCACCCAAATGTCATTTTGTCCTTGGACTCCCAAGTTGGGAGTCCCAAAACTTTCGAAATTGGGATTCATGTGACTTTGGGGGGCCATAATTTCTTGTTTAGAGCTTTGATTGAGGTGACGTCTGAAATAAAGTTGTAGCCCTCATCGAGAGCTTTCCAACGGTATGTGACATACCACTTGCACGCAAGTAAATCAGGGCAATTCCCGACTTTTAGTGGTCGAAAGTCAAATTGCCAACTTCATTCCCGACCCTTTTTTTGGCCATAAACTTATGTTTTAAATATCCAAATGGGTCATGTAAACTCATTTTAGACATCTAAATCTTTAGATCTTTTCAATAATATAAGGAACTATTCAATCCAATGAGTTTTTATGCTACAATCACCCTCTGAAAATTCGGGAGTCCATTGGGATTCCAATTCCCAAAGTGGGAGCCCACTTGGGAGTGTGGGGATTCACTCCCTCACATTCTCCTACACTCTCAGGAGCATGAAATGTGACTCCCGAGCTTCATTCTTGGCCCACACCTTCGTAAGCCTTTGCCTTGGTTTGTGAGCCCAAGGTTAGGGTTGCGACATTGCACCAAAATGGCCAACAATAAATATTTTACACCAAGATGGGGATTAATATTTATTTTGATTAATATTTTACTTCCAATAATTATGTATGGTGGCCAAATGTTTGATAGGATGGTCCTAAAGACAATATTGGAAAAGGCCTTAGGTTATTTGTTTTCTTTAGGTGCATATTGAAATGATAGATATAGTTGAACTTTTTAGTACATGATTTCCATTTTGTATTGGCCCTAAAATGAAAGCACAATCAATTAGACACAAAAAGTAAAGTTTGATATTGAATAATTTAATTAATTTGAAAAACGCAAACAAAAATAAATTATATTTTTATTCTTTTGAAAGGCACCCACTACATGTAGAATAATAGTTTTTCTTTTGATATATGTAACTAAATGTCAAAAAAATAGTTGATGGTTTATTTGCAAGTTACTTTATGTAAGCATGCATAGATGAAGGGAATTAAAAAAGTTTGATGCAAGTATGTCAAAATTTTATCAAAGTTTGGGTGTGGGCATTTGCTACACTTTATGTATAGGTGATGTAGGGTATACAAGTCCAAGTTTTGTGATTAGTATGGTAATTTTGGAGAAAAGTATTTTCAAACATCACTATTTATTATTATTCCAAAAATATTTTTCACCTATTTCTTTTACTTTTAATGAGATGGAAAATTTTGATCTAGAACTATGATGATGTAGAGTAGGATGGCACGTTAATTTTCCCTCTAAAGGTGCAACGTCTTTGTTTTTATTTATGGGGAGCCACTGTCTAGTACCTACAACTAGGGCATGTGTCAGCTACAAAACCTAAGTTGCAAAGCTATCTTATTATGAAATGACCTATCCATGAATAGGGTTTCCCTTGTTAATAACTCTTCCCATTTTGAAATGAGCTAGTTGTGAATAGATAGTCGCCTCTTTGTCTTCTCATTTTGCATACACCCTAACTTGTTCCCATGTTTCATGATGAACACAACCATGTTTTTCAAGCAAACTAACTTGTTGCTTAAGTCCAAGCACACTTGTTTATTCTTGAAAGAAAATGTTAATTGTTCTTCAATTGTGAGCTTCAAATGTGAAATGTACAATTTGTAGACCTAATGTCCATGGACTACCATGGAGGCTAGTTGTGTCTAACTACACACTGCAAGCTTCAATGAGGTATGTTGTCTTCCTCTTAAGACCCCTAGGTTGTGGTACAAACTCTTGTTTTTGTATGACATCTTTCTATTTCAAATGCAAAACATTTTGTGCACGTATTCTTGAATGGGGTTTGGCGGCATACTTATGATAAATCAAACAAGGTCATGTGAAAGGATTACTCCAAGAGCCTAGGATTTCAAGTTGTGTACTTTGGAATTAGTTTTTAAGAAAACTCTTAGGCATCTCCCATTTCTCAAACAACGGTTAAATATTAAAATTGTTTTGGTATGTTTTGCATCCCATACACCTCAAAGGCATTGAATGAACTCAGGTCATTGGTTCTATTTGAGTTCTTCCATATGCTTCTATAATTGCTTTTAGAAAACTTTGTAACTCATTTCTTAATGTTTTGCAAGTTTGTTCTTTTTGTGATACCTTTCATTTAAATTGACTTTGAACATACATGCATTGTTAAGTTTTGGAATTGTTTCTCAAACATGTTTTCATGTGTTTATGTGTGTGTGTGTGTGTTTTTTTTTTCATATGCTTTTGCAAATTTCTATGGTGACATTTTTCATCTTCGTAAATGTTTTTTTTTCTTGGAAATATTTGAGCTAATTTTTTTTCATCACAACAAAAGGTGTCCATGTACAGTAAGTGATTTCAATGGTCTTAGTAAACAAGGACTGATTGGAAAGTCATGAATTCACTAGTCTAATGAACAATGACTAATGAATTGCACCCACATTTTGTAGTAGTGTTTGGCACTATAAACTTAATTTGCAAGGGTACTTAAAGTCATATGGGTTTAGGTCATAATTCCTTACATATGGGTGCGGGTATACCCTTGTGGGAATTTTGACTACATGTGCATCTTAGCTATAGGAGGAAAAATGATTAGATCAAAAGTTCAAAGGGTTTGCCCTTGGACAAAGCAATAGGGAAAGAAAATTATTTATTGGGTGCAAATGGAGGCAACCAAAATGTTAAGAGGGACTATGAATGATACATTGAAGTGAATAATGATCGACATTTTTATGGGAAGTGGAAGTTTGGAGACAACTTGTGTCTGCCAATGGTGCAAGTTGCGTTTAGAGAATCCCATCCAAGTAGCATGGTAAAATAACATTTGTGATGTTGCTTCAATGTTTGTAGTTTTTGTGAAATGGTTTTCATGAAGGAGGTGTAAACTATTAATTTACTTAGATCATGAACCAAGGCAAGTTTGTTCATAAACATACTTTGGACACAAAATATAGGGTAAATGGGAGCTTTAAATTGTAATATTTATTAGTTCAACCTTGGATCAATAACATATCTTCAAGAAATTGCAAAAATTAACATAATGTAAACATAACATGCAATTTCAAAAATGAAAATTCATGCATTTATTATTTGCCCACAAATGTGTTATTTTTTGAGTTAATATTGTTGAAGTTGTTTTCTATCATCCATAATGTACTAGATCCACTCACTTCAATGCAACCTTTTATGGATTGTTCTAATCCTTCCCTATTGTTAGCTCTGATCATCTTGGGGATACAACAATAAAGAACTAGAATCATGGATACATCTTATCATGAATACTTTATCCTGAGATCAATATTATGTCAAAGCAGAAAATATTTCATTTTCAAGCAATTGCATCTTGAAAAAATTTAATTATTTTTTTCATCAATGTGGGAGTTAATCGGCGTAGATTAAGGTACATACAATGGTTTCACATGATAATTTTGTCATTTTGACTGCCTACGTTGCTTTTATAGGGTGTATTGCATCATTTGGTTAATGGTTCATAATTGTTTTTATCTAAATGGGAAGCAAAAGGAACAAGTATTTGCTAAGAGCAAAGAGGATCAAAATTGATCAAAAACACAAAGCTCGCAGAAAAGAGGCTTTAGGAGCTGAAAAGGCCAAGTAAATGTACAAAACTTGGAAAGGGAAAATTTGTTCACATTTTTACTATGCATAATTTAATCATCCAAAACCTAATAAATATAAAAATAACCAAATGAATTCATGTGTGACTATTACATTACCTACCATTTCATATTTACATATTTATGTTTATGACAAAACAATCTACACGTAGTTCAACTAGTACAAGTTCTTTAGTTGCATACCTAAGTCACTATGGTTATAAACTTGTGCTAACAAATAGTTTGAAAAATGTCCCAGTGTGTTTTATAATTTTTTACATTGTGGATGTATTTGGTTCCTTTACATACTATAAACCAAACAATAGGAACAATAACAAAGATGCAAAAGGTTGAAACTACAAAAAGAACAATTTATTCAAACTATCTTGGAGATGATCCTCCAATGCTAAATCTTGATTCTGAACTTGATGCTGGTTTGCAACCCAATTCAAAACTTCGAAGGTGGAAGAGGTGTTCAAGTGTAGTAGACATCTTCATGCAACAAATGAATAATAGATTGTATTTTTTCAATGGAGAGGAAAAGCAAAAAATTATTAAAAAATTCATCAAACACCAAGGTGTGGTAAACTATGTATCAGATTGTGCAAGATTTGAATAGGAAGTTGAAGACAATCATGCAATATTGGACGCAATGAAGGTTGTTTATGCTCAAATAACCATTATTCGACACTCTCAAAACTAGACCTTCAAAAATGTGTTGTTGTTTATTGTGTATGTAAATGCTAAAATAATTCAAATGCATATTGCTAAGAGAATAAAGGCCTTTTGGTAGTCTATTAAAAAAACTATAAGTAAACAAGTTCATGTTAACCAAACATGTGAAAATTTTGGGGGGTGGGCTTCCAAGAAACTTCGATGTGATGTCATAAATGTTGAAGACACAAGAACTCATCCTTAAATGGTGGGAAATATCCACATCCATATCACCCATCTAGAAGGATGTCACACATTGAAAAACTGATAGTTTGAATAATTATGAACTTTTATTACACACAATAAACAATTAGAAAGTCCATCACATGCTTCATGTCATTACGTTTCCCTTTGTTGCCATTGGCAACAATAATTATGGTTGAGACCTAAAACTACCTTCAAGATTTGCCTATAGCATCTCATCTAGGTTTTTCTTCATACTATGTGTTAACATGGTTGAAACAATTAAATGGTTTTCAAAAATATTGAAAACAATAAAAACTTGCAAATTTATAGTAGAGCAAATAACTTTATCACAAACTCAAAATTGACCACAAAATTAGAAATATTGGTTCGATATTTGTAATATGGTCGCCAAATGTTAAGGCCACCCAAAGTATCTTGGGTGGTTGTTTGGTTTTTGATGAAAAAAATTGGTATTGGGAGAAAGAAAACACTATTCTTTCCCAGTACCTTGTGAATACAAATATGTAATATACTTCAAAATACAAATAGTATTAAGGTATACATGATGTTCTAGTAAATATTAAAAAATATTTGCAACAATGTGATAAAATAACACGTTATATTATTTAAGTTTAATTTTAATAACAATTATAGAAAGACATAATCTAGAAGATGGTAAATGGAAAACACTTGCAAAAATATTGTTAAACAGGAAAATTCACAAAAATTCAAAATGAACCTTTTTATATTTAAAAAAATAGACAAAACTTTAAATGATTTCATGTTTTCTTACTGAGTACAAAAAATTTCAAAAAGCACACACCCAAAGGATCAAGATGGTCCTCTTTAAATACCCCAAGAGGGCACTGAAAGTCCAAAAATAATTTAGAAGTCCACTAAGTCCTAATTGATTGTCAAACAAAAGTAACTATAACTAAATTAACAATCAAAAAATTCGATTAGGTGACACAATTCGGTGGTCAACTCCAATTTCTTTTTAATTCACAATGGTCAACAATTTAATTCATTTCGATAGGTAATTCTAGTTTTGGTAGTCAATATTCAGTTATTTAATTACAGTTCAATTGCAAAGTCAAGAAATTAAAAATCCTTCAACTTTTTTTTCCCATTAACAACCCATCTTGGCTATAGTTGTGCCAATGCCAAACCATCATTTTAATTGTGTCGATGTGTTAAACATCCACTACAAACAAAGTATCAAAGGGAAGTGTCGCAAGACCTTGTGAGCCACTATTGAGTTCCCAACTTGTTGATACCTAGTTTCCCCACATTTTATGCATTAATCTACATTAACATAATTCCCGTGAAATAAGATACACCCATTCACACACACATCAATTACATTATGTGCCAATCCGAGTCTTTTCATGGTCTTGGACGCCTTGTAATCTATGGAAGATAGGGTATTTGGTTGGGGTAAGATGCTTTTTGAAAGTAGTTTTAGTAGTTGAATTATGAAAACATTGGATGTACCATGGGTGCAACAACAATTCATGATGAGGAGTGTTGCACTTGAAGCCTCGATGATGTGGAGCCTTCAAATAAAGGTATTCTTGAGGCCTCTTCAAATTCAATATGCTAAAGGTTCCCTCCTTCATGATCATGTCCCTCCCCCATATTGGCCATCATCTCTTCTTCATTCTTTTTTATAGCATCCATTTTCAATATGTCATCAATTCCCATGGTGTCATTTGCATTGTCATGGTAATTGGCAAATTCATTTGGTTGCATTTATCCTTGCACACTACTTCCATCAAATACTATCATATGTTCTACTTCCAATTTATTGATTGTGTTGTCATGGTGAACATGTTCATTCACAATTTGCACATGATTTGCTTCCACATGACCAATGCCATGTTGACCGTTAGTTAGTAATATTTGGTCATGTATGTTATTCTGAATGCCCTCCATAACTTCGATGGCATGATCATGTTCTTCCCATATGGCTTCTTTTAGTTGAACCTCTTGGTTGTCATTACGTGTGTGCAAATAACCAAACGTGCAACTCTAAGGTACCCCATTCCTTCTCCCACCTTCAACTGTCATTTGTTATTGTGGGTAGCTTGTTCATGTATTTGGTTAGCAATGGCAAACTCATCCCTCACCAACCCTACCATGTCCACCTTTGGGTCCATGTCGGGTTAACTAGTTAATATATTCTCTACGGGCATGAGTGGCTCGCATGAAGTGAGCCATCCATTCATCGTTTGATGAATCATAAGGATCACCCTATAGTGCCCATTATATCTTTTACATTACATAATTGGTTATTGCATATATTGCCCATGATTATAATGAACTAAACAACATCCATGTCCACTTGATGTCAATTATAGGTGATACATGGCATTTCTAGATTCTTGAATTAATACCTTAAAAAAAAATTAGTTATAGCTATGGCATGGAAATATAAATAAACACAATCTACAATTGTGTCAAACTATTGTATTAATTTTTTTGAATGGCATCTCATTTGGCTTTGGGTGGAGTGCTAGAAAGTGACTATGTACAATGAAATGGGCATCACACGCTCAATTAAATACACAAGGAAATTATGTTTGGGAGATAGGATCATACCTCTTTCCAACCCCTATTATGCAAGTGTAAGCCAAAGTCCCACAAATGCTTCATGATTGTGGACCATTTCAAAGGGCGAGCGCTAGGGAATATTTTGCATGGACAACGAAACCACTCTTGCCAAGTAACATGCACTTGAACTTCATCATGTTCCCAAAGCTTGATGTCTTGAATTTTTACTTGCAATTTCTTTAAATAGTTGCAATGCCTTTTTTTGTAAGCAATTAAAATTTCTTTCTTTTGCAATAATGAACTTCAAATTGTTTGTCAAGATAACTTGTTTAAAGGCCATCTTACCTAAACAAGATTGCAATCACTTTATGAATGATGAATCCATAACTCAATGATCATTCCTCATCAAACTAATTGTTCAATGTAGACTTTGTCTTTCTTCAAAGTTTGGTGAACAATTAAAAAACTTTTATCATCAAAAAAACATGTTTGGGAAAAATTCAAATCTTGGTGGGGTGTGTGAAATCTTTGCAAGTGTAGAGCATTTGAACTTTGCATTAGAGATCTTGAATAATTTTGTTAGTCAAGTGCTAAAACCCTAGGAAAAAAAAGGTGTGCAATCAAACTAATGGCCCCAAAATAATTATTTCAACACTTGGGTGTTGACATTCACAAAAACTTACAATATCATGACAATCTTTATTGCACAATAGTGGGTTTTAGGCTATTCAGTTGCATACTTCATCCAAAATCTTAGTATAAAAGTGTGTTTCTTGGTGTGTGAGGTAGATGCTCTTACTTGCCCAATATATCTTCCTCTCATAGATGATATCACAAAAGAGTCAACCCTCCCCCCTTTACAAAAATTCAACTGCACGAGTCAACTATACTAAAAATTTATTAAATGATCCAACTAAGCAATTAAAAAGTCAATGCTTTAATAGTCAACTCATGAGCAAGGATAATTTGAGAATTAACTCATGACTTTTAAGTATAACTTCTATAAAAAGCCTGAAAGGATAATTTGCATAGAAAAGACTTGTTGGTTGTTTGGACTCAAGACTCTAGATCAGGTTGGACTGTGCTTTTAGTCCAAATAGGAAACCTCTTCTCAACATCCCAACAGGAAGAATTATTCAACCCCATTAGGGAAGACCCTAAATCCTCAAGACTGAGGGCTCAGGAGGTTGAATTTGAGGGGTCTCACAATCTCCCATGTCACTAACATATGTATCTCTAAAGGTTGCATTCACACCTAATGTTAAGTCATTGTTAAGTGAAAATCTAGGTGGCATCTTAGGTGGTACCCAATGTTAAATGGGTGATTGTTTAATATTAAGTGAATGTTAACTTAACATAAAATCTTTGTGGTAGTAGATAGGTTTAGGTTCTACATGAGTAGCTTGGTATTAGGGTCCTAATACTAGACTCCTTAACACCAAGTGTAAATGTACTTAACTAGTAGGTGATGAATTCCTTTCAGCGGTGTCACATTTGATTGATATGTTGCTCCTGTTCAGTACTTTGCATGTTGGGTCCGTGCGCATTATGTGACCTCACACTCACCAGTGCACCATCCACTGGAAACTGTTGTTATGATGCAATTGTGGATGAACCATAAGTGAGTTACCATGGTAACATTTTTGTTTTGGTAGACCCTTCACTCTTAATTCACACTACCTATGGAATTACCTATGTAAGTGGGCGAGCATTATAGATAAGTAGAGAGTGAATGTAATTACTTACTGTATAAGTTAGGTGAATGGGTGAGGCGTTTGGTGGCTATTACATATGTAGATACATGTAGATTGTTAGTACATAGCTAACCATCCCCCTGGTTGACTATGGGACAAGAATGCAATGAAAAAGTGTTTGCTGTCCATATACTATCCATCTGCAATGGTCTGCTGGTGGTTGCTGGTTCACTCCACCGAATCGGTATGAAACTCATTTTCACACACCATGGGTAGCCAAGAAATTAAATCTAAAGAATATACTACTTGTATAAGTATATAAAAATTCAAGTAATTTGGAAAAGCAGTAGAAGATTCCCAGCAGTGTTGTTGTTGTTGTTTTTCTTCTAAATGTGATGTAGTTGAGGTGGCGATCATCCATAAGCCATTTTAGCCAAATTTGGCTATTAAAAATATGGAAGGAATTAAAAAATGCTTATATATTTTGCCTACCAACTTGAACCATCGGTCTCGTTTTCCTGAATTATAATGCAGAGAAAAGTGGTTTTTCACAGTTTTAATCGCAGAATTCCAGGAAAAAAAAGAGAAAAAGAAATTGCCAGATTTCTTCATGAAATTCCCATTAAGTAGAAAAAATGTACAAGGATGCTTAAAACTTGTCAACCTTCATATTTGGTTTATTGCAAATTTGGTTAAATCTTCTTATGAGTGATGGTCACTTTGGCTACATCACAAAACTAAGGGGAAAAAACACTGGCATGGATATCAAGAAATAATATATCTAACAAGACTTTGTAACTGCTTCAATTCACAGTTGAATGGGGCCAAGGTGAATCAACACCCACTAGTGCACATGGATGATGTATTGACATGAAATAATTTTTCATTGCATTCTCTGTTGCATAGTTAACCAAAGTAGTTAGCTCTGCATCAACCATCCATATGTATTCAGTATTTACCTACCTAGTGACCATGGATTGCCTTACTCATTTACTACCTACCACACAGTAACCACTTATATTCCTTACCTACTTACCTATGGTACTTACCCGCTTACATGGATAGTTCACAATGTAGTGTGAGGTGAAAATAGGAGGTTGACAGGACATGACCTTGGTAACTTAGTTGTAGTGCATCCACAACTAGTTCTCTACACTAGGTCGGAGTCTCGATCTTAGAGCATCTCCATAGGTGCTTAGTATGTGACCCTGCAAAAAAGTTTTCACATCCAAGTTCAAGTTCACATATATACTTCTTTGAAATCCCACCCATAAAAGTAATAAAACTGAAACTGTGATAGCAAATAGGTGGGGGACTACTAATAGCAAACCATCTGGACCAATTATTATGAGGGGTCAATCAGAAACACTAATCAGTAGTGAGATCATATTTATTACCCTCTTTTCTGCAGTTGCACAGCCTTGTTGCGCCTTTTACCAGTGTCCACGAAGTGTGCAATTATGCTGTGCCAAAACCATTTTCCTGAGCCAAACCGGCATGTTTTGACTTTTCTTCATCCAATTTTAGTGTGCAGCACGAGATGCTCGTAGTGGGTTTCCAGTATTTGGGGCTGGGCCACATAAACCCATTTGGCAGGGTTCAAATAGTCTAGTAGTCAAATCTCATGGGCATATCCTGGTTTCAAATTTGATAAACCACACAAGAGGGATCACCATTGGTCATGTTTAGTTGCTAAAAAAATATTAAATTTGAAAAACATTGGGATGGCTGTTTGGCATCATAGCTGACAACCAGTTTTTTTTTATTAAACTGAAAGGCTGAGCATTATAAAACATGCATGTTCTTACTACACATCCTTGTGGGACTTAGCCAGTTTCTGGCTACAATGTGCAAGGGTACGATATCTGTCGATCAACCTCATGTGTAAGGTGTGCCATCACTACCGATCAACTTGATGTGTAAATCTGCAAGGATAAATTTTCATGGCTATGTTTGTGTCCACAGTGAACCAGCACCCCATCAGCGCATGATGAAGGATGAATGGTGAGTGGATAGGAAACAGTTTTCTGTTCGGTTTCAGTTCCCTAGCTAACCGTGGTGTGTAGCTCACTTGGTTTTTTTTCCTACTGACTACCAACCCACAAGCAGGTTGTTAGTAGGTAGGTAGTAAAAACAGCCCTTGCAGATGTAGAAACTAGAAACCTAGTATTTATCTATTTTCTTATGTAAATACCTATATATGAGACCTATATCCCACAGAATTGGTTACCAAGGTGAACCCCGATATCAACTCAGTTGAGGTTCATCCACAACCGAGTCATAATGAGCATCCAGTGGATGGTGCACTGGTGGGTACTGTGGTTCACTGTGGCCCATGTGTCTGGCTACATCGAGTATAAGAAACCCATGATACTTGTGTTTGAGGATAGAGTGTTATGCATAATCAATTCATGCCCATATTTCTTCCGAGAATTTGCAGTACCACAAAATAGTCTTATCCTTGTCTTTTTGGATATGTAATGGGATCTATTCCATAGAATGTACATTCAAAGTTATCCATAAAGGTAATACCTGTTTGGTCCCCTGTTTGATGTCTCATGCTCAGTTTGACCCTATATGCAAAGTGGGTCATTGATCTAGGTATCAAAATACAAAATTGGGGACCAATTCACGTAGTTTGAAGTTTCACCCAATTTAAGTTTTATGGGTTCAGATTTTATCCATAAATATGTGTTATGGCCACCAATTGATAACATTTTATACCCTTTAAGTATGGGAAACTTAGATTTATTGAGGATGTAGATGATTCTTCTAAAATTCACTTGGACAATGTTGGCTCTCTTAACACAAGGAACTAGCTTGTTTACTTGTCCTTTTATATCTTGGGCATAATAGTACTGTGTAATTTAATAAGCATCATTCACACCTAGTGTTTAGATATTAGTGTTTATTGTAGGCTATCATGAAAATAATCATTAGGTTTTTGAGAACTAACATGTAGTATAAGTAGTCATAAGTTCACATCTAAAAGCCCTTCAAGTGGGGGTGTTCTTGAACTAGCTCAAGGTAGACTTGACTTCACCTCGAGCTCGCATTTCCTTCAAGAATGCCCAGAAGTCGTTACCCTACTTGAAAATGTGGGATGAGATTTGGCTATGATCTCAGTCTAGGCCCCTTATTTTGAGGATGCCCTTACCCTGAGGCTTTACCCTTTGCATGAAACACCAAATAGGGGGGGGGGTTGGGGCGGGTTTGTTGAACAAGAAGGCATGATTAAGGTGACCATATCACTTTCTCCTTCTATTGGGTAAGTAATGACAATGTAGGCACATGTGTTTTTGAAATTGAAATTCACCTTGCAGTCAAAGACAACAAAATTTCCTCCACATTTTCATATTAGGTCTTTCAGTAGTAATGTTTCCTTGAAACCCCCAAAACTTGGTCCTCACTTATGTTGGATTGGCTCCTTACCTTTGTGGGATTTTTTTAAAAATGCACTCAATTTGGAGCAATTTGTTTAGGTGCGAGATCGAGAGTCATTGTGCTTGAGTCTCATGTGATGTACAAAAGTGTTATAAGAATCATCAGGAACAAAAGATCCTTTGAACACACATCACATGTGCTGCTGCAAAATGGAAAGAATACTTACATGCGTTCTTCAACATGAGTACGGTTGCACTGTTTGTAACTCCCACAAGCCTATAAATTGATTAGCCCTGCAACTCAGTCAGAAGCACTTAATAATGCATAGCAATTCTGTTGCTCCTGTTTTTGTTAATTGGTTTATGTCATAGCTTGAATTGATCTTGGTTGTCTATGGGTGACAGATTTGATCTCAACCACCCATTGTCTGATAACATACCCAATGAAGGCAACCAAGCTGGTATGTTCAAACTTCTAATATGTCATAATACAATCTTGATCATGAATTGACGAGAATTTTAAGCCAAATCACACACAATATGGCCTCCTATACATGCTGTGACATTCATCTGAAAGAACTCTTAACCGTAAGAAGCTTAGTTTGAAAGCTAAAATTTCTCCTAAGTGGTTATTGGGGTGCTTAATAAAAGCAAATTCCACTAGTAGGAGTATAAATATGGCTTGGAAGCTATTATATCGATCAAGTTCAAGCTTTAAAGAGCATGAAAGCAAGTTTGGATTGGTAAATATGCACATCATATTGTGCTCTCCAAAAAAGCTCTAATAAAAGAGATTATGATTGATATTGATTGGCCAGTCACAACAATTCACTAATGCGATTGCAAATTGTATTTATACATTGTTCAATATTTCATGTTTATGAGTGGGAGTGGAGAAATGACATGAACACCATCTGCACACTGTACTTTCAATACCAGACCGTAGTCTTAGGATAGCTTAGTATAGTGGGAAATAGGGTTCATGCTAGTAATTTTGTACAAGATACAATACTTGTAACGCCATATAAAAATAATACTAGTGTGGCCTCTGGCGTTGGCCCAAGTGGTTACCAAGTCCTCTCAACTGATTTTTCCTTCCAAAACCTGGTTTGTTGAAATTTATTTGAATTTTCAGCGGCAGAAATCCCTTCAAAATCAATATCTCTCACATTTTTGAATCCAAAGCTTACCAAATAAATTCCATTAAATCCTGCTCATCAAGATCTTTCCAACAGCACCCAAGGCACATACCAATTCCTCAGAAAACTTTCAGCTACAATTTAATTTAATTTAATTTTCAGTGAAAAAATCATTCAATATTCAAGATCTTTTGCACCACAAGTCCCAAACGCCATGGAACCAAGCCCATGCACCCCTCCCCCTTGAGAGCTTTCCAAAGACACCAAGAATACGATCTGAAGCATCCCAGTTCGGTGGATCTCATAACTACAAAACAAAACAAACTACCTTCCTTCATAGATAGATGGTTGCATATGATTGGCCAACCATAATGGTTAGACCAGGCGAGTGTGGGTGTGTTTTAAATTTTAAATGGTCTCTCACGTTAGGTATATTGTCCAATTTTTCATTTTGATGGGTGAGGATAGGAATTAGGCCTAGTGGTTCTTTGATTCTTCAATTTTTAATTTTTTTTTTTGAAAGAACTGCAATTGGAGGTTCTGTGAGTCTGGAATATTTGAAGAAGTGAAATTGGCAATTCTTGAAAAATTCAAAGAACTGCACCACACGGAAAAGCACCACTGTAAGAAAGCTGGAAACCCTACCTTGTGTGAATATTACTTGCTTACTATCCGGGGTACTCCATGTGCCACTTGTTTGAACTTCAATTAACTACACTTTGTTATCCAGTATCATAAAATATCCCATTCCAGAAACTCCCAAAAAAAAGTCTCCCCCCCCCCCCCCAACACTGAACACAAGCGGTGTTTTTTTTCTTCAAATTTCTAATGTTGTATCATATGTGAGCGTCCCAAGAGGGATTTAGCACACTATGGCGATAGGTTCCTACAACGTGTCCAAAAAGTTTTAAAAAAATACCCCACTTCATCTCTAAAATCCTATTTGAAATTTTTCATTAAAAAAAATTGACCCAAAACAAGAATGCATATGGATATTCTTTTTCATATTCCTATTCATAATTATACATATTTATTTATCGCATTTTTGCGAAATTTTGCACCAAAATAAAAAGGCTGAACACAAGTCAAGAAAAAACACCCTAAAAGACCCCACCCCCCTCCCCCCCCCCCGAATCGGATCTTCAGAACCCATGCTCCCGAGGTTCCCTTCAAACTGCGCTCAAGTTCCCTTGGGATGGCCATTGAAGGTACCTTATTAGCTGTCGCCGCTACTTCAACCCGGTTCTTCCGCCGACGCAGCTGAATAATCACCGTTGGATGAGGACCCAGAATTGTGCATCTGAGACGTCGAGTGCAAAAGACACGTCAGTGTGGCGAGACTCCCGTTTCTTTTAGATGGTGTCGAGGTGGGTAGGCGAATTGCCGTGAGATCTGGGACGCTGTTGGGCATCGGGGATGAATCCTGGTCGTCGATTGAAAAGGATGGGAAAACATGAGTAAAAGAGCTTCTCTCTCGTTTGCCCCGGGGCCCCCGGTTGGGGTGGGGTTTGGGGAGGGAAGAGTGCGTGCGTGTAGGCTACCGAGAGAAGAGCCTTCGTGGGTCCCTTCCGCGCGGATGCAGTGATTTCCCTGGCGTTTTGGCCCTCTAATTCTCCTCCATTTGAGTCCAAACTTTGCGAGTATGATTGTCATCCGGTGACGAATACATCGATCCAATTTTCTCGCATTCTTGATCAGTAAGATTTTCGCTATTGGTGGCATGTTTGGGCTTTGCTTCTCCTGCTCTACTTTAATAGTGCTTCTTTAGACCTCTGTTTCTTAGTGGCTTCGTTTGCAACGCTTACCTACCTCTTCTACTCGATTTTTGCCGCTGCCGAGGTCGTCTTTCAGAATCTTAATCGGTGTCCTAATCAAATCGGGTACTATTTGTTGCTGTAGCGATAGGTAGTGCAGATCGCCAGCGGCAACTTCGGGCTGCAGGGATGCCAGCGAAATGCAGGATGAGATAGAGAGGAACTGACGTGCTGCGTGCCGTTTTAGGCATGGTCTTTCGTTTGGTGACAGAAACTATTGCGACAGAAACTATTGCGATCCCAAAGCTAGGCTTCGGCCATCAATTAACGATGAAGCTGAAGCTACAATTGGAGAGGTGTAGAAGTTGAGAAAGGGAGCCAACGTCGGTCTTCTCCAAACTTCGTGAGCGAGCATTCATTGTTTTCCAACATTGATGTCATCGAATCCTTCGATCCTCGGAACTTGGTGAGCATATTTGATCGATGCCCCGAGACTCTCTGTTTTCGGTTCTGTCTAAAGTTAGCTGGAAGTGGAAGAAGTTAGAGGAAGAAGCAGATGCTACACGGATTTCTTCTCCCCGTTCGACACGTGGTTAATACCATACCAGCATGCACCTTTCGCCGTGTTCCTGACTTTTCAAACACTTTCCGCGTCCGAGAGTTTGTACGGTACACGCCTATTTGCACACTTTTTCACGCAAATCTCAACACTATTTCTCAAGGCTCTCTACTAGGGCACATGAAAGTGTTGCTGCTTAATATGTATGTGCTCAGCGGGATGCTTTGGTTAGTTGGCTTGTTCAGCTAGAGTTAGTGAGGGGAGTAATGCTTCATCAAGACCATCAGGTTTCGGTGAAGCAGAAACTCGGGATTGACGCCTTGACCGATTTGCAGAGTGTTTGTTTCGATGCTCAGTGGAAGAAGCATAACCATTCATGCTGTTGTTCAACCACCTGTTCCTGACCTACTAGAAGTCTAGGAGGCGCGAGAGGATTTCTGCGCCATTCTCAAGTCTTCCTCACCAATTGAATTCCTGTGTGAGATTCATTGCCCTAAGTAAGCGCTTGAAAGTCTGTGAGAGATTCATTGACCTAAGCGCTGGAGTTCTGTTTCATTCATACTTGCTCAATCTTCTTCTTTAGGCCATGTGCCCTGGATCCTGGACCACATAGAACAGCCTGCGGTAAATGTGCTCTGCTACACGCTGCTAACAGTCTAGTACTCTTTAGATTCCATCTGCTTTATTACTGGATTTGGGTTCTGAAGTTATCTGGTGGTGCTTTCCATTTGCACCTATGGCCATGTAAGAAAACAGGTCTGGATCATCCATTGGTGGGACTCTTCAACAAGGCTCACGACAGAAGAGCAGGGGAGGAGGAGAAGGAGGAGATTGCCCCCCAGGTTGTATTGTGGGAGGGTTGCATGGGCGATCCTGAAAGGTGGCCACAGGCGAGCAGCCTAACACCTGAAGGTGTCTCTTTGTTTTCTGCTGCTTTTTCTGCCTCTGTAGCAAAGGGCAATGATTGGTGGGCCAAGGCCGAAGAGTGGGCAGCAGAACTAATCACTTGCATTCAGCCGACCTGGTCGTCAGAGAAGAGACGACAATCAGTTGTGGATTATGTTCAGTTCCTCATCCGCAGAGGGATTGACTGCCAGGTTGGTGTTCTCAAGATTCCTCTGTTTGGTTCATGTGCATTGGAAGCACAATTGGGCTTTTGAATACATGGTGCCTATTGTGTCTTTGGCACTCATCTTGCAAAGGTCTTGCCTTCAAGATTGCACAGCTTGGGATGGCCAGAGAAAGAATTCTTGGGACTTCAGCTATGGGCCCTTTTGGCAACCATTGAAAGCTCTTGGTTGGAGTGCCAGTAGTGCCTTATGTTTCTTGATGTCACCCTTCACTTCCTCATGTTTGTTGCAAAAGACACCTGAGTCTGAGGTGGGAGCCTGACATCATGGTTGTTACTTCTGGTGCTGGTCATTTGAGTTAGATGTTTTCTTATTATGTGGACAGCCAAGGAAATTCTAACAGAGGGCTTCATAAGGGCAGTAACAATCAATGGTGATATGTTGAAAGGATCCAAGTGGATTATTGTTTGTTGACAACAGACTGAGACAGTTCCATTGCATGGTGCCACAGGTAGTCACTTTTGGCTCAGTACCACTGAAGACATATCTACCAGATGGGGACATTGATTTGACAGCATTCAGCCTAAACCATGTGCAGAAAGACACATGGGCAGAGGATGTGCATAGGATCCTTGAAAAAGCAGAGCAAAATAGTGACTCTGAGTTTCGAGTGAAAGAAGTGCAACTCATCCATGCAGAGGTACTCATTTGCTTATCTCTGTGCTAATTTGTGCCAGTTCTTTCTGCTTGTTTTGCGGAAGCAAGATGCAGGTGCATTGTGCAACAGGAGAAGGCTTTTGTTTGTAGCCAGGCCTGAAAACATGGGTAGCCAGCAGGGAGGAAGTACTTGCATCATCTCCATATTCTAGAGATGCCCTTGTGGAATTTCATGATCCATGTGAAGAGCTGCAGGTGAAAATTGTCAAATGTCTTGTGGAGAACATTGTGGTGGACATTTCATTCAATCAGATTGGTGGATTGTGCACTCTCTGTTTTCTTGAGGAGGTATGTGCTGTTCTTTCTAGCCATCTCTGGTTTTCAGTTACACAAGAAGCAATAGAGCTCCTCTTTCTTGAAATGGCAACTCCTTAGCCCTTTTCTTATGTCAGGGCCAGCATTTTGCATCTAGGATTCCTGTTGGGAGTGTTGATATCTTTCTCCATTATCCACATTCTTGGGTGTGCTTGAAGATCTCATGAAGATACCATAGACAAACTATTTCTATGTGATCATGTTGTTGGGATGACTTTGTTGAAGGGCAGGTGGACAGACTTGTTGGGCAAGACCATCTTTTCAAGCGCAGTGTTATACTGGTAAAGGCTTGGTGTTACTATGAGAGCCGCATACTGGGTGCTCACCATGGCCTAATTTCCACCTATGCTTTGGAAACCTTGGTTCTTTATATCTTCCATGTCTTCCATTCCTCATTGCGGGGGCCATTACAGGTCAGTCATCTGGGTGGGAGTTTGCACACATGTTGTGGAGACATGTCCTTTGCTTGAACTACCCTGACTCTAAAATAGTTTTTCCACTTTGTATCAAGTCACGTAGATGTGATCCCATGACTAGCCTGACTTGTGCTCTTGACTGTGACCCATCAGCCTTCTGTTAGTGTTCTTTGAACTGATCTAGCTGGAAAATGTGTGTCTGGGTCTACTTGTGGTTTGATGTGCTAACTGCCTGATAGCAAATGCTCCTTTTCTGAGGGAGTTGTAATTGCATGCAAGCATCCACTGGATGATGTCCTTGCGCACAGAGTCAGCAGTTGCACACTAAGTTTTCTTGTCTATTTTACTGTTTCCTCACAGAGAAAAATTTTCAGTTCTTATGAAGATATTAAAGAATTCCTCATGGACTCTCAGGTGTTATACATGTTTCTAGAGTTCTTCAGCAATTTCGATTGGGACAGATATTGTGTGAGCCTATGGGGTCCTGTTCCCCTTGCCTCTGTTCCAGTGGTGGCTGGTAGGCAATCTATATCCGGCGAGAAATTGCAAGAGCTTGGTAAGTTGGTGAAATTTTGCAGGATGGAACACAAGTGTGTTTTCTTTCCACTTGTACTTAGGAAGTGGATTATTCTTTTATGTACAAGTCTGACCTCTTTGAGCTTCCAAATTATATTAAGGTGAATGATGGTTTTGTTACAAATGCTTTGAAGTGCTGTCCTTCCTTTTGATGTGTGAGCTGCTATATTACAACATGTGCTTTAAACAGTGATGTTTTTCTTGCAGCTGAACCACCTCGAATAGATGGAGGTGAGCTATTGCTTACCAAGGCCTTCCTTGACGCTTGCAGTGAAACCTATGGAATAGTGCCCATTGGTCAGGATGCCAAATCAAACATGTTCCACATGAAGTTTTTGAACATAATTGATCCCTTGCGCATTGCCAACAACCTTGGGCGGAGTGTGAGCAAAGGTACTGAGAGTTTGCTAAGCATTCCAGTCCTTCAATCTGCAGATTTGAACAAATTCAATGCAATTAGACCTGCTTCTGACTAAGCTGTATTCTTGGGTTGGACACAAGATTTCAACAAGCACCTGAACAATGGAGTTTCTTTGCCGTTAAGTAATACCAAATCGAGTATGTGACACAGTGTTGGCACACACTTGTATAATAGCCATCATTGTGCTGACAATTGCAAAGGATGGTTGCTGTTGAGTACACAAAAGCAACTGATATGACAAGTTGATGAATATCTGTTGGTAGTTCCTCTCTGGAAAGTCTGGACTGAGTACTTTGATTCATTGAGGTTGACAGAACCAAACTTGTGACTGACAATTTCTGTTTCCAAGTCTGAGTCATTGCTGGTTGCATGGATGTTAGGTAACTTCTGCAGAATACGGAGTGCATTTGGGTTTGGAGCTCGCAAATTGGCAAGGATTGTTAACACTTCAAAGGGGAAAGTTGCTGAAGAACTCAACACTATTTTTGACTGTACATTGAGGCGACATGGGGGTCACCAGCGTCCTGATGCTTCAGATCCTACTCACAAGCTGCCACTGGCACCTACCTCAGGAGCTGGCATTTTCAGCTCTGAGAATAAGTCTGCTGAGTGGAGTACTCTAGGAAGTAAAGAAATCTTGCATCCTCCTTCAGTGGGGGAGACTTTTGATCCAGGAATTTCTAGGCCTGATTTTCACACATTCAGTCAGCCCATGCCTGCTGACACTGTAGGAATGCAGTCCATGAGAGCCTCAAAAGCCATACTCAATCATGTCACAGGTTATCAGGGAACGGACACGATCACTGTATTGTCTTCTTCTGCTCGTGAATTACAGTCAGTGGAAGGTAACTGCAGAGAATGTGGAGAAGGATTAACAAATGGTGGCAACAGTAATGGGAATGTGGGGGTCATAAAGTGTGAAACTAGTAGATGTATGAGTTGTTATGCCTCTGGACAGGCCACTTTAGTGAAGAGTAGAAATGGCCAAGATCCTAGTTTGGAAGCAGTGATCAGTCACTGTGGAAATTTGTTTGGAACTCCTGTGGACATTGCTGCAGAATCCAACCAACAAAGTATGCCAAGTGGGAAGAGTGGATCAGGATACCTGGTTGACAACTCATCTTCACAAAATGGGAGTCCAGTGTTGAGAACAGAAAAAGAGTCTTGCATTCGAATTGCTGCACAATCAACACATGGTTTGGCACCACCATCACTGTCAGGTAACAGACCAATATACATGCGTCCCTCAGTGGCTGGTACATCTCCAATGGCTCAACACTTGTTGACATAGCCAATTGGAATGCACACAGTTCATCATGGGGATGTCTCTCTTAGATTGAGCCTTGGTCCTATGACAATGTCATTCCTTTGTATTCAAATCCTGTGAGGCCCGATGCCCCATACAACCCTCACACTACTTTGGCATTTCAGGATTCCCAGCAGTGCAAGCGGATATAACTGAACAACAGCAGTACCTACAGTCTGACTGGCAATCTGCCTCAGAGGTAAAGGGTTGATTGCCCAAGATGTAGCCACACCCATGTTCTTCCTTTGAAAAACCAGTAGACCACAAGATTTATGGGAATTATTAGGTGATGTGCCTGTAGTTTGCCAATTAAGACAGAAAATGGAAGACCTCAGAGAATTGAAGTCCTAGAGCAGAGCTGTGTCTGCCAGATTATTATGATATCTGAGCTTCAGCTCAGCAGACTTGGGAGTGATAGTCAAAGATTGAACATCAAAGAAATTGCCTGAACAATTAGTCCTATGACCATCACATGCAATGGGAGATTAAGTTTGTATATATTGTGTGAGTTTCAATGTTTGCAGTTGACTCCTATGCACCTTCGGTGTTTATGTTTCTGACATGACCTGACCATGTGCTCAGGAAAGTCACTGGCATGAGGACATGCCATCAACCACCATCCAGACAGCATCACTGCCTGGTAAACATTTTCAGCTGCATTTGAAGTCCTAGGTTGTTTTTCCACTGAGGCTAGATCTGTTCTTGCAATCTTTCAGCCCTTTCTCCCTTCCCTACTATGACAGTTGTACTGGAGAGCAGGACTAGATCAGGACACCAGAAGCCAGGAATGAATGATGAGATGCTGTCGGTTAAGAAGGGACTGGTTGTGATTCAGGTTCTTATTCACCATCAGACAATGACAGGCATGGGCAGGAGAGTACATTTCAACAAGGGCTGGAAGCAGACCAGCTCAAAGTAGACCCTGGTGTAAGAGGAAGTGAGGATCACCATTTTGGAGCAGAATGCACAGTACTGCAAAGAAATGCTTCCAAACATGGCAAAGGGAAGCATGGTTTTGGCAGAATTCAAGTGGATTTCAAGAATGGCAGTGAACAGGAGGTCACAGGAGGTAATGAGCAGGTTCATGTGGGCAGCTCTAATTGCAGCAATGGACAAATGCAAATGGATGCATACACCTCCACAGTGCTTCAGGATGTCTCTCACAAGCAGGGTTATCCAGCATCAAGCTCCCTTGTTCATCCCAGTGTTCTCCCCATTTGCACACCTCATTCTGTTTGTTCTTCATCTCAGTACCTGCCACTCTATTCAATGTCTGTGAGGCCTGTGCTGGTCCCTTCCCCTGGAGGTCACTTTCAGCATGCGGCAAGTTCCAACGGATTTGCAAGTGGTTCTTCCAGTTTGCTATGCCCTCCAGAGTCTGCAATGTTGGCTTTAGGTCTCAACCCTTCCCAACACTGGCTGTCAGAGAATTCTGGGGTGACCACCCCTCAATATTTTGCCACTGGGAACCAATTTCTTCCAATTTACAGTGCTCACAACAATGTATATATGGTGCCTGCAAGCTCAGATGGATCCACTGGTGTCAATCTGACAAGTGGACTTTGTACCAATTGCTCTGCAGAGGGTTCAAATGGAATTTCCAGCAATCTGACAGGCAATCCCATTGGATCACAGGTACAGAAATTGTTCTAAGGGCTCTACATATGAATCCATTTTTTCAGCATTCATTGTGGGCTTCTGGTCTTTTGAGCTCTTTTGTTAGGAGTGTGAAAAGTGTAAAGCTTTGAGAAAGAGCCAGTCCAAAATGTTATGTGTCTGATTTTCAGAAGGAATCCATGAAACTCTGTGAGAAATAAACAGCCATGAAGGGATTTCAGCCACTGTATCTACTAACAACAGTTCAACCTGCAAGAGGATCAATCAATTTTCTTTGTGGCTGTTGTCCAATGATTGGTGATTGCTACTGTCAGTCACAGACAAGTCTTAATGATGCAGGTTCTTGGAGTCGGAGATGGGTTGAAAGCTGTGGGTGTGCCAGTTAGGACAAGCTCCAAAAGAGAGACCATCATTGTAGATCAAGTTAGTAATACCAGGTCAGGCCTTCTGGCCAGTGATTTTGGACGCCATCTGCAAGATTTAGCTAATGGGCTATGGTGCCAGAGGCCCCCCATTTCAAGTACAACATTCCTGCCGGCTCCTAAGATAGCCCTTTCAACCAAGGATCTGCACATAAACGGTCTGTGGAAAGGTCAAGGCCAACCTAGGCACAATATGTCAACACACATGGGCTTTGGCCCATTGCATCAAGTGCCATTCGCAATGGTGCAGTCCCAAGGTCCGATGGCAGCAGCTAGTTATCAGCAACTTCCCATCAGTTTCAGCAGTATGGATGTATCTGCAAGACCCAGAGGCACTGGCACCTATCTGCCCATTCTGGTAACTAAGCTACTTACAGTCTTTCTGTTGCAGTAAGTTCACTGGAGTGTTCTTTGGTCAGCCATGATCTAATGAATTTCAATGTTTTCTTGGCCTAATTGGCCATTATCTTTGAGTGTTTTCAAAAATTTCACCAACTTGTTTTGGGAATATCTTGTCTGCTGCAGAGGCCGAATGTCCATAGAGATAGGCGGTCTCATGGGGGAAAGCAAGGAGGTGGTCAGAATGGGTACTATGGTCAAAAGGACAGGACCAACAGCACAGTTCACCATGAGGGGACTACCCAATCCCCCCGATCATCCTACCGGGGTGGAAGTCGAGTCCAACAGAGCAGACAAGGCCTGTGGTTGCCAAGCCAGAATGCTAATGAGGGTGGCCAGGGAGAGCAGAAAGTCTCTGTATCAGGGAGGGCACATGTACATCATAGACTACAGCAACAAGTTCAGCTAGATAGGGAATCATATCAATCACCTCCTGCCACACTTTCTGGTTCTAATAGCTCTGCAGTGTCAATGAGCCCAGGTGGAACATATCACTTGCCATACAGCAATAGAGAGACATTAACCGGTCACCATGTACCCCCTGTTGTATCAGTATATGAAGCAAATGAGAGCAAAATGAGTTTCCAGCCAGATTCCTTGGAGTTCGGTTCCTTTGGACCAGGGATCAACTCTGCCAAGCTTGTTGATGGTGGGTTGGAAAAATTGTCCCATGAATGTACATTACCTCATGACCCAGTTGATATTCCGGGTTCTCCATGTTCTTCTGACCTGTCTCCCCGAATTGAGCTGCAGCAATTTACGTCCCATCCACAGAGGTAATACTGTGAAGCTTGAGAATGAGTTGGAAGCAGCATTAGTTCATTGTTCAAGGGATATCGTAACTAAAATGAGTTTCAGTTAGTAATATCAAATACATTCTGAATAGCACATTTCATGCAATCAAGGATTTCCATGGCATGACATTTATTATTCAATTGGTTATTCATTGCTTGTATGTCCTGTTCCCCTTAGCTGCTTTATCTTTCATTCAACTCTGTGTTCTACTCTCTTTGACCCTTGCAAAATATGCCTATGGATCAGGGATAGAGAAGTGCAGCAGACATACCAAATGAAGGAAGAGGATTTCCCTCCTCTCTCATTTTGCCAGCAGCAAGCAAGCAGCACTGTGGTTTCAAATGGTGGCAGCAGCAGCAGTTGAGGTGGAAACTACTTACAAACATTTGTTCTAGTGTTTCCTTGCCTGGAGCCTCTTTGCCCCTAAAGCTAAGAAGTGGTCACTGGAAACACTAGGAGTCATAGATGCAAAGCGTCAGTGTCTGTGGCAACTCCCATGTATAGTCCACTTTTCAAAGGCATCATGGGACTGAAATTTACTTGGTAGCTAGTTTGCCTCAAACCCACAGAAGCTCAATGAATGTGTTATTGAACAGTAGTCACCACTTGTGGGAGGATCTGAGCCCTATTGCTTCTTCAATATTGGATGCAGAGACCTTGGGGATAACCTGGCAGGCAGAGAGGGTCCTTTGTCCAGATTGGAAATGGACACGAACCAGACCGACCATCAAATCCAGAACCAAGATGAAGTATGATGAGGGATCATCTGTTCTTCCCAATGAGTAGGCATGAGATATCAGTTTTGCAGGAGTATATTCTCACAAGCACTCAGTGGTGCTGTGAAAGCTGTGTTCTCTAGTCAGTGGTGGTAGTGTTACCTACTGTCATACAGGCCATTTTGGTTAAAGCTAGGCATGACATCAATGTTTATAAGTGCTGTTTTGAAAAATATCCTGTTTGGTAATCAGTTAGATGGTTAGATTCCTTTGCAGGTGTCAACAGAGGGTTTTACATTTTGCTCAAAATGAGCATGAAATTTTCCAATTAATCTTCAAACATGCAAGCTCCTGGAGGTGAAACTCAGCTGCAACTACTTCTCATGGTTTTTTTCTTCTATGAATCCAGGGGCAACCTCAGGAGAATGATGAGGCAGTCATGTAGGTAATATGGTGGGTTTTTAAAGTAGTTCTGTATGATGCATTGAGTCGGAGATCTTGGTTTGGGAGTTCCCTCTTGATTCTGATGAGTGTGTTCTCTTTCTTGTGTTGTACAATTCTGGTTGGAAGTGAAACTCCTCTGATATGTAGAGGAGGGTGCTTTGCAAAGGGGTGTCATTTTTCATCTTTGTGATTAACTCCTTGCAAGCAAAGGTTTATATAGATTAGCTGTAGTGGTAAATTGCTATTTTTATCTTTTTGATTAGCTCCTTGCACTCAGAGGTCTCTATAGATTAGCAGCTGTGGTGGTAATTTCTTGGTTTCATCTTTGTGTCTAGCTCCTTGCAAGCTGAGGTTTACATAAATCAGTTGTATTTGTAAATTGAAGAAGCGTGCTTGAGAAAAGAACAGAGGATGTTTGTCATTGTACCAAATGGAGTTTTAAGTCGGATTTAGAGCAACTTGACTATTACACAAGTTTTATGAGTGTTACAGGCTCTTTCAAAATTGGGTGCAGAGAGAATTCTTCTGGTTTTGCCTGACTTCTTGCATTCTGTTTTATGTTGAATGTAGAATGAGGTAGCATGATATGATGAGCTTTGGATGTATGGGCTAATATGTGATACATCCAAGTTCAAACCATGCATAAAGCACTCCATGGTACTTGCTTTCTATGTACAGTAGTCTCCCACTTAAGTACGCAACTTGAACCTGCGTGGTTTGTGCGTACTTAGCCAGTAGGTGCGTACTTTAGATTGTCACTTTCAAAATCGCATACATTTCGCTGCAATGTTGAAGAAACCAAACGGAAAGCGTCTCAATGGGCGTCAACGTTGCGAAATCATCTCAAAATTACGAAATTAAGGTTCCGTTGAACGATTTACTAAGGTATTCTATCTGCAGATGAAGATCTAAGTGAGGAGTTTGACAGAGGCTCCAGCTTAGTTCCAGAGCTCGTACATATTCTCCGGGTTCTATCTCTTTAGCTGCAGGAGAACGGTGACGTCTCCCAGTGGCTGATCTCCTGCTGCTGCTGCAGCATCAACTGATCTTGCAGCAGCACTAGTTGATGGAAAACGTAAGTCCTTGCAGCTGCTTGTGCCTGCAGCACCTTGATCATTATATGTGAGGCAATCCAGTCCCTCGTACACCGCACTAGGGAAGCAGCTTTCCTCGTGATCATCATCATGATTGCCATTATCGTCGAATCGATGCTCATTGAAGACATTGAGTGGATTCTCCATATAAAATGCTTCATCTGCGAAGAACGCCTCTTTAGACGTCCTGTTGTTGTTGTGGGTTGCTGCCAAACTAACCGGACCCTGGTGCTGGTGCTGGTGATGATGATGATGGGCTTCACCTTGCAAGGTCATATTCTTCATGAAACTGGAAGATGATGATGCCCCGGTCGTCATAGAATGTGAGAGATGGGCTGGATTGAAAGGTGCAGCTGAGTTGTTGAAATTGCAGTTCATGTTGAGCTGCTCTTGCTTACATATCTGGGAATTGCTGCTCCGCTGCTACTGCTGCAGCAGCATGGGGAAACAATTACCATGACCGTAGCTGCAGCTCATGCCTTCACCACCTGCTGCTGCTGCTGCTGCTGCTGCTGCAGAATTAGTTGTGGAAAGCATCTCTGGCGAGCTCATGTCAGGAATGATCTCTGGAGAACTCATGTCCTGAAGCATCCCCCCCATTTTCTCTTCAAAAGAGTAGGCCCTCTCTTGCAGCTTCAGCTTGAAGCTTTTGAAGACATGCTTTATATTTGGATTGACAACATGCATCATGTCAAACTGCCTATCCCGCCATCTTTCGCCATAGCCAAAGCGAAAAGCATTGCTTCCAATCTTTTCATTTCGAAATTCAATTTTAAGGCATCTTGGCAATGGTTAAGTGATCAGAGTGCGCCGTGGATTGCAAAAGATGCTACTTCACGGAGAGGGAGTAGAAGTCAACAAGAACGGTCCGGAATTGCTGACAGCTTTAGAAAAACTTTACGAGATTATTGTGCAATATGACCCAAAAAATGTCTACAATATGGACGAGACTGGCTTGTTTTCTCGATTGCTTCCAAGATACTTACGCCAAATGACGATTCATGACATGTTCAACTAATAAATCTTGAACCCTAAATTTTTTGCCAAAAAATGCGTACTTAAGCGGGAGACTACTGTAGTTGAAACTGCTTCCCCTCATGGAAGACCCTTTTGTCAATTGAAGGGACCTTGCACCATTTTCATGCAAACCTTCTGCCATTTAAACAAAAAGCATTTAGTACTTGTTGGGGAAGGTCTGCTCCCATGGGCCTCCCCCAATCTTCAGGCCTGCCTATTTCTGTGGGCTACCAGCTTTGAAGTGACAACCCTCAAATTGGAGGAGGCCCTGGGGAGTAGGTCTTCTTCCCCTATACATAGGAAATAAATGATGAATTAAGGCTTCCAAAGTTTTATGTAGTGTATAGTGGATACAATCTGCATGCAGATGCATTTTACACAGAGAGGAAGTGTGATGACCCTAATGGATGAAATTTTTCTGGGGATGAAATGTGGCTTGGTTGACATCAGAATGACTAGAGCAAAACGTAACAAGAGAACCAAGTTTTTGAATTTTTGACAAAGGTAGTTTAACTAAGCGTGGGAGTTATTTGTGCAGGAATAGTTGTTGTGGGAACTTTTGTGGAGGAGCATAAGAGCATGACCCAGTAACAGGTATCCACTATCCATGTTCATTGAAACAACCTAGATGCCAACTAAAGGTGCGACTAAACCCAAAAGGTGGTGACACAACCTTTTTCTTCTTTTGTTTTGTTGTTTGGCAATGTAAGCATGCACCCAACACCATCAAAAATTTATCTCAAGGTTTGCCCAAAATCCAAATGTCACAACTTATACATGTGGGCAAAAGGGCAGCTCGACCATAATCCTATTTTGGCATGTTCAAAGCTCCAATGAATTATTTTTTTTGTGATGGGCCAATCAAGTTGGATCCGTGCAAATTTTGGATGCCCAATTTCCATCCCCAACCCCCCCACCTCCCCCTCTCCCTCCAACTAACCAATAGAACCCAACAATAGGTACCAATTAACAACGACCCAATACTACTGGATTGCAAACAATTTTGGGACTTGAATGACATTAGGGAGCATGAAGGGGAACCCAAGCTTGGGGACATCACTCAGAAACCTTTGGGTGCACACAGGGTGAGCCATGGAACCATCAAAGTCAACTGGTTAAAAAACAAGAGTGCCCAACCATTTAGGCTGAATTCAGGCACTTTTTTCAGGCTTTTTCCTAAGTGGGACATACAGCCAACTGCTACCTCCACTTTTGGTGTGGTCAGTTTCACTTGCAATGTGAATCATGATACATAATTTATTCACATATAATATTCATAATGGATCATTAAAAAAATTAAAAGAAATATAATAAAAGCTCTTTTATTAACTATATCATTTCTGATATAAAAGATTAATCTAGATAAATAATTTTAATTTCTAAATATCAATTAATTCCATATAATTAATTGATTTTATGCAAAACGTACTTGCCCTTTGGATTTGAAAACACCTCCTTGCAGATGGAAGGTGCATTTGTAGGGATAAAAATAAATAAATAATTATTTTTTAAAAAAATTTGTAGAGCAATCCTCAATCAAAGGGACCTTCCACCCACCGCTCAGGTAAAAAGGCCTTTTGTACTTTACACTGGGGAAAGACTGCTCTTGCAGTCCTCCCCTAATTTCTGGGCCTACACCCTCAGCCTACCCCTCTCTGAGGCTCTTGACCCTCACTCAAATTAGGGGAGGTCCTAGGGTGCAGACCTACCCTAGACTACATGTTTTAAACATTTTGTGGTTTAGTCTGGTGAGAGAGCTTGCTGGATGACTTTCTACCTGAAAAAGGTTTACAAAACAATATTAACTTGAATTTGGAAAAATAGGAACTCATCAACAAGTCTCAAGGTATTTACCTTCCAGAATAATTATTGATTAACTTGTTCATTTTAGTTGGCGCATTTTTTCTAACCCTAAACCCTAAGCTATTTTAACCCCTAAACCCCTAACCCCTATTTTAATGGGTTAACCCCTAAATGTCAAGGAAACACTAAAATACATTGACGAGTAGACCTATTTAATTGGTCAGCCCTAAGATTTAGGGGTTAAGTTCATTTTGGTGCCAAACAGAATTGGAATAAAGCCTTTCATAAAACTTCTCTCTTTTCATCAATGTTCTTTCTTTCAAAAAGGCTTTCTTGCTTCTTTTTTTTGCACAAAATGAGCTTAAATTGATAAAAGTTTGAACATTATTAGTTTGATGTCATCATCATTTTTAAATACCTTTTCTTTTCTTCTTATTAACCTTGAATTTCGCCTTGATGATTTAACAATTTCTTATGACATCCAATGTATGTTATAACTAGGTTAGGACTAGTGTTGTTAGATTCTCCTAAAACAAGCAAGTTCTAGGTCAAGTTCTGGGATACCTTGTTTAAGGGGACAATTATTGGATAAAAAGGGGTTTGATTTTATTGTCAATAGTGGTAGTTTGATAACTCAAAATTATCAATAGGATTCAATACTAGTTAGAGTGGTTTAAAAACCATTACCTCCTAATTGAGTTGCCAAGGTCCTATTTTAGTTAGCACTTTTAACAAATGAGCTAGGTGTTGGAGTTTAGCCACTAAAATAGAATCTTGGTTGACTTGGGAAATTTTTTGGGTGATTCGGATGAGTGTGGTTACAACAATGTTTGTAGGAGGTAGGTATGGTTAAACTTGTTGATTTTGGGTGTGGAGTTTAGAACTCTATTTGAAGTATTCTAAACTCTAAACATGATTTAAAAATAGAATGTGTGTGTGCGAGGGCTAGAATAAGTAGTATTTAGGTGTTGTAAGACTCTAGTAACCTTGGATTGTTGTGTGTTTGCTCTACTTTGTTTGATATAAGGAGTGGATATTCTTATGTATCAAACCTTCTATCCATTACCCTAGTGTGATTTTGCATAACATTAGTTGAATGTTTGAGCTATTATATTCTACAAAAAACCCAATTATTGTTATAAAACTCATTTCAAGGTGCTTGTTGGATTTTTTGATAGGGACTATATAGCAACCCCTTGCTAGGGGCATAACTCTCCCATAGTAATTTATATTTACATGTCATTTTTTGCAGAATAGTACTTAGGGTACCTAAGTATTATAGTCATGCTTCTTGATTTCTACTAATCCATCAACTTTTTATTGCCTATTTCCAATATTGGTAGTCTTTTACTCTCAAAGTTTTTTACATTAACATAGTTTGGTCGTACCAACTTGGAATTGAATGTTGTTTGTTGTAATAAAATTTTATTTAAATTACCTAACCATTGTAGAACATGTTCCCTTGAGATTTAACTGTAATATTTTTTTATTCTTTGCTTTTGAATTTAATAGTCATGTGACTACTAAAGTCCTTTGGCATTTGAGAACTTTTCAATAGTAGGTTAGAACACAATGTTGATCTTTACAGGTCTACCATGTAGCCTACCTACTACTACCCCTACTTGTTGATTTCTACTATTGCAATAGGATTGGATTGAAACTCTCTACCTAGTGCTTCTTATCAAGTCCTTGGAAAGAACTAGTTTCCATAAGGTTCACAATTTTGCCAAAATTGAAATGAGATTTGCATTATGTAAGTGCCTTCTTGTTGGATTAAAATTAACACTTCGATCAAACTATTGTCTTGTTTGAAGTAAGTTTAGGTTCTCTAACTAGAAATGTACATTTTTTTGAAAAGGAATAACTTCAACCATATTTTTCAAGCAAATTTGTTAATTTAATTGGTTGTAAACAATGAATAGTACACAATCTTTCATCTTGGGATTGTGCACTATTGGACAAGAGTAGTATTATACAAATCTTTTTGTTTTAATTGTGTGTAAGGTAAATGGACTTGAACTTGATCTTAAACTAGACCAAGCTCCAAAATTTGAAAAATTTATTTGGAACCAAAGTTTTTATAAATATAGGAAATTGTTTTCAAAATCACATTAAAGGTTCTATCAAACAAAGGAAAAAGTTCAAAACTAAAACCAAACTTGGTCTCTCAAAAATCAATAATTAGACAACATTGGTTAGGACAAGTTGCTAACCATAAAGGTCATGGTAGCCAATATCATTATAGACCCACCTTTGACCAATCATTTTGGTTAATTCATATATGTCATTAGGGCCTTCAAAATCTACCAAATATGTTAATCAATGTAAATTTTTGTGTGTG
This sequence comes from Sphagnum contortum, assembly GCA_963920785.1. NCBI lineage: Eukaryota > Viridiplantae > Streptophyta > Sphagnopsida > Sphagnales > Sphagnaceae > Sphagnum > Sphagnum contortum. The sequence goes on along the minus strand of OY987291.1, from coordinate 5,356,701 downwards.
TTTAAATTTGTGTCCAAGTTTGTTGAAGTTGAGGGTTGTTGTATCTTTGCTTCATTATGGAATACTATTTTTTCCCCCTCCACGAAACATTTTGATTTTCAAGCCTTAAGACTTCTTGAAACATTTTTATGTCACCATTAGCAATAAATGCATAATAATATTTTCTTTTTAGGAAATAAATCACTACCATAAAGTTATTTTGCTTTTGTTTAAAATAGTTAAAGGATGTCATCAAGATTTCAGCTTATTGTGTACCACAATATTTGTTACACATCATCTTTTTTGGTGAAAGTGTTCACCCTTAGTGTGCTTTCACCTACCAATTGTCTTGTGGGGGTTGAAATATAGATAATTGATAACATTGGTGATGTTCAAAGCACCCACCACCTAACTTTTCATTTCTAGAGTTTCTTCGTGTTAGCCTAACAAGAAAAAATGATGGGAGACTATTTTTTTGACATTTGACATTGTTTTGGTGTTCTTAATGGTTTTTTGATGTTTTTGATGTCTATTCAACCCACCCCCCGCCCCCCCCCCCCCCCCCCCTTCAAGTAGAAAGGCAATTTCATCAACATTTTTATTTGCAATGTGCCCATGCAACAATGTGTAAACATGATAAAAATTTGGAAAGTCCATAATTATTAACTACAACACATGTAGGATTGATTGGCAAAAATTTCCTTTGTACACCATAATATTTTTTCATATAACTGACTATCATTAGTATTGAATGCTTATTTTTCAAATGTTTTTGAAAGTTAAAAAAATAAATAATAAATAATGGTTCATAAGGATGGCATGAACAAGTTGAAATCCTATAAGTATGAATGTGACCTACCCTAATGCTTGTCAAAAGGTATTAGAGATAATTTTTCAATCCCCAAATTATAGTGGAAAAGTCAATTCAAGGCATGCACTGTAATCCTTGTCCCCTCCTTGTAGAAGTATAATAGCGGAACATGAAAACTTCAAAAAGATTAAGATTAAGTGCCATTCTTCATGAATATGTTTAAATCATGTCAATTACATAAACATAATGAAAGGTTAATGTAATTAAGTTTGATCTTCCAAGTTGTGAAGGCTAAATCACTCAAAATTGTTCCATGATATTCATATCAACTCTATTGTCCTTTGTTTTTCAATTCCAATTGCTATGAATTTCAATGGCTTCGTCAAATTCTACTCCAAATGTACTACACAAAACCAATCTCCAAAAGTGTCATTGGAAGCTATTTCTAACCTTGGTGTAGTTTGTGGTGTGGTTTGTTCTTCTTTACTAATGTTCGTCGTTTCATCTCTTATGCATTTTTTGATGGTACGTGTGGTTTCCTTTTCGTCATTCATTCCCATCGTTCCCTTTTCTAGGTATTTGCAAGCTAGAGTGGATCATTTTTTACCAATATTGCGTCCTTAAAGGTACGTTTCACAATGTATTTTTTATGAGCTAAAAATTGTAAAGTTTTAAACTTGTAAAACTGTTCATCTTTTTCAAAAAGAAATGAAACATTACCATGTAATATCTCATATGCTATCATGTTCAATTGGTCTCAACAACTAACTTTTAGTCACAAGTGACATCTATGATTAAAATCCCCTTAGTCACCTTGGACAAGTTGCATGCGACATTAGTCACAAATGACAAGGGGTATTGGATGAAAGAAAAAAATGAACAAATACAAGTTCATCCTTTGACTCCATTATATACATATTGTCACATGCAACTAAAATGCGATTATTTTGGTCACTATTGAAGGCAAAAGATGTGTTGCCATATGTCTCAATATTTTATTATTATTATTATTATTGTGAAATAATCTGGGTTGTTCAATTCAAATGTTTATATGATTTTATATTATGACACATGGTCCAATGTAATATGCCATGTGGAACTTTAAAATGAATTTAATATGAAATATTAATATTAGGTTAATGCTCACAAAAAGGTTACATTCCTACCTACTTATTTAGGTTAAAAAGTAGGTAGATGTTTTATTTTCATAGGTTAAATACCTGTTCATATATGTAGGTACTTAAATAGGTAGGTACATAGGTTGACCTAAGTGGATAAGTCAAATTAAGTACCTACTTAGCTAAGTAATTTAATATGTTGGGGTGGTAGGTAGTTTAGGATTATGCATAATTTTTCTTTTTGTTTTGGGTTAAGCATTTTGATTGGCTCATCCCATTTGCATAAACTTCTTAATGTGAAATTGGATGACCACATGTGACCGAACAACGGTTCACTGGTTTTCTTTTTGCTTCTAGCCGGTGAAAGGATGCGAACTGAGACGATGATCAGACTCGCCGCCTCATTCATGAGTGGCGGCGGATCATGATCGATTTCGGAATTCGAATGGCTAGGGTATGCATGGGCTACATGGCAAGAACTGTCTAAAGGACGGCGCTGCATTCATGAGGGAGCATGGGAGTGAGTAAGATAGCTTGGGGATGAAGCCAAGCGAGGCAGCTAAGTAGAGAGGGTAGAGAGTGTTGAGAGCACGGTTAGGTGATGGGACAGAAGTTCTGTGAGGAGGTTAGGCTGATTGTTGTTTTCTCTTCCGCTGCGATTTGCAATCGGCCAGACCCTGGTTTCTGTCATGGTGATGCTCGGCTAATACCACAGAGCTGGTAGATTTTGGTAGTAAGAAGGATGTGGGCGCTTGCGCTGTCAAGGAAGCTGTAAATATCAAACTGTGAATGAGGAATTGCATTGTTTCTTTTATGCCTATGTTGCTTTGTGTGAGTGGACAGTTCAGTCGAATGAGTCTTGCATTCATGTTATGGTGCGATTCGATCAGAAGTTGAGCAGGCAGAGACTTTGTGTCTAGAGTCTGTGTTGTGTTTGTGTGCATCTCAGTCGATCTGTGGTTTCGATCGGATGTGCTCTTGCTAGGGTAGAGAGAAGGATCCGATTGTATTTTGGGTTCCCTCTATTTAGGTTACACACATACCTTGTTTACATAGTGTTCAAAATAGGAATGGAAAATAAACAATGTGGGATATGTTTTGAAATTGCAATTTCCTCACAAACTAAATTACAACTTCAAAACTTTCCTCATGCCTTTTGTTCTTAAATTTATAATTTATAAACAATTCAATTACATGTTTCATTAGATAATCAATTAATTAATAATGATTAAATTTCACATATATTTAAAATATAAACTATATTTTACAAATATTAAGTATTCATTATCACCTACTTAATAACTAATAAAATTTTAATATTTAACTAATTACGTATTTAATTATTCATAAGTTTTCAATACATAACTCAAAGATAAATAAATAATTAAAATATTTTAAAACTTAAAAAAAATCTTGTCAAACTATAGATAAAATAATTAATGAAATTTTTTTATAATGGAAATAAATATTATAAAATTTTATTTTCAAATTATGAATTATGAACCTACAAATGCTATTGAAAACTTAAATCCCAATGCAAATTATTTATTCTAAAATGAATATTAAATTAATTACAATAATTACTATATAATTACATATATAACAACTTTTATTAGTCAAGTTTATTGTTTAAAAATTGATAATCATTAACTATAAATACAACAATCTTTTCAACATACGTCAACTTTTTTAATTATTGTAAAATTATTACAAAAATATTTACCATAGACAACTAATTGTGGATTTTTTTTTAAAAAAAAAATTACTATATAAAAATTCCTACAATTATAATCATTGCAATAATTATTTTAAATACATTATCATTTTTCCAAAAAATTAATTCAGATCTAAAGTTATAAATTATAGATTGTGAACAAATGCATTTGATTAGAAAATAATTTTACTATACTATAAAAATTTCTTATTTAAAGTAATTACAATGATTTTAAAGTAATGTAATATTAATTACAGTAATTAATTCCTTTTATTGCAAAAATATAAATTGTATAATATAAAAATCTATGTTGTAACAATAATTATTTAGTGTAACTTATAATTAATAAATATATTCAATTACAATTATTTATAAATTAATATATTATGGACAAATGATTACAAGAAATAAGTATTTTAATTTATTATATTACATTCCATGTAATTATGGTTCTAACATTAATTACTTTCACTAAATTGTGATTATTCTGGAAAATTAAGTAAGAGCTAAAGATATAAATTATATATTATAGATTATGAATAATTAAGTTCAATTGTAAATGATTTATGCATGTATTTTAATTGCAAATAAATTAACTAATTAAAATGATTTTAAAATTATTTTATGTTACTACCGAATAATAATTACTAATATAAATTTTCATTTAACCATTTATTATAAATAATTAAATAATGAGTAATAAATAAAACTATTTAGTGTTTCTTTTTCAATACAGTAATTATATCAACTTTGGTCATTATTTTAAGATTATTTATAAAAAATTCCAACTAAAAATCTTAATCATAAGACATAACTTCTCGACTTTGGAAATAACTAACTACTTATTAATAAATTTTTAAAAAAAATTGTAACCAAATAAGTAAATCTAATAACTGAAATATTTAGTAATTCATAATTACTAAGTATCAATTATAAATATTAAGTAGAAAAGTTTTAAATAATAATATAATAATAAATAGCTTAGGTTAATTATTTAATTATAATTATTCCCCTTATTGTTTCATTTTTATAGTTTATATATATATATATATATATAACAATTACAATGACAATAATTGAATTATTATTGTAGTTAGTTGTAGCTAGGGTTAGCTATTTTATCATTATATTACATATTACTATGTCACCTTATATAGCTATTATTATTTATTATTATTATTTTATTATTATTGAATTCTTTTCAAAGGACTATTGTACTTATTAAGAATTAATTTATTATTTGAAAATAATTTAATAATATTTTTTAATTATATATAGTAATTAGTTCAGTAATTCTTTAAAATAAATGTTTAAATATAATAAAATTATTGCTGGCAATATTAATTTATTTTGGCTTTTTTAAATTCATATTATTATTATGTAAAGTTTTGTAGTTTGTGTAAACTATATATATAATTATTTTAATTCAAGTAGCATTATTATTATTATTTATTTTCCTATCATATTAATATCATCATCTTGTCATTATGTAATAAATTAACATTATTTCAAAAAAAGATAGTATTAAAATTCAGTTTTTTACTATATTTTATTAAAAGAAACATATATTATATTATATTATAAATAATTATAAATGTTCTTTGTAATAATTTTGAAAAGCAGAATAAAATAGCTTGTATAAACTTGTAATATGGGCACAATATATTTAGTAAATATCTTACGCAAAAATTTAATATATTCAAAATATACATATAATGTAACCACAATATTGAAGCTATTTACGTTAATAATAAAATTTGAATACATATGTAATTTTGTTATTCATATACATTCAAAATACATATTTGTAAATATTAATATGCACAACTTTATTCTTTAAAATACACAAAATACACCTTTGAATACTTGTAAGGCTACAATTGAATTGGTCACATTTGGAAATAATGAAACATAAATTATTTTTGTTGGATGAAAACCAAACTAAATGTTGTTCATATGGAAGGATGAAACCAAAATAGTTGCAAATTAGTTGTAGTGTAGTTGCAAATATGACCAACACAAAAAATAGTTGCAAAAATGTCCAAAGGTAATCATAAATGATTAATAGTCGCATGTAGTTGCAAATTGAGTGGTTACATTTTGGGCTATTTCTACTATTGTTATTACAAGCTATTCAAAAATTGTGGTATAAATATTTGATCACCATCCCATATATCTTATAAGCCTGCAAGTGATTAAAAGATATATGCTATCCAACCTTTGTTTAATATTATGCATTTACAAATTTCAATTATTTTTTGTCTACGGAAAGATACAAATCCAAGTTTGGTGGTGTTCAGTAAGAATGTCATGGATATGAATACAGTGACACATGGGAAATGAATCCATTCTAAATTGGGCTACTTTGATTGTTTACTTCAAGCTCACAAAAAAAATTACATTAGTTGCCCAAAATAATTTGCAATTGTAAACATATGTGTATAGTGACATATTTATAGGTGTCTAATTTATTTTTGTATTTTTACTATCTTGAAACTTATTTGATGTATATTAGATTGCTTGCATGGGACTAACAACCTTCAAACATTTACAAATGGCAGAACGACTCCACATGTCAAAACAAATAAATTTCTTTCAACAGCCACAATTTTTTTATATAAATCTTGTCATAAATCCCCATGAAAAATCAAGCATGGACCCCTTCCCTAGGTTGTTTAGTTCATAAACTATTATAAGATATAGAAGTTCACCAACATTGCAACCTTTTTTTATTTTAGCAATTTAGAGCCATTGAACGCCACTTATGTGCATTGGTGACATGGAAGAATATTTGATTGTATCAATTAATATTATTCCACATCATTAGAATATGTCAAATAATATATTGTCTAACATGGACAAGATTTATGGATATTCCTTCCTACTCATGGAACCATGTTCATTGTTCATGCTCACATTCACCCACTCATGAAATAGCACCCCCCTATCAATGTTGTTAGGTACCGTTTAAATGTTTAAACGTTCTCCTTCAATACCAAAAACTCACACAAATAAAAAAATGGTGGAGAACTTTGAGTGGAGCAGCATCCTGGGGTTGGGCATGGGTGAAGCGGACGTGAATGACGATAAGGGGCTTGAGGTCGTTCAGGAAGGACAAGTACGTTCGTCGTGGCCAACAGGAAACATCCCAAACTAGCCACAAGAGCCCACCCCCGCCAAGCTCACCGGCTTGCGTGGCATGAAAGTGCCTTTGGGGGTCCTATTTGAAGGCATAGACCTTCTTGACTCGTACTAAATGGAAAAAATTGTGTTTAAACGTAAAGAAATTATTTAAAGGTTTAAATGTTGTTTAAATGTTTACTAAATTTGTGATGATCATTTTTAACAACACTACCCCTATATTATCACCCTCCCCAATGTTGGCTCGCATATCTTCCTAAAAAATGGATTTCATCCATAGAACAATAAATATATAATTCATGTGATATTTGTGATTGATTTCAATCTAATATTCTCGAACTAATTTTGATTGAATTTCATTTGCATTTGATTGAAATTTTCATGTTTATATTTTATTTGTCTAAGTCACACTCATCTTGGATTTCCATCCCAATTAGTTTTTGGTGTAAATCTAGGTCCAAGTTTAGCTATATTCTAGATCTAGATGGATTTAACTGATGCTAAGGCAATGTCAATTTTTAAGCCCATGTCAATTTTGGTTGGATTTCAATTCAATTTTAAATAAATTCCAAATGGATTATGATTCGACCAAATTAATATTGGTTGGAGTTTTAATTATCCAATTTTGGATTGATTTTGGTTCAATTTTATCAATTTTTGATTTTAGTTTATATTATTTAATTCCAATCTTATTCATTTTTTCCATGTAATTTCATCCATAGCCCTCCTCACATATGTAGATTCAATATACATATTGCTTTTGATATATGCCAGGGGTGTTATCAAATATTTTTACATTAGAAACAAAGGTCAGGGTGCTTTGGTCAAGAATGAAAATTTAATGACAATGATGAATCAAACTGGTTAAGGTAGGATAATTTTAGATTCCATAAGTCATAGTTGTCACTTGGATAGTTTCAAACAAAACTTTGCTTAGCCCATTCCCAAGTAAAGAGGCATGGAAATGTTATTTATTTATTTATGTCTTTTTTTAAGTTTCATTTATTTCCCAACACCATATTTACAAATAGATTTTCAATACCTTCTCCACCAATTTGCATCTCATTTCTCTTCAATTCAAGTTACAATGTCATCCCATACTTTCTGACGCGCTCCTTAGTCCCGGGGTGAATGCACTCGAGGGTTCACCAATGTGAAGTTACGGAAAGTTGGGACCGAAGAGCACGCTCCCGGCCTCCAACTCTAGAAAGGGGTAGAGGGTCGAGTTGGGAGCCCATGGATTAGACTAGGAAGAAGGACTAGCTTAGTTTGTGCGAATTTGCATCCAAAAACCAACCACGAGAGGTTAGTTTAGCATTCGGGACACCCTTGGATGTTGGGACTTGCCACGGGCACTTGGACACACAAGACTCACCACGACCCGGACTCGGGAGTAAACCACCACCTTACTCCCTATAGTATTCTCTGCAACTCGCAGTGGGGACTACATCCAAATGGCACAAATTCCCGGAACTCCCGAAATGGAGTCTCGAAATTGTCCCAGCGAGACTCCTAGAACTTTGAAACGCCATAACTCCCGACTGTAGAGTCCGATCGCAACAAGATCTAAACCGAAGTTGTAGCCCTCGTCGATATCTTTCCAACGCCATGTTGCACACCCAAATCGGATGTCGACAAGAGGTCGATTCTCGACTTTTAGTGGTCGGGATTCAAACTGCTAGTTTGATTCCCGACCCTTCTTTTGCCCATAACTTGGGCTGCAGATGTCCAAATGACCAATGCAAGGCCATTTTCGATATCTACATTTCAAGACCTTTCCGATGACATCAAGAACACCCTAATGCAAGGTGTTTTGCCCCTTGCTGTCGAGCTTTAAACATTCGGGAGTCCCGGAGGATTCCAAATCCCCAACTTTTCAAAGTGTTGGGCTTCACCCCCACACTTGGCCAAAGTAGGGTTGCGACACTTTCATTCAAATGGAACTAAAATTTCCAAAAAATAAATTCATTTTTTTCATTAATTAATGAATTGATCGTCACAAATAGTGTACAACATGGCACCCAAATTGATAATGATATCATGAATATCAACAAATTATATGTGAATCGAACAAATGTTATTATGATGATTGCCATTATTATATTTTATAAATTCTACATTTTTTCCAAAAAGAAATTCAGTTTTTAAAAATCAAGATTTGTATTAAATTCAATATAGTTTAAAAGAATAGACCTTCCAATGCCATGAAAAATAATTATACTAAGTTGATTTTATTTTATAGAAATATTATATTCTTCAATTGCATTATATACATGCACATTTCATTTCATTTTATTTTTGAAGAAGGTATATCATATGTATGATAATTTTGGAATAAAATGTTATTTAAAAATTTAAGTTACTTTTATGTTTTAGGACTACTTAAGTAGAAGGTATTGTTTGTCAAGTCTATAAACAAAGAGGAATGTATATTTCAAACATGACTTGGTAAAATGCTATGCATTTTTATTATAGTGTGGGGATTAATTTGAAAATGACCCAAAAACTTTTATCCTAATAATTTGTGATGTAGATACAAAAACAAAACAAATAGATGGTTATTTCCAAACATCATATTTGATATGAAAAAGAATTATAAATTTTTAATGTATAAGTATTAATTTTTTTGGAATGTATATGAAGGCATTAGGAACTTTTTATAGTAAATTGATAAGCATTCAAATTCTTACATCAAACTAAATATAACAGTGTTTTCAACTATGTTTACTTTTCATAAATTGTAAACATGTCACAATTTGTTATGTTGGGGTTTCATATACAAAATAATACGATTAATTTTTTTTGATATATTTCAAAATAACAATATTAAATATTAAATAAAGACTTTTAAAAAATCTTAAAATTTCCACAAGAATAAATCTTGTCTTTTCCATCCCCACACACTATGATTATTGTTTAATTTGACTACATTTCAATTACATTTGGCCTTAAATTTGCAAATAGCTTGTTGCATAAATTAATAGTCAATATTGTTCATAATTGTTACATTCAATATTTTTTTCATTTATGAGCATAATTTGGACCTTATTTAAATTTCTAACAATTTCAAATTGTTGACATGAAAATTGATGTAGCCTTTATTTTTATTTACACAATGCATTAGTGAATTGAACTATTAATTTTTAACACATTGAAACCATTACTTAAGAGTTGAATGTTACAAATTTACCATAATTTATTAAAATTCATGTAACAATTTCAAACCCACGTTTATATTAGAATGAATTTAAATTTTGTTTTTTTCACATCTCTTCAATTATCAAAGCTAAACCATTCACTTTTGATGTGTTAAAATTATTATTCACAAATTGCATCTTGCACTTATTATAATATACCAAAACACATACAACTCAATGTTTTATCATTATACTTGAATGGTTTAATGGTTTTTTTCACATTTTTTGAACTATCAATATCTTTACATGAATCAAATCATTCATTTTGAGCTTATTGAAACCATTATTCAAACATTGCATATTGCACTTACTAGTATATATTGAAACACACATAACAATTTAATGCCTCACATTTATACATGAATGGGCTAGTATTTTTTCGCATCTCTTGAACTATTAACATTTGCACATGAGTTGAATAATTCATTTTGAATGTTCTTGAATCCATTTACCAATGAGTTGCATTTTGCACTCAACACAATTTTTTTATGGATGTATAAAACTTGGGAAGTATCACATTTAAAGTCACATTTTAATCACATTTAATTAGGTCAAAATGTTCACGCTTGCAAAATTTAAGATGCATGTAAACCTCTAATCCTAAGTTTTTCATATTAATTTTTTGTAGATTTAAAATGTATGAATTTTCCCTAATTTGTTTTAAGTATCATGGACAAGTTTATTATTATGAATGTTCATGATGTGGCACCAAATTTTTTCCAAAATAATCCATAATTTTTTCCCCGTTTTTTTCTTCGTGCATGAAAAAAAGTCCATGTTAAAAAAAATGATTTAATTTTTTATTTTTAAGTATTATTATTATGAAAATTATCAATATTTTATACTTTAAAAAAACATTATTTATCAAAAAAATAAGTTTTTTTTGTTACATATTTATGTTTAAATATTAAGAGATGAATTTTAGAAATGCCTTTACATTTTTTTCTTGAATTTGCACTATTTTTTCCATATTTTTCCAATAAGAATCGCCAAGTTAATTTTTTTTGAAACCAAAACAACATGTTGGTTGGGGGGGAAGGGGGTGGGGGGGTAATCCAACTATTTAAACAAAAACAATCGCCAAATTAAAATGCTTTTACTTTTTAAAATGTAAAATTTATTTTTACATCATTAAAAAAACATGTTGCAATTTTTTTTTCAAACTTATGTAATTAATGATTTGTAATATTATATGAATCATCTTGTTAATATAGTCTTGATAATTAAATGGTTATATTGACTATTTAACTAATGTTTCTTCTTGTGACCAATTTTTTCCAATTTAAAGGGGCAAAAAATTATGAGAAAAAAGATTGGTCAAATTTAAAATATATATTTTCAGTTTTTTATAATAAAATATAGTAGTAACCATAATATTGAAGGATTTCAAAAAAAATCCAAATACAACACTTGTCTATAATTAAATGTGGAAATCTTTTTATGGATGATTATCATTTTAGTACCATTAGAAAAAAATTACTTAATCATATTGGGGAAAATAGAAAATTGTAATCCTACAAAAATTAGACATATTATAACCGAACAGGGGGTGACCGCATGAATTTGCCCTGTAACTGTGCATTGTATGTGAATTCTAGAGTGACTGATCAAAACTAATCCATCCGCCTCATTGATGAGGGCGGCGGATCTTATCTTCTTTTTGAGAAGGGGTTTGCTCTGATTGTGCATGAGATGCATGGGTAAGTATCAATCTGGCTGTTTGGGGTGGTAAACCAGGGAGATGACGGCGGGATTGATGGAGTGAATGCGACGTTGCATTGATGAGTGATGGAAGATAATGTGGCAGTGAGGAAATTTGAATCGAGACAGGCTTGTAAAGGAACCTAGTGCGAAAAACGGGGGAGTATGCAAGGACTGAACGGAGAAATTAGGAGGATATAGAGCTGTGGAGGTCAGGAGGTCTTAGCAGGATAGAGACACATGAGTCTTCAGTTCTGTGTGGAGGTTAGAAGGAGCTTGATTGATCATTGAGTTTTGTCCGTTGCGCCAGTGTCTAACCAAGTAGAAACTGCTCGATTTCTCTTGATCATAAGAACAAAGGGAACTTGTGTTGTTGGGATTTTTCTTTTTTGTAACTCATGTACTACGAACCTTTGATCTGTGATATTCAGTTTTGTTGATTTATGTGTGTTGTGGCTGTGTATGTGGAAGCTCAGTAGATAAATCTTGCATCAATGTCGTGAGCTCTTCAATTGGAAGTCTGGTAAAGTTAGCAAACAGTGGATTCGGGTGTAGATAAGAGTGATTGGGTGGGTTGTGTATTTGTCAGACGATCAGACGGCAACATCAGTTGGAAGATCCGGGCCAAGGGGCTTGGTTGTTGTTTTAGGGTCTCTCCTTTTCGGTGACAATATTTTATGTAATGAAAATAAAATTGTGAAAGACGTAATGAATGCATTTTTGAATTGACATTGAATTTACAACGATTCTAGGTCAATTTACCCAAAAGGATATTTGTAAATTTATTCATGATATGCAATTTCAAGTTTTATTTATCCTTTAGATTTTTGTAAATTATAATTATTTTCTTGAATACATCATTGAACAAGCTCCAAGATCATGTTTTCATTTGTAGCATTTGAATAAATTTTGAAAAAGAAAACATATGATAAATTTTGAATTTCCTAAATAATTTCATGCCAAACACAATAAAGTTAAACTTTTCTTCTAACAAAGTTTTGAAATGGTTTGGTGGTTAAAACCTTAGTGTGCTTCCATGAGGTTTTAGGTTCAATCCCTAATGAATGTGTGATTAACATGTTTCAATAAAATGTAGTTTAAAAACATGGATGTCATGGCAAATGGTGTCAAAATTAGTTCCTTTTTAAATAATTGTTTTTTTTATGGCATGTAGTTTTGTCATGGCATGCTGTGAGAAAAATGCAATTCATGATTCCATGATTCAAAAAAAAAAAATTTTTTTTTCGGTATGATGACATGGTGTGTTATCCACATCACATTAACTTAGGACCTCATATATCCATGTCATGATTCTAAAATGAAAAATTATCTAGTGCAACATGTGACTATCTAAAAAACATTTCCCAAAAAAATCTTAATCAACTAATCATTTTTTGACCAAAACCATACAAATTACATATTAGTCACTTTTGTCCTATTTCACTAAAAACTTAATGGATTTGGATAGTGAATAAAGACAAGATTTCTTCTTGTGTTTGAGGATGTTAAATATATGAAATATGATTAATCATCCATAAGACGGAAAAAATGAGGTGTATTAGAACAATGGATGGATTATGGGTGGCAAATGAGATTTTGATTTTGTGTCATATTACAATCCAAAGAAGTCAATATTTGTATATTTTATGGTACATGTGAAATGAAGGCGTATTTTTGGTATGTTACGAAGTGATGTACTTTTAAAATATTATATATATATATATGGATGTTTTCAATATAATTAAAATATATTTTCATAATTCAATTCTAAGCAACCTACTTTAATTTTTAAGTATATTATTAAAAAATTCAATAAGTTGCACCCTTTTTTTGGCACTTCATTTGAAAAAAATTAGAAGTTATTACCCATGGGTTATAATTTTTTTATAATAATGATAAGATGATATGGATTTAATTCTTTTAAACCAAGTATTGGCCATGATTATTTTTTATTACATTTACACTTAAATGATATTTTGAAAGTAGCACATGTAGTATTTTAAATAATCATCACAATTGTTAATTTATAAGTGATGACGCGTTCCTAAGTCCCTTGTTGAACCCACTTGAGGGTCCAATTATGTAGAGTTGCGGAAAGTTGGGACTTGAGGGCTGCTCCCAACTTCCAACACTAAAAGGGGGTAGAGGGTCGTACTAGAAGTCCCAGGATTATATTAGGAAAAGGGACTAGATTATCAAGCTTGAATCTGCATCCAAAACCAACCACAAGAGGGTTAGTTAGCATTCGGGAACACCCTTGGGTGTTGGGACAAGCCACAGGCACTTTGACACACAAGACTCACCATGGCCCGGACTTGGGGGAAGCCGCCACCTTCCCCCATATAGTATTCTGTGTAGCTCTCTGCTGAGGCTACATCCAAATGGCTCTTTTTCTTGGAACTCCCAAGTTGGAGTCCCGAAACTGTCCCGGTTGGAGTCTCGGGACTTTGGGAGCTCATAACTCCTGACTGCAGAGTTCGATCGTGACGAGGTCTAAACCAAAGTTGTAGTTCTCCTCGAGAATTTTAAAATGCCGTGTCGCACTCTAGAATTGGATGTCAGGAAGAGGTCAATTATCAACTTTTAATGGTCGGGAGTCAAACTATCAATTTGACTCCCGACCGTTCTTTTGCCCATAACTTGGGTTGCAAATGTCCAAATGACCAATGCGAGGCCATTTTGGACATCTACGCTTTGAGACCTTTTCCAATGACACCAAGAACACCTCAATGCGAGGTGTTTTGGGCCTTGCTGTCGAGCTCTAAAGATTCGGGAGTCCTGAAGGACTCCAAGTCCCCAACTTTGGGAATGTGAATTTCATCCTCACACTTGGCCAAAGTGGGGTTACGACAAATGACCCCCAAAAAAAATCATTTTTTAATTTTAAAATGTTGATATTTTAAATCAACATCATTCATGAAAATCAATGTATTATTTTATGAAAAGTAATATCCTTGAAAGAAAAGGATATTTTTGCAACAAATTGGTTCTATGAAATAAATTTAATATAAATATTATTTGTATTTGTGAAAAAGATTAAGACATGAATATTGTTGGGAAAAGGTTGATAATTTTATGACAAATAAAATTCCATAAAAGTTATTCATTTTTATGAGATTTGTTTTTTGAATGAGTTGATATTCTTGTGAATTTTTTTTTGTCCCAAAAACATATTTTTTGAAAGTTTTGGATGGGGCATTATTCTTTTATACTTTGTAGATTTTCCTTTCCAACAAAATGTAATTGATTTTTCTATGTCATTGTTTTCCTTTTAAATACCTAGTGGGCCTTTGTGTCATTGGCCCAAGTGCATCCTTGAGGCTTTAAGAAATACAACTTTCCAAACGAAACGTACCTCTTCAAAGCTCTAAAAGACAATTAATGTGAAAAGTGATAATGAAGATGGCAAACATGATGGCCAATGGGAAACTCCTCATGTATATCCCCATGTGATGTGAAAGGCCAAACAAAAGGGCCAATACAATGAAAAGGCATCGATTTTATAAAAAAAAACCTTATTTCATTTTTAAACTAATTTTTAATGATGAAATTAATTCTAAATTCAATAACTTTTGCTTGGTCAATCCAAAAAGTGTGAAATGAACATTATGCACACCACCTCATTGAAGGCTTTTAATGGTACAAAAATAGCAACAAGCTAAGGGCCCACAATTTGGGAATGTTAAAAAGGTGGTCACAAACATAACAAATCAAACACCAATTTTAATAAATATCATGGGCCCTTGTGTTGGTGGCCCAAGTGGATGCTCAAGGTTTTAAAAAATACAACTTTCAACAAAACCTCTTCAAGGTTTTAAGAGACACAATTAATTTTGAAGATAATGATAGTAAAATGGACAAATATGACAACTAATGGGAAATTCCTTGTGCATTTCCTCATGTGATGTAAAAGGACAAACATAAGGGCCAATATGACAAAGAAGCATTGATTGGTTTTTAAAACTATTTTTGTCAATTTTAATTAATTTTCAATGACAAAAATGATTAAATTCAATAACTTTTGCTCCATTGGTTTGAAATTTGTGAAATGAACATTGTGCACATCACCTTGTCAAGGGCCTTTCAATTGAAAGAGCATTGAGTTGAAGTCCCCATGATTTGGGAAGGTTAAGTTGTGATATAAACATAACAAAAAACATCATTTATTTTTTAAAAGTATACTAGTGGACCCTTGTGTTGTTGGCCCCATTGTGATTGTTTTCAAGGTTCTTAGGAATATAATTTTCCAAAAAACCTCTTCAAGAATCTAAGAGACATTATGAAAGGGCGAATAAAATGGCCAATGGGAAATTCCCCATGCATTTCCCATGTGATGAAACGGGAAATAGAAGGGCCCATATGATGAAGATGCATTGATTGGTTTTTGAAAACATTATATTATAATTTTAAATCAATTTCCAATGGGAAAAATCACTATAAATTCAATAACTTTTGTTCCACACGAGTCCATAAGTTGTGAAATGACCACTATGGACACCACCTCATTAGGGTTTTTCAACAATAGTGTAAATGCAATGAGGTGCCCATCATTTGGGAGGGTTAAGGCATGGTCACAAATAGAACCAAACAAACACCTATATATATCTCTAAAGACAAGTGGTGGTTTTCAAAAAAATTAAAATAAATATTTATAACTTTTAAGTAAACTAAGTGTCATGTGTGCCTACAACATTGGTTGCTTGCAACATCTTCAAATGCGTGTTTGTAAAGCTAATTGGCATATGCCATTGTTCGTATATGTCCCCTTTATCATGTGATGATGTGCATTGCATGTCATGAAACATCAATTCTTGCTCCAAGTTTACTTGTAATTTCTACATTGATGTTTCTATAAATGAATAAATCTAAAGGCTTTGCATCCATGCGTTGTCATTGTGAAATGTATATCCACGGGTTTAAAAGACACAAATCTTCATTTAATTTTACATATCATGTCATTTACAAATTGAAATTTGGCATGGAACCTTAGAAAAAATATTTTTAAAAATTCAAATAATGATAATATAATTTAAAAACTACAAGTGAAAATATTTCCTTTATATTTTTATTATAATTATATAATAAAAATTTGATGTCTATATGTGCTTTCCAACCTACCTCTTCCAAGCCTAACTATGTCAATTGTTTCCCATAGCCTTTTACATGAATATAACAAGACAAATTAACATGTGTCTTTTCATGTCCATGTTGTCTATATTAAAAAAGGGTAGATGCAAGTTAAGGTGCCTCAAAAGTGGCAACAGTCCTAGTCCCAAAAGTCCATATAAGGTCCAAATTCTAATTCTAGAATGAAAAAAAAACGTTAAAAAACAATGTTTAATGGGCCCTATGTGATGATTAATCAATTAATAGAGTTTATATGAAAGGTTGGCCATCTAGAAAACTCTTTTACATACATGTTAGGGGGAAAAAATTATCAATCCAACAAAAAATGATCAAGATTGGGACTTTTGAAAATAAGGTCCAAGTCCAATCGTTCAAAACTCCATAATCATTTATTAGTTAAAGTTTTTATTGTAATTTTTTTCAATCTAGTTTTTCTCCCCATCATGTATCATATATTAAGTCCCTATAAAACATATTGAAATGAAATCGTAAAAAAAAAAGCATTTGAATGTTAATGTAGAACCCATATTATAGTCCATATGTCCATTTTAAAAGTCCAGTACTATATGATTGGTGTATGTTTATTATATTTCACCTCTCAATAAATATTCTTATTCAAGTTGATGATCTTAATCCATAATTTTTTTTCCAAATTGATGATTTTGCAATGCATTTGTAGCATTTGAATAAAGTGCACTTTGCAAAAAAATGATAAGGACACAAAAAGCGAACCACTATAGTTTGCATCTACCCAAAAATCTCATAACCTATCTCTTTCAACCTCAATTACCTAATCCTTTTCCCCTACCCACCTATATAGAATATGGACATAAATTTGAAATTAGGAAGAAATAATGAGGAATTATTGAAAACCAGAAAGGACAAAAAGAAAAGGAAAATGGGGCGAGGGATTTGGCTTAGTTTGAAACCTAGCTCTTGAGGTCAAAGGCATCAAATTCATAAAATAAAAAAAACTAATGATGTAGGTGCGTGTAGAATATAAATTCATAATGATTATTTAGAATTACATTTTAAAAATAAATAAATGACACTCATGTAAAGGAAAATGAAGATCTAAAATTTGAACATTGTTATGATGATTTTGATATTGTCCTTCAAGGCCCAACGAGGATAATATTTCTAAGCCCTTAAAAGATTATACTAGTTTTCATCTTAATGATAATTCAATTTTTTTAAAAAAATTATGGGGACAAAAAACAAATTCATTTTGATAATTAAATTAGTGGAAACATCTTATAACACAATGTTTAATAGATGAGCAAATGTAATTTGTACAAAAGGTGGAAGCAATGATTGTAATATTGATTAATCAAAACTTGGTACATTTATGTGTTTAGTTATTAGAATTACATCTTGATCTTGTGTTTAGTCAATCAAAGAAAATAACAAGAACAAAATTTTTGGACATGCAAATATTTTTAGTAATCAATAAAGGGCTTTCAATTGAAATCATGCAGCAAACATGGGTTTTACAATATTCAAAATTGGAGAAGATTAATTGCTATAAATACATAACCTCAAAACACTTAGTTGTATTTTGCAATTTGTTCCTCACTTTATTGTAGTTTTCCCATGAATTAAAGAACTTTGCAACTACATCAAAAACATTGCCCTTGGATAGGTGGCACAACCAAAATCAATTTGGCATTCAATGACCCAATTGGTCATTATCCATCTACAACACATTAGAACATAATTTCAATTTTATTTAATGATGATTGTTAAATTTATAATGTGATCTATTTGCAAGTTTCCCTTATTTATTATTATTACATCACCCCATTGTCAATCCCTTTATACAATCTTGATTCATGAATGTTTATGAGAAATTTGTTAGAACATTCAATGTTGTACAATAAATTCAAAATTATGTGTAGATTATATTTTTCATTATTTAAAAGTTAAAAAGTGAGCTTTTAAGACAATATAATAGTTATTAGATTATAATATAAATACTGAAAATATTAAAATGGAATAAGAATTTATGCATGTACATATGCAAATATTATTTTTAAAATTTAATTGGTATAATAAACAACCCAAATATTCCATTATTTTAATGAGTTGCAAAATTTACCTATTGAAGGATATTACAAGGATCCAAAATTTGAGATTAAGAAAAACATAACATTATGTGCATTATAAGATTTGAAGATTATAATACCTTTTTGGGTTCAACATTTGAGTGTCAAATAATCATTTTAATTTTCAAAATCTAGTTTGGTAGTAAAAATAATCTATGGAATTTCAACAATAAATATAGATATTAACTTCTTTGGCAAGTTATTTGCACTATGAACCTCTAACATAATGAAACCTTTTACCACATTTTCTATTGCTTCTTTTTGTAAAAACGAGGAGTGATAACATTCCACCAAATTATAGGATCAAGAAAGGTTGTCAATTATTTGATATTTGTTCTACAATGGTGGATTAGCCTAAAGCAAGAAGTTATTGTTTTTCCACCCATTTTTGTAATTTTTCCTACCTTGTAATTTTCTTAAATTTCAACATTTCAAACAAAGAATTTCTAGAAATTTCACATTTCCAAAAACAGTTTAATTTTTACCAAACCTAAGGAGGCACTATAGTACTAACAACTAACCCATTGGGTTTGTTTTGAAAGAAAGGAACTGAATTTAAATTTCTTGTACAAACAAAAGGCCAAGTTATAGTGTTTCAATGAGGATGTGCTAAAATAGACCAGAATTTTTTTTAATTAAAAACTTAGGGATATGCATGGACATTTTATTTAAATTAGAATTTGGTTAAAATATGTGAATCGAAAATTCCTTTTGCAATTCAAAATTCTTCATAAAAAGAATAAAAATTACATATACAACAATTGTTTTGTTTTGTTTTGCTTTGTTTGTGATTGCACCTTAATCCTCATGAACCATGAAGCCCCCTTGATATGCTTTTAGTATCATTAGAAAGCCCTCAGCAAAGCGATGTGCATGGTGATCATTTTTTACGAACAATGCAAAAGTTATTGAATTTAATTTTCATCATTGAAAATTAATTAGAATTTATAAAATTATTTCTTTCAACCAATGAATGCCTCTTCATATCACACGAAGAAGTGTATTTGCCTATTCATGACATGAGAACATGCATTTGTATTTTCATGTCACAAGAAAATGTGTGAAAAATCTTCCATTGGCTATCCTCCCATTTAAGCATCTCAACCAATCAATGCCTTTTCATGTCATACAAGAAAATGCACAGAGAATCTCCCATTGGCCATCTTATCGACCCTTTCATTATTAGCCCTTCTATTTGCCCTTTCACGTCCCAAACTTTAACAATTTCACACCCAAGCACTTGGGGCCAAATGACATTTGAATTCACACTTTGGCAAATAGGATTTTTTTCAGAATTGAGTTTATGTAAAAGTCATGCCTCTTAGTAGAGTTTTGAAGAGGTTTCCCAAAAAGTTGTATCCTTTAGAGCCTTGAAGACGAACCCATTTGGGCCAATGGCACAAGGGTGCACTAGTTATCTTATGTGAAAGTTATGTCATTTGATTAATGAACCAAACATTACAAAACCTAATATGTTGTAAAGAAAACAACAAGAATCTAATTCAACACACACAAGTAGGGACATCAAGTCTTCACAAATGTAATGGAAGGAATGGGAAACATAATAAGTTGCAAATAGTTGGCAGTTATAAAACCTTGCCACTGATATTCAACTATTACTGAAGCAAATAAGAATTAAATAATCTTATTTATTTGAACATAAATATCACAAAAATATTTTGTACTAGACAACATGATGTACATGGATATAATAAGAAAAACATATATTGATGTGTTACACATGTTGCCTTGTCATCAAATGATTTCAGTAGCAGGTTTTGGACTCAAGTGCATAATAATTTTCCTTTAAAATATCATAAACAATCAATGTACATCAACCATTTGTTGTGACTAGTAAGGGGATGTGGCATATTTCATTATGCATTTTCACTAATATTTGGGTGAATTGAGATAAAATTTAATGTAATAAAAATGACTAGTCACTTAGTGAATGGGGGACCAATTGTTCTAGGAAAAGTGAATTAATTAATTGTTAGTTGAATACAAAAATTACACTTGGTAATGGAGTTCAACTCATCACTAGTTAATTTATGTAGAAAAAGGGAAAATAAAAAGCTACCTAAAATTGGGAGATAACCGTGACACTCAGAAGAAGCTTTTCTTTAAGTAGCCAAATTTGACTTAGATTTT
This sequence comes from Sphagnum contortum, assembly GCA_963920785.1. Classification (NCBI taxonomy): domain Eukaryota; kingdom Viridiplantae; phylum Streptophyta; class Sphagnopsida; order Sphagnales; family Sphagnaceae; genus Sphagnum; species Sphagnum contortum. The sequence continues at coordinate 5,335,657 of OY987291.1, read as the reverse complement.
CTTATGTTGAGGAAATTGTGTCCATGCTACTGTGCTACAGCAGAAATTTGAAGAAGAAGGGAAAAAATTGAAAATTGAAAACCTGATAGATACTATGTAGAGGTTGCATTTCAATAGGTTTATAATGTTAACTCAATATATAATGACTTTGTAATGATATATATAATTCTATTCTAGACATTTATAAATGTAGTTGCTCAATTATCTAAAATTTTGAAAAAGTAAAGAATCACATCTCATTGGACATTTGCACAAATCTAACAAATCCAAGGTTTTGGACAATACACAAGACATGGAGGTGTAATTTCTCATCATAGTGCTTCTTGTCGCACTCTTTAATTTGTACAATTGGAAAACCCTCAATGAGTAGGGGTGCACCAAGTGGGTTTCATAATGTTTTGACCTACAATGGAGAAGTTACTGAATATTAAACAAAAAATTCATTGTAAATTCATTTAAATAAAAAAAAAATCATGGGGGAATTTGGGGGCACTCTTTATATTGTTGCAAAGCCCTTAGTGAATAGGATTTAATAAAGATGATTTTAAAATTCAATTAAATTACAAAAATGGTTTTTGGAAGGAAAGATTAGTTCAGTAACCAATTCACACATGGGTCAATAGCACAAGCTACGCTAATATATATTAAGATTAAGTGTTTGTTTGTTTGGATGTGATCACACCATAACCCTCACAAATGGTGAGGGTCTCTCACTCGAGTGTTGGTATCACAAGAAAGCCCTCAACAAAGCGGTGTGCAGATATGTTGTTTTGCAAATTTCAAACAAACAGACCAAAAGTTATTGGAAATCTAGAATGATTTCCATCTCTGGTAATAATTTATTAAATAAAAAAATAGAAGGTTTCAGAATAACTCTCAAGTTAAGCCCAGTTTCACTGGAATAACACTGGGATGGGTGAACTTATAGGAGGTTTAAGATTCATGGGCCAATGACACATGAGGGGCCTACAAGTAAAGATTGGAATGTAATGGAGAGTGAATGAATGGAAGTCACACAGGTCACACAAATGAGGGCTTGTAGTAGTAGGTTATTGGAGGACAAGCACAGCAGTTGTTATTTGCCAAAGGCTTTTTGTTGGTCATCCATGATGCCTAACAGAACAGAGTTGCCAGGGTGATGGGATTGTCAGTCAGATCTGGAGTCAGTTCAAAAGATGAAGGACCTGAATATAGGCTAGTGGGACCCTGTCTGCTGACAATTTTCCTTCTCTAGGCTACCAGCAATATTCTCCGGGAATCAAGGGCCAATGCTTGTGACTAACCTGAAACCAAACCCTTCAAGACATGATAGACTTAGTGGGCAGAATAACCACTTCCCCTTTTACTTAATTAGTGCCAAATGACAACAGTGTGCAAAACACTAGTGGGTCCCAAACAATTTGTCATTTGTAGAAACGTTTAGTAGTGGTGCATTTGATTGCTATCTATGTCATTCTAGACTGATCTCTAGAGTCACGACTACTGACCACCACTAGTCTAAAAGTAGTAGATTGCTTAGATACTGGAGAGATCTCAACTTTCCCATCACTAATCGGGCAATGGATGATTTTGGGGATGGCGTAGGCTTGCTTTATATGGTCTTGCAGAGCTTGGTTGATCTTCACAAGCTGCTTAACTTTCTTCATTTCATTGGTGGGGTGGTGTACTTATTGGCAGTAGTAAATCCATTAAAAGTCTTGGTGAAGGGTTTCTGATAAGGATGAACATTGAAGATTGAACCATCTCCATAAAACTTGTACCTTCACCTTCTTGAGCAAGGCCTCCTAGCGGATGTTTAAAAAACCCCAGAAAGCTTAAATTTGGGCTTCAAGATCCTGATCTTGTGGAAGGAGGGTATCCTTATATTGAGAGATAGGTGTTTGTTTGTATGTAAGCCTTGCAAACTATGGGGCACTCTACTTGGTGGTACCATTGGAAAGCCCTCAATGAGATGATGTGCACATTTGTTGTTTCTCAATTTTCAGACCAACAGAGGAAAACAAGTTATTGAATGTAAAGTTAGTTTTGTCTCTGGAATTAATATTTTTTTTATAATTAATGATTTTTTCACAATTGGGTTCTGTAAGAACTTTGAAAGTAAACCCACTTTGACCTAAATAATAAGAAGGTGAAGAAGGTACCTGCAGTCTAGTAGGTGCTGGCTGGTTCAAGTAGGCCGCTGAATGTGCGGGTTAATCTGCACCTCCTCTCCTTCATCTGTTGCTGTGTCTCTTTGCTTTTTGACATGATCTATTTTAGAGAGGAAAATAATAAACAAAACTCTTCAGGATCATAGTCGATTTTTTGCATCAAAAGGTGTGAATTGCTGAAAGAGGAGATTGGATGCATGATATATAATTACTGAATGCTGGGAATCCCACCCACTTCATGGAACCCACCTTTCCATCAGTTACATGCAGATGTAAATCACTTGTCATGATAGGCTTATGAATTAAAATTCAGACAAAAGAACAAAAAGGTCAAAACTAGTAGCAAGAAACAACAATCTAGCAGAAACAACAAACTAGCCTAAATGAGTAAGACTTCAAAAGATGTTGGCCAACTTTCAACGGTTGCATATCTTCATCTTCTTCTTCCTTCTTCAACTCTGGCTCAAAACAGTTTATCTGAACCTCTCTATCCCCATGATCTCTCAATTACTAGAATGCCAGTTCTGACACTACATGATTCCCTGCAAGTTTTGCAAACGTCATAAACATCGTCTGCAAATACAATTACATACACACAAAATTGTTTTTCAGGTGGTCCAAATTTTAAAAAGTATTGCACCGAATGTTACTGAACCACCTGAAAAATTGTTTGTGTGTATTCCAATTTTTAGATTGTCTTCTTTTAAAGTAGTTTGCAGTTGTTTTTTTTTTTTTTTTTTTGGGTTTCTAAAGGTTGGTGAATTTCTCCAAAAAAGATTTGCATTTTGTAAAAATGCTGAAATTGTCAAATTTTACCTTTTTTTGCAAGATTTTCTTTGAGTGTAGGAAAATGAAGAATCTTTTGAAATATTCGAGAATAATTTTGATTTTCCGAAATGGGAAGAAGACAATTACATAAGGTCTTCTATGAGCTATGTAAAAGATAAACCCTTCAAGTGTTATCACGTTCTCAACTGATTTTTCCTTCCAAAACCTGGTTTTTTGGAATTTATTTGAATTTTCAGCGGCAGAAATCACTTGAAAATCAATCTCTCCCACATTCTGAATCCAAATCTTGCTAAATAAATTCCATTAAATCCTGCTCGTCAAGATCTTTCCAACAACACTAAAGGCGCATTCCAATTCCTCCACAATTTCCAGCTGCGATTTAATTTAATTTTCAGTGAAGAAATCATTCGATATTCAAGAACTTTTGCACCGCAAGTCCAAACGTCATCGAACCAAGCCCATGCACCCCTCCTTGTTGAGAGCTTTCCAAAGACACGAAGAACACGATCTGAAGCATCCCAGTTTGGTCGATCTTATAACTACAAAACAAAACAGAATAAACTACCTTCCTTCATAGAGTGATTGGGTGGGTTCCAACAGTGTTAGGCTGTCCCAACTTACACTGTTTTATTAGGAATTTTTGTTTATAGCCGAGATGGTTTTATATTATATTCTGTTTGCAATTCTTTTTATGTCCTTAAGAAAAAATTTAATTAGACCACCTAAAAAATTATTTTAAACAAAAATCAAACTTGACATCAGTTACAAATCAATAGAGTTATCCCTAAAGTCACCCTATCTTTGGGTCTGCTTTTACCCCCTTAGCCCCTCCTTTAATGGTATCTCCAATCCAAGGAAATTTTATTAAATCTCAGTGTGAAATCCTGAAATTCAGCATTTAATGCACAAGGTTCGAGAGTAATTATAGTAGGTGTTTGTACAGGTGGGGAGCACTGAAAATATATGTAGCAGCAGTGGCGGCGCTATGGAAAAAGGAAAGTCAGGATGAAATTCAGTTTCCCATCAAAATTGGTGGAAAAACTAGTTTGGGTCCTAGTTGTTTTGCTTTGTAAAATTTTCATTCCCAGTTACGCGTTTGATGCCCTATTATGTTGAAACTGACTATTCTCGCCCCCTAATCGCAAGACTTTACAGACAACTCTAGTGTTTGATACTTTTTTACTTCACAAATTTAACTACTCATAAGCATCTAAAATTTTATCTTGCTCAAAAGAACCTTTAAATGCTTCGTCTAATTCTTCATCTAAAATTAATTAAGAGATTGTGAATCATTTCTTTTTAAGTATTTTGAGGATTTGCAACGAGCTCTCAAATCATTGGGTCAATTCTTGTTATTAAAAGTAAAGTTATTAGAATTTCTTATTACATGCAACATCAATGATGACAATTGGTTTAAATTATAGGAAATGAAAATATCCTCCTAGTTTCTATTTGTGAACCCCCAACACTCAAATCATGTCTTGAAAGAAGACCAATGGTGAGAGACATTTTCTCACATGTTTGTTTTATAATTGCAATCAACAAAGTATATCCTTCATCTCCACCTAAAATCTATGCAACATCAATAGTTCTCAATTGATCCCATTATACCAAAGCTATTTGTTAGCATTCAACACTTGAAATCTTCATCATTCACAATATGAGTCTCTACATTAAACATATGATGAAAATGCTAATAACATTTTAAAAGCATAAGCAAGACAAATTTCCTTTCATAAATTTCAACAATAGCAATATTTTATTATCAACAAATATATGAAAACACCAATCAAAGGCTCTTGCATTAAAGTTCAAATAAAAGCCAAAAAAGGTCCAACATTGAAACAACTTCTTTCTTCATGTCTTTTGCAAAGTTATTTAACTTTATGTGATACCCTACCAAACCATTGTCAAAAGATGCATCAACAATGCCATTGAAAACTTTCCTTACAAAATTTTAAACCCATGGAAATTGCAACAAACAAGGCAATCACTTAGTGACAAATAATCACGTGATTTATTCAAAGCACAAGAAGAGACAAGTGACAAAACTTTCACCATTATTTCAACAATCTTCCAAAAATGAAACATGTGAAAAATGAAAACACATAACTATATGAACTTCAATTTATTGATATAAAAAAATACAATAGCTTCACCCAAAATTGCAAAGCTTTTTAAAAAATGATAACATTTCTTGTAGATTTGTCACAAAACAATTGAAAATCTGAATTAGGTTATACTCATGTTTAAAAAATGAAAAAAACACTACACAATGCAAATTGAACACAAAAACATATTGATCACCTTGTTGTGATTATGGATTTAATTCCCAAGGTTGTAAACCAAAATCAATAATGCATTTATCAATTCTTGATAACATTTTCTAAATTTCTTAGGCCATATAATGCATTTTTTAGAAATCCAATTGCATTAGTTTGTTGAAAACATCTATTATACCCACTATTACAAGAAATTATGGATTTTCAAGCTATCCAATTTGATTGCCTCATTCATTTTGACTAAACATTTGATCAATTTGATTAAAGGCCCTAATTGTTGAAATGATACATGTGTTTATATTGATTGGTTCAATTGATCAAAATAACTTTTTGATTACTTATTCAAATGTGATATTTAGTCAAGTAGGACAGAAAAAATGAACACCTTTAGTGAAAAATGTTTCAATCAAATGATAAATTCAATTTTCTGTAAACCATATTCATAATTTTAAAAAATAAATTTTGATTATTTAAGGTTATTTGATTGGTCAACTTGACCAACTATCATTTGATTGTTAGTCAAAATGGCAATCAAAATGAATCACAATTTTTGATTCAATAGATATTTAAGGCTTAGGTAAGTAGGTGATCAATAGGTACATTTAAAAGATGATTGGTTACATGTCTTATGGTTCCCTTTAACTTGAATGTACATGCTACCTACTTACTTGCTTACATATTTTACACACCTACATCATATTATGAATGACCTAAGTTTACCTTGATTTATGACCTACTTGTAGGTGTGAGTAGACTAGATAGGTAGTTAAATGTAGGCTAGGTACTTATGCTAAGTAATTAGGCTAGGTAGGTAGCTAGGTTGGGCTATGTAAATAGGTTATGTAGCTAGGTAGATAGGCTATGTAGGCTAAGTTAGGTAGGTAAGGGTAGATTAGTTAAGCTTCTTAGGTAGGTTTAAAAAAAATGTTCATAACAATAAAATGAAATAATTTAATGTTTGTTGAAAGTGTGGTGCAATGGTACTTGAAGTTTTAGTCTTTCAATGTGGAGGTGTTAGGAGTTCAAGTCTTTGCACTTGCAATTTATGTAGTTAGGTCACTTAACTAAGTTAATAGTTAAGCAAAATATCTTATCCTAGTTGAGGTAACCAAGCTAGGTTTGTAGCCTTATGTGTTTAGGTTTACTCTAGCTTACATTCTAACCTGAGCTAGTAGGACGTAAGTATAAGTAGGTTAGGTTCCTAGCCTAGGTGTTTAGACCAGGCTAAGTAAAATACCTATTTACCTACCTTCCCAAGCCCTACCTACATATTGAATCAAAATTGTCATTTGTTTTGAATGGCATTTTGATTAACAATTAAAATGATAGTTAACCAAATTGATTAGTTGAAATGACCAACAAAAAACTAACAAAAAGGCCATCAATAAAAAATATTGTCAAAGTAGTTAATATGGCGAATCAACTTGTCCAAAATGGTTAACTAATCAAATAATAAATGACACATTTTGGTAGTTTTCAACCAAATTTTCTAATCAATTAGACCATGAATGCTTGTAATGAACCTTAATATTGTTCATATCAATTGAAGCATGTAAACACACCCCAAAGTTTGTCAAATGCTATCAGTGGTAAAAACCTTTCCTAATCTTAGCTTAGTAGTGAAATGCAAAATCATGAAACATGTTCTTAGCTCCCAATAAAATATAGAAAATAGGGGTGCAAGAGCTTTCAGATGGGATTAAGAATAACTCTTCAAGTTGATATGTTGATCATATCAAACTACACAAACCAAACAAGAATGCAATTATTACATTTGGAATCAATTTTTGAAATTGTGCTTAGGGAAAACCATGAGCATGGCTTCCAATAAAAGCTTGCTAGCTCTAGGGGTTTAGATATTTAAGCAAGCAAATTATATAAGATAGATTTTAGGTTCTCAAATTTGAATATTTTAAGGAAGTTAAATGAAGTTTTGAAGTTTTAAGAATCATAGCTTTGCAAATTATGGACTCCCAATTCAAGAACTTCCACATTTTTTTCATGTTGGTGCAAGTGCGGCAAAAAGTTACAAAGTATATCACAAGCATAAAAGTGGTGCCTATTTCCAATTTTGAGATTGTGATGAACCCTATGAGTTCATTTGATTTCGTTTCAAAATGACATATCATGTTCATCAATTGAACTTGATATAATCTTTCAAATTGTCATTTATATGGTTGGGAATGCTATATATTATATATTATTTGGATAGTTTCACCTTCAAACCCCTATAACTTTTAATTGCCATGTTCTTTTTGGGATTAAAATCCCAATTTATTAAATTAACATTTAAAAAAATTCAAAAGATCACTTGATTTAGATAAGATTTGGTCCCCTAAACCTTGAACTAAAGATTTGAGACACCTTGAAATTTCCAACTCCCATGCATAGTGAGAGTGCACTTGGAAGTATTCTTGGGGGCTCCCCTTTTGCACTCCCACACACTTCCCTTTCACATTGCCTTGCATGTGTTTAAAGTGTAGCCATGCCTTTAATTCTTCCTAATTTGACTCCCTTACCTTGTCCTAGCCTTGGTCACAACCAAGACTAGGGTCATAACACATATTTACATGATTTATTTGAAACCTTAAAAGGATCAAAACTTACAATAGTTTTCAAAGTTTTTATCATTGTATTTAAATAAGAACCTTCATCTTTCATTTACACAATTACTTTTAGAGGTCAAACTATGCTTTTCAAACAACATGTGAAGTTGGTTTTTGGCAATTTTCCTCTTAAGGTCTCAATTGCCTCAAATAGCTCAATAGTAATTTATGTTTTGGCTCCAATTCATAGCCCAAAAATTTGACCACAAGTGAAAAAATATCATGACCATCTTTTGACATCCACAAATCAAAACTAGTTGTAAAAAACAAAATCAATAAGAAGAGAATGTTACTTTAGTAGTACAATTATTACAATATCAATTGATGCAAGCATGTGTACTCTCCACAATTATGATAGGTGAATATTTTTTTGCAACAAATTAATAATTCATAAATGATTTCTTCGTTTTTCATGATCTTTTTAAAAGGATCCATTGCACCAAATTATCTTGAAATATGTTTGGATGGTATTATTGGTCTTTTAAAAGTAGGACGTCTTTCCAAAGATGTATTTATGCCAATATTCACTTCCTCATATTTTTGCATAATTATCCCACGTTTTGTACATCCACATGTTTTTTCATAACTATAATCCAATTATTTTTGGAACAAGTAATGGGTTTTTTTTGCATTTGGTCTATATATTAAATGTATTTGAATTCACTAATTATTAAGACAAAGAAGAAAGGTCTAATGTGGATTTATGAAATCAACAAATGAGACTTCATTTACATTACAAATAAAACCCAACTTAATGCATTTCTATTAATGGTTTTAAAACTTTCTTTAATCTTATTGACCATGTGTTCAATTTCAACATGATTATTACCACTTTCAAATCTTGACGTATTTTTTGGATTCCCTTCAACATTGTTCATACTAATACTACTAGTGAATACATCATTCTATTCATCGACAATGTTTACCAAAAAAAATTGATTGGTTAGTTTGTAAGGTTTTTAATTTTTTTTTTAAAACCATTATATTTGTTGATATTGTAGCTTTGCATTTTTTGGAAATATGTGAACTATCCCAAGATTGTCTTAAAAGGAATGGTTAAAAAGAACTTATGGAAACTTACCACAATTTTGAGAAAATCACAAATGAACATTGGAGTTTAGTTGAAGCCAAGTTGTTTTTAAGTTGTTAAAACTTGCAAAAAATGTGTGAAGTATGAGCAATTAAAATTGTGAACATAATCAAATTGTGAACAAATAAGAATCAAGCAATGAATGATTGAATTTTTAACATGCATTGAGAAGGGGAAGAAGAAGTCAATCAACAATTAAAACATTTACATCATTAGAAAATCTAGGTGATCTACAAACAAAAAATACAAATATTAAACCACTTGAAGTCAAACCACAATTGTCATTTCCATAAATTTGCATTAAAAGTTCAAGTGCAAGAAAACTTGAACAAAGAAAACTTGTCACTCAAGTTTCAGTGTAAGGGAGCTTGGGGTTCAAAAAAAGATTTACACCACAATAAAGGTTTTTACATTAGTAGCATCGCAACTAAATTGATTGTAGAACCAAGTTTCCTAAAACACTTATTTAATTAATTTAAGACTTTACAAAAGTCTGAAAATCCAAACAATAACTTGATAATGATATTATTCAATGACGCGCTCCTAAGTCCCGGGGTGAACCCACTTGAAGGTTCACCAAAGTCAAGTTGCAGAAAGTTGAGACTTGGAGGCACGCTCTCGGCTTCCAACTCTAAAAAGGGGTAGAGGGTTGAGTTGGGAGCCCAGGGATTAGACTAGGAAGAGGGACTAACTTAGCTTGTGTGAATCTGCATCCAAAAACCAACCATGAGAGGTTAGTTTAGCATTTAGGACACCCTTTGGTGTTGGGACAAGCCACGAGCACTTGGACACACAAGACTCACCACGGCCCGAACTCAAGAATAAGCCACCACCTTACTCCCTATAGTATTCTCTGCAGCTCGCAGTGGAGGCTACATCCAAATGACACAAATTCCCGGGACTCCCGAAATGGAGTCCCGAAATTGTCCCAACGGGACTCCTGGAACTTTGAACAGCCATAACTCCCGATTTCAGAGTCCGATCGCGACAAGGTCTGAACCAAAGTTTTAGTCCTCGTCGAGATCTTTCCAACGCCATGTCGCACACTCAAATCGGATGTCAGGAAGAGGTCGATTCCCGACTTTTAGTGGTCGGGAGTCAAACTAACCCTTCTTACGCCCATAACTTGGGCTGCAGATGTCCAAATGACCAATGCGAGGCCATTTTCGATAATTACGTTTCAAGACCTTTCCAACGACACCAAAAAAACCCCAATGCAAGGTGTTTTGGGCCTTGTTGTCGAGCTCTGAACATTCGGGAGTCCCGGAGGACTTCAAATCCCAACTTTTCCAAGTGTTGGGCTTCACCCCCACACTTGGCCAAAGTGGGGTTGCGACATTCAAACTTTCATTATAAATCACTTCATGAACAATAGGACCAAAAGGAAAAGGTCAATTTATTTATTTTTACAAATATGTTTACAAATTAAACTTTCGCAACACCATGGCAAGTTCATGTTAAAGAAAAGTTTACATAGATCACACAAAAAATTTAACCGGTAAAAAAAGAATTATTTAAAAAAAATTGTAGATACAAATTCAATCTGGTGGCCACCAAGTTGTGAAAACAAATAACATTGATTTCTTGAAGAATTTTGAAAAGAAACAATCCATTATTATTAATAATAAATTCATAAAAAAACCTAAACAATTTAAACAATCTCAAATTGAAAAATAAATTGAAAGATAATGTCAAATCCTTGTAATATTAAAAGAAATTTTATTCTTGTCCAAGGTAAAAAATGTCACCACATCGGCAACATCTCAAAATAAAAACTTGATTGGCCAATTATAAAAACTTCTAGTTTTGGGGTGTACTAAGTAAAAATATTTGTTTAACACCTAGGTTGTTTTGTGCATTTACAATTAATTACCCATTGTTCTTGTGCATCAAAATATTATGTTGTTAGGTTGTTAGTTTTTCTACACTGAAAATGAATTATTGATCATGAGTTTTGATGGTGAAGGTCTCAAAACTTTCAAGTTCAATAGACTTTTATGTTAAAACAATGAATTAGCTAGGTGAAAATAAGTTTACATTTACATGTGTGAGAAAATTCAAGACCAAGCATTTTAATTTTGCTTATAACACTTACTTTGAATTTAAATAGTTATGTGTAAATGTAAAGCTTGTAGTTTAATCGTTATATGATTATGATATGTTGTTTAAGTTAGATTTTGGTGAGAAGTTAAACATGTAACAATGTTTGTATGTTGCTTATAAATTGAAATGTTGTTACACTTATTCAATTTTCACAATATGTATATTCAAATATTCACATCAAAATTAAACAAACACCAAACCAACAAGTAAGAAAATAAATATAAAATTTTAGTTATATGATGTGGTTATGACATGTTGTTGATATTATTTCAATGATAAGTTAATGATGACATTGCATGTACATTGTTTTGTAGAAAATTCCCTCTTAGTTTTAGAATATGGGCATTAAATTGTTTTTCAATTGCAATGAAGTTATTTTTACATTGATGTGCAAACATCATTTCACATTTAGTAGCCATCAAAATATAACCCAACTTTTGAATAAAGACAAGGTGAATATTTTAGCATTAAACAGAAATAGATAAATTTGATAGGATGTTTGTTAACAAGAGTTTTAACAAGTTGTAGCTTAATATAAAAAATTGAAAGAAAATACATGCTATTAGAAAGGATCATGAATTGCCAAAATATTCGTGAATATTATATTTTCTAACATATGTAATATATAAAATTACATCTTTGAAGCAAGATATTTGACATTATTTGTGCAATGAACTTATATGATGTGTTTCATGATGCAAAATTACCATTGCCAATTCCAATAGGTGCAAAATAATACCATCCATAAATGGAGATTAATTACAGAATAATTCCATCAATAAATTGATCAGTTGAAATTTGTAATTACATTAATGAATTCAAGTTAAAATGTAGAACCATTATCAAAATTCATTAGTTGCAAGCCAATTGCAACGAACATTAATAAAATTTTCTTATCAATGGATGAATGAAAAGTCACATAAGAACTTTGTTTGTTCATAGTATTTTGCATGAGAAACTTATATAGACACCCTAATTGCAATATAGTTGGATTTAGTTGCACAAAGTCAAACATATTTTCAATAAATATATAGTTTCATATATGGTGAGTTGTGTCCAATGAAATTTGTGCAATTCATTCCATTGCATTTACATTATAAAAATATTTGGAGTTGCAAGAGTTTGATGCAACTTAAACATCAAATTGTGAACCAAGTTGCAAAACATACTAATTTCTTATAATGCACCATAGACTAATTTCAAAATTAAACTCATCATTGGGATTAAAAAGGACTAGTGGGTACCCGCGACCTTCGGTCACTGTGAGGCACCCCTGCATTGTTTTTCTAAATTCGCCATATTTTTATTTTTTAAAAATGCTATAGCTTGAGTAGGATCATCATCATTTAATGCTAATTAATGCTCGGGATCCTCGCCAATGGACCTACTTGAGAAATTTGCCCCAAAAAAAAAAAAAAAAAACCCTGGTATTAACCAATGTGGGGAAAAGGGCGGTGGGGGGGGGGGTATTACATATTACATACCTGGTGGAAAAGCGTGGAAAAAAAAAAAAAAAAAAAAACCATGGTTGGGGGGGGTGTATTACATACCCGCCAGAAAAGGGTGGGGGGGGGGGGTATTACATACCCGCCGGAAAAGGGTGGAAAAAAAAAAAAACCCTGGTGGGGGGGGGGGTGTATTACATACTCGTCAGAAAAGGGTGTTGGGGGGGGGTATTACATACCTGTCGAAAAAGGGTGTTGGGGGGGGGGGTATTACATACCCGCCAGAAAAAGGTGGAAAAAAAAAAAAAACCCTGGTTGGGGGGGGGGTGTATTACATACCCGTCGGAAAAGGGCAGTGAGGGGGGTATTACAGAGGTCAGTTCTGCCATAGAAAATGCAGAGGCGGGTTCTGCCATAAAATCTGTCTGGTGGGTTGCAGAAATTGAGGGGTCTGTCGCAGACAGACTTAGTGAATTAATATAGAAGATGTGGCATAATTATTATTATGAGTGTAATGCCAAGGGGAAGGTGCCAAATTAAGAAAAATCCCTTGCCTTACTCTTTTTTTCTTGAGTGTTCCCAAATGGTTCCCAATAATTCATCATTGTTTATGTCAAATATCTCATGTGGAAGGGAAGGGGCTAAGTAGATAGACTTGAAAGAGAAGGTTATTAAATTATGTTAATATACACAACATCAATGTGAAAAGGCACATACTAATTTGTCACAAATTCATTTTGCAAACTTTGAAAATTTCATAAAAGCTATGTACTTTTCAACCTAAAACTTAGGAAGTGTAACTTAAATTGTGTTATGGTATCTGGACTTTGGAATGGTCCTTTAATTCATGTTATATTTGTTAGGGACTTGAGATCAGTAAAACAATATATCAATAAAAACAAGTTTCAAAATTTTCACACTATGCCAATTGTGGATTATTCTTAATGAACTTTTATTGTTGTTAAAACCATTGGCTTTTACAAAGTCCATAGCCTAAATGAAGTGGGATAGAATTGATGTGAAACTCATTGGTTCTAAATTAATTGAAATAAGCTAGGCATGGCATAGGAAACATACTACCAAACCTCTCAAGCCTAATCTCCCTTTGCAAGTGGTATTCATATCTAGCTTCTAAAGGCATCTCAAATGAAAAAATCAATTGTTGTATTGCCAAAATAGATTACATTTCAATATCATGTTATGAGAATGAGTGGTAAGAAGGTTGTGCTTGTGGTGCTGCTTGTGATAACAAGTTCTGTGTACACAAGTCGATGAAAGGGCCAATGATGAATGGATGACCATCACACTTGTTTTGGACAAGACATTACGATGGACCAGAAATGCAATGTAGCAACATCCTGCAAATGAGATGATAAGGACCCTCCACAATTGGGCGGGTTACAATGGGCAATGGTGATTGAATAATCAATGCAACCTAGGAAGACAAAATACTTCCAACCAACACAAGCAGTTTAAGGAGACCAGCAATTTGCCTCTATTTTCCTTTCAACAAAAGAAAATAAAATGTGAGATAGTTATGCTGCCAAGAAAAAGAAAGCAAAATAAATCACAATTTGGAGCTCCACTCTCCATTAGACCTTGTTGCATAAGCTAGATTCACAACATGCTATACTCACAATGCACAAGATTGCAATAGAGCTGTTAGAATCACAAAACTGTAGAATGCCTTTTCATGCATTTCTGGTCTTAAAATGAAAGAAAGAGAGGACTAGGTTGGTGCTTTGTTAGTGAAGCTTCTTGTGCCTGTAAGTTAGAGTTCCCCATCACCATAATAGATTGTAAGTTCATCTGGGTATTGTGGCAGAACACCATTGGACAAGAGCTCCCCGGTTTATGTCACATATGGTATTGCCTTCTGACATTTTCTTACCTTCCTCTACTTTTTGTGCGTTCTTGGGTGCATGTTTGTGAAACCACATAACTCATCCTCTTCTGTGTCCCATAAACTGTAAGCTTGGCACACTGTACAATTGGTTATGTCCAATAACTGACTCGAGTGCCATGGTCATCTAGTCCATACACTACCTGTAGAAGGATACCCAAAATCCAGACTATCTACTTCAAGGACCATAACAAACAAATATGACCTACTGTAACTGCCATTAGGGGATGGATAGCTAGAAGCTCTCTAGTTATTGGCAAGACTAAAGACCTATTGGGATTTTTCTACTGTGTTTGGAAGTTAGGGTGGATAGTGCTCTCATGAAGATGCTTAGACAAAGCATAAGGAAAGATCAGGATATTATGATAACATCCACATCTATGAGCAAAGCAATTAAGTTTTAAGGATTTCATCTTCGTGCTATAAAGTTTATTTCTCTTTTGAAACATGTCTGTTTCCTTCAGAGTAACCTGCAATGTAGTTGAGCCGAGGCCTTTAAACTTTTCTTTAAAATGATGTCTTTTGATTGAGCTTCAAATTCTTGTAGATGACTTAGAGGAAATCCACTACATCCATGAATATCCCTTCTAGAGAAGAGAAGGCATATTATGCTTACTTACAAGTGTAAGATCCCTCGCCCTCTTAAAGAGTAGGTGTAAAAATCATCATGTTTGCCTTGTGATCTCAATATGTTTAGGTTCACGACAATTTTGTTGTATGCTTGACAATGGGTAAAGCTCAAAAGTGGGGGACATTCGCAAAATGTGGGACTTGACTTAGCTATGGCCTTGTCCTGGGCCCCTTATTTTGAGAATCCCCCAATCTTATATGTTCCCATGTTCTGATGGAAGTACTTATTTTCTATGAAATGAGAAAAAAGCAAGGAAATAAAAAGAAAGGAAAGGGAAAGTTGTTTATGTAAGGGGAGGTTCTCATGCTCGTGCGTTCTCCTGAGGTTCAGGAACACCCTTGAGCTCATGCCCTTGGGTGGCCCTCCCTCAGGGGAACGCACTTGTATGGGAACCTCACGATCGTGATCTTTCCTTAAGACTATTTAGGCAGATTTGGTTTTAAAAAATGAAAGAAAGACAATCTAAGCATCCTTCTACACTTTAGGGCTACCTACTGGAACTTATTATAAAATTTGGAAATTTTCTTTAAAAATAATATTTTGTGAAAAAAAAGACACTAGTTTCATTTGGCAATTTTCCCCCAAAAACAAATCACTGGCTATATAAATGGTTTTTCTTTATCTCCATTGCACATGGGTTATCCAGTACTGAACTGAAGTTATAAAATCAATTCTACACCTTGATACCCACGATTGGGTATAAAGCAAGGTCACCAAACGTGTATAGGGATTTATCATGATTTGCTTAAGCTGTTCAACAAATATGTATGTATACATCATTGATTTGAACAAAGAAGTATAGGCCTCTTGAGAAAATAAACAAATTAATAAAACTGAAAAGAAATGGACTTAGGCATCTTAATTCTCACTTGATCAAGTGTCTTGTCAATATGCATTGGGGTAGCAAATTGGGAACTTTGGGAATAGTGGAATGGAGGTTTTGGGCTTCAAAATGGAAATTCAAAGGAGTCACTTGGAACCCCACCTAATGGAGAAAGTTTGTGGGTTGTGATACCCAAAGGATATCTCATGGGTATCACAATAAATAAATAAAAGAAGGGCATCCTGCAGAAACACTTAGGGTTTTTTCTATTTGGTTCGTGTTCCCTAGTTAACCATGATGGTCAGCTCCCGTTACGTTTAAAAAATAATTACATGTGTAGTTAAAAAACCCACTTGCAGGTTGTTAGGAAGTAGGTAAAAAATAGTCCTTACCTATGTATAAACTTATTAACCATCTAAATACCTGGAAGTCATCTATTTTCATTACCTACGTGTTATAGAGTGGGTTACCAAGGTGAAATCAGATGTTAACTCAGTTAAGGTTCATCCACTACTGAGGCATAAGGGGCATCCAGTGGATGGTGTGCTGGTGGGTGCTGGTTCACTCTGGCCATGGGTCCACCTAGCTTGAAGAGAAAAAAATAGGAGGGGAAAAAAATACACATGAGAAAAGAAAATGAGAAAAATAGGAAGTAAATTAAAACAACGCGCCAACTGCTCAAAATGACGCCAAAGGAAATAGGTAGCCACAAATATGGTGGTGGGCGGGGCCAAGGAAATAGCCACAAACGTGGTGAGGGGGGCCCCCTTTTTAATCATGAGATCGAGGTCCCAATTTCCAAATCGGAGGAGATTGACGGCTGAGCTACAAGGGATGATGCCGTCACTTCGCTTATATAGCAAGGTAGGCGCGTGGGTGGGTTTGGTCATAGGGTCTTCTTGTTGGTTCTATTCGGACCCCCTGGGCCCCAATTACCACACCTCATCATCTACTTAAAAAACATCAGCAATTTTGTGTTTTTATGGGAGAGGGTGGAGGGAGAATGATAGTTGGCAATCCGATCATGGTCCGCACCCAAAACCATGAGCATTTATGTGCGTGTTTTTAGGAGGGAAAAATGATAGTTGGCACTCCGAATCATGTACGAATCCGTTAACCACTTACTTAAGAGAGGATGTCTTTGCCTCATTTTTGGGTGATAAAAATAGCTTTGGGGTGGCCTTGCTTTGTGGTGGTGACCCAGGCAAGGTATCATCACTAAGATGAACCAAAACCCTTTGCATCCCATCTAAAATCAAGGGGTCAAACTTCAAACCCATTGCCACACTACCTATTTATCAACAAATAGCCTTTTGGAACAAACAACCAACCCCTATTATTAGCCTTCTCCCCCCCCCCCACCCCCCCCTTTCACCCCTTCAACATATTCCTTGAGATCATATGCCCATAAGCTCTTCTCATTTCTGGAAATTGTTAGATTTGGACTGGGGGATTTAAGGTACTTATGGTGCATTCACACTTGATGTTATGTCAGTGTTAAATGATAATCTAGGTGGCATCCTTGGTGGCATCCAATGGGCGATAGCTCAATGTTAAGTGAATGCTAGCTTAACATACAATTTTCATGGCAACTAGGTTTAAGTACTCAACCGCTAACATGGTGTTAGGGGACTCTACTGTAGAATCCCTTACACCAAGTGTGAATGCACCTATTAGCACAGGATATTTCTATTGTTTAGAAGGAACTAAATTTGTTGGGGGTTATCATGGTTTTCAGTGGGATTCTACGTATACAGATTTTCCTTCTCGCAATTTTCTGTTTTCATGCTTTCTAGCTTTTGTTGTCGGAGGTTAATGGCCATGATGGCCCTGTCAAGTCCTTGCAGGTATCATTAGACATGGACCTGCCTCTCGTGAAGTTTCTCATCCTTTGCCTTTGCTTAGTTGGTCGCAAAAGCAAAAATAAAATAAAATAATGTAACTGGAAAATAAGATTTGCCTTTGTTTTTGTTTTGTCTGTGGTAGGTAAAGCCCTAAATTGTGGGCTTTACCATGCATAAAGATCCATTGGATTTTTATTTTTTCACTGGGATATTCGACGAATATCATGGCAATTTTTCTTATAAAAAAGTGGTCATTTCACAAAATGTGATTCTCATATGAAATTGAAACCCATTATGATGCTCGCATTATGTTTCCCCCCCCGCCCCTTTCATGGAGGCAAAATTATGCTTGATAACATGCCTTTGTTTATACCCTAGGGG
Organism: Sphagnum contortum; assembly: GCA_963920785.1. Classification (NCBI taxonomy): domain Eukaryota; kingdom Viridiplantae; phylum Streptophyta; class Sphagnopsida; order Sphagnales; family Sphagnaceae; genus Sphagnum; species Sphagnum contortum. Next base: position 5,317,610 of record OY987291.1, on the reverse strand, counting down.
AATCTAACAAGATCTTAGTGTTGTTGACATTAAGAAAACACACGCACACACAAATGCAAAATGAAGTTCATACTCATTCCATTGATCCTTCAGGCATTCATTTCTTATGATGTTCACATGGCAATGAACACATTGGGACACATGATGCCATTTGTGATGTCTTCAAACCCATTGCAAAGGAAGCTGGGTTTCATGTGGTTTTAGAGCAATTACATGGTTTTTCTCTCTTCCAAGTTTCATACATCTAAATGCCATGTCGACATTCTCCTCTCCAAGGAAGAGGTCCAAACTTTTAAAAACATTGTTGTTACTAATTTCACATGTGCATATCTTCTAGCTCATGCTATTCTATGCATCATTTTACAACATTATGGTCACCCCAAATGAAGGAATAGGGCTTTCAACGTCACCATATGGGAAATCATTTTTTTTTCTTAGCATTAGAAGTTGTCAATTATTTACATAGGCAACCCAATGATTTTTTACAACTCTATGCCAATTAATAATGTGTGAGGAATGAAAGGCCCGAAAGGTCCCATGCTCCTGGTGCTAACCATTTACTTTTGGCAAAGGGCTTCAATTGCATTACAAAAGATGCAGGCCTCCACAATCTTCAATTGGGTTGTAATTGTTGGGTTGACTATTCAGACTATAGTCTTGGATTCCGAAAGGGAAAATGGGCACACCTTAGACTTTTTATTTGTGGTTGATAGGTGAAAAATGTTTTGCTACTTTAATTATTGACCATAACAAAATTCCAAAATTTGTCTTGGCTCGATAATGAACCATCCATGACATTTTTTTAAAACCTTTTTTTTCATTTTTATATTTTTATTTTTTTGGGGGTTTCCATTCCTTGTGTTTTTGCAAGTTCACATCAACTGGATACAATTTTAGAGTTTTTTGAATGTCTATTGTTGTCATGGGTAGTTTATAGAGAGATATTGGGATAGCCCTTTTAGCTTAGAGTTGGTGGGGAGTTCATGATTAGAAAGCTTAAATGTAAAAGCCTTCCATACTTGTCTTGGCTTGCCACATTTTACAATTGTGCACCTTTCATGGTATGATCATACCATTGATGATGTAGGTACCCATTTATTTTGATGCCTTGTGGGAGTGAATGTACAATAGATCATGACACACTTTGGGATATTGCTATAGCTATTGTGTTGAAAAGTGGAACACATGTTCAAAGGGAGGTTTTCCACTTTTTCCCTTGCCATATCTGACGACAAGTGGATAATTTTATTACTAAAAATGACTTTCGTACTTTGATGTACATAGATATGGTGTAGTGAACATCGACGATGATAACACATGCAACGATGATGGTTATTCAGAAGAAAACATAATGTTATGTTAAATGAGCATTAGGCAATGATTTCATTCCCTTTGTTATTGAGACATATGGATGTTTTCGTTTTTGTTTTGATTCATTCGTGATCACTTGTGCATAAACCATTATTGCACATCATCAACGGTTTTTTTTAGTCCCCTTGATGTTCATTTCCCACTATCGACAAATTGTGTCCTTAACCCTATAGTGTGTGTAAGTCATAACGATTTTTCAATGAGTTGCTGCACTTGGTCGGAGTTTTTCATTTCTTCAACACATCATAGCTAGTGCACCTCCATCACTAGCCAATTTGTGATGGATGACAACTTTCTTGCCTTAGGTTTTCTTTGTTGTTATTGATCATCATTTTGTAGCTTTGGGTCTTATTTGCATAGGGTTTCTTTTCCTTATTTTTCGTTGATTATTGGCTTTTTTTTGTTTTCTTTTTCTTTCAGTTGTGTCTACTTCTGGTCTCATTTGCCTCGTACTTTTGATGGATGGGTTCCCATCCTCGGTTTTATATACAGGGATTTTAGTTAGGAATGTAAAGCAAGCTATGTGGAGCAGTTAACAGATTTCAAGATGGAAGGATGATACTATGCTGACATCATTCCAGCCCATTTGCCCAACACCCATCTTTTGGGGCAAGGGGGTTCTACAACATAACATTATCACAACAAAGATGACAAGAACAAGAAGTTTGAAATTATACAGTAAAACCGACACATTACAGATGGAGTGTTTGGCATGTTCTGGATGACGGATGAAGCCATTGGAATATGTAGCCATGAAGGTTAATAGCGTCTTCCATACGTAACACCCACGAACTACTAATGCAAGCAGTCATATTAGGTGTGCTCAATTCCCTTCCGTACCTATTTGGATGAACTGGTCCCCACAGGATCACCAGGAGCCTTTCGAGTGAAGCATGAGTACCCCCCATCAGAACTGGACCCCATTGGGAGCTGCTGCGGCTCCTCTTGCCATGCCATAATTGGAATGTTAACATTGGCCCTTGGCTTCTTTGTTGAGTTGCCCCCACTCTCAGGAGATCGTGACAATATCTCTAATTTTTGTTTCAGGGTTTCTTGCTTTTGTTTGCGGCTTTGTGATGAGCGAGAGGGCTGGCGGGGGGTGGGATGGAGAGGAGATGGGTAGTGACATTCTTGCTGCCAAAATGTGGCCCCCAGCTGCTCATCAATTCTGGTCCCTTCCTTTCAGCTTATGTCATCACAAAGAGGTAGCACCAGCTCCATAATGAAAGGGGTAAGGGGAAGGAAGAAGGGGAGTTTGTTTATATGAGTAAAACTTTGTCATTTGTGTAGGGTGGGCGGGGTTTTTGTAGACCCAGCTTTTGTTGTTGTTGCCTAATGTCTTCATTGCCATGCAATGACAGAAAGCTCGAAGTGTCTGCTTAGGATGGCAGGCTAGTACGTTATTGTTGAGCTTTGTTTCTTTCGGTGGGAGGAGATGGGGGTGTTGGGAAGGGAGGGGGGGAAATTGCTTTTGTCTCTATGTGTGGTGCAATAGGTATATCATACAACAAATGGCCCCTGCAGATATCTACATTTTATTTGAGTACAAAAGATTACAAGGTACTGGGTACAACTTCTGGGCACAGGCCTTTCAAATGCAATGATATAAGGGTTTTGAGTCAATCAGCTGTGACCATCCTGACACTCACAAAAACGAGCCAGCATTTATTTTCATTTGTTCCAAAAATTTGAAAAATTAAAAAGAAATAGAAAGAGCCAGCATTTATGTTCATTTGTGCCCAAAATAATATAATAATTTCAAAATAGAAAGAGCCAGCATCCACTATCTAGACATGCGTGTACACATGGTTCCTTCACCCATGATGGCCCTTGGGCAGTTTTGATGGAATTTGAAGAAGCCTAGGGGGCCCCGTTATAGAGGAAGTCGCCATTTTCAAATAGCCTAATTCAGGAGTCCAAGTCCATTCTCAGAATTAGTTAGTTATCCCAGATACCTACTTGTGGAAGGTTTGTAAATATAGGTATAATGGTTTTGGGAAGGTTGGATTTGTTTTTTTGCTGTTCTTTGAAGTTCAAAAGGGCCAAAAAAGTGAATAAAACTATCAAAATCTCACCATAGCCTCTCTATTCTATGTAGTGTAATGCCCCAGGACAAGGGCATTACGGTAACGACGGCCCCCATCAAGGGCGATAACCACCGAGCTGACTGAATTCTAGTAATGCCCTCATCTAGATCCTGCCATGGAAAGGAAGAACTCACTTCAAGAACAAAAACACCACCCTGAACTACCTACCTAATAACAACCTACTTGGGTAGGTAGGAAAAAAAAAAGGCAATTGAGCTAACCACCATGGTTAGCTAAGGAACTAGAACCCAACAGAAAAACTGTTTCGTGACCACTTACCATTCATCCTTCATGGTGCACTACCGGTTCACTGTGGCCAAACAAAATGCCTGCAACAGGAAATTATCGTTTCGAGCATGACCTTTGAATATACTAAGAAACTTGTTTTTGGAGGTATTTCCATGTAGGGTAACACCCTTAGCCTGAGTATGTAAGCCACTCGAATCACTTTTTACATTTGTAATGTGAAGGGAGAATTTCAAACTACCTTCTCATGCTGACACCCAATTACGGCATGTAAGGCACCCTCCATTTACATTGCGGCGAAGTGGGGAGGGACGCCTGGTAGGATGCTTTCATTCAAAAGAGCTCTATGTGAAGTGTTCATGTGTACCACCGTTTCATCCATTTGATGATTTTGAGTCCATCCATGCAATTTACAAGATGTGGGAAACACTTGTGGGCAAATTGAGAAAAATTGTGCCTTGCAAACTTTTGTGTTGTTGGCATATATGACAACATTGGGTGGCAAAAAAAAGGCGAGGAATTACCTTAGAATTACACTAAGGCATGCCCCTTGAAAGATAACCAGTGAAAAATAAAAGAAGTAGCCAAAACAATAAGAAATAGTAACACAATCAATCTCATGGGATCCAAGTACTTTCGAAATTCATATTGTTTGCATGGATGCTAAAAACCTAGCCGGCTTTCAGTCATTTAATAGAGCCCACTTGTCGGTACACAATCATAAGATGCAGCAGCACTTGTATATGAAATTAATGGCTCCAACACAGACACCCAATGCATGCTCTTCACCTGGGCCCTTACATAAGTTGGATGGGCAAACACAGTTTTGTAAGCAAACGAGTACACCAAAAAGAGAATTGCACACCCACAAACACAATTAACCCATGTTGATTGGCTGCAGTCACTAACCCATTGGAAGGCTAGAGAAAACTTTGTTCATCAGTTATCATGATTGTTGCTAAACCACTGCAAACGAAATTATTGAGCCCTCCGAATCACAAAGTTCATCCTCTGAGGTGGTGCTTGTCAAGGAAACACTGGATCCAAGCTCACTTTCTTGGACTGTAGTTCTCAATTTTGCATTGGGTTTCGAGGCCTTTATTAGTGGTTTGATTAGCATGTTTCATAGGATATTTGGAGAGCTTTCATCACAAAGAATTGGGTCACAAACATGGTATTTAGTTAACTAATACCAGCAACAAAGAGAGAGTGAGAGAGAGAGATACATCACATCTGGCTGGTGGAATACTCAAAAAAATTATTGTAAGAATAGCCTTGAGGTTATAAATTTTTCATTTCTAGGATGTCGTACTAGCTCGGGCAGAACTGAGTGCAGCCTGAATCTGGTAGTGCCCCTTGCCCAAGGTCATTATCATGTGTAAAGACCATGGCTGTGCACTGAGAAGAACCAGAAGCGGGTTTGCAATTTTCATAAAAAGCCCATGGCCTTAGAGAATGAGCACACAGGAATTGACGAATTTTGTAACCTTGTAAGGAGGTGTCTCTAAGACCATTGCTGTGCTGTGAGAAGAACCAGAAGTGGGTTTACAATTTTCATAAAATGCCCCTGGCCTTAGAGAATGAGCACACAGGAATTGACGATTTTTTTTAACCTTGTAAGGAGGCGTCTCGAAGACCATGGCTGCGCAGTCAGAAGAACCAGAAGCAGGTTTACAATTTTCATAAAAGGCCCATGGCCTTAGAGAATAAGCAAGCAGGAATTGATGAATTTTGTAACCTTGTAAGGAGGCATCTCTAAGACCATGGCTGCACAGTCAGAAGAACCAGAAGTGGGTTTACAATTTTCATAAAAAGCCCACCTCTTTAGAGAATGAGCACGCAGGAATTGACGAATCTTGTAACCTCGTAAGGCGCCCTCTGATTTATACGAAAAAAAATCTAGCTAGGTCTTTAGGGGAGTGAGATGGATTGAAGGGGATATCAGCTTTAGTCAAAGGAAGTGGGTGTGTACAATGCAATGATAAATGAAGTACCAACAACAGACCTTATGGGGTGAAACTGAGAGAGCGAGATTTGGGGGTTGGGAGGGGAGGGGAAGGGAGGGGAGTTGAAGGGGGGGGGGAAGAGGGATCTGGAAATCCAAGCTCAAGTTTATGAATAGCAGCTCAAAAAGGAGGACCCTTTGCACACAAGTGTGATAGGCTTGAAAGGGAGAGGGGAGGAAAGGACAATAATAACTTAACTCAATAGACCCTAATAAATCCTCAGCCAGAGCGAGTAGTAATATTGGAGTTGATAGCATTTACAGCATTAATTGTGTCATTCAATGGCGTTTCTGTCAAGCTGCTGGCTTCTCGGCATTTCTCCTCCACGGTAGCCTATATACCTACCTATCTATTATCATCCCCAAATTCATGCCCCTACCATTAGCCTACACCCAAAATGGTGATGAAAACGCCGGTAGAGAGATAAAAATCCATGACAGCCAATGAGGTGAGGTGAGGTGAGGTGAGGCAACATTCACCCAAAAGGCCCAATTTTTTTTCCCTCTTATAAGCTAGTGTACGCCCCAGGGGTGGGGTCGGATGGGATAGATTTTTTGGGGAATTCGGTGATCCTAATATGTTTCAAATGGTTACATTTTTTTCTCGTTCCGTTCTCTATGGTTATTTATTTTGTTCTCAAGTTGGTCCCAGCAAGTTCGCATGTTTTCCCAATAGCAGCACAATTTTTTGCCATATCTTTTGCCCTAAGTTTTACTCTTGTAACCTGTATAACTAAGCCACAAGAGAAGACTACAATATATTTATTTGGGGAGTGCACAAAGTGTGATCTCATTTCTTTTTGTGATGGGTCAATCATAGATGCCCATCACGCCCAAAAAAAAAACCAAGAACTTTGGGGGTCCCCACAATTAATTAATACGAATTATAGTTGTGTATCAATAGCCTATACGTCTTATAGGCTACATCCCTAACAACAAACGTGGTGAACATTTTGGTATACTTAGTGAATCATTTGACATGTAATAATGGAATGCAAATGTGGTGGGCTCTAAATGAACCTTTTTTTTTTTAAAGTTGGAAAAACAAATGGACAAAAATCCATTGCAAAGCAAGCTCTAAATGAACTTCAATGATATAGCTGGGGCTAGGTAGGTTGTTTTTTCAACCTGCTCTAACAACTACCACAAGTTTCATAATAAGTAGTTTTAGCCCCCACATGGCTAGGAGCTGTGTAGTCAGAAATTTTAGGGGCCTCCAATCCAATCATGGGGAGAAATGTTTGGTTGTAAGTACCACCAAAATAGGCTAGGTATTTTTAGGCTCCACAGGTTGCAGGCTTTAGAAAAAGTTGTGGTTGTCTGAATGGAAGTAGAAACTTAGGAGCTCTAGCTCAATAATTACTTAATTAGACCTTTGAACAGCACTCTCTCTCACTCACTCTCAAAGATTCTATGCATCCCAGCTTTTCTATGCCACGCCAGTAAATAGTTGCAACACAATTCAATGCTTTTCAAGGACAAGGTGCCCAACATGAAAATGTAAGAGAGAGAGAGAGAGAGAGAGAGAGATCGCGGAAGTGGTAAGTAAGGCCCTAGACCAGCTTTTACATTGTTAGGTTTTGTTCTACAATAAAACTAATAAACAAAGCAATGAAAACAGAGCTACTAATGCTGGTTCTCTGCTGGAGGTGGTAGGAAGCAGTTGAGCAGGTGCTACAATTGAAGGATACCGGTTGCGCAAGTGTTCTAAATGCAAGCTACTAGTTGTAGGTGACACTTCAAGTGCTGCCTTACATTACAAAGGCTTGCTCCTCTGAAGGTCATATGCTGGAATATAGTACAAATAACTTAGAATGGAAACCGAGAATGCTTCCAAGAACCCAACAAATGCAACACTTACATTTTACTAATTGATTTGAAATGGAAAGTTAACTAGTAGGTAGAAAGAGGAAACACTTTGATTACAATCAACACTAAATACAACATGTTTGATGGAAACTCACAATACCTCTTTGTTAAGGGTAAAGACTAAGATTATTGTAGTTATTGGAACAATAGCTAATTAGGATAATTAGCTAGGTAAGGTTCACTTTGCCAACATGTCTCCCAAATATTTTTAGGAAGGACTATTTTAGTGGTTTGGGAAGGCATGTGTCAAAGAGAAAAAAAGATCTAGGAAATGAATGTGACGAAGAAAAAATAGGAGGGAAAATAAGATTTGATCCTTAGGTAGCTGTCAGCCATCTTGGTAGTGGTTGGCTACCTGAAGAAGGCATGATTTGGACAGAAGGATTAGTTTGTTCTAGAGGAAAGTGTTTGAAAACCATGGTGTTGGAGTTGTAGTAGCAAAGTAATATGTATGTGTATAGTTTCATGCTTCCGATAACTAATATTTGATGTAGTTGTGATGATCCCTGGAATTTAAGTTATAGCCTTTATGTTTTGAGAAGTTGTGTACTCATTATTATACCTTAAAAAAATGTTTTTCACTTCTTTGATTGTTGTTAGTCTCAATGATACTACATTTGGACTCACATGTGTGATTTATTTCTATTTATTGTGCTTGATTAATTTCCAATAATTGTTTGTGAAGTTTTTAGCCATTGGTATAGTGTCAATATGTAGAAATATAGAGCAAAACAATTTGTTAACAATTTTGTATTGCTTGGTCAATGTTATTCATTCTTAATCCTTATGGAATTACTAGATTTGTTCTCATTTAGAAGTTTTTATTTATCAAGTCCTGACAAAGAACTCTTTTCTAATCTTGCCATAATTTTACTTTACTTTCCTTGTTTCTAACATTACAACCAAAGTTCTACACTATTTGCAACCCTAATGTTATATTTATCGTGTTTCATTTTTCAAAAAGAACACACACACACAACTTCTATTCATTAATATAATGCTCTTGTTCCTCCTCCTCTACTTTCTATCTCAATTTTTAAAAATTAAAATATTAGTGAAGGTAGTTGCTTTTCCACTCCTTACTTACATAAATGATAACCTTTCCTATAAGCATGACAACTTTTCACCTAAACACTTAATTTAATGACTTGATATTTCTTTCCACCCTATAAATCCTTTTCCTACCTTATTTATTAAGTAGGATGAATGACACCCTCCTACCATAAATGTGAGAATTCTTAGAAGTCCTATAAAAATGATGCTAGTTCTTTCAAATACTTTACCTAATCCCCAACTTAATGGTTGATTAGTACACACTTTATTTTTTCTCCTTTCCATCTACTATTAATAATCTAACTTATTTCATGTTGTTAAATAAACAATAAAAGTCAATAATTAATTTTTGTTTTTAATAGCAAACCCAAATGAAGGAATCGCAAATCAATCTCTCATATAATTTTAATGGAACATCATGTTCAAAGTTTCAAGTTTTGATCAATCAAATATGTTTAGTCATTGATTCCATGGAATCTTGTTATTTGAATGATGTAGTCCAAGTTGGATTCATTAAAAAACTTACATTTGGCATGGTCTTAACTTAGTTCCCACCTTTTTTAGAACATAAGTTTTTATTATTTAACAACTTTAAGTAATTTCATCATTCAACTTTAATTCCACCCTTAGAGTTTTAAACAAAAAATGCACATGAACGAACAAACTTTTCTAAATGCCAACGATCATGCCCAACTATTAATGTGCATGTTTTTGAGTTTATGCAACAATTGTTGACATCTTGTGGAATGAAGTTGCATTCATTAAAATTTTCAATTTTTGGTTACATAAGGATGTGAAGGAATTGTTATAATGGGCATAAAAACTACAACTAAAGAATTTCCAATGTACACAAGTATTACAACAAACTATATAAAAGCATGCCTAAACTTAAGTCCAACCACATTATATGATGATTTAGAATAAGGTCATGAAGTATGCAAGAAAAAAACTTCAAGCATAACTATATTCAAAACATAGAACTTTTTTTAAATATCATTTATGAAAAGAACAAGGTTAATACATAAAGCCATACCCATTTTGGTGTTGAACATACTAAAGGTAATGGGGGTGTTGTTTTTGTTTATAGTTATTTGGGGACCAAGTTCAAATAATCTTTTAATTTCCAATGACCCACTACCCAAGGAACCTTTTCATGCACATTTCAAAATATTTATCATAGATGATATGTGAACAATGGCAGATCAACTTCATTTAATGAATGCAATGTGAATAATCATGGATGAATTTCATCCATTGTAAAATTTAGAATATTGGGATTAACACGGAGTTTGACTTTTTGACCAAGGTTTAAGGGTTCAAATGTTGTCCAAATTGAATGATTTAAAAATCATTGGAAATCTTTCAATGGGCTTACAAGGTTATTGTGAATTAGGATGGACTGAATCAAAATAGAAGAATTACATTAAAGTTCATTTCAAAGATGTTTTCAATATTATATCACATTGTGACACAAGCATAAGGGTATTATTCTTTAAAAACTTATTCCATTGGAAAATTAACACACGTATGTAAATGAAAAAAAGGTTTAAAATTCCACATATATTAGTCAATGTGTGGAAAATCCCAAATATGATTCCAAAAGTTATCCATCTTAGTTTATAATCACCTTGCATGCCCAGAATAAACTTGATTTTTCTTTTTCTTTTTTTAATTTTAAGAAGTTGAAATGCTTAAATGTTTCCAAATGTCCATGAATATTTGGTGCATTCAAAGTGGAGTTTGAAGAGGTAAATGTCATTTGATTTAAGAACTTATAAATTGAATGTTTAAAGGATCTCATTAATGGTTATAAAAAAACGGTTTCACATATTTGATTTGGTTACATTTAAAAAAAGTTATATCAAAGTTTGATTTTTTTTTACATTTTCTCTTCAAATTGAAAATGTGTCATAAGAATTCTAGGACCCAAGGCTTATAAATCTTCCATAATGCACTATATCAAATAGTATACCCCATCATGTTGTGGCAAATGTTTTGGGGCATGTCAATTAACATTTTTCACATCTAAATGTTTTTTCATGGTTGTGATCCATGGCTGTGAATGAAGTTATCACCTTTCCACCCCTAGTTCACAAAAAAAAATTACAAGACTAATAACTTCATGAGAACACAATATTAAACATAGATTGAATGCATGTTTCCCCTTTTATTAGGAGGTTGTAGTAAAATGGGACATAATTAAATCAAGTTTATAATTGAATAAAAATTCTTATCATAAAAATTTGGCAATATGGTAGGTACAAAAATATAAATGTAAATAGATAATTTATATAAAATTTACTTTTTATCTATGCTATAGCTTATTATACCTACCCATTCATGTTGGTGGGTTGTAGGTAGGTAGATAGATTTAAAAATTTGAGGTAACTAATTGTGTCTTTATCCCTATTGAATAACCAAGTAAACATATTCATTTATGACACATATCATTGATACTTGATGAAAAATGTGTCATGTTGTCAAAATGATGTTCACACATTGACTATCATTTTGATTAATATTAAAAATGTCTAGCAAAATAATTAGTATGAAAATGAATATAAGTAAAATAATCAAATAATCAATTTGACCATGTCAAAATCAACTAATCCAATATAACTACTTGGTCAAATGGGGAAATCTCACAACTTACTTTTTGTTCATCAAAATTTCTGGTCAAATAAACGATATTGTGTTGTAATGAAATCATACATTCATTAGTTGGGCTTATCAAATATTGTAGTACCTTGGCCATTTCAACACATGTCCGTCAAATAATTAATTAATTTTGAAAAATTCATTTCAACAAATGGAATATTTTAAAAAATTCACTATTATCCTTCAAAACATTTTTCGATTAAGAGAAAATAAAATTTGAAAATTTCAACATTTTTGAAAATAATATAATTAGTGTTAAATTGGCCAAGGTATTAGGGTAACCAAAAAAATGCAAGTTTTACCTTTACTATAAAATCAATACATGATAGAAATCTTTACTTGCCTTTTTACTTTTAACATTAGGAGACATTAATTTAAAATGTTTGTAAAGTTTCCTTAATTAGGACAACAAATGTTCTAGCAAGGTTTTGAAAACTCGACCACAATAATCCTTTCTCTTCCCATGGTTATGTTAATTTTATAATTCTTTCTATTGTGTCACCACAAGTTTGTATTATTAATAGTCTAGATAGTTAGTTTGAAACAATTAGTCTCATCCAACCTTCACAAAGTAATTTCCTTGTTTATGTTATTGTGCTTAAAATTAAAAGATGTTTTTAGGATTTGATTTTGTTTAGTTCAACCTCACAACCATAACTTGCCACCAAAGTGTTGCAACAATTGTCAATTGATTCCCCATACGATAGAAACCAAAGACCCAAACCTATTTACTAACACTATATTTTCCTTATTCTCTTCTTCCCCTTCTCACCAGTTAATTAAGATTACAAACATGTGCACCTAAATCAAATGGATCACAACAAAAGTTATAACATGTGTCAATGTTACATGCCCACAACCTCCTTCCTTTCGTTTTATTTTGTTGTGCGCTACCATATTAGCACTTAAAACCATTGTTCTCCACACACACACAAACCTAATAACATAATAGCCCTCCTAAAATTTGCATAACCTCCAAACATTTGAATAACACAAAACTACTAACAATTTCAACCTCAAAACTTCAATTTACAAAATTGAAAACAATATCACATAGGTCAATGAACCTTCTTTTCCCCCAATGTTTGAGCACTTTCCACATTAAGAAAAATTGTTTGGCCTTGTGCTCCCCCCTCGTCCTTGCCTCCTCCATCCTTTTTATGTTGTGCAAAAATGATTGAACTAAAAACCTTTTCAATTTGTTGTTTTACAAAACTACAACCTATGCTTCCATTAACACCTCCAAAAAATGTTCAATCAGAACTTGGTCATCAAGCTCCATGTCACCCTTAATCCCCTCCATCATAACTCATACTCAAGCTTTCATCATCTCATTCCAATGTTCAAAAAAGTTGGTTTTACTTGAAGCCATCAATTAATTTTAGGCTTTTGACAATAACCTATCCTCTATCCTCTTTAGAGTTATATATTCCTTCATATGTTTATTATTGGGATGTTGCCTTAAAAAAATTTGTTGATATATATTTTTTTGTTGCTAATGTTGATGTTTACAAGCATTCCCATAATACATCTTGACAACATTATTTACAAGCATTTTGATAATACTAAAATAATATCTTGACAACATCTTTGATACCCATAAGACTACAAATAGCCTTGCCCACCTATGGAAATTGGTAGGGCTTGCGTAGTCATGCCAATTTAGATACCAATGGTGTTAACTTACTAGAGCCAATACCTACCTAATAACTTACTTGGCTACTTAAAGTCTTATATTTGTGTCTAACACACATAATTGTATGTGGAGTAAGTTCACAATGAGGATAACAACATGTGTAATAAGTGATAAGCATTAATGTCTTAAACATACCATGGGAACATTTAAATAAGTTTGGAATGAATTTGAACAATGATTTTAATGTGCCCAAAAGTAGTATTAGAATATTGTAATCATGCTTTCGTTGCTTTTCCTTTAAAAATGATTTGAAAATGAAATTTTCTTGAATATAATTGATATACATCTTTACACAATAGTGTATCTAAGATCTTTTGAGTCATAACATTTAATGCAAATCTTCATGCAGAATATTGTTAATCATGGAAATATTTGCCCACAAGCAATCATTTTCTACGACATTAGCTTGATTGATCAACTCATCATTTTCCAAGCAAGCATTTAAAAATCAGGTGGGTAAGCATTGGTCGTTTTATTGTGAACTTACCTTGGCACATGACTTGAGCAATAACCTTTTAAGAATAACAATCATTCATACATCAAAGAAAGCCCATTGGAAAAGAGTCATTCCAAGGGACTTTGTAGAAAGAGATCACATAGGTAAAGATTATGATATCAAATCTATCAAAGTGGCATCCAACTTGGTAAAAGTTCCAATGCATAAGACCTCATCTTATTTTGAGCTCTTGTCCAAGCGATTTCAATTGCCCAAGGACCTAGTAATTTTCAAGGACTAACCAAACCAAAAATAAGATATAAAAAACTGTTGGATCTACGTTTGAAGGAAACGTAATTGCAATGAACGAGTTAGCTAACTACTACAAATTATGTTGTTCAACAAATGGGAACAAATATTGTTTCCCTACTGTCAAATTGCCATTCTAATGTAAATATGCCACAATAAACACTACATATTACATTGTAATGAATGAAACCACAAAGTTACCTCAAATGTGTCATGAGCCTTGGGTTTTTGTGTGAGAAAGCCACATTCTCTTGTAGTGGAGGTCAAATGAAAAGAATTAAATTTTGTTGGCATTTTGGTTTCTTTCATGTGGTTCTTTCCAATGTTGACCACCTATGGTTCCTTGACTGCATGGTTATCTAACTCTTTCCTCATTTGTAACCATAACTAAGCGGATATACATTGGGTATATCATCTCGACACAAGTTTGTACCCCCAATTATGATAACTGCACAATACTGGTGTGAAGTGTGAATCAGAGCCATCGGATTTGAGCAAAGCAAATGCAAATTTGGGTATGAAACGGGCACAGGGGTTAAAAAAATTTAAAATTTGCTAACAGTGGGGGAAGGGTTTAGGCACTTAGGGTTTTATGGGCTTGGATGACCCAGCATAGCAGCATTCACACACCTGTTAGAAAGGGAAGGATTTGTCACTTTGTCAGCAGTGGGGCCAAGGAGTAGAAGTATGTGTTGTTCCATTTCCTTTATGCAAAGATGATTTGGGAAGGAAATCACAGTAAAGCAGTCCAAACAGTGGACAATTTGACAAGTTTCGAGTCTAGAATTTGTGGCACATCGACGGTGTAAGTACCTCCAACAGAGTTCCATCATGCAAAAGGGGCGGCAACAAAAGCTTTCCCCTCATCACTGGCCGACTGCTCTTTTAGCTTAGGGACATGCAAGCAAGCAAGCTGTGGGAGTCATGACAAATCTTTGACAACAACGTGAAGGCTACTGAAAAAGGACCCCACAATCCATTCATCAAAATCCTAAGATGAAGACTGACAAAAAATACCCATCAATTGATGGCAAAGGATTGAAGCACAACACTCCCAGGGGAAAAATTGTGATCCTCTCTTTTCTCTGGTGGTGGTGACCGCAATATGATTTCTTCAGACACAAACTAGACTACTCACTCGCCATTCAAGTGCCATCCCAGGCCACCCTTGAGACTAGAGCTCAGCAGCCTCATCAGGGCTGATAAATACTGAAATACTTTTCATTCATTAAGGGCCGACATGATACCCATATATGAGCTCTAATCCATCTTTTCAGAAACTCACTCCTGCAATCTTACATATAAAAGCAAACATGGTGGTGTCTGTCTGTCTGTGTGGACAAAACTTCAGGTCTCAAGAAATCAGGGGTCTGTCTGTTTCGGGACATGGAGACAGGAGGTATCGTCAGTTATGGGTCAGTTTGTCCAATAATCTCAAGACCTGGAAAGCGGGATCTCAAAATCAGGACCTCACCTTCAGACCTCCATAACTAACCTTGAAAACCCAGCAAGGTTTTGTTGCAGTTCTGTCCTCTACTTTCAAGACCTGGAAAGCGGGATCTCAAAAGTGGGACCTCACCTTCAGACCTTCATGACGAACCTTGAAACCCAAGCAAGGTTTTGTTGCGGTTCTGTCCAATACTTTTAAGACCTGGAAAGTGGGATCTCAAAAGTGGGACCCTCACCTTCAGAGCTCCATGACGAGCCTTGAAACCCAAGCAAGGTTTTGTTGCGATTCTGCCCAATACTTTCAAGACCTGGAAAACGGGATCTCAAAAGTGCGACCTAACCTTGAGACCTAAAAGTGAAAGCTCCAAACCCTAACACGGTTATGCGACAATTGTGACCCATATTCTCAAGACCTGGAAAAAGGGATCTCAAAAGTGAGACCTCACCATGAGATCACAGACATTCGCGAATTGCAGCCAGGGCAGCCGCTGCGGGGGGCCGGGCGAGGTGCCACGGCCTTTTATGGCGTTCGGGGTGGCTGGAGCGGCATAGCTACAGGTTACCTACTCATTTTTGGGAAAGCTTGGGAAAATGTGCTCAGCTAGCTGGTCACTCTGCATTCAAAGCAAGGCATATAGTTCACCTCAAGATTTGGGAAAGGATCTAGATATCCTGTTCTCTTTCTCAGCACCTATACTTAGAACAGAACTCCATTTTTGGACAACTGTAAATGTCACATCTAACTTTGCTAACGGTGCCAGAAAATGGGTTGCAACGCCCTGTGCAGTTCTGTTGCACGGTTTGACTAAAAACTTGAGAAGCCAAAAATAAACAAATAATCAAATGCAGTTTTCAAACAGCAAGAAATATGCTAGTGGCAATAACTAAATCCTCCTTCCACCTTTCTGGTGGTGGGTTTTGAATTTCAGTAAGAGCTTGAAGAACATGTCAAAACTTTTTGTTATGGGTAGAACATCAAAACATGAACTTTGCGAAGCACAAAACGACAATCCCCATGAGAGAGAGGAATTTGATGATAGAGGAGTATAACATCCTCCCCCATCCATTTTCTCGCTGAATCCTGACTGGAATAGTATTTTGGGTGGATGGGCAATACAGTTGGGACTCTTTTTAGTTTAGCAAGCAACCGAATCCTGACTGGAATAGTATTTTGGGTGGATGGGCAATACAGTTGGGACACTTTTTAGTTTAGCAAGCAACCGCTGATGTTACTTGCTGCAAAGGGACTTTTGGATGTGGGACAACAAACAAACAAAACACATTCTCCAACTATGTAGTTGTTAAGGTAAGCCTTTGCAGGTATGGTCCATGCTTGTAGATCTAGAGAGGAGGTTAGAAAGCAGGCTTTATTATGGGCTTATTCATGGCTTCCAGTCCAAGCACTGACACCTCACACCTCCAATTTGGGCCTATCTTTTCATTCTTCTTTCCAGATCTGTGTTGGGTCCCACCTTTCTCACGTGTTCATTCAACGAGATTGTTTTTTCATGCGAGTCCAGTTCCAAATTTCTTCTATTCCAGTCCATATTTTCTTTCATCGACAGTCCGTTACCATAAGTTGTGCTCTCACCACAACTATATGAGCACATGAAATGATCACAAACTGTGTCAACCTTTTTTGGGCTCCTTCGAAAGATGGTGTCAAGTAAGTTAGCAACTCTTTGTGACAAAAGATCAGTTGCCTCAATTGTTTCAAGGAATGTGTGACAATTGAGTCCCATAACAATTTGTGACATTTTTACTTTTGACAAATAATATATACCTATTTACAAAGGCCTGACCTATGGTGGTGGTAGGTAAGCTTTCTCTGAATCTTGAACACATACTTGTGAATATATCTGGTTACTGACTAATCTCAAATGACCAGGCTCAGAGTCCATGATTCCCAAATGTCCATGAAATTACATAAATTTCAGAATCAGTTTAAAAAATTCTAAAGACTGGCTGGGGCAACATTCTTTGGTTGTTGGCAAATTTTCATATCCTGGTGACCAAAGACAAAATGCCAGTGCCATAGAAACAGAAGGTTTTTCTGCAAAAGAAATGGACCACTGTCATCACATTACGGGGAATTGTTTTGAAATCACCATATTCAGATAATAGGTTCTAGCAGGTGGCCAAAATATAACATGATTCCTAAACGTTTCTACTTTCCTCTCTGACTTGTAGCCAAATTTGGCTAAGTTTTCTTGTGGATGATCGCCAACCCACCACCTACATCACAACTCCCACTGGACTGCGGTGGAAAAAGACTGGAGTGTGAGAATCAATAAAGAAAGGTTGAATAAACAAAATGTACGTGAATTGGTCCACTTCCACACCCAACCATAGACTTCCTCCAGCATATACTTAATTGCGGTCGACGCAGAATCCCTTGTTACAGTGGCCCAGAACTAAATTATTCAGGCGTGGGACGTCACCTTGCAATCACCACCTATATAACCCAGGTCCTCAGTCCCCTGACAATTTGCTATTGGCTGCAAACCTACGTTACCCAATTGGGGGTAGGCGTAAGTAGTATATGGGCACCCCACACATCTGCATGGCAGGGCTTTTCGTATCTGTCAATACCTTGTAACTTATAAGAATGTGACACGCTTGCAATGCACAGCCACCAACCACATGATTCACTATTACACACTCTGAGAGAGAGAGAGAGAGAGAGAGAGAGAAAGCATCATGTTACAAAAAGTTTGTGAATAAGAATCAAAATTGGCCTGGCACATCACATGGCAACTCCAATTTGGGGTTGTCCCAGGCCACTGCAAAGGTAGAGAGGGCACATGGCTTGCACCATTCGCTTCTCACATGGAGGATGGGAAGGGTGTAATTTGCTTTGGGAATTGGGCAATCAGCTGTTTGTTCAAAACTTAGGTTTGTAGTACTGGGCACAATATTATCAGTTCAACAATCTAGTACTCACCTCAATGGAATTCTTTGACAACAAGAGAGAAGAAAGAGGGGGTGTGGGGGATGGCACAGGAACAACAGAGACTTCCATGGCACACACACACACACACCATATGCACAAATTGTCAGGCCAAAGTTCACCTTGAATGACCACAGCATGTTTTCATCAATAAAATTGGATGAAGCTAAGTCCTGCAGGGTGGGGACAGAGGAAAGCTTTATGGACAAACACAAATACCATGGAACCAGCAGCAATGCAGACATTCTCAAGGTAATACCTTGGGTAACAGGGTAGTTCTTTATTCCATACACCAGCTGACAATGGAGTCTCTAATTGCAGTATTTTAAAACAAATCTTCTTCCTTTTCTTTTTCCTCAATATTGTGATGTAGCAGATAGGGCAATCATTCATAAGAAGATTTAGCCAAATTTGGCTATAAACAGGATATGAAAATAATAATAGTTTAAGCACCCTTCTAGATTTATGTCTTTTTACTAAAAAAATTGGCAGCAACAAATTCTTGGCTCTATTGTGGATGCTATATAGACTTTAGACTAAGGAGACTGGCTTTTGCTCATTTTAAATTTCTAAATTGCAACTTGCCCCGCTTTTGCAGACCATGTCCAGCTTAGATTACTGGTTTTGATTCACCTTTTGTTGTTAGTAGAGGGAACTTGCAAAATGTTGAATGTCAACATCCTATCAAGTTAGTTTTTACCTTGGATATTTGTGCTTCATGCATTTTAATTTTTTGAAATTATAAGATACTTGACTTCAGGTTAGTTAAGTAATTCATTATATGTGATGTTCACCCTAGTTAGGTGGAGGTAACATTTGCATGTGGGATGTTCATGTATAATTCATTAAGAGTAGGTCACAAGTCAAGGGTGAATCATCAAGTTTCTAGCAAATTGGGTGATTGTAGTAGTAAATTACATGGATTTTAGATGGAATATGAAATTAACAAAATATGATTTCATTCTTTGACTAACCATATATGTATTGTCATTTGTAACTATCATGCAATTAATTTGGTCAACACTTACAACAAGTGATGTCACATGGTAGCATTTTGGGATCTTTTGAATTCTCTTAATGAAAATTTGAGAAAATCCTAATCCTTTAATTCATATGGTCATCTGTGACACATGGCACATCCAAAAATATTTTGACATGTATTTTTAATGAAATATATTTTAAAAATCCAAATCATCCAAGTAGAAAAGTAGGTATGTAGGGAGGCTAAGCTAGGTAGGTTGCCTAGACCTAAGTGAAGTAAGTAGGACTCTCTTAAGACAAGGATTCTATTTTGGGTTCAACCTTTATGGTCAAGCTTAAGTAATTCATTCATTTTAAATGACATTATTTCTAGATTGTTTATAGTGCACACCTATTTATATTGTTTACAAAGTTGAAAATAAAATAAAAGATACAAGATAAAAAATTTAGTCACAATTGTCAAAAAAAGGTAACAATTGCAAAAATATTTGTAAATGACATATAATTGCATGAAATTGCACATATAATGGTAACATTTTGGCAAATTTCTTTTATTGTATAAAGTTTGTAGTAACTTGTGTGATCCTAAGGTTGGGTGGAATGCTCATTGTAAATGTGTTTTACTTAGTTCTATTCTTTCATTGATCCACTATCAATTTCCAACATGGTATGAAAGCAACATTATTTTTGAAAGAAGGAGAATTTATGTTGCATGCTATAGTTCATTCAAAAGTTTTGCAATTTTGAATGTATGTTTTTTGGCTTTGTATTAGTCATAATCATGGCATTTACTTTTGACAACTTCTAGTAGCAATATTTTTCATACTTGGAAAATGAAGATGAAATTCGCCTACATGAGAAAGATTTGGGGGATATCACCTTAGGAGAACTATTGCCACAAAAGATTGAGTTTGAAAAAAAAAGTTCTTGACCAAGGCATTCATGAAAAAACAATTATTGCAAAGGCAACTTGCTTTTTATTCATGAACGCCTTGGTCAAGAACTTTTTTTTCCAAACTCAATATTTTGTGGCAATAGTTTTCTTAATTAGATATTATCCAACCATTATCCAATTATTAACTAGATATTGCAAATTTTTGGATATTGCAAGAATAGTTATAATTAAGCAAGAAAAACTCAACCATGATACAAGATATTTAAGAAACATTAATATATAACCATTAAAAATGTTTTTCGGAAGTTTAAAAGGGGTGTAGATTGAAAGAAGTTAAACAAGGGAGCTTGTTAAAATTGTTGCATTAAAGATCATTTGCAAGAAAATGTTATATGAAAAAAAACAAGATTAAAAGAACCAATTCAAAGGTTTTTCATACAAGTTGCTAAAACAAGCAATATTAAACTTTTTGCAATTATTTTGTTTATCTTTGTAGTTTGTAAAGATATTGGGTTCATCAATTCTAAAACTTCATAACATTTCACCTTTCAAAATGAAGTATTTTCAACTTTTAAAGATTTTACTTTTAGTCACATAATAAATCTTAGAGACAACATTACTTTTGATGTGTGTGAGAAAGGCTCTATTGCTTTCAAATTTCAAAATGGGATTTAAAAATTCATTGGGGATGTATTATATGTCCCAAAGTTGGCAAGAATCTATAGTTGGTCAATCAATTAATAAGAAAAAAATTCAAGGTGAAATTTGAAAGTAATAAATGTTGGTTGAAGTTTTCTAATTCAAACAAGGCAATTGTTGAAGTTGTTCATGAATGGAGGTTAGACAAATTAGTTGGAACTAGTGGGTGCCCGTGACGGTCGGACACAATCCGCCCGTGCATGCCTTTTTTTTTTCCTTCACTTGGATGGTCTTAAGACTCACAGCAACAAAGTAACTCAATTGTATTGGGTAATTATCTTTATTCCTCCCATATATACTCAAACCATAGTTAAATGGGTTGCAAGAATTGAAGGTGAAAGAACCACAACCCAAACCCTCACTCTACCCTTCACCCCAAACCCATTCCCCAAAAAACCTAAAAATTTGAAGCCTAATACCCTCTTCTTCTTTTTTTCAACAAATTCTGGTATTAACCTTGGGCAGCCCGCCGGAAAAGGGCGGGAAAAAAAAAAAAAAAAAAAAAACCCTGGTATTAACCCTGGGCAGCCCGCCGGAAAAGGGCGGGAACAAAAAAAAAAAAAAAAAAAAAAAAACCCTGGTATTACCCGCTGCTTCTGCCGGTTCTGGGAAGGGGGTCACACGGATCTGCCGGTTCTCACAGACAGACTAAGGCAATTACTATATAAGATTGTTCAATCTTTGGTTGAGAATTACAACATTAAATTTTTAAAAATGATTTCTGGCACCATAAACTTGGACATGTCTTTATGTAAGGTGTAATAATTTTGGCCAAAAAAAAACTTTATTGAAGGATTGAATCTCAATGGAGATCATGATGTGAGTTTTAGTGATGGATGCATATCCATCACAAAAATTCCATTTCCTTTGAGTATTCATGCAGAAACAATATTTGAACCTACACATTATGAAAAATCATGTCCATAGAGATCACATTGTTCAACTAGAGCTCAAAAATCATTCAAGTACAACTATGTTGCAACTACATCTTCCAAAGTGCAATTTTTATGCAACTACACTTTATAAATATGTCATTTAATAAATGAATTTCCACATCAAAAAATAAGTTAGTTGTTTGCTAGTTGAATTGTAATTTAAAATGTGTTTCATATATGATAATTTATATGCATTGTATTTATGCATGTAATCAATTACGTTTGACTTTTTGAAGAGTTACATTGTAATTGTAATGTGCAACTAAGTTAGGATTGTTAAAAATGAACTACACATTGAATAACCTTTTTACAACTAGTGAAAAACTTTCATATGTGCGATTATGCCATGTGTCTACATTCCCATCGTCCATGAAGTGCAAGCCTTGTAGTTGGTTTCAATTATGAAGTCTATTTGTGTAACTAATTGGCCACCATGTTGTCACTAAATGGCCATTATTGTGTCACAACTATGCTACTATTTGTTAAGTATGTGCCATTACAGGGCCACAATATTGGCATTGTTTTATAATTGGATGGCCATTATGATGCCATGACTTGGCCATTAATAAAGTACTACCAATTCATTATCTATATAAAGTGCGAATTTGTAAACTTCAAATCAAATTCCAATGTTACATAAATTATATTAAAAATGTTTATATTGGAGGTACATTAAAGTATTCAAACTTATACACTTGCAATTTTTTAAAGCTACATGAGCAAATGTGGAATTGATAATAACTAATTTTCTATGAATAACTCCTTGGCATCCACAAGGGATGTTTCATCTTGTGGCATATTTAATATATTTTATTTAAAAATAAATAATTAAAAAATAATTTATGGATTACTTTACATAATTATTATGTACTAAAAACTAGATTAAATGATTAGGCTTTAATATAAATTAATCAATCTAGTTCAGAAAATTTGTGAAATTAATTAATTCAGATAATTATAATTTTCATAGTTAATTAAATAAATAATTTTAAAATATTGTAATAAATAATGTATTCCTATTTTTTGTGATTGGTATTCAATTGTTGTATTGATAATATTCCACTACATTGCAACTAATATTTAACCCAAATAATAATTTTTGTTAATTTAGGTGAGTAATTACTGAATTTTATTTGAATTCAGATCATCAAAAACAAAAAAATAAAAAATAAAAAATTATATGACTACTCTTTGGTTCACCTACCTTTCTACTTTCCTACTTACTTGCCTATCTAAGTAAGTAGGTCCTACTTTTTTATCTACCTAGGTAGGTAGGTAAATAGGTAGGTTAGTAAGTAGGAACTACCAATTTACCTACCAATGGTTATGTATTGACCCACTTAAATATTTATATATTTATATATTTGTTCCCAAAATTTTATTAATATGCCATGTGACAACTTTTGATTGTGCCACGTGTCATAATAAAAAACCATCTAAAATGGATCATCATAATGGATGATGGATATCAATATTTCAAAAAAACATTCATTAAAAAATTCTCATAATGCCATGTGTTAAATTTTGATGAATGGATGAAAAATGATGGTAGCATGGCAATATGGTTGTAATCATAGGGGAGTTGCATAGTAGTTGAAAATTGTTGCAATGAGTTGCACTAGAGTGAGCTCGTATATACAAAGAATTGCATCTCTTGCAATTCATGTAACTTGTCCAATAGGACACATAGGTGTAGAAATAGAGTGAATTGCAAGTGGTCATTGCAACTCAAAAATTGGGTTACAAGGCCAATTGCAAAACACCAATTTTTTTGATAGTGATGGTCTTGTGGCAACATTTCATGGAGGGGCAAAATATTTTTTGACCTTCATTGATGTTTTTTTTTGGGAAGACATTCCTTTACCTCATGAAAATTAAATTTGCCATGGATTTTAAATTTTATTCTTTACAAGACAACAAAATTTGGGTGCTTATTTATTTTCCACTAGGTCATAAACCAATGAACTACAATGGATATTTAGACAAAATATAAATCAGCAATTTTTCAATTTTGTAATTGGTCTTTGTGACTAAATTTTAGTCACAAATGACACTATACAAATAAAATTTGACTAGTCACATGTAACCATAGTTGTAAATGACATAAATTTTGGATGCAAAAAAATTCAACAAAATATAATTTTATCTTTTAATTTGCCATATATGTATTATTGTTTGTGGTTATCATGCACTTAATTTGGTTAACATTAACAACAAATGATGTGCTATCACATGTTAATTTTTAAAAATAATTTGAAATTTTTTATTTGACCTAATTTTAGTTAAATAAATCATTGCATGTGATGTTTAACCCAATTAGATGGAGGGTACATTTGCATGTGGGATGTTCATTTTTCATTAGAAGTAGGCCATAGTTCATGGGTGGATCATAAAGTTTGTAAGAACTTGTGTGATCTTTAAGTTGAATGGAGAGCTTTGTTATAAATTTGTGTTTTACTCATCTTTGTTCAGTCATAGATCCATTGTTAATTCTGACACAAACAACCATAAAAACAACCTTAGAAATATACAACTTTCTATACAACTTTGGTTTGACCCATCATTACTAATTAGCTTTGAGAGAAGAGAGATGATAATTGGAACTTTTGAAATGTACATTATAGGAGTGATTCCTAGGACGGAGTTTTATAATTTTATATCAATGTATACTTTTACCATTCCATTGAATTTTTTATTAAAAAAAATCTTTCACTTTATAGTAAATAAATAAATTCCTGAAATTCCTACTATTGAGGTGGGGAAAAAAAATGCTAAATAATTTTGCACTATTTAGATACACCACACTACCAAGCTTTAGGCTAGGCAATCAATAGTAACATCAAATAAACTAGTGTAGCCTATGCGATTGGCCCAAGCGTGAACACATTGACGGCTCAACTGATTTTTCCTTCCAAACCCAATTTTTGCAATTTGTTTGAATTCCTAGCAACAAAATCCACTCCAAAATAAATATCTTCCACACCTTAGCTCTCAACATTGCAAAATAAACTCTATCAAATCTAACTCATCCAGGGCTTTCCAAGAACACCCGGAACACCCCCAAATTCCAACAAAAGTTTTCAGTTTCAATTTGATTTAATTTTCATTGAGAATATCATTCAATAATCAATTCCTTCCACACCATAGCTCCAAAGACTCTCAAACCAAGTCAGTGCACCCCTACTCTTTGAGAGCTTTCCAAAGATACCAAGAGCATGACATGAAGTGCTGTGGTTTGGGAGATCTCAGCATAACAAACAAAACAAAACAAAACAAAACAAAACAAACTAGCTTTGCTTTTCATAGATAGATTTCTAGAACTTTCAGCATTGTGAGCAGCTGATTTTGAAAAGAATCAACATTTATTTTAAATATTTTAATTACTGCTGGAATGCTAAAGGTTCTAAGGGGTATATACATATATAATTAATTATTATTTTTCAAGGAACTGGTAGTAAGACATGATAGAAAAGGTGCTGAAGATGAACACCAACGACAATAATGAACTGTTCTTAAGTTATTGTTACTCTATAATACTCTGTCTCTCTTTGGAAAGAGTTTGTAAAGTGTTCAACTCTGAGACTTGTAATGACGCCCCCTCCATCCTGGTTGGGGCGTCTTTCAGCTTCTTACACTTGACGAACAGCTACAAAAGAGCTCTGTGACCCATGGGCCATGACACAACAGCAACTACTACACGCCTCCAACCAATGGATCGATATAGCAGTCTACCCCTCGGAGATCTGCAGCACTTCTCGCAAAAAGCTCATCACCAACCAGAATCACTTCCCCATTCTTCGCACATAAGGTCTCACCTACGCAGACAAATCAGAAATTTGGGTCTGGCTGCAACAAGCTCAGGCTGCAACTTTTTTCTTGCAGACTCAGACTCTTTTGTGCCATGAATTTGAGGGGAAGGGACCAGTAATATATACATATGGCCCAAGAAAAGGGGCTCCACAAAGGATTTGTTTGGAAAAAATCCACCAAATTAGCCATATTTTGAGGCAGACACCACTCAAATATATTGCCATATTTACACATTGCCTTCTTCCTTGTCACTAGAACATAAGGGGTTCCTACACGTTTGAGATTCCCTCTCAGACTTGTACCCAAATTTGGGTAGGCCATCTTGTAAATGATTGCCAGCTCAACTACCTCACAAATTTATTTATTAAAAAATAATTTAAAAAAAAAAACCAATCTGAAAGGGACCAATGTTGGGTGGGTATTCTGATCTCTAATATATATATTACCTGGTTATATAACCTTGGCAAAACTCTAGGTAAGATTAAGAGAAATGACCAGCACATATCTACTTATAGAGTAAGTGCATGGGTAAAATTTTACCATTTATCCCATTCATTTTACTTTCATTATGTGGTTTATAGCCAAATTTGGCTAAATCTACTTTTGGATGATTACCTATTTGGCAACATCACAAACAAATTGAAAGCAGAGTGGGAGGGGAAAAAAAAAAAAACACACACACACACACACACACACCCCTTAATTGTGAAGTAGTTCACATGTGATGCAGATATTTTGCCACATAAATAAACAATGGCAAAACATCATTTGCAGATGTGGGATTGCATCATCAAAATTTCCTACCCTTCTTTTAACATTCAATTCACATGTTTTTGATAAACAATTCCAATTTAAAGTCTTGTAAATGATGATCAAGTGGTTTGGTTTCTACATGGGGATTGCAAATACAGTGTCCCAATTTAACATGTGATGAGTATTATTATGATTAGTGTATTTTTCCAGTGTAAACATACCTTTGTAATTTCCAGACCATCATTTGAAAATTCTGCCCATCAAAAAGACCAATACTCCAAATAAAAAATTGATTACTAGAGATATAATTTTTGAAATAATATTAATTATGGCATAGGTTAAAAATATGCTAAATAGAAAATAATCTTTGTGAGCCCTATACATGAGGGCCCTACTTTTGGACTCATCTGTGGGTTAGTTAACTATTTTGGGTTAGGCAAAATTTTTATCTCAATTGTGACAAAATGTTAAAATTTAGGGAAAGAAATATAAAATAATATAGAGGTTCATCCATGGAAAGGATGTGTGTTTCAGAAGGCTTATAGGTGGGATCCTATTATTGGTTAAAATTTAATGAATGATAATATTTATTAGATTTAAAGGAAAAGGATGGATGATTCATTCATTCTCCTCTTCATGTATTTAAAAGGTGAGAGGTGAAACTTCAAGTTTATTCTCCATTTTGATATTTTCATGTTGTTAGTCTATCATTATGCTTTTGCAATGTGATTTTTATGTGTAATGAACCTATGATATGATGTTTATGTATTATTTTGATTGTGTGAGTGTCTTCACAAAAGAAGATTTATATTATGTATTTGGTGAGTGATTTCATAAAGTGAGGACTTTAGATGCATGTGATGAGCTCTCAATTGCATGTAGTTGACATAATGACCAAGATTTAGGTGTGTTGATGATCCTTATCCAAAACATGTAGGTTCCACCTTTGTATTTGGTGTGTTTTGTGTGATGTGAGATTTTTTGTTCATTTAATCTACCTTTTGTAAGAAAGGACTTATTTAAAAAAGAAAAAAACTCTCATTAGTCCAGACCATAGGCTACAAGTCCAAAACATGATTGAAAACATGACCAGTTAAAAGGCCTTGTCAAATATTAACATTTTCTCTCATGAGTCCAATTACTCCTAGTTGGGAGCATTGGTTTCAAACTTTGACAAACATGGGTTGTAGTTGTAACATCATTGAATAAGGCCCACCTTTCTTGTGAGAATTTCTTGTTTTAACTATCTGATATAAGATTTTTTGATGAGTTGCCCTACATGATAAGAAGTTCAAAATAGTTCTGTGCAATTTTTGTGTGAAAGTTAACGAGGAGTTTTGTTGCCAAATGTTTTCAGCATTTTGGAAACAAGAGTTGAATGAGAAGATGTAGTGCCATTCTCAATCCTAATTCAAATTGTTCAAGATTTTTGATAAAAGAATGAAAATCAATATTTTGTTTCCTAAACTTCTCTTGGATGGCCAAATTTTAATCATTCATTATTCATTCATTTCAAATATTTTTTAGACAATTTCTTAAAAACAGGATTCATATGCATGCTTTCTATCCACCACAAAATGTTATAGTAAAAGGAGCATAGCATTACAAAGTCAAAACAGGCAAAATTTTCCATTTCTCATCCAAATCTTTAGTTTAGATTTTTTTTGAAGCACAATAACAGACCTGACCAACAAGCCGTTGGCATGGTCTAATCAAGCTACACACCAATGGGTTTGAACTCAAAACGTTTTTTTTTGAGGTCCCAAGTTCCTCAAAAAGGCTTTATACCATTCAACCATCACACTTGGGGTCAATCTTTTTGTAATATAAAATTTAAAAAAAATACCAAAAAATTCAGCTTGAAATTTTCTACAACTCCACCAAGTTGGATTAAAAAAAAAAAAAAAAAAATTAAAAGAAAAAAAAACTGTCATTTTGCATGGCTATGAGGCACGTTTGTGAAGGGCTGGTCCTATTTTTTGGATTGGGACTGGTTTGGTGAAATGACAAATTAAGGGTCAATGAACATTTGAACATTGAACTTTGAGCTTTTATTTAATTTAATTTTGATTTATTTATTGAACGTAAGCAGAACAGAGGCAGGACTGCAGGACAAGAGTGTTGGAAGTTTGGGGTGACTATTTTGTTGGGAAAGAGGTTGTGAGTTCTCATTCACACTTGTTGAGTCAGCAGTGAGGCTAGGGCGAGCTAGCAATCAAAACCATGTTTTGTACAGAGTACGTACCTGGTAGTTGGCATCATGTGAATTCCAGGTCCAATGATTAGATTAAAGGCTTCTAATCCTATCGCCTTGCTGCTTTCAGTACTACTTACTAGGTACTAGTACCTTGGGCAGTGTGTGTGTGTGTGTGTGTTTTGGGTATAAGTTATTACATACACCTAGCAATTTCATGGGGATGATTTATTTATTTATTTATTTATTTATATATTTTTTACTCTCCCCCACATATCCCCAATATGTCTTCTTTGAGGCTCCTTTTTCACATCCAGATCTGTGTTTTTTTTAATTAAAAAAATTAATATAATAATTGGAGGGGGGGGGGGGGGGGGTTCCCCCTCCCCTTTTCTTTTAATTTCTGTTTCAATAAAAAGTTAGGGAGGGAGAGTGTGGGAAGTTGGGAACCAGGGATTCTTTTCCCCCAATTAGTAGAAAATTAGGTTAATTTTACAGTACCAAGACATAAATTTAAATTTTTTTCCCAATAGTTTTGGTGGGAAAGGCCACAAAATTTGTGGAAGAGAAATCAGTGATGGGAATGTAGCAGCAATTTATTTATTTATTTTTTTTTTGCCTCTCCATGAAAAAAATTGAGGAGAATTTTATTTTTTCTTGTGTATATTTCAATAATTTTTGCTAATTTTTTTGGGAGGGGGAGAAGGTTGCCAAATGTTCGATGTCACAAAATTGAAAAATCAAAAAACCCAGGACCGTTTGGATCACCCAAGGTGCTGGTTTGGGGTGTGAATGCTAGTGCGCGAGCAAAGTAAGTAATTATTGAGGATAGGCTAGTGCTGGTGAAAAAGGAGTTTTCTGACACGGAAAAAAGGGTTTTTCCCAGACATCCGTATTGGTACCCTCACGTGTTTCCAGACTCCCTGCTACCCTGCAGGCAGGTATCAGTCAGTTTGAAGCAGTAGCAGTCAAATTTCGTTCGTTCGGGGTAAAGCCGTCGGGTGCGGAAACTCTACCGGAATAAGGGCCCGCACAAAGGGCTTTACCGGAATGGGTCCCACGCTCAGCTCATGGGCCCCTATTCCAGTAAAGCCCATGGCTGAGGGCTTTACCAAGTGTAGAGACCTGAGCCAATTTTTTTAAATGGGAGAAAAATTTAAAAAAATTTGTGAGGTGTTTCAAATACGGAATGGCTACTGGAGTGGGGCATTCTGCTTTTCAAAATACAAGAAAAAGCAAGACTCTGGAAGGAAATTTGGCTGGGGTTTAAATCTGCCTAAAATTACCATCAATTGGTAAGCTTTTCCTTCTCCTGGTGCTTGCCTTGCCATCCTTGTTCTCTTCTCTCTTCCACTAAATGTTCATAAATTTGTGCCAATAAATAAATTATTTAAAAAAAAACATGCCCAAATAATTTGGCACTTTGAAAATTTCCAATTTCAATCCGGAGTGAAATTTGTTCAAGAGAGTTAGTTCACTCTGAAGTAGTGTCAATTGTCAGTGATTTTTTTTCCCCTAAAAAATATGTTGTTTATTCAGCGAAAAAAAGGGAATTTTTTTTTTTTTTTTTTCCTAGTGGAGATTTGACTAAAATTTTGAAATAATTCACCTAATTTTCAGTATCACAAATTTGAAATTTAAAAAAAATTAATCCCTGTTTGTCACCCCAGTATGAATTATATGCATCATTATGATAAACTATCCAAATGGAGCCCCACCAAAAAAGCATACAAGTAGAATATTATTTCCACACGTTGCAGCAGCAGCAGCAACAACAGCAGGAGCACCAGGTTATCATGAGACCTCCACAAGCATTCAAAAACACCTCCCACCCCTCCTGAAACTCAAATACATATAGCTAACCATTTGCATCAACACACTTACAATGATAATAATATTGTAGAATTCTCAACCCTCTTTTGATCCACTCTCTCTCTCTCTCTCTCTCATGAAGCAATGAAAGCAGTGGTAGTGCTTCAATCCCAGACAGTTCTGTTTTGCATCAAGAATCTGCTTCCACAAAGGTTTGAGGAGTTTCCAGCTCACCTGAATTTTCAATGAAAAAGGAATGAGAGAGAGAAAAACAGAAAATGATAGTAACCTTGAAAATGGGTATGTGATATCATATAAAGTGTTTTTATTTGAATTTTGTGACATACAAATTTTGGTGACATTTCCACTTATTGGATGTGGTATTATCATAATCTATATCCCTCATTAACCTTTTTGTGTAAATATTTTAATAATAATAATAATAATAATATTCAATGTTAATGTTCTTTAAAGTGTTTAAATATGCATGAAAACAATTGTGCTCACTTTCAAAGTACTGAGAAGATATACATATGTACATTGTAGCTGAAAATCAATTGACACATGATTGTGTGACACTTTGCATGGAGTGTCCAAAGCTTAGTACTATATTTTTCAATGTATTCAAATTATGCACATCTATCTATCTACATATGCCATGACTGACAAATTTATAGATTGTGTATGATAAATCATACACGTGAATTTCCTGACAATTTATTTTATTTTGGCAAAAGGTTCTCACTCACCCCCTTCATTTTGAAGGGCAGAGTTAAAATGATTAATTAGTGCACCTACCTCTATTTAAAATTGATTATTTTGGAATTGCCAAAAAATCTGAAAAACCTGCCATGCCGAAAATCTGAAAGAAACTTTCAAGCACGCTAGTTTTAATATTTAGTATAGTGCCTAATTTTTTAAAATGTTGTGATTTTTTACTGCCGAAAGTAAATGAAAATAATAATAATAATAATAATAATTAGCTGCCATGCTGGCCAACCAGCCCAGGTATTATGGTATGATTTTGCATGGCTATGTAATCGGTGAAGTATTGATACAGATTTCATTAGGTATTTTTGGATGGATATAGCCCTTGAATGCAGTGTAACTTTTGATCTATTTTGCTCATAATGTTCGAGTGCCATTGGCAATATCTTTGGTCAATTACAGCATTTAGGTTTTGTTGGGGGAAGGGAGTGGTCAAAAGAGATATGTGGGAGTATACTTGCAACTCCATTTGAACATATAGTGAAAAATGTGAACACTCAATGGATTGAAAATATCAATACTATATAAAAATTGTGGCCAATACAAAAAAAAAAAGGTCCAAGGTTTACAAAAGTTAGACAAACTCTCCAAAAGACAATTTCTGTGTGCTATTAGAGTTATCCCTAAAGTCCCGCGATTAGGGGGACCAGAACGGCCAGTTTCGGCTTAATAGTGCATCAAATGTGTAACTGGGAATGTAAATTTTACAAAGCGAAAGAACCAGGACCCAAACTAATTTTCCACCAATTTTGTTGGTAAAATGAGTTTCATCCTGTATTGCCTTTTTCATGAGCGCCCCCACACTGTGCTACATATATTTTCGCTGCTCCTACCTGTACACCAACTATAATTACTGTCGAACCTTGTGCATTAAACACTATTTTTCAGTATTTCATACTGAGATTTGATAAAATTTCCTTACTTTGCGGATACCACTGAAAGAGGGGATAGGGGGTGAAAGCAGGCCCAAAGAGAGGGCAAAGCGAGGGTGACTTTACAGATAACTCTATCACATCAGTGTTTTTTTTGGGGGTTTTTCAAATTTTTGATGTTGCATCATTTGGCTACCATCCCAAGAAGGATGTAGTGAATTAAGTGGCAACAAGATAGGTAGGACAGTAAAAAAAGTTTTGTAATCCTGTAAGAGCTGACCTTCTCCATTTGGCAAGCCCACTCCAAAAACCGTGCCTTTTACCCTTAGTAAGGGTTGCAGCCCCAATTTTGTTTTGTTGTATTTTGGTGGAATTTCACACCAAAAAATCAAATGTTGTGTACTACATACAGAAAGTGAATTAGAAGTGTGAAGATGATAGTAATCCATTCCAGATAGAATGGATATCGAGTACCCTATCAAACACGGGATCAAATAATTGATTGATACTTTGTAGTGAGTGGTGGTTTTGAATTCAAATCCCAGGGGTTCAGAAAATGCAGAAATCAACTCCCCAAGTCTAACTGACAAAATACAATGTAGGGTACACACTCCGCTGTTTCCAATCAAGAATGCTTGAGATTGGTTCCATGATTGACATACATCCTATTCCTACGTTGTGAAGCAGAAAAGAAAAGGATTCATCTTTTTTGGCCACTTGCTGTTAAATATTTTTTGACATAAGTACTCTCTGGGGCAACTATTTTCTTTTACTATTGTTTTTTTAAATTTATTTCAGAAGACATGATAACTTGCTCAAACACATGGATTGACACTATTTGTTGAACCAGCCCAGCCTGTAAACAACCCTTCAAACGGAGTTCTGAAGATGAGTGTGCAACAACCAAGGTTTCTTTTTCCAATGTTTTGACATTAAAATAAATAAAAATTTAGTCTGATTTACAGGAGGAAAACAAGGGGTGTGTCACACTGTGGCCTTGCCATTTACATTAAATTTTTTTATCTTACTCAAATATTTCACCATGCAAAAATATAATCTTGAAAAAAATCCTTGAAAAGAAACCCAAAACCTTCAAGATATTATAACTCAATAACTAATCTCAAAGTTTCAAGACAAGCCAAAAATATCATCTTTCAAAAATCCTCATATGAAAATTGACCTAGGGGCCAAAAATCCCTTTAGCTACTATACTCTATAATGAATCTAAACACAATATCCTTGCCCTGGTAGGCAAGGCCAATCAAATGACAAAAAAATTATCCCCCCCAAAAAAACACACACACACACACATTGGTACCAGGGTACCTCTCTTTTCTGAGAGGTTGATGGAAAGTTGAGAAGCAACACCACCCATAGGCCAAAAAAACCAGTTGGATATCTTAGTGCAAATTCACTCCAAATGCACTTATGCTGTATAGCCTACTTGCTTGAAGTGGCTGCTGGATCATGTAATGTACTGCCAAACCTGAAAGTGCAGAAATGACCTCCAGCATCAAAGGAGATTCAACTTTTCTGAGGCCAAATCGCCCAGTGGGTGGGTGGCAGTGATTTTTGGTTTTGGCTATCAATTGCACATTGACATTTTAGGAGAATCCTAGAAACACCGACTTACAACTAGACTACTACTATGCCACAACACAAGACATCTAACAACCAACTACAAAACTCAAAATGGATTACATGAGGCTATACTATTCCTAAGCTTTGTTGTGCGAGGCTTTTATGCAAAGAAAGGACTGTTCACTCACTTGGACATTTTTTAAAGTATCTTGAATTTTTGAGGTGAGAAAATAGTTAATCTTCAATCACCCCTATATATCAAATACCTAATAAGTTAGAATTAAATTAAATGACTAAGTAAGTACTTCGGACTTAAAGCTCTAGAAATAGGGAAGGATACTAGACAAATGATTTGATATTCCAATTAGTTCAAAGATCTTCTCCATAGATCTGATATGCCTCTGTCTTGTTCTTGTGCAATTTTATGTTATGTTCACAAATATAATTTGTTTTGTATTTTTTTAAAATGAGTTAATATGAAGTGCAATTATGTTTGGAACTAAGTAACATTAATGTGCATATCATGAGGTGGACCTTTTGCATCTTTATTACAATTAAGTTAGCATGCTCTTTTCAAACCAAACCAAGTTTCAATTACTTCTCTTGCATAGTAGATTTGATCAAATCATCAGAATCTTTCCATTTTGTGAACTACAAATGATGCAAATTTTGGATTTTGAATTTTGAGTAGTCTAGTCAAGTGATGTGCAGCTGCCGTGTTTAGGGCAGAGGTTTAAGGCCAAATGTTATAGATGTATTTTGGCACTTACAGAGTATTAAACCACATAACACATGAAATAACCTCATGAGAAGCAGAAACAGGCCTTGCAAGGATTAAAAAAAACCCACTAAGTATGAAGACCTTAAAGAATATTTTTAGTGTTGTTGGAGGGAACTTCCCTTTGGTCCATGAAGGCTGGCCTAAACTCCTTTGCATCTCATGATATCTGCCATACAGAATTGGCAGAATTGGGCCCGTGCTTGACCTCGCCTCACTTCAGCCCTTATTGGGGGTAGAGCCCACAACCTCAGACTTTACCTACCACTTATGGCTTTAACATAGCTACCATTGGATGTTTCTTGATCATCCAAAAGTACCCAACACAAAACAAAGTCCTTAATAAAATCTAACACCTCCTCATCAGTACAAAAGCCAAACATTCATCCTACCTAACTTCATTTGTGGTGCGTGTCCCATGTACCTTGGGGGGTAATACTTCCAATCTCAAAGAGGAATTGCATTAGTTACGTACCCTTTTTTATTGTGCAGTAAAAACAAGAATTGTGAGGCTGTGCCACATGACTTGAAATAATAAGAGCTTCCTTGGGTTGTTGTATTAAGAGGCCTATTCTTTCCTTTCCTTTCATTTCCTTTCCTTGTTGTATTTGAAGTATGTTCATTTGCTTGGAGCAAAAGCATGAAAAATGCACAAATTGTTATTGTTTTCCAATCCAAAGAAGTGATGAGCCACAATCTTGCACTCAAGAACAAGACTTGGGACACAACATCATTGATGAAAATTATTTCTTTGTTTTCACTCTCCATCTCACAGTAAGAACCATGATGGTACACAGTAAAACCCAATTGTGGGGGAGAGGTGAGGGGGGGGAGGTACCCATTGAATTTTTACTAATGAATAAAAGGCATTTAATGGGGAATAAAAATGAATGGGATTCAAAGGTTGCATTATGATCTTATATCATCATTGCTAGATGCCATTGAGCAACCAGGTCATTCCAAGGCATGAAACCCCCCCCCACCTCCCCTCTCCTCTCCTCCCCTCCCCTCACCTCCCCCTAGCCACCCAAACCCTAATCCCCAAAGGTGGAGGGAGGGTCTATAAATAGCTTAAAGTGTGTTAAACTCCACTTTATGTCATCAAACCTCAACTCCCACATTTGTATTTCCTTAATGGGAAGTGTGCCAAATGCTGTATGTACAATTTGGGTTCATAAATATACCGTTGGGTGATTGTGAAAAGTTAAAAACCCTGGCATTAAATTAAAAGGAGTGAGTGGATTGGATTGAATGGATTTATTAGCTACCTGGTTTAATGGAAAGGAAAAAACAACATTTATGGAACCAATCCACCTCTCCAGGTCAATCAATCTTGTTGGCACATTCTATGGTTCACTTCATTGGGTTTTGCAACTGGCGCCAGGGGTACCCTCCTTCCAGTGTTTTCGTTTGGATCTTTTCATATTCCTTATGAATTGGCTATTGTGATTGTAAAGTGGGAGTATTTCTGGTATTTTTAAAAATTATGTTCAAGTAGCTTCAATTTGTTACACATGCTCAAAAGTTGTTATTGTAGTGCCCTTGGTGGCTTTTACACCAATTATATATATAGGTTTTTAATGTTGAATTTTTCAATTTTTATTTTTCTTGAAGAATTCTTTTTTTTGAAGAAAAATGAAGTTTCTTTTGAAATATTTGAGAATATTTTAATTTTTGAAATGAAAATTTCAAAATTAATGAATTACTTAGTAGACATGTGCTAATGGTGGCCTCGTGGTCCCACTACTACAACATGTGGGTGCAATTCATTAGTCCCTATTCACTAAATCAATGAATTCATTATTTTTCAACTAGTCCATGTTTATTAAGACTAATGAATTCACTCAAAATCTAATGAAATCACTTGGCATACAAGGACTTTTTTTTTTTTGTTGTAGTTGATTTGGTAGTCAAGTGGTTATAGAACTTGAATTGTTTTCAAATAAAATTCTGTTTTAAAAGATGCACTACAATGACTTTAGATGGTTTTTTAAAGTTTGGCGATGAGAAAAAAACAACTCTATGAAGCTTGTTGGATACAAGACCTAATATGTGTGCTTTAAATGTAGATGCTTGGTGATGTCAACATCATTGCTAGTTTCTATTGGTGGTGACAAAATGCCATTGTTTGTGTCGCAATGTGGTTATCACCATTGACATCATAGGGGTGATTTGGCTACTTCTTCTTTTTCAACATTTTTTAACATATTAAGCTAGATTGTTTTCCCTTTAGTAATTAACCTATATATATATATATATATCAAGTAAAAAGAAGAATAATTATTTCCTAAAGTAAGATGCAATTTCTAAATTCATTAATAAAATATCATGGTGGGTTTAGAACTAATTATATTGTATTAGATTATAAGAATTTTTTTTGGTTGCAAAAAGTGGCCCACATTTTTGTTAGGTCCTACACATAGATAGGGTATACATGAGCTCTAAATATAAGTGTTTGGTATTACAAATTATAAATTGTTTGACCTTTAAATGAATTCATGATAATGTGCATGAGTATTATACACATTCATTATTAGAATTGAAACAAAAGCTTATGCAAAATTGAAATACCTCCATAGGCAAAATGAAAACACATCTACATGACCAGATATCAAGCATGTTCAACTCAAAGAAACAAAACATAGAAATGTAATCATACTACAAATTATGTTCAAATCACATGGACCTTGCACTTTAAAATCATAACATTTTCACATGACAAAATAAACACAAAACATTTCAAAGCATTTCAATTGCAATGAAGTCCCATGCCCATCAAGCTCATGAATTTGGTTCATAACTTGTTAAGATCATGGACAATTGAAACATATTATCACGAAATAAACAACGGAACAAATATTTCCAGAAATTAGAGTTTAAAAATAATTTTCAAATATCTTTTCTAAAGTCTAAATATTTGCCACACTTTGGAGCCACATTACCATTATACATGGCAACCATGCATTAATGGGTGGCAGCAAATCTAGTATTTTTTTTCAAATTTGTGATGTTGCCACACTAGTCATCGTCCACAAAGAGGCTTAACCACATTTCGTTATATACCATCTATGAAAGCAAAAATATATTAAAATCCTTGTATATCTTGGATAGTTGTTTGAACAATGTATAGAAACAAGATATTTTAAAGATAGTAAAGAACATTAGCAATTTGTAAAGAAAAGGGAAATATTCAACAAAATATCTTTTTTTTGAAAAAAAATCCCCAAATGAAAAAAAATTGACCAAAGAAAAATGTCGGGCAAGTTTAAGATGCTTCTTATAGTAATTTTTGATTATTTTTTGAAATAGGAAGGTGTCTTTAATATAGAGTTCTTGGGCATACATATGAGATGTGATATTCAATTGTTGAAACCCCAAAAACATTTCTCACAAAGATCAATGTAAGTTTGTTTTTTTTAATTAATTAATTAATTATAACATGTTTAACAATGCCAAAGATTGACATAACAATAATCCTTTAAAAATACACACATGAAACTAAATAAACCTTTAGTAATGAAGGAATTGTTCAAGAGTTGTTGCCATAACTTAGTGATTAGATTTACACCATAATGGTTCCCTTGTTACCTTGCATGCATATGTTTATAGAGTAAATTACTTGAGAAAGTTGTTATGGATACATGTGGATACCTCTACGGTAATAGGAATCAACCCTACACATGTGACCAAAATGAGATGGATTATTTTTAACCACTTAAAAAGAAATGAGAGTGTTTGTTAAGATATGTGTTAGCCTATGATTGATTACACAATTAAATGATGGATAAAAAAATCCATGATTTTACAATGGCCAAAAATAAGCATTTTTTTGTCATGACATATCATACTATTATGTTAAAGGTTGGATAATTATTATTTTGAACACATTTCAAGTATTTAAAAAACTGAAAAAAACAATCATTGGTTACACTAGTTTATTTGTGCTTTTGAATATTATATATTCATTATATTGAATTGATATTATGTCACATGTTTCCATAATATATTAGAAAGGGGATCATGCAAAGATATTATAAAAACTTATAACATTAGAAAAATATGGACACTAAAACATGGAAAACCAAACACTCATAACACATGTTTTTGCTTTTGTCAATGTGGTTACACTCATGTCCAACAAATGGTCATTGAGGGGCTTGATCATTCAGTGGCCAACATTAATGCATAATTGCGCACACAATATGTATGATTTAAAAAATGTATATGTCCATTAAGATTGTTACAACCAATATTGCAAGTAAACCATCCCCAAGACATTCATGACAATGTCACAATCTAGAAATTGTTTGTTCAATGTTGAAACCAATTGATCAACAACTTGAAAACACTAAAATTCAACACTCAACATGGTTGCTTGAAAAATCGCTTCTATCATTAAAATGGGGTGAAAGTTTTCATTCTCTCCACAATGTTGCATGTAGGAGGCTCGTGATCTTGAAGGACAAAATGTAAAAGTTAATAGTGAAGTCAATTTTCCAATCTTGAGTTACTATCTATCTCAAGATTTATAAAGTCAAAAAAATATTTTATGAAATAGGCAATTGTCATATCCCCATATATCATCCACGAACTTGCTTGGCATATCTTATTGGAAAAAACATGTTTTGCTTGGATAAAGTTGATTTGTTAATTGGCTCATTCAAATGCATGACACAAGGCAAGGCCAAAATTGTCTTAATGGGTGTAGTTAGAGACTCCAACTAGCCAAAAAGAACATCAAAGTGCAAATAAAACAAGTCAAAATAAAAAAATATTAATGTTCTTCCATTTAAAACCATGGCAATCATGGCAAGTTATTGCTTATTCATACATATGAATATGAAGAAATTCAACTAAAAATCCATTTGATGAGATTTTTGATTTTCTTTTTGATTTAAAACATTTCAAAATTAACACCTATTGCGTAAAAAAGGAGTAATAGACTTAGATTGAAAATTCACAATCAAAGTTTTATATTTAGTCACCAATCCTTTGAAGGGCTTTAGCATAACCATGCAAAATGTTTTTACATTTGTTATAGTTTTCAATCATTCTATTTCCATAATCTCAACAAGTTTGGTAAAAACAAGATGACATTATGGAAATCTTGGAAGATATTTATACAATGTACATTGTTTGCAAAAGATTTTCTATCTTGCCCACCATGGCTAGGTGAAACCACATGCACTACAGTGACCCCCTTGGGGTAGTTTTAGGTTTAGTATTATAGTACATATAGTATAATTCTTCCAAGAAATGTTGCATTTAATTTTGGGTATCCATTTTGATTTTTGGCCTTAAATTTTTTTTACAAAACTAATATTATGTAGTATTATTTTAAAATAATAATAAATTTCATTATTTATATTGAAAGATCCATGAATATATTTATAGTATATATTAGTATAACAAAGCCATAGTCTTGTTTTGATTACACTAACTTTGGGGCTTCATTAGTCATGAAAATAATCAATTTTAATGAAATAAAAAAATGGCCCATTTAGCTATGCTTGTCATCTTCTATGTGGATGTGATTAGTTGTCAAAATTTCAATTTACCACACATTCATTGCATCTTTGCTGAAAAAACTCATTTTTTAATATGAAAATTTTCAAATTAATCACATGGTATCCAAACATGGTTCATATTATGTGAAATGGCATGGGTTAATATACCTTCAACTTTCATAAAGGCTAAACATCAATTAAATTGTTTTTGGAGTATATTTCTATGTTTTTAGTACACATGTACATTACATTCGTTTCCATAAATATACTTCAATCTCCCACTTTATAATATGAAATAATTTTATTTATTTTTAATCTCTTGCCTAGTTTATATTCTAACATAAAATGCAAAAATATTGTGAATTTTTTTTTGAAAGTTTGAAGTGGGATACACTCAAACGTGCAGATCTTTAAAAAGTAATACAATGTGACACCCCAAAGGGGGTCACCATAATGTGTTTTCACTTGGCCAAGGAAAACAAATTTCACATTGTTAAGCTAATGTCATGAGTCATGTAAGGAACACCAATCAAATCATGTGGAACATATTGTTTATTCATTTCTCTCGTTAAATTATTATATATTCCCTAAAATAGAAACACATCATCAACACCTAAGCACATAATTTATTATCCTATTTGGTTTTCATTTAGTCCATGCATTTCATGTGTTTACTAAACATGTTGAACTTAATATTATTAATATTGTCACCTTCAACATGTTAAAGTGAAAGTAATGTGGGAATCTTTGACTAGTTTTTCATAGCATACACATGGCCAGAAAGCCAACTTTGATCATTTATAATAATGACGTCACTGGAATTCATATTAATAAACTTAAAACCAATTGTTCAATGTAGTTTTGGTACTTTTTGTACAACCCTCTCCATGCCATTAGCCATCTCCTAACCCATCCATCTTATACTTGTTTCCTTGGATAATTAGGCCCTAATAAAAATGCAAGTTCAAAGTGTGTGTCCTTTCATAATATTGGTATGGTCCTTAGACAAAATGTTGGTAACAACCACATAGTGATAATTCAACCAATTTTTTCTTTCT
Source organism: Sphagnum contortum (assembly GCA_963920785.1). Lineage (NCBI taxonomy): Eukaryota > Viridiplantae > Streptophyta > Sphagnopsida > Sphagnales > Sphagnaceae > Sphagnum > Sphagnum contortum. Next base: position 5,276,838 of record OY987291.1, on the reverse strand, counting down.
TACTATGATTCCATGGCAAATTTCTCGTATTGTTGTAAATTAGTTAATGTACAATTTTGCATTGATAACATGCTAGTTATTTTTCAAAATGAGCTAGTCACCAATATCTATACTTCCAAGCATTTACCTTTTTTCTTGTTGAATATTTCTAAAATGAATAAAGCTTAGGGACAAAGAGTTTTTTTCTTCCTTCAATTTTTGTATGTAAATTTTTGCAATGCAATTAAAGCACCTTCATGTTTGCCCCTATACAATAAATTCTACCCATGGAACTTTATAAACCCGAAAGCCTTGGAAAACTCAATTCAAGTTGTCATGTCCATTTTCTACTTTTCATTGCATGATCGAAGTTAGTTGGCAATGTTAATAAATAGAAGCTTCAAATGAAAGTTCAATTGCTTGATTGAAAAGGTTTTTCAAAGAAGCACAATTAATGAATGAAGGTGATTTACTAATAAAAAATAGATTTGATTGTAATTGGAAGGAAAATTCAATGGAATCATCAACTACATTCAAATTTCAAATGGGAAGAACATTTTCATGACCCAAACTAAATCAAATCCACCATAAATAAACCACTAAACCTTAAGTTTTGAACTTTCAAATATTCAACCCCAACCACAATTTTATACAACCCAAGGATTCAAGCAAGCTATGAATAGTTGAATCCTTCATGCAAACCCACCTTTTCTTGAGTGAACTTCAAGCTAAAAATGTTGAAGAATTAAGACCTTCAAAGTTCATACAAGTTGTTTTGTATACATGGTTGAAGGTTTAGATGTTTACCTCCCCAAAACTCAAACATTGCAACCATTGCAACCATTGCAACCCTCAACCCTTTCCTAATATTTGGCCCCTAGCATCAAATTTCAAAATGGTGTTCCTCTCCTTCCATTATCCACATCCATATTCATCATTGTGATTTTGTTAAACATTAAATTCCCAAAGAATCTACATAGTATTCATTTCATAATTGAAAAGACAATGAATAAATATTTGCAAAACATGCAAAATGCCAACAATAATGAATGTTAAATCAAAGGTTTACAAAGGTTTAATGAGAGTAACCTAATGACTAACATAATGTTTTTTAATGATTAGGGCGATAAGAACTTTATTGTGCTATAAAGCATTTAAGGTTAGGATATTGATCACTATTGTCAACTTTAAGTCCAAGTTTTAGGTTAGGTTTTGGGATATCCAAACTAAAGGTTCACAATTTTTTCAAAACTAAATTTGGATTTGGACTATGAAACCACCTCTTAATGAAACAAATAATTCAAACTTAGATTGGGTTGTAGTCCTTAAAATAATTTAAAATCTTCTAATTGTATAACTATATAGTATTTTAAGCCTTGAACCCTATTCATAGGTGAAATGAAAATTCAAATTTGGGCAAAATTTATCCCATAAATTTTGATGGTGTTGGGTGCATCAGCTACTAAATTCTCTAAACAACAAAACTTTTGTTGTTCTAATTCAATGAACTACCATTAGTTTAGTGAACTAATGTTAGTTCATTATCAACTTAATGGTTCCACCTTCAATGAACTATTTATAATTTATTGGTACCCCTTCTCTTTCCTTAAAAGAAAAAATGGGTTGATTTTTTACCTATTGCCTTATTTTAGTAGTTGTCAATATTGGTTTTTTTATTATGTTCTTCCTCAATTTAAAAAAATATTTATACCTCACTTCCATGAGCATGCACACCTATTTATTATTAGTTCTAGTTAATTAAGTGCAAAATGTAAATGTAACCAAACCTAATCTTACACCAACCCAAGCTCCAATTTTTTTGGCAAAATCTTGGAATTGGAGGGTTAATAATCCAAATAAATGCTTTCAAAACCATATCAAAGTTTTTATTATATATATATATATATATTTTGTTTTAGTTTATATATATATATATAAACTAAAACCAACTGTTCATTTCAAAATTAAAATTGAAACAAATTAAGTTTTAATTTGGCTCTTTTCCTAAAACCCCTACCTATGTGAATGGAATCATACATTAAGGCACAAGTTATAGGTATCATCCAAGTTTCTCATTTGGAGAATGAGGTTCCTTTTTCTACATTTTTTCTTAATGTATGAATAGTTAAAAATTTGGGTAGGTCGAAAATGGGTTCAAATTTATCAAAAAGGAAACATTAATGTTCCTTTTAATATTGCCTCATAATGTGGGCTTTTTCAATTGCATCAATGGGATGGATGGCTAATTACCTCTATTCATTTGAAGATGTTTAATTTCAAAAGTTCTTTCACTTAACGATTAGTTGCAATAAACTTTTCAATATACACTCATAATCTTTGTTGCTTTGTGAAACATCATCATAATATATTCAAATTTTTTTTGCTACATTTAGGTTAGGAGAAAAAGGAATGGAAGCTCTTGGTAGGTGAAAACACACTACAGTTGCCCCCTTTGGGACACTTTTCCATCCACCGCTAAAGGTATATTTTGTATTAATTCCACAAAATGTAGTCCATTTAATTTTGAGTTTAAATTATGGTATTTTGGTTTTAAATTTTTTATTTTCATAAAACTGATGTTTATCTAATTTATTTGAAAAATAAAATAAATTTATAAAGGAAAGGAACCATGGGTGTATATGTACATGGTGTAATAGAATTTATTTTGTCATTTCAAATCGCACTAGTATTTAATTTCATCAATAATACCAAAAAAATCTTTAAAATCTAAAAATAAGCGCACTTCAAAACACTTGTCACATTCCATTTGCAAATGATTTTTTGTGAAAATGTAAATTTACCACATATTTATGATCAAGATCGTAGAAAAACATATTTATGACATGAAAAATTTCAAAAATTTCAAATGGTTCTCAAAATTGGTTTAAATTATGTGAAATGACATGTGAAATAATCATTATAAATTTCATGAAAATTAAAAATCATTTCAATCATTTTTTGAATATATTTTCATTTTTGAATACATCGTTACATGTATTTTTTCAAGTAAATATATTCCAAGCCACCATAATATGAGAAGAAAGTTATATATATACATAGATTTTTATAAAAAATAAAATTTAATGGGCTATGCTTTATTATAATATGCAAAAGCATTGTGAATGTTCTTGTATATTTTTTACATGGTTTATGTTCAAAATGACCATCCAAAAAAATAGTATAATGTGACATGCCTAAGGGGGTCACTGTAGTGTGCTTTCACCTTGGCCTTAAAATCTCTTCAACTTGCTAAATGTTTTTTACCTTTCACATGATTCTTCAATCATGCATTAAAAATACAATGAAAGTCAACCAAAAACCCTTGGAAAGTTCATCATTTGTAGGAGCAATAAAGGTGAACCAATCTACCACCAAAAAGTCCCCATTTGGTTTTTAATCTATACTTACCACTTTGTGTTGGTTCACAATTGAAGTGAAACTCTACCAAGAGTATTTTCACAACTTTTGGGTTGATTTTATGAATTTGGGGGCTATGTATGATTCATTAGGTTCATGTGAGTCCATGATCATGCATTGTTTCAATTCCTTTTATGCATCTTCCAAGTTGAATATGGTATTTGACACACAACAACAATTAGATGTTACATGTAGCCTTGCAATACAACCAAATGATAACAAATGATCAAGTAGCTAAAAACACCAGTAAAGACTATCATTTGCAACCAAAAATGTCATTTACAAATGTTTACTTAGTTGCAAATTAAAAAATTTCTTCTAATGAAGGTGAGACAAATGTAATCACATATGCCCTTAACATTCACAATATGAAATATGCATGATATACAACATCAAGTTGCAAATGTTTTTTTCAAATCTACCATTACATCAACATCATACAAGCTCTTGACTTCTGAATTAATAAAAAAATGACTTTACAACTTTTAATTTGTATTTGTGGTTTAAGTTGAAATCATTTTTTTGTAGAATACCCAATGAACTTTTGGTTTTAGAAATGGTATAATACACTTCATAATCTAAACAATGTTGACATAAAGTCCCAATTCTTTGTAAAACCCCAACCATAGGGGTCCATTCATGTTAATAAGAGCCACCTCGAGTGCAACAAGTTTTTTTTTTTTACATGTTTGCAAGACTCATAAATTAAAACAATGTTAAAATGTGTCGTATTTGTATAGGGACCTTTTTAATGTATTAATTTAATACTGGATAAGTTTGAAAAATAATACAATAAGTATAAAATACCTTTTAGTATTTAACAATTTCTTTTTGTGTTAAGAAAATTTTAAACCCATAATGAACGTTTTTTGTGCTTGGAAAACACCATAAAACAATGTAAAAAATTGTTTAAGCATTATCCAAACACAAAGTTTTTACACTATCACAATGAAACCAATGGCTCCTTTTAACATGTTTGCACCCATATGTTATGTCCCATCATGCTTTTTGAAACTCAAACAAACATTGACTTTCAATCCACATCCTTGGTTCCTTTTCATAATAATGTTTCCATTCTGAAATAAGGTATGCATTACAAATCACTCTAAACATTGATCCCTCTTTGTATGAAAATAGTTTGCTTTTTAACACATTTGATAGAGGTGAAATGCATGCCAAAGTTAGCTTCTCACAACTCCATTTCCAAACCTTCATGCACAAAAGTCCAATGACCTTCATATACATGTCATTTTCTCCATCTCAATTTAACATTCCTTTATGAATTTTAATTCATTATCTTTCAACCCTTTCCACTTTAATGTAAATCAAGCATGGTGAAGATGTTAATTGTCAATAATGAACAATTTTTTTTATTGGTGACCTTACGAAAGTTTCCCATTTGTATACAACACAATTGTCAGAACAAGGAGAACTCCCTCGTTTTAAGACCTATCATAACTAACTAACAAAAACAACATTTCAACATGTTACAAAACACACACTTAGCTTCTTTCCCAAACGTCACCATTTCCACTCCTCTTATCTTTCATCTGTCTTTAGTTTCCACCATACCGACTCTGCAACAATAGCTCCCAACAACAACATTTAAAACTACCATGACAATTGAAACATATTAACACATATTCATTAAAATACATTGCTCCTATTCATCTCAACTATGATGCATATTAAACAAAAAACACACATGCAAAAATATTCTAATTACATAGCCAAAAGACAACATGCCATCTTTCCTAGTTCACGAGGTAAACATTGCATCCATCCATCTCCATGATGACCAAAAGGCAACAATTGATCATTGCAAAAACCTTTCTCACACTACAAATTGTCCAAGCAATTTTTTTCACATCACAATCTGTTCATTCTCCAAATCATAAAGCACTAAAAAAAAAAGCTTTAAAATGTATTTGGAAAACAAATTCTCAGATATAATTTGTCCTCCACAAAAGCCATGTCTCCTTCTTTTTCTTTTTGCCGATGCTTTCAGAAGGAGTAATGCTTGAAGAGCAAATTGTTCCCAGAATAAGCACCCTTGGCTCCACCTTAGGCAAGTGCTTATTTCAGGAATGCCCCACTCCTTAGGTGTAGGGGTTACCCTACACTTCTTCACCTCAAGAAAATGCTCACTAGTCATGAGCTTTCAAAAGGTTACCCATATTGTCACTTAAACTTATCTTGAGAGTTATTTAACCAAAGATGTGCATTCAATTAGTCATGAGCCTAGGATAAATATTAACTGGTTAACCCACCCTATGATTTGACACAATGATTGACAAAATGGAGGTAAGTTGGTGGCCTTGGAAAGATTCATAACCATACAATTTTCTACCCCATAAGGAGATCACTCAACACACATACATAATTTATGGGCATGATCCACATTATGGGCTGAATGATGGGAACATAGTGTTTCTTTGTATCACAAAGATGCACATGGACAAGGGCCATGCTTGTTTTTTACCCCAAAAAAAAAAAAGGAAACCCTAAACATCTTAGTAGGGAACATGTTCCCAAAGAACTAAAGACCTTGCATCTTTATTCTTTACATACATACATACATACATATATATAAGTAGATTGGCCAAACTGAATGCCCAATCTCTAGACCCTAGCTTGAAAGCCTGGGCCCTAAAGATAAGTAAAAACTTGGAGGGGCAAAGGTTTCACCTACTTTTATCACATCATCTTAACTTGCCAAAACTTCATTACAAAGAGAACAATGAAAGAAGGAAGAAAATGGAAAGAAGAATTAAATGGAAGGACCAAAATTTTAAAAAAACCCAAATGGCGCCACGACATGGCGCCACGAGCCCCCCCCAAATAAAAGGCAAATCTTGTAGGTAGTGGAGAGAGTATGCGACTATAATAATAATAATAATAAAAAAATATTGATGTATATATGCCCATTGTCCTCCCTAGGGGCCTTTTAATAAAAGGATGGGGGGGAATTGGGGGGGGGAAGGAGGAGAAAGAGGAAGAGGGGGATGGGGATAATAATGAATAGCCATTACTTAAATACACCTTAGCCCAATTGGCTCCTCTTAAAAGGCAAAAAGGGGGGTCCCCAGTTTAATGAATACTCCAACTCAACTCTAGTATAACGCAAAAACGACAATCCCCACAGTACGGTAAATATATTGGGACGTCACTTTGATTGCCACTAATTCCTCCCATAACTAACCACCCACCCCCACCACCCTTAACTCGGGTAAACTCATAAGCCGATTCCGCCGCCCATACAAAATAAATGACTACCTATTTGAGTTAGGGCCAGAGTGAAGCAGTACCCCACCTACTTGCGCATCATCCATCCACTGGATGCCCGTTAACAGTCAGTTGTGGATGAGCCTCAACTGCGGTAATATCTGGTTTCATCTTGGTAACCCTTTCTGGAAGAAGTGGGTCCTATATATGTGGGTAGTAGAGTTCAAGTTTGACAGGTAAGGTTAAGTAGATGGTTTTGCACATAACTGCATCCATCACTTAACAATCCATCCATCCTTCTACTGGGTGCTGCTTCACTCTGGCCCTTATGTAGGAGGAGCGCTCTTTACTGTTGGCTCTGCTTTTTTTTCTTTTGTATTTTTTAAAACTTTTTTTTTTGTTGTTGTTCTTGCGTGCAAATCTTTCAACGATTAGGGGTACTATTTTATTTTTCAATTTTTGTGATGTAGCGAAACTGGCTTAATCATCAACACGAAGATTTAGCCAAAATTGGCATATGAAAGTTTAAACTTTTTTAAGGAATCAAATTAATTATATTTTGGGCTACCTGCTGGCTGGAACCACTAGAAGAAACTCAATATGGCGATTTAAAAAAAAGATTTCTCAAAATTTGTGGAATTATTAGGGCCCTTACTTTCAGGTGGAAAAAAAATGCGAAAATTCCCCCACCCCACACCCCCCCCGCCGCGCCGCCTCCCCCTCCCCGTCCGCCCCGCGGCCCCCCCCCCCCGAAAATAAATAAACAAAAAAGTAAAGAAATAAAAGCATGGTGAGTGAAATCGGTAATGACAATTTGTGTGTTGAAATCCCACACAAATTGGTAGTTGCTATATATGTTGTGTGCCTCTGGTTGCTGTCGAGTTGTTATTCGCCATTGTGCTGGGTTTGTGTGGAGTTTGCTTCAAAGCTTTTTCTCTTATATTGCTTTCAATCCCTCACCTTCTCTCTCTCTCTCTCTCTCTCCCTCCCCAAGCGGCACCACAAATTACAGGATTTAGCTTGTTGGTTTCCAGTTGCTAACTTATTTTCAGTCAGACTCCTTCGTGCCCATCTCTTTTGACAACTTGAATCCGGACGAACTTCCTATAGTCTTCGTCATCAGCTCGTAAGAAAGAGAATTTGATACTTGTGTGTGTGTGTGTGTGTGTGTTTTTGGTTTTACTTTGGTTTTTTTCGAAGTTTCTTCTTCAAGTAAGTCGTTAGTTCTTATGGACATATAGTTTCAATCCGTGAATTTTGGTGTTGTTATCTTTTTTGGACTTCACTTGTCTGTTTCGAACTTGTCATCTGGTCTGGTTTCAATCTCAAATTTCGTTTTTGAGAACTTTGAACTCTACATATATATATTATACAACTTCCAGTTTCCGGTAACATGAGCTTAGTAGTGTAGCATGCTATGTCCAGAGCTGAAGAACCCCTTTTGTAAAACCCATTGCGAATCTCTGGGGGGAAGGGGGGGGGGGGGGGGGGGGGGGTGGTATTGATCTAGACCAGCAGCTGGTAATATAATAGTATTATCTGATCACCAGTCTGCTCTATTGTTGACGTGAGAATTCAGTCCCCCGAAACACCCCCGAGCTTGTGGATCCGTCCTACGCGTGTTTTGTCGCTGCCGCCAGCCGGGATTCAACCCAATATTGAAGAAGAGGAGAACAGTTTCCTCCCTGTTTTTTTTTTCCACCATTCTCTCTCTCTCTCTGTCTCTTTCTGTGTGCTGCAAGTCACGAGCTCCAGTCTATTCTTGAAGAAATGCTGCAGTGAACTCGGATAATAGCTTTTTACCCATTCTGTTGTGTTTTTGAGCTTTCGTCGAGTACCTGGAGTGCTGCACTTTCTTTTGTCATTGATTCTCATTGCGAAAGGTGTTGACAAGCTCGCGAACTCCTCGCACCCAACATTGCAAGAGGGGTACGAGGAGGAGGTGGAGGAAGCTAGAAGCGATTGATCAGCGGAGAGCGATAGGAAGGAAGTCCTGAAGCGGAGAGAACAACAACAACAACAACAACAACAAAAATGCCGCCTTATTCCTCGTACGCAGAAGAGGCATTCAGCGCCGAGCAGGAGTACATGGGCAAAGCTGCTAACGATCTCAGATTCTGCTGCAGCAGCGAGCCGGAGGCGGCTGCAGCTGCTCTTGCGCCGGCGACGACGACGACGTTCTGGAACGGGGCCATCGTGGTGGGTGCTGGACCGTCGGGCTTGGCCACCGCTGCGTGCTTGGAGCTTAAGGGAGTCCCGTGCCTGATTTTGGAGAAATCCGACGGCATTGCGTCGTTGTGGAAGCACCAGACCTACGACCGTTTGCACTTGCACATCCCCAAACAGTTCTGCGAGCTTCCGCATCTGCCGTTTCCCGAGGATTACCCCACGTACCCGGGCAGGCAGCAATTCGTGGACTACTTGGAGAATTACGCGACGCGATTCGATCTGGATTTCCGATTCAACGAGCAAGTCACGGCGGCCGCGTTCGACCCCGCGGCTGGACACTGGAAAATCACGACGCGCAACACGAACAACACGTTGTTGGGTGGTGGTGGTGGCAGTGGCAGTGGTCTGCTGCTGCAGCAGCAGGGAGGAACCGTGTCGTCGGAATTCCGCGCTCGCTGGCTTGTGGTAGCATCCGGTGAGAATGCGGAGGCCGTCTGTCCCGTGATCCCTGGCGCCGCCGACTTCAAAGGTCCCGTGCTGCATTCCAGCCAGTACAAGTCCGGCGCAGACTACAAGGGCCGCAATGTTCTCGTGGTGGGTGCTGGCAATTCCGGGATGGAGATTGCGCTCGATCTCTTCAACTTCAACGCCAGGCCCTCTCTCGTTGTCCGGAGCCCGGTATGGTAGCTCTTCTGAAACTCCCAATTCCTCCGTCTTCGTTCTTATTTCTTCTGTCTCCTTCCCAATCCAATGTTCAGAGCTTCTTGTTCTGATCCTGTTTGTTTGGTTCTTTTCTGGACTGCATTTGGATTTCTGGATTTTTGGATCCTGTAATTGCCTGATGATGTTTCAAGCATGCACTCATCCAAGCTACTGACTGAATCTTTTCTTTTTCGGGGGGTTCCCATCAACGGGGCCTGCTGCTGCTGCTGCCGCTTTTTACAGGTGCATATTTTACCAAGGGAAGTGTTTGGGAAGTCAACATTTGCTGTGGCCATGAGACTACTCAAGACTTTTCCCATCTGGTTCACAGACTCGTTGCTGGTGTGGTATACTTGGGCTTTGATGGGTGACACCAGTTGCTATGGCTTCCACAGGCCAGCTGTGGGTCCTATGGCCCTCAAGAGCAAGTCCGGCAAGACTCCTGTCCTTGATGTCGGCACTTTTGCCAGGATCAAGAATGGAGACATCAAGGTATAATATTATATTAGCGTGTTCAATCCTATTTCACCTTTTTCCCTCTTCTTTTTTGTTGCATTATATCATGTTATGTGGTAGGTAAGGCCCAAGGCCGAGGGCCTTACTGAGCTTAAAGCAACTGCCTCCCCTGATCAATTAGAACAGACAAACATTTCAGAACAAAATGTTCCTCCTTAAAAACGTAAGATCCCCTCTGGTGTAGCCAAGTGAATCTTACCTTTTTAAGGTGCACTCCAAATACACTCTCAAATTTCTGGCAGTGCATTAAGCATGCATGTAGACAAGTTATGCCTAGTGCTGAACTGTAGAACTTCAAGAACTTTTGTTTGTAGATTGAGCTGAACTGCATCTTTCTGCATTTGCAGGTAGTTCCAGCAATTGATCACCTGACATCAAATGGAGCTGAGTTTATTGATGGCCAAGTCCAGCAGTTTGATGCCATCATCTTGGCTACTGGTTACAGAAGCAATGTCCCCCAGTGGCTCAATGTAAGCTTCCCACACTTTTATTCATTTGCCCATCTTATGTTTTCACCCCTTTCAGATGTGCATGCACAGTGTCCATTCATCTTTGCATTTTCCAGTGAAAGTCTAACTGAGGATAATTTGCCAGGAACTGATGATAGTGATCTGTGTTGCAATTTCAGGATAAAGGCAACTTTTTCTCGGAAGATGGGTTCCCAAGAAAGCCATCGCCAAGATCATGGAAGGGGGCAGAAACAGGGCTGTATGTTGCTGGTTTGGGGAGAAAAGGAATTTTGGGAGCTGTCTTTGATGCCAAAAATATTGCAGACGACATCAGTCAACTCTTCTTTGCAGATGAGCTTGAATCCCACATCAGAGTTCAACCAGTCTTGCAGCAGCAGCAGCTCAGATAGCTAAATTTCCTCCAAAGAAAATTTTAACCCACTACACCTTCCATCATCCACCACCAAGCCCCACCACAACCCCACAAATTGAACTAGAGCTTTTTTTGGAGAAGCGACCTTCCAAAACAGGATGTTTGCAGCTTCACTAGGATGATCAACCCTGATGAACAGAGAGGCTGGAGATGCATTTGTTGCTCATAATCCAATCCTTTATGAGCACCCAATCAAGCATTTGTGCTGATCTATGTTTTATTTAGAAAGGGGAGGGGGGGCAGGTAATGATACTAGTGCTAAGCAGGCTTATGCAGCATTAGAGTCCAAGTTTTGTCCAGTGTTAACACTGTTTTTTGAACATGAATTTTCCTAGGAAAGGAGGAGGATCTAGTGTTTTAGAAAAGGTGAACTCATGCCCCTGTTGTATCATACCATTTTTTGCAGGAGCACATTCACTTTTAGCCTGAAAACAAACACTGAACATTGATTTGAGACACCCACCAAAATATCTCTCTTTGTTTCTTTCTTGTGCTTGCACTTCTTTTCCTCTCAATTTGACAGTATTTTCTGCAAACCCCATCTTTGACAATTGGAAGTGAAAAGTCTTGTGTGGGTGAACTCCATTAAATATCAAACATAGGACTGGGTGTTTTGTCAATTGTATTGTTGGATGCTGACATTTTTGCCAAGGAACTGTTGTGTATGATTTGAAAGTAATGGTGTCTGGAGGTGTAGCCTTCTAATGGTATTTTCTTTTGCTCAAGGATGAAGCTCATGTTGATGAGTCAAAATGTTATTTGGCCTTATAGATGATGGCAACAATGTACTCAAACACCTGATTTCTCACCTTCAATTCTGCAAATGGATCTGGGAGAGAAGCAGAACTCAAAATAAAAATCATCCAACATGGGAATAGCTCCCCGCAGACACAACTCAAGAGTTGGGTGACAATAAATTTGATTCACAAAGTGTCCAGCCTTCATTACTGCACCTGACCAGCGAAAGAAGGCAGAGCTTCAACTGGAGGGCTAAAACAGAACCCCTTGCATCCACCTGGTAGAAATGATTCAACAGCAAAAAAACTCCTTGCACTCACATTGACACCAGAGCTGGTGGATGACTAAATCCCATTGCAAAGAAGCCTGATTAAGAGAGAAACAGAAGAAACCTCAAACCAGGATTCAATTCAAAATAAGCAATGTCCACCATTGAAAAGATACTATGCTACAGAAGCAAAGATATTACCTTAAACCAGAGTTGGACTGAATTGGGAAAGAATTGTCTAATCATCAAGTAACCAGAAAGCCAAGCTACTATCAAGTTGATGAACTCTATCATGAGGATGTACCAATTCTAGTTGAGCATCCTGTTGAACTTTTTATCTTTTACAGTGTGAGAAAAGAATTGGTCTGGACCTATCATAGAAGTTTGAAAACCACTACTTTTGTCAGAGTGTACCCATGCCAAAAAAGATTGAACAATATATCACACACTGAGAAGACAAAAAATGGTGCAACTTCACAATTTGGAAGGAATCATGGAAGGCCATAGATGACCTTCCCACAGTTAGAAGCTGTTCATACTTCATACCTTATATCTTCCATGGGTGTGGAAACTACCCCAAGTACAAGAACTATTACAAATTTAAACCAACCATGAAGAAATACAATAACATGAACAAGAGCACAAAGTAGTATACCAAGTTTGCATTTCAAAAGAATTTATTCATTAAATGAAAAGAATATTAACATACTTTGGACACAAGAATGAACAACATTATATTGGAAGGTCATATCACATATTGGCATTGATCAAACTAAACACAATGGAAAGCAAACTTCATTCGAGTTTTCATAAAAGCTTCCATAAAGACCCACCATCCAAAGAACCTTCTTAAGCAACTTCTCAAAATTTAATGAAATGTAAATAATGATGAATAATGAAGGATGAAGGTCATCCATGAGCAATGAGCTAAACACATGAACTTTCAACTTGCTATGTGAAAAATTATATAAACCTTCTATAGAAGTTTTATATATTATGTTGGGGTCATTTAAGTAAAAGACTTCATGAATAAGATTAGTAAAGAAAGTAGTATAATGGTACTTCATGAAAGAATTCATGAAGGATGCCAAACTATTTTCTATTTTATAATTTAAAAAATTCCTTAAATAACCAATGTTTTGCTATGTCAACATGACTAGTTCATCCATTGCTTTTTAATCAAAGCACAAAGTAGTTCGTTATGGGTTGTGTCGCAACCCCACTTTGGCCAAGTGTGGGGGTGAAGCTCAACACTCCCAAAGTTGGGGACTGGGAGTCCTCCGAGACTCCCGAGTGTTCAGAGCTCGACAGCAAGGCCCAAAACACCTCGCATTGAGGTGTTCATGGTGTCATTGGAAAGGTCTTGAAACATAGATATCGAAAATGGCCTCTCGCATGAGTCATTTGGATATTTGCAGCCCAAGTTATGGGCAAAAGAAGGACCAAGAATTAAACTGACAATTTGACTCCCGACCATTAAAAGTTAGGAATCGACCTTTTCTAGACATCCAATTTGAGAGTGCGACACGGCGTTGGAAAGATCTCGACAAGGGCTACAACTTTGGTTTAGACCTTCTTGCAATCGAACTTTGCAGTCGGGAATTATGAGCTCCCAAAGTCCCGGGACTCCAACCGGGACAATTTCGGGACTCCAACTTGGGAGTCCTAAGAAAAAGAGCCATTTGGATGTAGCCTCGGTGGAGAGCTGCAGAGAATACTATATGGGGGAAGGTGATGGTTTCCCCCGAGTCCAGGCCGTGATGAGTCTTGTGTGTCAAAGTGCCCGTGGCTTGTCGGAACACCTGAGGGTGTTCTCGAATGCTAACTAACCTCTTTTGGTTGGTTTTTGGATGCAGATTCATACAACATAAGCTAGTCCCTCTTCTTAGTCTAATCCCAGGACTCCCAACACGACCCTCTACCCCTTTTCTAGTGTTGGAAATCGGGAGCGTGCCCTAAGTCCCAACTTTCCGCAACGTGACAAAGTGAAACCCTCAAGTGGGTTCACCCTGGGACTTAGGAATGCGTCAGGTTGTGTTTTTATGTTTGCACCTTTTAAGGCCATCACCTTTTTAAAGTTGGCTATTATTTATTGAATATGTTTATGAATTCATTTTTTTATGGAATGCATGCTTGAATGGTCATTAGAAAAACATACCATCAACATGTTGAAATGTGCTAGTGTAGTTTGTTAAAAATGAAGATGATGCACACATTTGGAAATTTCAATTTTATGCAATCCAAAAAAAATTGCTCTTATAAATCAATTGAATAACAATAAATCTCCCAAACCATCTCATGGTCTTCAAGCAAGGGAAACATTTCCATAATATTCCCATTTGAACTTTTTAATAGGGTATGAAAATGTTTTTAACAATTTGTTGAATAAGGTCCAAATTAAAATAATGATTGAAATTGTATAAGTTTAATGACTACCAATTGAAGTACAATGAACATTTTCTTCTTTCATTCATGGGTGGGAGTGATCGGTTTGTTGTCACTTGGAACATGATTTGCAAAGGTGACATTGCCCCTCAATTGAAGATGAAACAATTGTTGTAATTTGTACATTATCTTCTATCCCCAAAAGTTGAATGTGTTTAACTCCTTTTGTTTCCCATGTTTGATCCCCTCCAATGGGAATAAAATGGACTCTACTCTAATTTGTGCTAACAACTAAGCATGGAGGAATTATGATCATTTAAGCAACCCTGTGTGCCATGGTTGTACCCTCTTCTTCCCATGTTGGTGGTACATCGATCTGGCATAACATGACTTTCATAAGTATGTAACCTAAAATAGTGTCAAGAATTTTTCTATGGATGAGCATGGATCCGAAATGGAAACCCCCATTATGGATGGGTGGTAGATGATGACAAAATACAAAGCAGTTATTCATCATCAAAAATTATGGATGTTGAAAATCCAATATCTTTTCTACATTTGGGTGTTGTCTTGTTTGTTTGCAGGTTAGTATGTTTGATGTTTGTTATTTGATGGAATGGCATGGATGAGCTAGTTTCAATGATGGAGTGGGTTCCTAGTTGCATTGTTGATAGTCTTTATGGGGAATGCAAATCAAAACACTCGATGATGATTGGTGCTAGTGTTTATGGGGAGTGAAAGGATGGTGTTGAGAAGAGGTTATAAGATGGAAGTTTCAAAGAGGAAGAAAGGTGGACATAAAGAGCTAAGTTCTTCTATTTATGAAATTGCATTTTGGGTATTGGTGTGATTAATCTTGTTTTGGTGAACAATTAGGGAAGAATGCCCCTTTGTTGAGCTTTTATACCTACCTTCCAAAGTATATTTTTTCACTGCGTTATGAGCTTCAAGAGGGGTAAAAATGTTTAGAGCTAGAATTCCAAGAACAATCCAAGGGAAATGACGATATAGTCTAGAAATCTCATGAATAGTCATGGTGGCAATCTTCATTTGTGTTGTAAGGTCTTGAGAATTTTGAGGGTAACTATCAATAGTTTATTCCAAGAAGAGAGTACCAATGATGTCATTGGAGCTTGGGGAAAATGGGAATCTAAGGACACTAGTGGGTTATGGAGAAAAAATGTTACAATGTCTAGTCTTATGTTCTTTTTTATTCAACTTCCAAAAGGAGGTATCTAATGGGAATTGGGTATTAGTCAATAATTGTGTCTTTGTTGTTGAAAATGAATTGTCACACTCATGTCCAATTACAAGGCTACAACTTTAAAGCATTATCCACTCCTTCACTAATGGGTCAAAACCAATAACTAAAAGCCAAAAAGGGCATCGAACATTAGACATAATTAGTCAAAATCAAACATTTACATTTTTATTACCATTTAAAACCATAGTAATCATAACAAGTTAGTCTTTTTTCCCCCATATGTATTATGAATGTCAAGGAACTTAAAGTAGAAATTCATTTGATCTCATTTTAAGTTTTTGTTTTAATTTAGGACATTTAAAAATGTACACTATTACATCAAAAGAAATCAATTTTGCAAAGGATTCATGTAATAAAAGAATTTCCATTGAAAAACATATAGGTGATAAGAACATATCAGCCACACTAAAAAAACATTAATAATTTTTTAAATGTGGAATTTTAAAAACTTTAAAAATTCAAAAAATGTTTCAAAATTGCTTCAAAATTTCGAAGCTTCAAGAGTCCTAAACATATAAATGGGTTATAATGTACATCATGTATTAAGGAAAGTTATAGCTTAGAATATAATAAAACTAAAGAATGTGAAAATTTAATTTTTGGTGATGATTTAAAATTTTGATCATTTTTCAAGATGAAACATTGAATATGTAAGGAATTTGCATAATTTTATAAATTCATATTTATTCAATAATAACTAACCAAAAACAAATGATGCATTGGGGAGAATTTTAATATTTTAAAAAACAAGTTACAAAAAAATTCATTCCAACATTCATTTGCATGTAAAAATTATTTTCAAGAAAAAAAACTTGATGTCCTTTTCTAAAATAATCCATATAGCTCTTAGTTACAGGTTTTGACTGTAATGACTTTTTCTTTTTTTCTTTCACCCAAATATTCTCCACTCAAATGTCTTCTAATTGATTGGTTTTGAAATAGTGCAAAAAGACCTTATCCGACAACATGCATGTTTTTAACAAGTTATATAATGAGTTCATCTTTTAATTTAAATCTTGTTTCCAAAATTGAAGAAACATTTTTGTATTTTTGTGACATTGGATGTTGTCCTTTCTTTTTATAAGGTGAAAATACAATAATAGGAGCCAACCAAGGATAAGGATTAATTCCTTTTAAAAAGGATATTCTTATATTCATGATTTACATCCTTTAAACTACACCATGAACTTGATGCTAAGATATAAAAAGAATGATGTCTCCATTGACCAATCCTTAATAGCCTCCCATGGTCATGGGGATGTTTATCAACTTGCCAACAAAACGAAAAAGGGGGGAAAAGTAACAACCAACCCATCAATCCAAGTGCAAACAAAGTTCATGGAAACCAAGGATGTTATTTGGTGAATAGATGAACATGAGCAAGTGAACATGAACAAAAAAGAATATTCCTTATAATATCAAAGGGAATATTTTTTAACACATTCATTTGACATGGATTGAATATTCTCTAACAAGTCCCAACATGCTGCCATGTGAAAAAAACATTCAAATATTCCTTAACATGTAAGCCACATCACAATGTACACATGGACTACTTGCAAATTAGAAAAAAAAAGTTGTGTTTTAGAATGAACTTGAATGAGGAGGGAATCACAACATAACAAATAGGAATTCATTCCTACAACAAAAGCCTTGAATAACATTAAATGTATATATTTTGACACGAATGTTGTGAGGATCGATTTCAATATATAGGTAATATATATGTATAAATGACATATAGTGATCATTACAAAAGATTAACAAATGTTATCACATGCAAGATCTTGCTTTGAACAAAATGTAACACGACAAAAGGTAGAAAATTTAGTGGTGACAAGATGTTATGATAAAATCTATCCCAACCCTAAAACTCACATGCATAATATGTTTTATCACACAATTATACCATATTGAAATTCAAGGAGGTCAGGAGGATGTAGGAAGTGTATTATCTTGTTTTTAATTTGAAGATAATGATTAATTTAAAAATGTAGCTTTGAAGATGAAAGGAAGGGTAGCCAAAAGAATTCCATTAATCTTTGTGATAGTAAATCAATGTTTTGGTTGGGATTGAAGAAAAATGAACCGTGGGGAATCTAAAATGAAGGAATTATATAGTAAATAATGCATTTGATAACAATCTTTCAACCAATCCTTCCCTAAAAAATCTAGTTTGACATGTTAAATCCTTCAACTAATCCTTTAAGCATTCTTGACTTTCATTACAAATGAAGGAATTGTATTATAAACAATGATTCAGCCCATAACATTTGATAATTATCTTTGAATTTAGCATGTTGAATAAGATTTGACAACAAATCTTTCTTGAACAATCTCTTGACAAACAACTCTTAACTTTCCATAGAAATCACAAATGGGTCAAAAATGAACTAGTGAGCATGTTTGCATATACATGTACGACCACCATGCTTGGGCAAGTGTAGTTGAACTTAATTAGAAACTTAGTTGTACTTTACTAGACTTACCTATCCATGTTAGTTGAATGTCAATCACCCAAATTTGAGGTCAATTGTCTCATAGCACAATTAACATGCAATGAAAAGAATAACACGGTTAATTTAATGCTCAAATATGGGATTAAAATGCTATGGTTTTTTTGAGGGTTATAATGATTTAAATTCTTGACATGCTATGCTGAAACCATTATCATTAAATAGGTATGCAACATCCTTTGTGGAAACGTTCCTATTGTGGCCATAATGTAAGGGTAACCTCCAAGACTAGCCATAGAAGAAACCACAACACACACAACACACACACTTGGCACCCACCTTACATGTTTATAATGTGAAAACTCTTATATGAAGGAGTCATATAATTTTGGATTGAATTAAATTTCAAGAGTAGGCTTGAAATCTAATTTTCCAATTGAGGTTCCATGATTGATTCCAAAACTTGCGGTATCAAAGACATTTTCACACCAATCATGGAGATCATGGAGATCCCAACTAATTATCACAATTTATTCAGGTTTCTAATATGAACGTGCAACATTTGGTTTTAAACTAACAAAATCATTTATATCTTTGAAATTTCATTTACTTGTTAGTCATTTAACTTTGCAAACTTGAATAATGTTGTTCCTAAAATTTGTAATGGTCTTTTAACATTTTTCAAATATCACATCAAATTTGTAACATATGTTTAACAATGTCAACATCTATTTCAAAGTGGTAAAATATAGTTCAATATCCATATTAATTAAAATTGGGTGAAACCACACTAAGACCTATGTAGTACTTTATGACATATGTGGAGTCCATACTACTGTTTAAAAAATGTCTATATACATTGTACATACATTTTAGTAAAACATAGTATATTGCACAAGTCATATGGCAAGGCTAAACATTTGTTTTTTTACTTTTAGACTTTATCAATGATAGATAATTGTATCAAAAATTTACATTTAAGAAATGAAAAGTTGAATTAATAATTCAAATGAATAAAAAATTTATTGAAAAATCATGTTCATTGTATATTTCAATTTATGGTTTTCAAAATCTTTCAAAATTTTCTCCTTTGTATCAATAACATCACAATATTTTCCATGTAAAAACAAATCACTCAATTTAGCATTTGGTAGATATAACGGGTCCATATTCATATGACATGGATTATGATGTAAGTTTTTAACACTTCAAAAGTTCAATATGTTATGGTAACTCAAAATACATTATTGATATTCATACATGGTGTGATCAGTTCATATAATATATATATATATATATATATATATATATATATATATATATATATATATATATATATTGAGTCATTTTCACATTTTGTTCATTTTATTTTTGTTCCATGGCCAATAATCAAGTTGTGAGAGAATTATGCACTACATCTCAATGTGCTTTCACCCAATTGTCAATTTTTTTCAACTCCTCCAAGGCTACACAATAATCTTTTGATATTATTTTGACATCAGTTCAATTTGTTAAGACGATTCCATCATTTGGTTCAATCTAATGTTACTTTCATTTAAATCTTCTAAAGCTCCATGATAATATTTTAACATTCTTTTGACATTAACCCGAATTTGTAATGTGACTGCATCATTTGGGTCAAGAATGTTAGCCCTGTTTAAGTCACCCAAAACTCCATGATAATCTTTCAACATTCTTTTGACATCACCTCGATGTTGCAATGTGATTGCATCATTTGGGGCAAGAATGTTGGCTTTGTTTAAATCGTCCATTGCTCCTTGATAATCTTTCAACCTTTTTTTGACATCACCTCGATGTTGCAACGTGAATGCATCATTTGATTGAATGTTGTCAGCCCTATCCAAATCCTCCAAAGCTCCATGATATTTTTTCAACATTTTTTTTACAACACCTAGATCGAAACATGGTAAAGTAAACACAAATGTGAATGCTTTCAATTTTACCTTCTATTATGCATATAAAAAAATATACTATAATCAAAATGGGTACAAATATGATAACCTTCCATGCCTTATATTGAACTTTAAGGATTCATTTTTGAAAAACAATCCATGAACATTTATTGAAAGTTGGTCCCAAAAAAGTAACTCCAAAAAATGATGATAAATTGGTGTTTAAAATTATTTTAACACAAACTGCCAAATTAAACATATATATGTACTAGGTAAGGATATACATATCAATATATTCTTGAAGGCATTGGATCAATTATATAATTTTATTTTTTATTTGTTAGAATATATACTTAACACATACTTTACAAAAGTTATTTTTGTAAAAAATGAAATTCACGTAGTTGAATTCCTTAAAGGTAGGTTAAAAACTTGAAAGGGATCGGAATTTGAAATTATTACCTAAAATAGTAAAAAAAATCTTTTCATTGATCATTTAAGTAAAAACATTCAATGTATGATAGTTATATGATGGATTTTGTTGCTACTTCACATCTACTTCCATCCAACCTTACCAAAGCAAAAGTTTACATGTCTACTTTATTACATGTTTACACCCACCTCGAATTCGCAAATTAAATGCAATATTTGGTTGTAAATGGTTGGCCTTGTTAATATTGTCTAATGCTCCAAGGTAATCTTCCAACAATCTTTTGACATCACCTCGATATTGTAAAATGAATGCATCATTTGGTTTAAGAATGTCGGCCTTGTTCAAGTCCTCCAATGCTCCATGATAATCTTTCAACATTTTTTTGACATAACCTTGAACTCCCAAAGTTCGTGAATTGTTTGGTTGCAAATTGTTGACCTTGTTCAAGTCATCCAAGGCTCCATGGTAATCGTTAAGGAAAATTTTGGTAATACTTCGCTTTTGTAAATTGAATGCATCATTAGGTTGAATATCAAGAACCTTGTTCCAATCTCCCAAGGATCCCTGATAATCATGCATCTTGGTTTTGAGAATACTTCGACTTTGCAAAGTTAATACAATATTTGGTTCAAGAATATAAGAATTGTTTAGGTCTTCCAAAGCTCCATGATAATCTTCCAACTCCATTTTGACAACACCTTGATTTTGCAATGTGAGCACATCATTTGGTTGAAGATTATTAGCCTTGTTCAAATCTTCCAAAGATCCATGATAGTCTTGCAACATTTTCTTGGCAACACCTTGATTTTGGAAAGTGAATGCATTAATTGGTTGAGGAACATCAATTACCAGCTTATTCAAACCATTTGATATTCCACCACAATTGTCCAAAAAACTTTTTCCATCACCTTGATTTTGCAAGGTTGACGTATCATGTGCTATAAGAAAATCATCTTTATACACATGCTCAAAAGTTCCATGATCATTGTTGATCAACATTGTTTCAAATTGTTTTCCCCTGTAATACAGGTAAATAGTTTGCATTAATAAAATATTTGAACATATTGTATGTGATATCTAAGCCAACCCAAATTTACAAGTGTAATATTATCAAATATAACTTATGAGTTAACCAAAAAAATTATCAATATGTAAGGTTACCTGCTTTCCACGTTGTTTTCTTCGAAGTTGATGCTAGAAAACAATTCATCCTTGTTATGGAATGAATGAATTCCTAAGTTTATTGCTTTTGCATGGTTGAGCATCCTACAAATGTTAAAAAACTTGGTCAATTCTTTGGAGAAAGATCCCAACACTTGGTGATGTAAAAATGAAGATAGTTGAGACAATCATCTGGCAAATTGGGTCGAAGGCCCTCCGTTTTTATTCTCTCCTTAAGTTCACATTTTGGCACATCATTGAATGGCTTTTCACCTGTGAATACTTTTGAAAATATTATTGCAAAACTCCAAACATTAGTTTTTGGAGGGAATTTTGGATCTATGCATGAGCATCCACTTGTTCATCAAACTTTAATTCAGGTGCAGCATATGTGGTGCTGCCTTGGCCTGGAGTTTGTGTTGATGAAGTTTTAGACATATTATAAAACTTGGATGTTCCAAAATTTGCCAATTTCACAAGGAAATTAGAATGGTCCTCCTGGATGAGAATATTGTAAGGATTGAAGTCCCTATGAATAATCTTCAACTTGTGAAGATACGTCATGGCCTTTGCAACTTGTAGCATTATGTCCAGTGCCACATGTAATTCAAATGGTTGAGTGTTAAGTATCTTTTGAGTGTCTTTAATGAGGGTGGAAAGGGTTTTAGGCATCCAATCCATCATGATGTGACGTTTCTTGACCTCATTTTCCCAATACCAAAAATATTGCACAATGTTTGGATGATTGCAACTTCGTAAAATGATGAATTCGTTGGCAACATCATTTTCCCCACTAGTAGGGTATAGTATTTTTAAAGCACATTTGCGTTGTTGCCATATAACTGCATACACTTGGCTAAATGAGCCTTTGCCCATGTATTTTAGCTTTGTAAACTCCTTCAATTGTGAGTTTACATGATCAATAGAAGTGTGGTTGACATCTTGAAGCCTTGACAACAAATAGGTCGAAATAACATAATTATAGTCATTGGTAAGATCGGTGGATCTTACTCCATTTTCTTGTTGCTCTTTCACTTCCACAAGCTTGGAAATTAAATGGTCCATATCTTGTGTAAATGCCTTTTGCAAAAAATTGCCTTCTTTCATTACCTCTCGAAATAAGGCTTCTTGATCTTTCATTACCTTTTTAATGGATTGGACAACGCCAAACTCCGTCATATCCAAATCATTAGTTGCAATCTCCAACACACTTGTCCACCAGGAAAGATCAAGTTGAATTTCTAGTACATCTTCTTTCACATTTGCCAAGGTTATTGTTGAATCAAGCCATGGTACTTCTTTGCATGTGCATTGATGCACAAAATCTTTTGCACGTTTCACCACCAAATACAATTCTTTGAAAACCATATTGGAGTCATACATCTTGGTAGACACTCCCATAATTTTTAGTAAAGATCTCTTTGTTTTAATAACCTCTTCACCCAAATAAGTACACAATTCTTTGTTCAAATGAATTTGGTGTGAATCTTGTGTGAGTTCTTCAACATCACGAATTGTTTTCATGACCAAATCCATGTTGATGTCACAAAGCACCTAAATTTACAAGATCACATGCACTAATGAGAAACTTGGATGTAACAACCCAAATTGGATATATATTTAAAAAAATAACCTAGTAATTTTAATTCTTCAATATTATAAACAATCTAATTTGAGCATGTAATTTTATATAAACTACCAAATCTATAATTTTGGATGATCTTTCAAAAGAAAACGATGAAGTTGGAGTCAAATTTAGGTGAATGCATGAATTCTCACAAGAATTTTAAAACTAAAGACTCTAGGATGAAAAAAAGTTTGATAAGTAATTACAAATTGGGATGCACAACCTTATTAAATGCCCTCCTTTGAGAAGCAATGACCTAATGATATCCTATGGTATATGGGGCATTTTTTTTATCACATTCCACTATTATTTGAAATGATGTTACTTGGTTTTTCATAATTGAGCATATTGGGTCTTTTGGCAATAAATCTATCCCAACTATTGCATTATGAGATTGAATTAAATAATTATAATTGGCCATGACAAAAAGTTGACTATGAATCAAATCTTCATCATAAAAAATAATACCATTAGCTAGAAGGAAACACATTAAGGTTTGCAAGCATTTGTATTCCCAAGAATGTGTAGGTGTGGGTCAAGGTGATTACATGAAGGGGAATTAATTCATTAAACAATGACTAGCCTACTTTTGAGAGCCCTTATCAAAGTCTAATGAAATGGATTAGGGGCAATGTAATAATCTACATAAGCCATTAAAAGCCCTCTTTGCATCATCTATGGCCCCAAATTATATGGATGGTCTCCAACCTAAAACCAAAAAAATGAGGCCATTTGATTGCATGTACTTCAATAAAATCAATGAAAATATTACAAATGAGAAATGGGAATAATGCACAAAGTCAAAGTCATTTTGAGACTATGCCCTAAGATTTTTCCTTGTTTAAAGGTTTAGACTTTAGACACATGGGCTCAATATTTAACATTGTCCACATGTTTGAATTCATTAAAATAAAAAAAATACTTATAAAGAATTATTAAGATACATATTTGGATTTTGATAAGTAGGTTACAAATGCCACAACAACATTCATAACATGCAATGATATGATACTATGTGAAGCTTGTTTGATGTTATTTTATCACTTGATAAATAAATTTAAAAGGTGAAAATACCACTTTTTTTTTATCTCCAAATTTGTAAAATATTTTAGCATAAAATAAAACTTACAAATTAGTTGAAGCTTTTCAATTGATGTTAAAGGTTTGAAAATTAAGTTGCAAAATGAACAAATTTTTAAAATGTTTAAATTTTAAAAATATATTATTACAAAAATTTCTTGCAAACAAGAAAACACAACAAAATTAACACATAGTCATAACTTTATGAAAAACAAACCATCACCACCCATCAATGGCATGTAATGTTAGTCCTAATTAATTTATTAATTTCCAACAAAGGGTATAGATATATATATATAGAAGATATTGGTTAAGGTTGACATGAATATAAGTTTTTTTTTGTTTCCAAAGGCAATAAGGGGCTATAGATATGTTGTTAAGTGTGATATAATAAAGTTATCCTTAAAGTAATCCTTACTTTGGGCTTGATTTTTTCATTGTGTTCATTTATCCTCCCTTTCAATTATCCACAAAGTCCATCAAAATGAAGACCCCTCTTCAAAACTAAATATGAACTTGCAAACATGATCAACATAGTTTCTTTTTAAATCAAATTATGGTATACCTAGGTTACAGTTGCATAGATTAAAAGACTACTTAAGTAGGGGGCTAACTAGTTTAAAGCCTTACTTGGGGTTATTTACCCACCTACTCACCCACCCATGGATTATTTATCTACACCTACCTACTCATAGGTTACATAGTTACTTATTATATACCTACCTATTTACCCACTTGCCTATGTAGGATAAGCATGAAAAAAAAACCTACATGGGGGGGGGGGGGGGGGGGGGGGGTTGTTTAAGTTAGGGGACATGTAGGAACTATTCAAGATATTACATAAGGCCTAAATAAAGGGCTATAAAAATGCTTCCTAAATTAGGAAATACAAAGGGGTTATTTAGGGGGGTTATCTAAATAACCTAGGGGGTTACCTATAGGCCATTTAAGGGCCTACCTAGGTTATCTAAAAGACAAACCCATCCTTGGATGATACCTTCAAAAACCACTACAAGGAATGGTTAATGAACCAAAAACAATTAAATCATTTTCATGGGCCCTTTAAATTTTTTTTTTTTCACAACTATAAATGATTATTTCATGTTTATCGATTACATACTCTAATATATGACTTGAAGTTTATTTGAGAATTTAAAAAATTTAAAAATTTAAAAAAATTGTAAATTTTTAATTAAAATGGCCACTTAGAAAATCAACAACTTCAATTTTGAAAATTCATAATTAAATTATATTTAATCAATTAATTTACAATTAAAAAACCTAAAAATATAATGACTTACAAATTTCTTTTAGAAAAAAATTGATAATAAAATTCTCACATCATGTTTAAAAAAATTGTGTCATTAACCAAAAATTTCAAAGAAAAAATTCAATGTACTGTTCTTGAATTTTTTTCAAAATGCAATGATTAGGAACATCAAAATACAAAATATTTTTGATGTTATTAAGATTTCAAAATATTTGAAACCTAATAAATGTATTCATAATTTTTTTTAATAAAAATATTTATATAAGTGTTCTATATGATTTTTCAAATTAGATGGGTCCAAGAAAATGAAGGTGTGACATTCCTAAATGTACCACCCAAGGGTGGGCTTGCCCTGAAATGAAGGTTATCAAAAACCTACATAGAAAGTTACATAGGGGTTACTTAAGGTGCAACATAATTGGGACTACCTAAGGACCTACTTAAGTTAGGGGATATTTAAAGATTATTTGAAAAGAATACTTAAAAAGTTACATTGGGTCCACATATGGGTAATGAATCAACCTTAAGTAGCTCCTAGGTAGGCTTTATGTAATTCCTTAAGTTATTTTTAGATATCCCATTACCTAGGTTGACCTTTAGGTGTGTTCTTAAGTACCCCTTTTAAATAAGCCTTATATTATCCTCTATGTCAGCTTTTGATATCCTTAAATAGCCCTTAGGTGGGTTTTATGTAGTTCCTTAGCTAACCTTTAAATATCTTATAACCTAGGTGGGTCTTTAGGTATTTCCTTGGATTTCTCACATAGGCTTTAAATATCTTCTTTAATAGTCTTAAATACCTTAGATAACCCCCCTAAGTAACCCCTAGGTATTTCATGACTTGAAAATCTATAGATAACCTATTAAATAAATTTTGTGTAATTTCTTAAATTCCCCTTAGATATCCCATAATATAACTCAGTCTTTTAGTAACAAATAAAGAGAAGCAAAACACAATACATAAAAACAAATTCAAGTCATCTTGGATTGAGAAGTTCCTTTTCTATTATTTTCCTTTGGCACAATCCCATCATATATTTTGACTATTGTCTTCAATTTCAAAAAAAACCTACGGTTCTATTCTTGGGTTTTGCTATTTACACATAACTTTAATCTATTGAATACTTGGCCCACAATTTTCATGAAAGTCCAAGTGTTTAGTTTGAACACATTTTCAAAAGTAGTGAAAAGAGTCAGTGTTAGTCAACATTTAAGCAATCTAGGTAGATTAGAACATTGGTAATAATTTCTTCATTCAAGCTATATTCTACTTGCACAAATCATGTTTTTTCATGTTCTTTCTCTAATATACATCTAAACATTAGGAGCATTGGAATCTTCCCCATAGTACATCATCAAGTAGACCACTATTGGTTATTTGGGTGTGCACACATAGTTTAACTATCAAAAAAATATTAAGTTCATCGCATGATATAAACAAACAAATTGTGTGTCAAATCTTCTCTTCATGGTTTGAAATAACTAGATTACATAGACTCAGACTTTAAAGTTCATTGACTTTATGATAGTTTAATGAAACAACCATGCATGTTTTAGATTTCAAATGATAATATCAAAAGGACTAGGAAACATGATTGCATGGTCCTTTTGTAAGAACAATACCTTGTGAACAAAGAATTAAAAATGGTGGACTACAAGTTTGAAAAGTCTTAGACATTTTGAATTTGGAAGTCCCTTTTAAAAAAATGACTTTATCTTGACTTCAATCAAATGAGAACACAAACACACACACACATATATGCGTCCAGCATAGTTTTGCTTATCTCTGAGCATGATCATAATGCCAAAGGATGATTTCTTAGAAGAAAATCTTTTTAGAATAATTCCCAAGTTGGATTGGGCTTTAATCAAGAACATACAATGTCCATTAGGGATGCCATTTCATAATTATCTAAAAGTAAGCTTAAGAAACCTTAACACCCAAAAACACAATACTAGATGTTGTCTTAATAAGCAAATAATGTTACCATATGTTTGGATATAACACATCAACTTAAAAATTTGTAACACGAAGGTGTCCCAACATGAATGCATCAAAGTCAAACAAAAGAAAGGAATATTGGAACTCTACTAATGGTTATGAACAAAGCAATTGAGGAAAAATGTTAAATCTATTGGGATTTTTTATGACTTTAGGTGGCTTGAATGGTTTTCAAGCAATGGATTGTTGCAAAACATGGAATAACAGAAGAGGCAAAACAATAGCTTATTCAAATGACTCAACTACTTTCACATGGTCTTTTCAGTTTGTACTGATGGTGAAAAATTGAGTTGTTGATAGGTTTGCTTCACCAAAACATCCTCATTTGATTTTTGCGAAATTGATCCCAAGCAAGTTATGTTTGACATGATTTTTTTGTGTGTGAAATAGGTCATTCAAATCCCAAATGGTTACTTACTAGAAACAAGTAGAAAGGTACTAACGACAAACTTTTCTTAGAGCATGTTTTTAACCATTTGAGGTTTAGGTGGTTTCTAATTAACATAAGCCAACATAGGAATTACGAAGGAATCCACAAGGCTCATCAACCTTACAATAAGTCAACACCAAGTACATACTAGAGAAGATTTAAAGAAACAAATGATTTGATGAAAGGATTAAGAAGGAAAGCTGTTGCTCATTAAAAGTAGTTTACAACTGATTAGACAAAATAATGAATCTATAAGGACCATGAATGATTATTAATCCAAGTTGGTGAGGGTAACATCAAACACTCTAATCTCATGGCCTTACACAATTGGGGACAATTGGTAGAGTAGGGTATTATACCTGTAATTGATGTTTGGTGTTAATTAATTCTCAAGTGGGGAAGCTGGAAAAAACAATAATTTTGACCTGACCTTGCTGGATTTCCCAATAAATCAATTCTGCACCTGCTAAACATTCCAAGCAGTTCAGTTCCCTAAGTTACTACTAGACATTGTATTTTATAATGAGACCTTCTACTCTTATATTTGACTTCAATTTTGAAATATTCAAGTTGGGGATGATGCAATTTTTTGTAAAAAATTAAAAATTGCAACAAAATTTCTCAATTGTCAATGAGGTATGGTACATAACCAAGTGGTAAAGCTAAACCAGCATGATCAAAAGTTCACCATCTCACAGATAAGGCCTCCTCTCCATGCATATTTTAACATTACTATCTTGAAATATCACTGAAGCTAGATAATTTTCAACCAAGTTACTTAACTTTTGGGTTTGTATAATGGGATTTGGTTTGTCCACTTTAAATTCTGATATAACGTAGTTTCCAAAAAAATTATGAAGCAGTCAAATAGCCTTTTATAGAATTGCCAGTTCTTTCACCTGTTATGTCATGAAAACCACTAGACCAGGCTTTTGAACCAGAACCAGAACCAAAGGTTACTTAATTTTGAGTTTTTCCACAAAACCAGAACTGAAAGTTATTTATAAGAAAAAAGCTGGAACCAAAGGTTACTAAAAACCAGATAACCACCTGTCATTCACTACCATATTAAGCTGCCTACATTCATCATTGTCTCCAATTATAACACAAGCAATAACAACCCTTCTGATAAAAACCTTCACCCACACACAAAAACCTCTGAGATTTTCCCTAGTGTATTTGGAAGTATACAGAGTGTCAAATCTTGCAAGGCATTTTGGAAAATGGAACAGCCACAGGTGCAGGCAGGTGTTCTGTTTTCTGAAATGCCATGTGTTGATTTTGCCCATAATGCCTGACAGGTACCCATCAGATGCCCTTTGGGTATCATGGGAAAAAAAAATATTGTCAATTTTTACACTTGAATCCACAAGGGAGGGATTAGTAAAACTTCTAGAAGCATAGAGAACTTTTTCATAAATATCTGAGGATTGGGATCTAGGGAAGTTTCATAAACTGCCACGGATCAGCATAGATTGGGCTGATGCACTGCCATCTTATTTTCTCCATCTTGTATCAAACAGTTAAGCTAGCTTGGAAGCAAAATTGGGAAAACAGAGAATGAATCACAACTTCACATGAAAGGGTTCTGACCTTGTACCGAAGCCACTGGAGCTGTAAAATGAAGTTTGAATATTAGGGTCGACAGAGAAGCTGTGTTATCAGTATGAACCCAGGATGAGTTCTGTGCTCCAGCTCCAGTATGGTGCACAGATCAAACTACAAATGGGATCCTGCAGAATGGTGCCAACCCAAGGCACCAGGAGTGTAAGAAAAATTTGTCCAATTTGGTGTACATGCATAAAAAAGAAACGGTTTACAATAAGAGCAGCTTCACCGGTGCTCAGCATGTGGCCTTGGAACTGAATGAGTAAAATCAAAACATGCAAGTTTGGCTCCATAAAATGGTTTTGGCCCATCATTTTTGCACAAGTTTTTGCACAAGATGCTTGTGATGAGCGTGCTATTGATTGGCTAGATAGTTTGATTGGTCTACGTGCGTTGCTATTATTAGTTTCCCACTTACTTTCAATCCCAGTTTTAATTTTATGGGTGGAGTGGAGAAAGTAAATAACTAAACTTGGATGTGAGAAATATTTCTGCAGGTTTACATACTGAACACTGCCGGAGATGCTCTAAGCACAAAAGCAGCTAAAACATAGGTTACAGGTTCACTTCATTTGAAAGACAACGTCCTTAACAGCCATGGGGGTGGGGGGGGATGGTGTAAAAAATGGAATGCAAACAGAGCCAAGGAAGTACCTCTGTCTATGGTAAGCGGCGTAGGCGCAAACTCACAAGCTTGTCGGATTGGAACTATCGAGCGCGAGTGATGTTGTAGCAGATTCACGTTGCCTCCTCACTTTTGGGCACTGTTCCAAGAGGCTTGATGAAGTCTCTCCCAGTTCTCCACGTCTCTCAGTGTTCCAAGCTTCAACAACGCTGGGGGCAATAAGCTGCGTCAATGTGCAAGAGGCTAATAGAAATTTCTTCTCTGGAGATAGGAGTGCGAAGGGACGCAAAGATGATGGAACATAAATAGCACCTCCAACACTTTCTCAGTTGGGAACAGGGCTGAGTTTTCAGGGCAGACCCACATTCTTACAACGCGTACAAGCGTGAAGAACGCGTAGCTGTTTTTTTTTTCCCCTTGCAATGAGACACTTTGATTGACCTATCAAAACACAAAATCTGAAACTTTGGACACTTTCCAAAGAGAAGTTTGCAATGGTAGGTTCTTTTTGTTTGTAGTGTGTAACTCTTCAGGTTCAGTTTTTTTCTGATTTAAACTTAGACTCAACATTCTTTTGGTGGAACTGGCACAAGGACCACATCCTGAAACTAACCTTCTCCCAAACCCGACACCAACATTTAATCCTTAAAAATCAACCCCTAAGAATAAGTTTAGGTTTTGAGTAAGCACATTGAAGGTTTTTAAAAAATTCAACAAGTAATCTAAACTTTTTAGGTAGGTGACCAATTTTTATTTATTGTAAAACTTGTACTTCATAAATTTCAATTTAAACTTGTTATAAAAGTTTGATACTTTTGTAAATTTCAATAAAACTCCATGTACATAGAATTTATATCTTTAGGGAATGCATAATATGTACATGGACTGGGGGAGGGTTTCACATTTTTTATTAGACAATTACACGAGTAAAAAACTAGGGTCCCATATAATGATTGTTGGGTAAAACAAGGAATTGATGAAGGCTCAAATATAACAACTTGGCAATTCACTTATTTGATTGTAGTGCACACCTTGTTTGCTTTGACTTTGAAACTGAAAAGCATCATTTTTAATTTTTTTGGTAGGCTTTTATCCCATGATTTAAATAAACCAAATGTTCATTGTTTGTAATAACTTTGTGATTGCCAAACATGGTCTTCATCATTAATTGAAATGTAATTTGTTATTGATAGATTTATTGATGTGTTTCTAATAATTAAATTTGAGCATTTCATGCATGATGGTTTTTTAAGCATGCACAATCACCTTCTTTCATCACTTTTCATGCTTCAACTAAAATTTAAAAATTATGATATCAAAAATTCAATGAGAAAATAAAAAAATAAATTTTTAGGGTGATTTAAATATTTGAAAATAAATTGGGCCTTTTATGTGCATGCTACATCACCTCATTGACTTAATAATTATTTATTTTGTAATTTTTATCATCCATTTTTCTTTAGAATAAAAAGTAGTTTACATTTGAATAACACGAGAAGAAATTTTGGGTTTCTCCACTACCACCCATTACAATACTTATTCAATATCACCATTATTTGATTTATTAACATTGTGCATAAATAACAAGTGAAATTGGTTGCTAGTTATTTGTGCATAATTTCCATAATGAAAATAATGACTATCTTGTTCATTAACATTGGATTTTCTTTCCAAGTTGGATTTTATAATAATGGATTTTTTTTGACATGGAAAATATTTCAACCCTATACTTTTTACAAAAGTGTTAATATTATTTAGTTAGTTTTAAAAGTCTTTTCAACTATTAACATCTAACATAAATTGAATCAAAGTTTGATAACAAATGAAAATTGTTGTTCATAAATTACACTTTGCACTTCACAAGAGATCACCTTATTTTATTTTTTAATAATTTCAAATTGTTGGTGTGGAAATTATGGTAACATTTAACAATATTACACATTGCACTATAATGGTTAGTGATTTTATCGATATCTCTTCAACTATCCACATGGTACATGAATTAAATTGTAAACCTTTATCTTCTTTCAACTAGCATTTATCGATTGTGATGCACACCCACGCACCTTGAAATATTCAAATGCAAGTCCAAAAGTGAAAATAACAGAAGAAAAAGGAATTGGGGTACGTTCCTTAATTCATAACATTTCGTGGGTAGAAGGGCGTGGTGGAACTTTGGGATGGGGATTAGGACAAGTGACAAGTGGATCAACTATTCACATGGACTTGCACAAACCAAACAAGAAGTTGGTTAATGCATAGGTAAAGCATTTTTGGTGCATAGACGAACCACAATCATACACAAACTCACATGACTCAACACGGTGCGGATTTGGAGGATATCATCACCTTCCCCCTTATAGTATTATTTATGATTACCCACATGGGCTACATCCAAATGTCATTTCGTCTTGAGACTCCCAAGTTGAAAGTTTCAAAATTCCCAAAATTAGGACTCTTAACACTTTGGAAAGCCATAATTTCTTGTGCGAACCTCTGATTGAAATGAAATCTAATACAAATTTATCCCTCGTCAAAAGCTTTCTAATGATATGTGGCACGCCACCTACATGCACATATTTCAAGGCGATTCTTGACTTTTCATAGTTGGGAGTCAAATTGACACTTCGACTCTCGACCTTTCTTTTGGCCATAACTTGTGTTTTAAGTATTCAAATGGGTCATGTTAGTTAATTTTAAACATTCAAGTTTCACAAGCTTTCTAATGGTATAATGAAAATTTTAATCTAATGAGTTTTAACCTTTGAAATATCTCTTTGATGATTCAAGACTCAATAAGGTTTTCAACTCCCAAAGTGGGAGTGCACTTGGGAGTCTGTGGGGTCATTTTCTCACATTCTTGGGAGTGCAAATGTGACTCTTGGGTTGCATTCTTGGTTCACACCTTTCCATGTTTTTGCATTAGTTGCGAGCTCAAGGCTAGGGTCATGATAAGTTGCATTTTACATTTTACATAATTTAATAAACACATGTAATAATTTATAAATACCTTTCATCTTTTGAACTATCAACCTTTGCACATGAATTGAATTATTCATTTTGAATGTGTTAACCCCTACAATTTAATTACATTTTGCATTCACCATAACTTTACAAAATCGAGCTAATGTTAAAATAAATTTGAAAGATTATGAAGGAGCCTTGGAGGACTTAAACAAGGTTGATATTCTTGAATCAAATAATGCATCCACTTTGAAAAATCGTGTTGACGTCAAAACAATGTTAAAGGATTATCATGGAGCTTTGGAGGATTTAAACAAGGTTGATATTCTTGAACCAAATAATCCAACCACTTTACAAAATCGAAGTGTTATAAAAACATTCCTACTTGATTTTCATGGAGCATTACAAGACTTGAATAAGTTGGTTCAACCAAATAATGCATTAGTTTTGCGAAATCGAGGTTATATTAAAAGGATCTTGAAAGACTATGATGGGCTTTACAAGACTTGAACAAAGCAAACATCCTTATACCAAACAATGCATTTACTTTAAAAAATTGAGGTAGTGTCAAAAACATGATGCAAGATTATCACGAAGCCTTGGAGGATTTGAATAAAGCTAACATCCTTGTACCAAATGATGCATTTACTTTAAAAAATCGAGGTGATGTCAAAAAAATGTTGAAAGACTATCATGGAGCTTTGGAGGATTTCAATGAAGCTAACATTCTTGAGCCAAATGATGTATTCACTTTAAGATGTCAAGACGATGTAAAAAACATGTTGCAACATGATCATGGAACTTCATAGGATACCAACAAAATTAACATTCCTGGGCCAAATGATGTATTTTTGTGAAATCAAAGTGATGTCAAAAGGATCTTGAAATATCATCATCAAACCTTTGGACAAGGTGGAGATTCTTGATCAAATGCTACACTCATCTTGAAAGTTGATATGATGTCAAAAACTTCAAAAACTTTAGTAGTTGAATAGTTGACCAAGGTTAACACTCTTGCAAATGTCATGGATGTAATGTTCTAATCACCAATTACAAATTGGGGTCTTTTCAAATAAACGTTAAAAGACTGTCATGGAGCTTTGCAAGATTCCTTGAAGAAGAACAGTGTAATCCCAAATATTATAGTCAATTTTTAATGTCAAAATGATGTTTACTAAAGAATGTTGTTCAAAAAACTATTATGGAACATTGAAGATGGGAAAACTTAACATTTGTGAACAAGGTGATGCATTATTTTGTCAAATTGATGGATGATTATCACATGTGGAGTTTTGGATCAATATTAATATGAGTTATTGGCTCCTACATTTTTTTTGAAGTTGGAAGTGGTATTGAAAAATATATTATATATGAAACTACCATGGAACATTGGAAGACTTTCATAACACAAAAAATTTCAAATAAATGTGTACATTTATTTTTCAAAATGTAAAACTTTATCAAAAGGACATTGGAAAACCATCATAGTTATAAAATTTCAATAAGGTTGACATTGTAAGACCAAATAATGCATTCATATGCAAAACCAAGTTCTTGTCAAGAGAATCTTAATTATTTACAATTAATATGATGCATTTACTTTGTGATGTACCCTAAGAATCTTGAATGATTATCATAAACTTTGAAAGATGTTTTACAAAAACCTACTTAAACAATATTCTTACAATAATAAAAGAAATATCATCTAAGAAACTAAGGTTCCCAACTAAATAGTGACCCATAGTGTGTGCGCCAAGAGGAAGGGGGCACTATTTTTGTTGAAAAAGTCTATATGTATTTAAGGAAGAGAAATTGAAGGAGCTAGCCAATTTTAATTTAAAACTAGGTTAGTAATGCATTTCAAAATAATTGAAAATGCAAACAAGTCCATAGTCATTAATTTGAACATGAAGCAAGAGTTTAATAATAAGAGTTATTTGATGGTTAAATTTTGTGAAAAAAGGAAAACTTGATTTGAGTGTGGTATGTTACATCATGAATATAGACTTCTTCAAAATGAACAAAAGGGGGGAAACATGAAGGGAGAAACTCCTCCCCCAAACTTGCGCACATGCAAAAAGAATGGTAGTAATGCTTGAAGCTAATGAACATTGTGTACAAATGTGAGCCATGCACTTATAAATGGAGGACACATGTGCCAGGGGTGATATATCATCATGACATAATGTGTGAGTTTGTATTATTTCATCTTATTTTGCTTCTTGAATTTGACAAGCAATTTGGGAGTAGAAATATTTAAAATTTTCATCAAACCTCTTGTCAAGTTTTGTGTCAATATATTCATGTAGAACTTGAATATTGTTTCTTAAGAATTAGACCAAAATATAGTATAAAAACTATTTTTCAATTATGATGGTTCAAATTATGCTACAAATTTAAGGAAGGTCATTTTGAATGGATTAAGTTAAGGCTATGTACTCAATTCAAAGTCCTAATCACAAGCTCACAATCTAAGGACTCAAAATGAAATGAAACATTTTCTTTTATCACCATAATGTGGATGTGTGAGGTATGAAACACCAAACATGGGTACAATTTTTAGAACCAAGAAGTTTACGAATAGAAGAACAACCCATAGGACATTGTGTGTTTTTAGTAAAAGTTGGAGCAAAAAGAGAAGTTTGGATAAAGAGTCCACATAAATGTCCTAGTTATAGAAGGTGATCTCAAGTGAGGGGGGATTAGGTTCTAACATATACCCAATCAAAGGGGATATCCATGTTTTTTTAAGCACCATTTGTTGTTCCAAAACATTGAGAAGAGAGAAATCCAAGGGAGAATATATATGAACATATTTTAAGCCAAGAATCTTCATAATCTTGATTTTTTTGTGACCAATGGGTCAAGTGTTGGAAGGGATGTTCAAAAGAATTGTGATTATCTCTTCCAATGCCACACATGGGAAAAAAATATCTCTTTAAGAAGTTCACATACTTGAATAATACACATTGAATTGAAACAAATGATAAAAGGTAGAATTTTCATCAAACACATAATTGTTTAAAGTTTTGCCATATTATTCACTTATTGTATGGTTAGTGTTTTTACCATCCATGTTATCATGTATCTCCAATTCATGGCAATCACATTACATAGATACAATTGTACCACAAAATGAGTTTGTGAACAAGTCAAATACAAAAATAAATAAACCATAATTTTTTTTCCTCATTAGTTTATTTTCTAATAGTATATGTTCCCAAGTCATTAACATATAATTTATCATTGTTAAAGAAGCTTACCACCAAGAATAGTTCATGAAAATAATCTATAGTGAACAATAAATGCTTGAAATCATGTTATGTTTTTATGTCCAAAGATAATGTGAAGTAGATTTCCATTGTGTATTCATTACAATCTATTATTGTACCTATAGTTGACAATTAGCAATCTTTTTGCCATCTTATTTATTTTGAAAAAAGAGCTTTGGCAATCTCAAATTGAATATTTCAAAATTTTGACAATCAAGAATTAGTACATGGAATGCATTTGTATTTTGAATATATAGCAAAAGTCTAGTGCTTGGAAATAGATTGTCTCACATAGGTTGGGAGTTCAATTTTCAAAGATATTGGTAAATATCATTAAGTTTCCAAACATTTGAAAATTGTTTACCATTGAACATTAATCTTAGCTATAGGATGTCAAATGTGCAACATAATAAAAGATCTTACTTGAACTTCAAGTAACAAAACTATTTATTTTAGACATCTAATTCAGCATAATTCAAACATAAAAGATCTTAGTGATAATTTTTAGGTATTGATGTTTGTTATTGAACATATTTGCAAAGTGCTTGAAAGGTTGATGTGCTAGCCCTATAAGAATCAACAAAATGTCATGTTTTTCAACCATGCCAACCTTTGTGGAAATCTTTCATTGTAAGTTTTAATTTGGGTTACAACAACACATAATGTCATCAAGCAAGACCTTGTATCATTGAATTTTTGAGATTAACACACTAACAAAAGTGAATATTATGAAACTTAATGATAAATTAATTTGGTTTGATGTAAAGAGTTTGTAAGACAATCAAGAATCTATCTCATACATATGAGGTTTTATTGGATGTAATTTGGCAATCATTATAGTAATTTATTCCATAAAAAAGACTAATTTCCTTTTGGGAGAAAAATTTCATTGCTCACTACACTTCTTATTTGTTACCCTCAAGAACCAAGTTGGGCGATGGGTATGTTGTGGCCATACCATTGAATCTGCATTTATTATATAAAAAATAGGGGATTTTGATTGTCAAACTTGGCCTTCCATTCTCATTTACCATTTGTAGTCACAATTCTTCCATTTTTTCCCCTTGTTAGAAAAAACAGTAGAATTTCCTCTTTCATTTGCCTTCTGGTTCTAATGGTGAATTTATCCACAAATTATGCCAAATTATACATACCCACCACACTGTTATGTTGGTTGCCCAAATGTTCATATAGCAAAATGAGTTACAAAAATTTCCCATTGTTTCTTATAATCAGCATGAAGCTCAAAAAAACAATGTGGTAACATCAAGTGTCTCCCACAACTTAGCTTTAGGTAGGTGCATCTCCACTAATGGTGACTCTGAGGCTTGTTGGAAAACTCTTTTGGTGACATTGGAAACCATATGCTACAAAAAACTGTGATCAGCACGCACAAGGACAAGAAAAGAAAGTGAGCAAAAAAATTCATTTGGAGCATTATAATGACATTTAACAGCTTTGTTATAGCTCATTTGAGGATCAAAGATGTTCACAAAAATACAGAAGTACTATATGAGAATGAATATACACGTAAAAGCATTGATGATTATGATGATGATAATTTTACAATAAAAATGAACTTGACTAACAGAAGAAACAAACTTTTGTTCTACATGATGCTGTTCATGAAGCCATAAGTGGATCTTCTCCCAAGTCTCCACTTTTTGCCCAGTGCGGTGCTTCTCATATTGTGTCTTCAAAACCTGTTCTTTCCATGCTTGCAAAATCCGGATGCACGCTGCTCTGACCCATCACAAACACATGAATCAATGTAAGTCAAAACCTGATCCCTTGTACTATTTGGAATTCCACTCTCATAACGAAATCAGGATGAATTCGTTTTTGTGTTTGAGAAGTTCCTACTTCTAGATGGAAGAGTGGGTCCAGGTGGGTTCATACCGGTGGGCATGAAGGGCTGCAATTTGTTCATTTTCCATGAACTTGAGACTTGTTCTGAAGGTCTTTTCATCTCTTACAAATTGCTGCCATCTTACCCAGAAATGCCGACGAATGTGCAGGCAGTTCCTCTCATCTCCAATTTGGTCCAGAAATTTCCGATGCTTGAGGACCTACAATACAAGAATCATGGCCAAACGATTCATGCCTTAAGCCTGCACAAGCCACTCCAACTTGACTTCAATTTCTTTACATAATTCTGAACACTTTGATTTGATCACTAACAGCTATCTGGATCTTATTCTAGACAGTCACACTGATTGTGGACTTGTCAAACCGACTGATGCAACACATAGACAATGATCCATTTGACAATCATATCTCTTTGAATTAGTGCAAGATTCTGTCACCTGACATGCCCCAATGATTCAAGGGACAGTGAATGGAACAAAAGTCTGAGTACGATCCTACACACATTCAAATGTTACAAGGGACCATGGGATATAAAAACAGGTTTGGGGTTAGATCATCTCCAGTGATGCTCAGTATGTGACCCTGCAAAAAGATTTCTTGAATCCAAGTTTGGTTATTTACCATTTTCCAACCCAACCCAAAAAACTAAAACTGGGACTGCAAATAGGTGGGAGACTACTAATAGCAACCCACCTGGACTGATCAAACTATCTAGTCAATCAACAGCAGGTGTTAGGTTTTGTTGTGCCTTTTACCAGCCTCAGCATCCTGTGCAAAAATGCTTGGCCAAAACCATTGTGCTGAGCCAAACCAGCATGTTTTGACTTTTCTTCATCCAATTTTCTTTTGCAGGGCCACATACAGAGCACCAGTGGAGCTACTTTTACATGTTGCTGTTGAAGAGGGTAGGTAGACTATATTTGAAGGAAACCATTGCAACTTGTTTACTCAAAATGCTTAAATGGGGTTCAAAGTGAGAACCTCACTAAATGATGCACATGTACGCTGCAGTAAGGAATGTTGATATGACTTGTCTGCTCTTTGCCCCTTCGCCCATGATTGAAAGCACAATGAAAGCTGCCACCTCTTTCGTGATTGAGTTGCTCGGATAGCAGAAGCTCGAGCCCGCCTCTTCAAAAATGCCTTGCCAAGAACACATTGCACATGCAATGACTTGAAGGCATTTTTTCTAAGCCAATCATCATAGTGATTCCCTGCATCAACTATACTCTTCCTGCACATTGTGAAGTAGCTTAGTGAATGCAATATGCAGCCAACTCTTGATGTTTCTCCCCCTTCAAATCAGACCAATTTTTTGGGCATGGTTTGAGGCAATTCTATTATGTGTCAATTCACACCATCATCCAGATGTTTGTTTTCTGGAAGGCTATTGAGGCATGATACTTTGCAACTCTTTGGGTTGGAGGACATGCTCCCTGTATCTCATGGAACAAAATGAGATCATACCAAGCCTATACTAGTGATACAGATCAGGCTAGGGTTTCAGAAGCTCAATGCAATCTTCACCTATTTGCTAACAAAAGGCGCAACCATGGGCACCACCCAAAATGCAATAGTAGCCTCTTTTTGTTGTGTATGCTTGCAAGTTCATGTTGTTGTTTCAGCAGCTCGCACAATTTTTGAGACTTGATCTCAATCTGTACAACCAGTACCCGGGCAGCAGTTGTTCAGCACTGTAAAGACATGATTGCACTGCCTATATGATTTGTTGGTTGTGCACAAAAAAGATAAAAGGGAAAAAAAACAGGGTGCAATGCTGGTAAAGACTTTCCATCTTGTTCATTCATTTGAGTAATGAGAAGTAGTCTCTTCTAAAAAATCAACCCTCCAGGACAGTTCTTTGTGCTTTTGGAATCCTCTTGTAGTAGTACAAAGGACCATGATCAAGAAGAGCAAGCATTCCAAGTCTATGGAAGGAAAGGGGTGTCCACAAGAAGGACAAAAATTGATCATACAATTCTATTGTGAACTAAGGCCAACATTGGTTTATGTCCACAGCTAGGTTATTGGCTTGATGCTGTGGCCATGCACCTGTCTTTTCTTGCAATTTGCTTTCCTTTTCTGTGCCACTGAAATCCTGAGTTGCATGTTTTTCAAAATTTCTTTGGCTGCCTCATCTGCTCGCTTCTTCTCCTACTTTTAGTCACCCCCCAGGAAAGTCAAGTGAAATTCAGGGTGGTCATGGCCATGGAGATCACTGCTCCCTCAAACATTCAGCAATGAAAATGAAGGGAAAAGGACACATGTTTCTTTAGGTTGCTGTGGATGGGTATCTCAACAACATTAGGAGCTCACCTCTTTCTGTTTCTGAACAGTCTCATATTGCAGTTGAAGCTCTTGTCTCTGCTGCTTCCGGGCTTCCTCTCTTGCTGCCATGGTCTGATGGGACTGATGTAGTATCTGTGATGCATTGTTGTAGTGTGCTAGTTTTGCATAGCACATGTGAAGCTCCTGGCTATACTTCTTTTGCAGCTCCCTTCTCACCATCTTGGGTAAATAAGACTTATGTCCTGGCCATGATTCCTCACTGCCTGCAAAAACCCTAAAATCATATTACAAACCATATGTTGTATCTACTGGAGGATGCTCAATAGCAAGTGCATGGGTTTGCTGACACAAACTCTGTACAAGGTCCAAGTATGATTTTTTTGGTGTAAGCCCATTACTCCATGCACATTGTGATAATCAAACGTCTGAAAAGTCCTTAGACTAGAAACAAGCCTGAATGCTCATATGCAATTAGAGACAACGAGAAAAAACAGAGCTAGGAAATGGAAATGTGGGTTTTGGAGGGAGGGATTTTCAGGGTGACCAAAAAGGCCATACTTGAGCTTACAGGACTGCTGCAGACACAATTTACATCAACACAATTGCAGCTCCTCTCCACTCTTGACCTTGGAGTGTGGCATTTCAGCAGCCGTCCACAGACACCCATCTCCATCTCCATCTCCATCTCTTCCTTCTAGCTCTTCCTGCTATGTCAAGTCTATGACAACTCCATTAACAACAATTTCTCTTGCTGCACAACCAGTATTGCTTCACATCCACCCACAATAAACTTCTTACCAGAAGTCATCAAACATAAACCTCAAACTTCAAACAAATTCAAAGCCAAATTGGGAAAAGTACAGGATTACACATTCATGTTCCAATTCCCCAGCAGAAGAGGAAGGGAGACGGAAGTCATGCCGTGGCTCAACTGTGTCTGCATTCACAAGATCTCCCTTTCTTTGGGAATGAAACACTACTACTACTGTCTAACCGTCTCAGGGAAAGTTCTGTACATTAAGACCTGGCAGAATCCACACTTGTCTGTTTCGGTTCAAAGCCAGTTGCTCATTATGGCAGCACATTATACAAAATAACTACAATATCTGGCATAATTCACACAGTCTATTGTTCTGTTTTGTGTTGGCAGGTGTACATTTTGGCATGGTGTGCATTTTGCGGAGTTTGTAATCTCAATAGAAAAGCCACATCAGTGGATGGCCCCTTCAGCAGATTATGGCAAAATGTGCATTTACGGAGTTTGCAATCTCTATAGAATATGTGTGAATGGGTGCATTAGTGCATTATGGCAAGGTTTGCATTTGGTGGTAGCTGAGGCCAAACTGGAATTTGTTTAGCTTATTCCCAACTGAACAGGAATGGAAAGATGTCTTTTTAGGTTCAAGTCCTTTTTTTTTTTTAAAATGTTTCAATGCCATATTCATAAACATAGTTTCAATATTTTTTACTTCAATTTGCACTTCCATATTTTTTCAATTGAATTTGAATTCCATTCCATGTATTTGAATTAAAAACTCCAATTCAAATTCAAATTCAATTCAATATTAATTAATTTTTAACTTTTAAATTAAATTTTAAGTTTTGAATTCAATTCAATTCAACTTGCACACAATGTTAATCAATATTTTCATTCAAATGGAACTTAATTTTCACAAAATCAATTCATTTTTTCTATTAATTAATTGTCATTGTTAGTGCAAAGCAATGTGAAACCCAAGTTTGATAAGATAAGAATATCATGAGATCTTATTTGAGATTGATACACTTTGATGTTTTAAATATCAACGCATTATTGATGCTGGGCTTGGACCAATTGTTGATTAGGAGCAAAAATACTTTGTATGGAAAGATGTGAAAGAAAAGAGGCTCTTAGCATACTAACTCTTGGTAAATATTCTCCATGCTCGAGAAAAAAATGGTTTTTTAGAGATATGTATTCATTTTATTTTATTTTAAAGAGACTTAGAAAATATGTAACTTTTGATGAAGCTTCAACCTTAAAAGCCCATGTCTTTTTCTCAATCATTTTATTTGAAACCTTTGTTAAATTTTGGTCCAACCTCCTCATCCATAAATGTGATTAC
Source organism: Sphagnum contortum (assembly GCA_963920785.1). Lineage (NCBI taxonomy): Eukaryota > Viridiplantae > Streptophyta > Sphagnopsida > Sphagnales > Sphagnaceae > Sphagnum > Sphagnum contortum. Next base: position 5,234,189 of record OY987291.1, on the reverse strand, counting down.
AATGTGTGAAAATTTCAGCCAAAAATCATGCAAGGGGAGATGATATTTCAAAGTTAGTTTGAGCTCCAAGCAAGTGTTGGCCAAGGGTAGGTCTAAAGTTTCACCAACCAAACCAAGACTTTTGACATGACACTAACACATGCATCCTAATATCAAACTCACAACGACCAAAGTAAAGTACTCATGAAACGAAACAAAACTAATCAAAATGTGGTTCTTCAAGTAAGAATGGAACCATCCATTTTGAAATGTGAGGATCCTTGGAAATAGGTGACAACTTCAAAAGTATGGCAATGCTAAAAACTCTTGAGTTAACTCAAAAATGAGAATTAGCTCCTTTTTACTCATCTTCGATTCCCACCATCTTCATTGGTGCAATCCCAAGTGTGGGTAGTTGGGTTGTCAACCTAGAGGCTCGATGCATGCACTTATTTTATCAAAACTTCACCCAAATCTATGTAAAAATTCTCGTTCATTACACCATTTGAAAACTCTTAGAAAGCCCCCATACAAACCCCAAATCTTTTTTGGAAAAATATTTGAATTTCTACCACTCAAATACATTTGAAAATTCCAAACTATAAGTCACTTTTGTCTTATCTTGCATTTTGGGGATAATATATTTCCAGAACAAGGTCATGTTTTTTTGTTTTTGTTTTCATGAAGGACAAACTTTTGAGGAGTCTTCAAGCTGTGAAGGCCACTTTACTTGTCAGCCTTTCAATTTGAAGGGTATATGCTGGAGCAGACTTTCACGGGTGCAGGGCCACATGGGCCCTTCAAATTTAAGGCAGGCCACATGTCTTCAATATGTACCTAGTCAAAATAGATAAGGATGCTTTGAATTGTCATGGATGATCACCATTAGTGTCTCCATCTTTGTTGTGGATGATCCCCACTTCAACTACATCAGAAAATTTATTAAAAAAACACAAACACACACACCCTAAACCCTAAACCCTACCTAGGGTGTCCTTATTCTTTTCCTTCCCAAATGACTTGGGAGAAGTTGAATTTCACATGAACTTTAAAACATCCCTATGAAACATACTGAGTATCATACCAGAATTCCAACCATCCTCTCTCCACTAAACCCTCTCTATCGTAGGAGGGATATTCGTGCATATAATGTGCACTCCACATACATGAGGAAATTTCTTTAGGTGCTTTATGAGCAAATGTACTATAAAGCCTTGACAAGGTTTGCCCATCATTTTGTTTTCGGTATATTTTAGCCCAATAAGTAGTTTGACAATAATGACCATAGAGTATTTCAACACATGTACGTACGTTGAATAACTAATTTTTTCATTTTTTTCATTTTGACAAATAGACTATTTCCAAAGATTCAATATCATCCTTGAAAAAGAAATTTCTTGTAAAAAAAAATTAAAATGGAATTTTTTTCACATTTCGGAAAATAATATAATTAGTGTCAAAGCTGTCAAGGTACTATGGTACACAAAATTCAATTGGAGTCCAATTGGTCTTACAGGGCTGTCCATTTGCTCTGGAAGCTTCCCTCAAGCAGAACCGGTCCCAACTGGAGCTCTACAGAGCCCACCCTTCTGGGTTTGCTCTGGGAAGGTGAGCAAGCAAAACCGGTCCAACTGGGCCATTCTCTAGTACTTTATATTATTCTCCTTATTAGAGATTCAATTGGTTGCTAAAACTTACTTTCATAAAGCATGGCACGTTATAAAGTGTAAAAGTTCCCTCAATTTTGCAGACGAACTTTTCCCCCGGCACAAAAAGAGGGAACTTTTGGATTTTTTTTTAATAAAAAGCATACCCAGTTGGTACCCACCGGGTATCACAGTTTTAAAAAATAAAAATGCAACCACGTGCAGTAAGGCCCTGGGGAGAGGGAGGGTGTTACAAAAACAAGGGCCACTAAAGGTCCTTTTTATAGTAACACCCTTCCCTCTAGGGCCTTACCTAAACCCACTTGATTGCCACTCTTGGACACTTGGGGAATAGAAAAATCTTCAAAATTTACAAAGATGGCAATGGGTATTGCTGTTTGGATAACAAATAGATCATAGGGTTCAAACCATTCAAGCAATAATGTGACCAAAAATTGAAAAGACCAACAAAGTACCCACTTCTTCAGGTTTTATACTTGGGTGATGGGTGCCAAATAATTATTTTATTTTTCAAAATCCAAATTCGGCAGTAAAATAATAATAATAATAGTTTATGGTATTTTGGAAGAGAAGGCGAACTGGAACCTCTTGAATCATAATAATGAAAAATTGGGGCAATAACCGAGTGTTGTATGGACGGTTATTTGAAAGGTTATCAATGTAATACACTCCTGTTGGAATTTTGTAAGCAGAGAAAATCATCATGCTCTAGCCCTCACCCCTCTCTGACCCACCCCCCTGTTACCATAAATAGTCAAACATCCCAACCCCAGTTAACCCTGCCAACCGCCTTTCCTTCTGCCAGAAAGAGAGTACCAAGTTGTTCTGGCCATAGTGAACCACCACCCACTAACACACGATGAAGGATGAATGGTAAGTGACCAGGAAACAGTTTTCTGTTGGGTTTCAGTTCTCTAGCTAACCATAGTGTTTAGCTTAGTTGGTTTTTTTTCCTACCTACCTTTTAACAACCCACAAGCAGAGCAGGTTGTTAGTAGGTAGGTAGTAAAAACAGCACTTACGGACGTATAAGCCATCTATCTACTCACCTAGTAATTACCTATTTTCCTACCTATCTACCTGTATAAGAGACTTATAAAAATTTCTGACAGAATTGATTACGAAGGTGAAAACCAAAGATTAACTCAGTTGAGGTTCATCCACAAAAATATTAACTCAGTTGAGTTTCATCCAAAACTGAGAAATAACGGGGGCATCCAGTGGATGGTGCACTGGTGGGTGTGGCCCACTAAACATAGGTCACACGTATCCTTGGCCACGTTCTTTAGAGGCAGTGAAAAGTTGGGTACTTGAGTTTCTTTTGGTTTTTCTTAGGGTTGTGATTTTTTTAATAGCTGGGCATGCTTTCCATAGCTGAGTCAGCTTTGGAAACCACCCCAAATTGTGGATCTTTCTTCCAGATGGTATGGGGGGAAAAAATGCTAGTTTTTTACAACAATCCTTGTACTATGGAGTGTGAGTCTGGTAGGGCTCTTCCTCCACCCTAAACCCTAGACCCGAAACCATAAGACATAACCATCCCTTGTGAGAATCTCACAATGCTTTGATTAGTTCTTGTTAAATTGCAAGTTACAAACCATAACCTTCTACCTCTGTCTCTCATCATTAGCCACATATTAGTGAGAACTACACGGCATTGGAAGCAGGCCAGACAAAATTAAATTGTTATGCATATCACAAGTATACTCGGTCATGTCTTTCACAAGGCAAATATTCTCAAGGCAAATATTCTCATAAACTCAAAGGTTATAGCCTAATTACTCTATAAAAATATCGACAAGGTACCACCCTACCTATGCTCTCATTGGCCCAATGATTCTGTAACCGTTTGTTTCTTGGATGAAATTTTTGTAATTGCTGTTTTCATGGATGAAAAGAGGGCATCTTGATTTATTCTCACAAGGGATGATTATACTATTTCCGATGACCAGCGAGTGCCCACTCACACTGGTTACCTAGTCATAACCGGTGTTGCCCACTGTCGTCAATTCACATCAGGACAATGTGCCTCACTTTTGATTAGGCCTACACACAACTGGAACTGGCAAGACAGAAAGTGGAACCAGCAGATGACCACGTGTCCCAACTAGAAAGAAGCCTTAAAAAAGGCTGGCAATAAGAGACCAAAATCGGCTAAGTTCACACAATACGTAGATTTCTGTGGTAACCTAGCAGGTTCCGCACTAAATAATTATGAGAAACAAATGAGGAATTTTGAGAAATTATTAAGGTATACCAACCAAGTAAAAAAGTATAACACCTTAATCAAAAGAAAAAATTATGGTTATGCCAGAATGTTAGGAGAAAAAAATACATTAGAGCATCCCTCACTGTTGCTCAGTATGTGATCCTGCAAAAAAAAAATTCTCACATCCAAAAAAGTTTAGTTACTCACTTTTTTGGAACCCCACCATGATACTTTTTTCAGGAACTGCATATCGATGCGAACTACTAATAGCAAACCACCTGGACCAATCATTATGATTGGCCAATCAAACAGAGATCACAGCGGTCAGATCATATTTATTACACTCTTCTCTAGCAGGTGCACAGGTTTGCTGCGCTTTTTACCAAACCCCAGCAAACTCAGAAAGTATGCAGGAGAAAAACCTTTTTCCTGACCCAAACCGGCATAATATGTTGACTTTCTTCGTCGGATTTTAATGTCCAGGATCACATACTGAGCACCGGTGGGGATGCTCTTAGCCTACGTATTCAACATCAAAGTAGTCTAACCTGCAAGGCTACTACTGTAGTTAATAAAGAGTTGGTTCTGTGTGCATTATTACATAGGGAACTTAAACCGTTATCTTCTTGGAGAGGACCTTCAGTAGGATTGCATTATTACGCCTTCACCCATCCAAGAAAAACCTTCAAAAAGAGGAGATGACATATGTGATGGGGTGCCACAATTGAACAAGAGATGTCTTGACTCTTGACATATTGCCAACTTCTATCCAAGATACAAAACAAAGAAAAGTATGTGAGTTTCGTGTATGTGTGTGTGTATTAGCCTCAATGGAATGTAAGGAAAGACAATTCTTTGATCACGGCATATAAGCTGGTTGGGTTTTGCCTTTGCAAGTGCTCACTTCATTTGCCTTCTAGTGATTTTGGCATGCACAAACTCAATGGTTGTTGATCGAATCGCATATCCTTCAAGCATAACCTTTATTGTTCATTCCACCACACTTTCAAAAACTTGTGTCCATTGATGCTCCTAGCATTCCGAAAAAAATCTCACAAAAAGTTCAAAATAACCAGTGTCATTCCCATAGTACATAATAGCTATGGGAATCTACTCCGTAACTATGAGTACCTATTGTTGCTTCAAATATTTAGCTTGGGGGGGCACTCAAAGTTTTATTCTTTTTTTATAAAAAAATTAATGAAGGAGCCACTAAGATTGGCCCGTCATCAATTTTTTTGAATCATTGGGCATTCCTGAAAATAGAAGCCCAAAGGTGTTCCCTTTGGTCCACCTTTGTAGATGTATACACCATATGCTACTTTCCATTTGAGCACCCAATTGTGCAAACAATCATTTTTGAAGTGTCAAGGCATTTTTACATCTCACATTTTGTCTTCCAAGTTTTTGACAATTTGAATGCAGGTCGATAAGTTAGTGACAAAGATGAGGTTGTGAGGTAAAGAAGGAAAGAAATAACATTTTTTTTAAAAATCTTGTTATCAAGCAAAGTTAGTGTAGAATCATTTCAATTGATACACACATTTTCAACTAGACTCGATGTACATAGAACTAGAAACAAGGTCCACAAGTAGAAGTACAAGAAAGACACAAGTTGAAAAACAAAGTTGAACGATTATGTAAAGACTTGATTTTAGACCATGTTTCTTTGGTGCCCAAGGTAAGTTTCTAACTTAACATGTCAATTTTCACAATTTGTTTTTGGTCTTGTAATTGCATTTGATTAAAGGGACTCAACATTTGTCTATTATCTTCTTGAACAATGGTAATTATAGTGTGGATGGTGTCTTTGAGTAGTAATTGAACTTTGAATAACTACTTCTTGTTGTACCTTGTGTTAGACTTGATCAACATCAAGCTCTTGAAGACCAATTAATGGATTTTGAATTATGCAACATTAAGTGATTAGATCATGCACAATAACAATGTGTAGTTTTGTTTTCCCTTGTACTTTTCAAAATGTTTTTTTGGGACTACAAAATGAATTTTTCGCATATTTTTCTCTTTTATGTTTTTAATCATAAAACATTTCAAAATGTTACAATTTCCATCTTTGGGTGGTGTCACTAACCGTGGTAGTGAGGGGTAACCCTTATTAAACAGCAAATGAGCTAAATATTTTTGACCTTTTCTTACACAAAAAAATCCATGAAATTATGTTTGAAAGTAAAGCTTGAATTTCATAAGAACTTTAAAATCATTGACACTACCTACCCAAAACCAACAAACAAGCCTGTAAATTATTTTCTACAATTTATAATAATTTAGCAAATAACAATGTGTCCTCCATATTTATATGATGTAAAAGTAATTTTCATTAAAAATGTTTAAACAACTTTGAAATAGGAAAGTGTGTACCATCTATGTTTTGTGACCACAAATGTTTTGAAGCCATGTATTATTACTTCCATTATAGATCCCGTTGGCTAGGCAACAAGCTTCTTGAATGATTGTTGTAATTACATTTCAAATGACAAAGAAGTTAATCTATCAACGATGAACAAATAATTACTATAATCAAAAGGAAGTAGATGAGTTATATACAAGATCCAAGAAAATGCACAATAACACGTAAACATCAATGTCATAGAGTGTAAAAACTAATGTTCATTCAATTTTGCCAATTTATAATAACACTTATAAATAATAATATCATAAGGGATAAAGGAATGTGCAACAACGTTTGAGTAGTAGTGTCGTAGAGTGCAAAGACCAATGTATGTTCATCAAACTTTGCAAGTATGCAATAACATTTATAAACAACATCTCAAGCACAAAGACACAAGAAAATTGATAGCAAGGACTTTAAAAAATAATTTTAAATTATTACACACATTCATTTAACATTAGATGTAAATAGGTGTCCCTAGTTTTGTTGTTAGGTTAACATACTAATATAAGTAGTTAGTGGTAACCATTGAAAATCCCAAATTTTTATTTTTTTTTAAAGTTTAAACATTTTTATTACCTAATTTAGGTGTGGCCAAACCTTTACACAATTTACAAATTTTGCTCATGTCAAAGTGTTAAGTACAACACCAAATGTGGAGAATATACATTATAGCACTTTTATATTTCAAGAAAAGACATTACTTTTGTTGCTTCACAAGCCCTATGGGTCGATTGTCATCTTGAGAAAGGTTGTTTATACACAATGAGCTTGGTAGGGACCTATTGGGCATGGTAAACTTTTGAACAACCAACTTAGCCAATCATAAATGGCCTTGAGTGAACCAACACACACACTAATACCATGGTAAAGCTTCAATTCTTTTTGGTTGCTTCTGAACTTGTGATTTAAAATTAAAATACAAATTTTGAGTTCAAACTTAACAACTTTTAGGTTAAATAGAGTGAGTAAGAGACCTCACTTAAAAAGTTGAAGGTACTAATGTTTTTGTTGGTTACCTTAATGTGAAAGATACCATTAATGGATGTAGCAATCAAATAATTTTCAATTTATCAAAAATTTGAGAGAAATTTAATGCCCAAATTGACAAAAACTAGAAATTTCAAGTTACATAATGTTGAAAGTTTTGAAAAATTTAAAAGTTATAATCCATGACCATTAGTATTTTTATTTATTATTTTTTCATCATCACAATTATACAAACTTTACTTGGCAAATAATACAACCTTGAACTTTGGTGGAGAATGGGACCTTGTGGGTGCAACAATTTGGTGAATATCATCATGTAAATGCCAAATTTGACATAAGAATGTTTTGAAAACACATTTCACTAGAAAATATTATTTCAAACTCACAACTATAATCAACAACACAAATCTTGGAGACATCCTAGTGCAACCCATTGGATTTTGAAATATCTAGAGATAAAATAAAGCACGACAAATAAAAATTTAAAAACATGAAAACAAATGCAAACAAGAATCTATCAATGCATGAATGTCATCTATCAAAATGGATGAAATATGATTAACATCCTCATTCATGCTGAAAAATATAAAACACAAGCCAAATAAATACAAGCCAATTTTTGTGAGAAACATTATATTCTATGTCAAAATGCATTATAATAAATAAATCTTATATTCAACACTAGGGTGGCAAATCCATCAAGGTACTATGCTATATACTATTTTAGATACTAGTTTATCGGTTATGGTATTACCGAGGCTAATTGATCTAACATTCCATGTTAAATAATTCTAGAAGGGATTGGCTGAAAAATTTTAAATGTTACTTCTAAAAATGTTATTGTCAGAATTGTGAAAATTCAAACTCTCACCTTTTGCCAATAGACTACCACAGTAATTTATACATATTGCATTCTTTACAAATAATTCCATAATTAGGGTTCCATCACTAACCCTAATTATATGAAGCACTAGTTTGAACCCCATGCCTAATGCTCAGTTGTGTGTGTATTTGACAATACAAATTACAATTACAAACTACATTTCCAAAACCTCTCTATATACCACATTTTGCATGTATCCATCGGGACCCTGGCCGCTGAAAATCTTGATGTTTGCACTGCTTGTGCCCGGTGAGATAGCAACATACAGCTGACCATGGGAAAAAACTGGAGACGGCAAATATATGTTGGGTTTGTTGCTTATGTTGATATCAAAATCTTGAGGGTGTCCCCCCTGGGGCCGGGAATGCCTTTCCTAGAAAGCGACACACGCACAGAGGGCGGGTTATTTATTTCTGCCAGGGTTTTCTTCCCTATACGATGCCATCCATGGATGGATGATGGGACGGATGGATGGATGGATGGAAAGCTTCACCAAAAACACCATGACGTCCTTTACTATATGCAATATCTTGACCTTTTTTTTTTGGGCCTCTTTTTACTCCTCTCAGAAGACACAATGGACAGGTCTTCTTGGGTCTACCTGACCTAACCATTGTATGAAATCCACATGCCCAGTGCACATAAATCATATGAAAACCATTACGCTATGGACTATGGTGGGTGCAGGCCATTGTTCCAATCTTGTTGCCAATAGAAGGTAAAATGGTTGAGAAAAGGCCTGAGACTCATGGTAAGGTTTAGGGTTGAAGGCTCATCAAAAGTTGCATATCTCCTAACCCCCTGTCGGTTAAATTTCTTAAAAAAAAAGTTACATATCTTCCTCAATGCCCTCTCATACGAGCATTTCACTTTTTTAAATACCTATTTTATTTTATTTTATTTTTTCCCTTTTAGAATTCATGTGAAAATCCAGCCTCAGCCGAGGGTATTACACAACACAAATTTAAGGGCTCGGGGCCCAGCCACCCCCAACCCCTGAAGGTTGAACCTAGACATAAGAAGGTAACTAATAACTACCCTACTTGACATTTATTTCATTCAGTTGTGGTAGTACAATAACGAGAATCCATGATAAAATTGTGCACTTTCTGGCCAAAGGATTAGGTTTTATTACAAAAATGTATACCTAATGTGGACCCCATTCTGGACCCTTGAAAAAATAGCAGAAATTGTTGGGTTTTCTATATTTGGTTTTCAGTTTGTAGCCAAAAATAAAGAAAGACGACAAAAGATTTGTACTTGGTTTCTAGCCAGATTTGGCTAAATCTTCTTAGGCATGATCGTCCCTTTATAAAAAACATCCTATGGATGATTTCCACTTTTTTTATATCTTCCTATGGATGATCACCATTTTGTCTAGAAACAGAAATTCCTTCTTTTTTTTAAACTGTAGAATTTTTTTTTTAATTTTAAAATTTTAAGTGACTGGCTATGGATCATCCAAAAAACGACAAAAGTGAGTCGAATTCTAGAAATTAGAAACCTATTGTCCAAATATGGCAAATTCAGACTTTTTCTTTCCCTTCAAAATGTGGTGACTTTGGCACTCCCTAGGACGCAAAAATTTCACCTCGGGTGACCCAGCACCCATTTAAAATATTACAAATATCCCGTGCTTAAACTAAACCAGTGAGTTCAAATCTTGGTTCCATTTTTTGGGCTGAATATGGCCACTAAGGAGGGTGCACGCAAAACGATGAAGGTACCAACGTGGCCGGCAACCTTACAGGAAGTTAGGCCAGAACGTATTAATGTCTAAAGTATGACAACTTTAGACTATTTTTTTTCCCCTCAAAATGTGGTGACTTTGGCGCTCCTTACGATGCAAAATTTCAACAAAAACAAAATAAAGAGCGACCTTTACCATGCCGACAACAATTAAATTATTTTCAGTAAATGTCACAATATAATGCCATTTGGTGACAAAGTTTTTTTGAATTTTTTGGGAAATTTTCTATTTTTTAGAGTAAAATTCGACCAAAATTTTTTTCTTTCTTTTAAGAAATAAAATCGCCAAAATTTTGAAACCACAAATCTGAAAGAAAGAAAGAAAGAAAAGAAAAAAACTGTGCTGGAATAGTGATTCCTTTTTCAATTTTCTGATGCAGCGCCATTGGCTAGGATCTCATGAAGGATTTAGCATTAAATGGCAACAGGACAGGTGAGACAGTGGAATTTTTTTGTAATCCTGCTCTTATTTGGCGACCTACAAGGAGGAAACCTTTTTAAATCTGGCGAACCCAGTTCAAAACCCCCACTTTTTTGGCGAATTTTCCCAAAAATTTCCAGAAAGAAGCCTTTGTACTTGTCGCAGTCCCAAAACGGATTTCGCATTTTGGCGATATTTCGCACAAAAAAAAAAAAAAGATAAAAAAAACAACGCTGTGCTGGAGTGAAAATATTAGGGGAAAAACAATTTCAGCATGAAGATACTGGAATGGTAAAGGTAATTTGAGAGGAAAAAATCACACTAAAATTTCCATAGGGAGGTAGGTAAGTACGTAGCTAGGTACCTAGAATAGGTAGACCCTGCACCTCAGACCACCTGGCAGCCACCGAGCAAGTGCGCGGCAAGAGGCCATTGCGCCCTGATCAAACGTTTCGAACTCCGGCGCGATGCGCGTCGCAGCAGCAGCAGCGTCACAACTCTCGACTACGGCAACAAATCTGTAGTCACTGTTTTCCCGATGCATTAGCAAATCGGATTTGTAAGGGGAGATTGATCAAGGCGCCGGATTTCTTGTATTTTTTTGGTTGCAGCTGTGCTACGATCATCATCATCATCATCATCGTGCAAGCTTGGTTGATTCGGGAAAGAAAAGGAAAGAGATCATGCGTGAAGAACGACATCTTGTGAAGATATTGTTATTGTGCGCAAGCTCTGTCTTCGAAGGAAATCTACGTCAGAGCAGCGCCGGTATGTTCATGTTTGGATTTTGTAAGGTTTCATTGCAATCAGAAGAATATTGTTTTTATTTTCATTTTGCTAGAACCTGCTGGCTTGGAGTTTTGTACGGTTGTTGATTCTGGAATTCTTGTGAGGAAAAAAAACAGTACAAAGTGTGTGTAATGCCGTGGAGGAAATCTGTTTTTCGTGCGCAAATGTTTTGTGTATCTATTAGGTCGTCGGCGGATGCGGTTCTTGATGCTCTTTTTCTTTGTTAATTTTGCTTGTTTTGCGAAGCTTGAACTGTTTTCATGGAAAGTCTTGTTGTTACTTGGGATTTCTTGTGTGGAACGATTCATCCATACGTCTCTGATCAAGATCTTGCACCACCACGGCTCGAATGTTTCTTGTGGACTTCTTCTGTTGCAAGATCCGTGTGGTAAACCACCGCACTGCAGATAGACCTACTCTTTCGTTGATTGTTTGTTGGATGTCTGTCGTCCTGAATCGCAGCAGCATTGACGGTGGGAACACGGAAGCTCTAAAGACGCCCCTCCTACGGGGCTCCAGTACGCTCTGAAGAAGGTACGTCCGCAAATTGATGCATCCGAGAAAGCCCTCTCTCTCTCTCTCTCTCTCTCTCTCTCTCTCTCGCAATCGCAAGGAGACGACGTATCTTCTCAGTTTTGGAAACTGATTAGTGTGTGCAACGCAACTGTGTCGACAGGTGGAAAGAAGCCCCGTTGTTTCGCAAGAGAATCGAGAATTCAAGAGCAGCGATTGTTGTTGTCTTGACGGATCCTGTCACGGAGGAGTGTAAAACAAAGCAGCAGCTATGAGGAAGGAAGTGTATGAAACTGTCGTAAGTAACGAGGGCTCCAGCTGCTGCGACGATGATGCAGCAGCAGGAGGAGCTGCCAGATCTGAGACCATTGCCATCAAGGTCCGACAGCGCTTACCCGATTTCTTGCAATCAGTGAAGCTCAAGTATGTGCTGCGCGGCTATCATTCTGTGATCAAGTACGGTGTAACCCTTGTGGTCATACCGTTGTTTCTTTTAGCTCTGGCTGAAACTGCTCGACAACTGCACAAGCAGAGCCTTCAACTGCTGTGGGATCAGCTGCAATACAACTTGGTCAGTATCCTGATCTGTTCGGGGGCTTTAGTGTTCGTTCTCACCTTGTACTTCTTGTGTCAACCGCGTCGGGTCTACCTCATTGACTTCGCTTGCCGCAAACCTGATGAAAGCAAAGCTATCACCAAGCAACAGCTGCTGGACAATATGGTCCGTTGCGGCAAATACAACGACGACAGCCTCGAATTCCAGCGCAAGATACTGGAAAAATCAGGGATGGGAGACCAAACGTATGTCCCTGAGGTCTTACACAAAGCACCTATCCATATCACTATGAGTGGTGGTCGAGAAGAAGCGGAAGCTGTCATGTTCGGAACCCTTGACGAGCTTTTCGAGAAGACAGGTGTGAAGCCCAAAGAGATCAGTATTCTGATCGTCAATTGCAGCTTGTTCAACCCAACCCCGTCACTCTCTGCCATGGTAGTCAACCATTTCAAGATGAGAGGTGACATCAAGAGCATCAACATAGGAGGGATGGGGTGTAGTGCAGGTCTCATAGCCATAGATCTAGCCAAGGATCTCCTGCAATTGCACAGAAACTCGTATGCGCTGGTACTCAGCCAGGAAATACTGGCACCCAAGCCTTACTTTGGGAATGATAGGCCGAAACTAGTGACAAATTGTTTGTTCCGGATGGGAGGGGCTGCCATGTTGCTGTCAAATAAGGTGGGGGACAGCTGGAGAGCCAACTATGAGTTAGTGCACACTGTCAGGACCCACAAGGGTGCGGATGACAAATGCTATGAGTGTGTATTTGAGGTATGTCCTCTTATCCCAAGCTTTTGCATTTCTTGATAGTTCTTTCTTCCCAGATAATGGAGAGAGAGTAAGAGTTGTGGGTCAATCAAGAATTTCTTCCAACATTCAAATGACATCATTCCATTGGATTTGGTTAAGTTGACCTAGTTGTACAATTTGTTTATATTTTGTGGTCCATCATCTGCTGCAATGTCTGAATTGCTAATACATCAAACTCAAGTTGCTACATTCTGAGTGATGAAATATGACACAAGCAGCTGCTGTGTTCCATAATTTTCAAGCACTTGTGTGTCATCCCCAGTGATCTGTTAGAGGAGCCTGATCTGACATGGTTGATCACAGTAAGTGATCATAGGGTCCTCAGTAGAAACAATGCTCACAAGTTGTCCAAGTGTGTTTTATGAGGTACTTACTCTCTTGTCCTTTCTTCCTTTTATTTTCCTCCCTCTCTTTATTGTTAATTTGCTTTAGGCTTCTTTTGTTTTGTTTCATTGTACAGTCAATCTAAGAAAATGGTTCATTACTTGGGTTATCTTCTTGCAGGAAATTCTCTATGGTTCTTGGCTTCAAGGATTCAGAAGTTTTATTAGTAAATTGATGATAAAATGGTTGGTGATTGCATGTAAGTTTAGAAAGATAAGAAAGAGCTTCAAGGTACACACATTTAATCACATCTGTATTGTTTCCCTTCTACTTCTTGTGGTCACAAAGCTGCACCTGTGTTGCATTCTCATGCTTGTTTTGTTTTTCATTTGCACATGAGCTTTCTGGTCAAATGGTGACACTAAAGCTTCCACTTGATGAAGGTGTAGCACTGATGTATGGTAATTACAGGGTATAGGGCCATTGTTTCAAGTTAAAGGGAGGTTCAGACGGTGCTAGAGAAGTTCTACTTAAGTGATTATCACTTCATTTTTCCTGTTCCCTTGCAGTCAACCCTGTGCTCCTCCAACTTCCTTCCATTTGACAATTCTTTGAAATGTCCTTGTGACCTTTGTAAATAATGGTTTTTTGCTGGCTGTTCTAGGATGATTAGGTTAAGTCTTCAGTTCATAACCTTACATTCCAAGCTCCTGACTAATATTAGGCACAAGGTCTATTCAATGTGCATATCCATCCTGTTGATTGCACAGAAGATGTTTGCCTCCTAATGACCTAACCACATAGTTTGCCTTCTCCACTCTGAATAGAAGTGACAGGGTTGTTTTCATGGTAACCTTGAATGGTAACTTTTTCTTTTGTAAAGTCTGTGATGCTACAGAATTTTCTAAGGTCTTCTACACTCCTGAACTCCCTCCACATTGCTCTCTGGTCACCGGGCCTCCATTTTGCCTCTGAATCAGATGTGATGAACATAAATGTTCACTTCATATAATTCATGGCAGCTCATCACTGTTGTTCATGATGAAGGTGACGGACTGACACTTTGTGAGCAACTCTCATATGGTTATGACTGCATTCATTGTTGTGTTACCTTCAAAGTGTTGTGGAATTTTCTCCGCAATCTTGTAGATGTGTTCACTTCATCTAACCATTGTTCTGGATTTACAGGATGAGGATGAGACAGGCCAGTCTGGAGTCTCACTCTCAAAGGACCTGATGCGTGTAGCTGGAGACGCATTGAAAACAAATATCACCACCTTGGGGCCACTTGTACTTCCATTCTCTGAGCAGTTCCTGTTTTTCTTGAGCTTGGTTGGCCGAAAGCTCTTCAAGATGAAGAACAAACCCTACATTCCAAATTTCAAGCTAGCATTTGAGCATTTTTGTATCCATGCGGGTGGGCGAGCTGTTTTGGATGAGCTGGAGAAGAACTTGCAGCTCACTGAATGGCACATGGAGCCGTCACGCATGACCCTATACAGGTATGGTGAAAATACTGCCCAATTTTGGTCTCAAATAGCTCATATCTTGCTCAAGCGTCAAGAAGATTGTCTGAAATTCCTCTGATCATTGGAGAATGCATAGTTGTTAGGGTTTTAAGGGATTTGAACCCTGAGGGTTCTGAAACTACAAAGCACGAAGTGGAGGACTGGAAATCTTTGATGAGTAGTGGTTGTCCTTCTTGGCCTTAACAAACCAAGTAAATGCATCCACAGTTTGCCTGATTAGGGAGAACTACTTGGTTCTACATCTATGCCAACCTTCTCATAAGGTGAACTGTGTGATGGCTCCTCAAACTAAATTGTATGCTATTTTTTTCATTTGAATGTGCTGGACAGGTTTGGAAACACATCAAGCAGCTCATTATGGTTTGAGTTAGCATACACTGAAGCAAAGGGAAGAGTTCGCCGTGGGGATCGAGTATGGCAAATTGCATTTGGGTCAGGCTTCAAGTGTAACAGTGCTGTATGGAGGGCTCTACGTTCTGTAAAACCTCCCAAGCATAGCCCATGGAACGACACCATTGACAGCTATCCCCGAAAAGTAGAACCTGTTTCCCTTCACCTAAAACCACGCTCGTATTTTGAGCAACATTAGAACAAAGTCAGTGTCAAGTGGATGCGATGATTTCAGCTGCAAATAGCTTAACCAGTATTTCAATCCATTGAAACTTAGGTGGGACAAGTAGCACTTGAAGGGTGCACTTGCTGTGTGGAGGTAGGTATAGTGAATTTATGTTGATGGGTATTTCAATTTTTTTCCCTGGAGGCTTCTGCAGAAGGATTGCTCTCAGCATATATTTTAACCCATGTTGGATTTCTGGGTTGAGCTTAATGGAATCTACTCTGGTAGTCATTTGTGCATATGAGTTTATTTGGGTGTAGTATTAGGCCTCTCTCAATAAGACAAGGACTTGTGTTTTTGGTCTTGTCGAGCTTGAGAGTCAACTTTTGGTCTTGACATTGAGTTTCATCCAGAAGCTGGAGATGTAGTGTGTTAGTCAGTTTGGAATTTTTCAACTGTTGCAAAGATATACCAAGACCAGGGTTGACACACCTCAGGTATCAAGTTTTAAAAATTCATACCAGATTCATACTCATGGTCATATTTTTGGCTTTGATACCAGATTCATACCTACTCTGCTCATGTCAGTTACATACCTGGCCCATACTTGTATGCTACATCCATGATACTGGACATATGAAGACTAGTCTGGTACTTATGTGTAAATTCCAATGACTGCAACATTGAACACAACCCATATACATAACCAAGAATCATGAAATACAAGAGCAAGAATAAATCAGCTTGACTCCTAAATGCTTGTATCGCCAAAACAATCCCATGCAATAAAATTATCTGTAAAGTCAGCCTGTCTTCACCCTCTTTCAACCCCTATAAACTCTTTCAATGGTATACGCAAAGTAGGGAAATTTTATCAAATCTCAGTATCAAATGAGTTTTTCAGCATTTAATGCACAAAGTTCGAGAGTAATTATAGTAGTTGTACAAGTAGGAGCAGTGAAATTTTCATTCCCAGTTAAGCGTTTGATGCCTATTACACCGAAACTGATCGTTCTCACCCCCTAGTCAAGTGATTTTATGGATAACTCTGATGTAGTGGGTGGTATTTAGTCAATCCCATTTGCTGGACAATAATGGGCTATCTGCTACTAACTAGGCAGTTGCTACTCAATATGGGTTTTTTTTTCCAAGCATCAAATTACATGAGCATTCATTCATTGGAGGTGTCAGATTTAGCTCACTCTAACTCCATGTGAATTTGAAATTTAGGCATGAGAGATAGGTAAGTAAGACTTCGTTGTGAGGCTTGGTTGCATGGGTAGCGATTTACTGTCCTTTTGTTCTGCATGCTCAAAGTTTTGCCATAGCTTCAAGCAAGAGTTGCCCCCAATTCAATTTAGATTTGTGCATTCTGGATGCCCAATCTTGCTGATGATATGTTTTTGAACCATTCTGAAAGTTCTACAGTTTGTTTTTTTAACAGTATGTTCTTCAAATCCAATAGTGCCCATTATCTTAATATGTGCATAGATAGGTCCATGAAGAAATCTGTTTTGAGCTCTTCTTATAATGAAAATTAGCTTCCAAGGACTTCAGCTTTCAGGGGTTAATACTCATCACTTTAAAAGAGGAATATCAGACATCTGCATTGACCTTGAACAAGATTAGAAACAAAAACATGTGCAAAGTAGGAACTAGACTACTTTGTGCAGAAAATTGGAAAATCGTGTAGATTTTCCAGTTAAATCAGAGGAGCTTCCTCTTCCTCAGTTCAGTTACCCCACAAGAAGGGCATTTCCCAGTGTTGGGTGGTTATTAAAAATAGGAACAAACCTCCAGTGGTAATCAGGGCGGGTTCTTAGGATTCATGACCGCAGTTCTCAAAAAAAATAAAAAACCCAATCATGGTATGTAACCATGGTTCTCTAATGTTTTGAAAGAATGAAATAACCAGCAATAAACCACCAGTTCATTGATGGTTCTCTCATGAGAACTGTCGGTTCCTTAAGGGTTTTGATCAAATAGCCAGGACCAGTGGTTCTTTGAGTCTAATTTTTTTTCAAAGAATCAAAAATTGATGGTTCATTGATTATGAAAATATTTATATCCAGATTCGAATTTGGTGGTTCATTGATTATGGAAAAAAAATAAAATAATTCTTTATAAACTCAAAGAACTACACAACACTGCTATTTACAACATGCACTTCACCTTGCCCCATACCATTAGAACCACAAACAGAAAGTTAGTGCAAAGCAAGGAATGCCAGGCTTGTTAAGCCACCCGACTTGTTACCAATGCCCTAACCACTCTGTCATTAACTGAAATATTCCAAGGCTTGTGTGCAAATGGTTCTGAAAGCTTAAACCAATGCAAGAGAGTGCACAAGGCCAACTCACAAGCCCTCTTTCTATACAACACAGTTTGCTGAACTTGTGGAATTTTTCAGGCAGAAAGCAAGAAACCTGGAGATAGTAAAAAAAGTTGCGCTCAACATTTTTCAAGACAGACTAGAGCAAAATTGCAAGTGCAAATGGATGGCAACTTTGCAAGAATTCACACTAACCTGTAGAGGAGAAAGATATAGTTTATGTCCAGATATGAAAGTCATTCAAAATACAATAACTTTTGCTCCATTGGTCCAGAAATTACGAAATGGCAAATGTGCACACCATCTACTCGAGGGTTTTCTGATGGTACCAAAAGTGAAGAAGGAGGCCCCATGGTTTAGGAGGGTTATGGCATGGGCACATCCAAACAAACAATACAAATACCTATCTTCATATGTGGATACCAAAAGTACCATTTGCTAGTGTATGATTTATGGTATTTTTTGAACCTTGAGGGTATATAAACAAAAGCTTTTTCTGTTGCAGAAAACAGTTGTTGGGTTGTCAATGCATATGCTTCGCTATTTTCCTCAACACAACAATAACTGAAATAATGTCAGTTCAAGCAAAAGGTTTGCAGGTAGCACACAGAGGCACAAGACGCATAAAATGATCTATCTTTGTTGGCAGGCATGGGCTTCTTCTTCTTCTTGATCTTGAGTTAACTAATGTGGCTCCTATATGGAGTCTGCGCCTCGTGTGCGCTTTTACTGAAGAGTTTGTTACTTGCACAAGACACATAAAATGATCTATCTTTGTTGGCAGGCATGGCCTTCTTCTTCTTCATCTTGAGTTAACTAATGCGGCTCCTGTATGGAGGCCGGGCCTCGTGTGCGCTTTTTGACCGAAGAGTTTGGCAGTTGCACAAGACACATAAAATGATCTACCTTTGTTGGCAGGCATGGACTTCTTCTTCTTCTTGATCTTGAGCTAACTAATGTGGCTCCAATATGGAGCCTGGGCCTCATGTGCGCTTTTTGACTGAAGAGTTTGTCAGTTGCATCAGACACATAAAATGATATATCTTTGTTGGCAGGCATGGCCTTCTTCTTCTTCATCTTGAGTTAACTAATGTGGCTCCTGTATGGAGCCTGGCCTCGTGTGCGCTTTTTGACTGAAAGAGTTTGTCAGTTGCACAAGACACATAAAATGACCTATCTTTGTTGGCAGGCATGGGCTTCTTCTTCTTCTTGATCTTGAGTTAACTAATGTGGGTCCTATATGGAGCCTGGGCCTCGTGTGCGCTTTTTCACTGAAGAGTTTGTCAGTTGCACAAGACACATAAAATGATTTATCTTTGTTGGCAGGCATCGGCTTCTTCTTCTTCTTCTTGATCTTGAGTTAACTAATGCGGCTCCTATATGGAGCCTAGGTCTCGTGTGCACTTTTTGACTGAAGAGTTTGTCAGTTGCTAGACACTTACAAAGCTTTTGAAATTACAGAAGGGCACCTATCTATTTCATAAGATCTGTTAAGAACCATGGAGAGAAAAATGGTGGAAATTGGAGGATGCCTTGCATGCTGAACTAGCTTCTGTCATAGGTAGTAATACTGTTACCCAATGTTTTGCTGATATATCCAGGATCTGGAAATTGACTGCAAAAAGACTCTGCTCAGTTTGGTGTTTGGGTAACCTATCTTCAGTTGATTCAACATTGGCAGGGTCAAGGACATTGCAACAAGATATACTCCTGCATACGGTTTACGAGGGGGGATTAGCATTCGACTTCTGAAGGGGACAAGGAAAATTTGAGCATTCCTACCAAAAAAAAGGTTTGGGCTCGGGTGGTGAAGAGAGCCAGCAGGAGCCCCAGACAAGCCAATGCACTTTGAGATGAGCTGAGCTGAGGCAGTTAGAGGACTTCCATTCAATGCACTGCTACCTCATGAGAGAAGCACAAGGTGTGGATGGCACTTGGGTGGAGTGTAACTTGTGCTAGTTGTATCAAGCAAATGCTGAAAATAAAGTTGCAGGATCTTTCATTCAGAAATGTGGTTACCAGCTCATTGGTATCATTTTCTTTCAATACGTACTAGTGGAGAAGAGGTATGATCACTGTTTGCTATGCATATCTTTGGAATGTAAGGTGTTGCACCCAGCCTTCACCTTTCTTTCTCTCAGTAATCCTTCTGGTTGGTCAAAGCAAGTAGCTCTTCTGCTTGTCATGGACCAAGAACAAACAATGCAGAATCTGTCTGGACAGCAGAAAGAGAATCAGCCTTTTTCTCTTGACCCACCCAAATGGTTATCCTAAATGAGATTTCACAAGAAGAGAAAGTGGGTTATACCACACAAAAAAGTCACAGCTCATGACACCTGTGTACTATATGCCACAGTAAACACCACATATTGTACACTATAATGGATAAAACCGCACAGTTTACCTCACACAGTTGTCATGAGCCACAACTTTTTGTGTGGTATAAGCCAATTTTCTCTTGTTGTGATTGAACCCCAACTTACCATCTGTTTGATCAACTGGCTGCCACAAGCATGAGTGTGTTTTGCAGAAGAATTCATGAAATTATGTGGCATTGGAGATTAGAGAGTCAGAAATGGAGGGTTACAACACAACATGTGTTCAGCAGAGAGCAGTCCCTTTGTTGTTGCGACAGGGTACTTTCTCAACTTAACCAACCAATATTTCCTGGATCTAATCCCAGCTGATTGGAAGCCTTCCCTTTGAATCACCTTGTTGCTTGCAATGAGAAAATGTAAGGTATTTAACACATGAGGGGTGAGGATTTTCCAAACAGCTGAATGAGTCGTCTCTAAACTGTGTGTACATGCCTGTCATATGCATAGCAATTTCACAATTGTCTTTGAGAAGGAGTATAATACACAGAATACACTAACAGGATGTTTCAGAAATACTGGACCACGTAGTCAAAACTTTTTTGCCAGCACTTCTGGATGCTGTTCCTCCTCCAGCTTTTGTCTCAAATCCAATCTTGGTACTGTTCCAAATATCGTCAAATGAAAGACCCAGTTTCCTTTGAACTTGACTCTGTGCTGCAGTTCAACTGAAGTCAGAAGTTTCAGTCCCTTGGACATTGAATTGATGGTATCATGTTCAGATACATGTGCATTCTGTCAGTAGATTGACATGTCGAGGAAAATAATTCTAGCCATGAACCAAAACTCCCCTCATACAGGAGATCAATCATGCATTATAGAGCTTCTCAAATGAAATTGAACAAGCAGTTTTTTGCTCGGCACATTGACCAAGTGCCAATGATGTAAATCAGTCCAGTTCAAGGTCTTTCAAGTAGGCATAGAGAAATTTGATTGCCTCATTCTCTGCCTTAAAAGTTCACATCCATAAGTCATCTCAAAGATGCATAAAGACCTGGGGATTTTTTCTCCTTCGTTATTTGCTGTCCATTGTCAGAGAGAAGATTTTCAGGAATCTTCCATAGTGCAAGAAAATTCTTGTGTTTCAAAATCCATTTTCTTTGTATCTTTATCACGGCTTTTTTTGTCATCTGCTTTTTTCTTTTTCATTCAACATGAACACCAATACGATCCATGAAATGTGGTCACGGTGGGAAGAAGAAAAAGGCAGATTGAAGAAAAAACCCCTGATCTTTACACAGGAGAAGGGCTGGTCTTTTGGCCATTCTATGTTTCTCAGTGACTGGGAACTCGGGCTCCTGCCCTCATTCCTGGCACCACCAAATGCAGAACGGCCTCAAGACCGGCCCTTCTCCTATACATATAGCTCAATTTGTGTATTCCTTTTAATTGATTCTGATGGATCAAGAGGAAATTAAGCACAAATCACTTTCTACACTGGTATTACCCTATTTGTAGTCTCTTGTAGATCATCCCTGGACTTCGATTTCTTTGGTAACACCAGAACTTCTCAGGTTTCTTTGTACACAATTGTGTACAAAGTTCCCAGTAACTGACCCATTATTCCTCTGCCTTTAATTTGCTGTTCTCAAGACATTCCTTCCATGCAAGTACGAAAGCATTTCCGTATACGCTGATGTCAGGGCCTTCCCTTCCCTGGCTTAAAACCAAGGTTCCATTGATACTAATGTGAA
Organism: Sphagnum contortum; assembly: GCA_963920785.1. NCBI lineage: Eukaryota > Viridiplantae > Streptophyta > Sphagnopsida > Sphagnales > Sphagnaceae > Sphagnum > Sphagnum contortum. Next base: position 5,212,400 of record OY987291.1, on the reverse strand, counting down.
AAACAAGCAAGCTTACAACAAATGTTTTCCTACGGAGAGACCTGGCAGCTTTTCTGTCGTGTTATTTTGCCTCCGTAAAGTCAGGCGATTAGGGGGCGAGTACCGTCAGTTTCTGCATAACAAGGCATCAAACGCGCAACTGGGAATGAAAATTTTACAAAACGAAATAACTGGGACCCAAACAAGTTTTGCCACCAATTTTGGTGGTAAACTTAGTTTCATCATGTCTTTCCCTCTTCCTGAGTGCCTACACTGCTGCTACATATATTTTCACTACTCCTCCTCCCTGTACAATTACTATAATTATTCTCGAACCTTGTGCATTAAATGCTGAGTTTCAGCGTTAGATGCTGAGATTTAATAAAATTCCATTATTTTGCCATTACCACTTGAAAGAGGGGTTAGCCAGTGAAAGCAGGCCCAAAGAGAGGGTGAAGACAGGGTGACTTTATGGATAACTCTATTTTACAGGCATGTTTACAATTTAGAAGCAAGTATTACATTTAAGGGGCGGGCTTTCCGTTTTCCGTAAATTTCCTACCCTTACCAGAATTTTCCAAACAACATTTTTCTGGCTTTCTGTGGGTCCGCTGCTCCACTTCATCTTTTTGGCTTCAGTGCTCCCAATGCCACAGATCTGTCTAGTTTGTCAAGAAATAAATATGATTGTGGTGCAATTTTTCTTAGGGGAAAAAAGAACAACCTGGGAAAGAAAAGTCAAACTAAGATGATCTTTACACCAGCAAAAGCACAAGGCCAACACTATTACCAGAATCAGCAGTACCTCAGATATCGCCTCGTTGGGCCCTGATTCCAGTAGTGTCCTTGCCCTCATGCTTTACCCTACACATCATACCCAGGTTCCATCTATATCTAAACCAATGTGGAGACCAAGAAACCTTGTGATGAATTTTCTCCCTACTTAAAACCAAGGTTCCATTGATACCAATGTGAAAAATCAAGGGAACCTTAATGAGAATCTCTCCCTCCTTTAAAACCAAAGTTTCCATTCATACCAATGTGAAATCCAGCTTCGTGCGGGTAAGTGTAAATACACACATACGTGCAGTGTAAAACCAACTATAAAAACTTACTAGAGAGAAATTACAAAACCTTTGAACATGTGCAACAACTTGCAAAGTTGTTGAAATCAAACAATATTTTGTCAATTTTGTACCAAGCTGTGCAATTCAGCAATTGGAATCTCTGTCGAGTTAGCCCCGCAAAATAGGGCATCCCTAAAATTCAGGACTGCCCTTGAGGTCCGTTTTAGGCAACCTGCCCTTATTGGAAAAAAGGCCCAGTTCATGAAGCCTTACCTATTAGAGAACTGTGCAAGGGAGGAGGAATAAATGAAGACTAAAATGCTGAGAATATGGTATTGTGTCCTCAAGTCTCAACACTCTCATCATTTGCTCAAGAGGCATGGTCAACCAATTTGGAGTGGAGACAAGTGTAATTTAGAATGGTGAAAGATCGCTCCCATGAAATAATGGTGGCTACAAATATTGGAAACTTCTGATGCTTCCATGGTTCCATTTCACTAAATTGTTGTTTTAGTGAATATGAGAGGAAGATATTTCACATGACCACTATAACACATGCGCATTGGCCCATTACATGTGATGCACATCTCACTATGTGTAGTCATCAAAAAATGATTCCTTTCTAGTATATTTTGTTCAAAAATAATCAAAGACCTTTAATATGTGAATGACAATTTTTATTCATTATGTTACATTTCATATGGTTTAAAAGGTGAAGATTCATATTATTTTAATCATGGATTTAATTATTAAATATTTTTGTTCTCTTGATTTATCCCAAGTTTTTGGCTTCAAGCAAGCCATTTATATATATACACACACACTTGGGCTCTATGTTTCTATGCACTGCAAGTGACATTCAACCTTTTTTTTTTGGCATGTTCCCATTTGGTTGTCAATATCTTATTATTATTCATATCAATTTCAAATTTAAATTTAAATTGTATTAAACATTATATCCATGATGAGTAAGGTAAGAGAGAGAGATAATTATTAACAAAAAATTGAGGTAATTATTAATAAAAGAATGAGGTAGTTAAGTTTGAAATTATTTTTTTCATATCCCTACCGGTGGGTAAGGAAAAGGAGTAAGGTAGTTATTAAAAAAATGAGGTAGTTAAGTTGGGAAATGATGAACTAGTTATGAGTTGTCTCTAGAATTATTCTTGGAATTTTCCAAAGATGACCATACGATAGATTCTACAAGCCTACAAAAGATTATGCAAATCACCCATATACTAGCTCCTCAAAATTTCGTCACTAGAATATAGATATATATAATTCAAATAGTATAATTTTATTTCCATAGCCTCTCAAAAAATAACATGAAAAGTATGTGCCTTTTCATGTCCATGTTATGTAGTAAAATCAAATTTGAGATTGTTAAAAAAAATGATGAACTACTTAAAACCATATGAGAACATATTAAAAAATGAAAAGGGAGGGAGGGGAGGAGATATTATTAAATTGATAAACCTCCATCTCCTTTACCATTATTTTCTTTTCTTTTCCCCATTTTCAAAATGAAGCTTAAATTAAAATCAAATTTTATTTTACTATTAAATCACATTCCATAAATCCATATCACTACATCCCTCTTTTCCCCTAGCCTCCTAAATGGATATGAAAAGGCACATGTTAATGTGTCCTTTCATGTGTATGTTATATAGTATAATCAAATTTGAGATTTCCATAAATAATAATGAACTATTGAAAACAATATGGGAACATATGAGGGAAATAAGGAGGAGAGGGGGGGGGGGAGATATTATTAAATTGATAAACCTTCATCTCATTTATCATCAATCCTTACTTCTTTTCCAATAACTATCTCCTTCTTTTCCCCTAGCCACCTACATGGATATGAAAAGGTAGATGTTGTTGTGTCTTTTCATGTGCATATTGTATAGTAAAATCAAATTTGGCATTGACATAGATAATGATGAACTATTGAAAACAATATGGGAATATATGAAGGAAATAAAAAGGGGGCAAGGTGGGGAAAGAGATTTTATTAAATTGATAAACTTTTATCGCATTACCATTACTCCTTTTCTCTTTTTTCCTAACAACTATCTCATTCTTTTTCATGGACATGAAATTTTATATAGTAAAATCAAATTTCAAAAAAAAAAAAAAAAAAAAAAAAACCTAAGCACTTAAAATTACATTTAAATTATTTAAACAAAATGAATCAAACGATAAAACAATTTGAAGATTCAATAGTACAAAAGAAAAGTGATCAAAGAATGGCTCAAAAAATATAGTTGCAAATAATATTATCTTTGAAATCCACATTTGACATTTTGTTTGTCATGTAAAATTGATTTTCAACAAATTGAATAAGGATTTATGAGTATTTACAAAAATTGTACATGCAAAATGCCCTTTGATCATTTGTTACAATATTGTGCATATAATATGAATAAATGAACTAAAATAATATCATGCATGTCATTTGACAAAATCAACAATTACTAATGATTTATTGCGATTATAACATGTTTGACAATCCAAATTTTCATATCATAAATATATAGAAACACATTTACATTAATCTTTTATTAAATAAAAATGATCTTTCTAGTATTCATGATGGATCAAGTTTGTGATATTTTCATTAATGTTTTGGAGATTTATTCATTAAAAATTCAATTGGAGCATCATTAATTATATGGACAAATGACCAACATTGTTTTTGTTACAATTGGTTGATGATAAATCCTAAACAAACTTACAACACATAAGAATTCATGATTTTCTTTACTATAAATATAAAATATCCTTGAAACTTATGGGTCGAGCAAAGCATGTTTGCGTAGATCTATGGTCATTTTATTCCTTAACTCCCATTAGTTGAACATGTTGGGTGCAATTTGAGAATCCACAAGGTCCAAACTTGCAGATCACATAAAAGACCAAAGGGGGCGGTAGCCTTACTATACCACTTGAAGAAGTCATCATGGATGAGCCACATGCAAGGAAACTTGCACGTGTGGTTCTGAAATTAGTTTAATTATTATTGACATTGTACCAAAAAATAGAAGAGAAAATGATTCAATAATACAAGCACAATTCGATGATATCAAACAATTTGTATGTCTTTTTAAATTGATTTGGTGATCTTCATCCCTAATGCAAATTTGACATATTAGAAGAAAACAATCCACCTTGTTTATTGCACAATTTATTGTTTTGGGATGTCAATTTAAATATTTGTATTTTACTTATTACCATAGCATCTTGGCATCTTTGACACTAATTGTTTTATTCTTGACATGAAATCTTCAAAATTCATTAGTTAATTTACAAACATGTGTGAAATCTACCTTTGTATTACAATAACCAAATATTTAAGCAATCTTGAAAATATCACAAATCTATTAAATCATGTTTGTTTTCTACATCCCTACATCAATATGTTGTAAGGGTTGCAACATTTTCTCAATGTTTGTCATTAATTGAATTAAATGCACAAGAAAATGAAGGGTTTATTGCCATAAAAATTTTATTAAAAGAAAAGATTGCAAGGAAATAAACTTTAATGATTCAATTTGTAGTCAATATACCAATGCTTATAAATTGAGTGCAAATTGAGATCGGAAAGAGTTTTTTAAAATACCATACAAGTTGATCACAAACAATTTAATTTATAATTGCAATATTTTTCCATTTTTTATGCAATTGAAATATGCTAAAAATTTGGTTGTTGGTTTCAAATTTGACATTCTCCAAGATTTAGTCTTTTGATTTAATCCATTGCATGTTAACTTATAAATCACATGTCCTACTACCACTATGTATCACATTAAGGTCTTGAAAACCTTAAAATCCCTTTTTGCATGTTATTATTTAAGAATGCATGACTCATATTGATGGCAAATTTGTGAACTTCGTATTTTCATTCAATAATTACACTTTTAGCCTTAATGGCTTAATGAATAATATTTTTTCGTATTTTGAAACATGAATTTACAATTATAATCAAAAAATTTAACCTACACATGATTGCACATTTTATAAGTTCCAAAGTTCAGCATTTTGTTTCATATGAAAAGAACAACATTTTTTTGTGTATTTTAATCCATTACACCACATTTTACATCCATAAATCCCTTAAGGGATTTGATATTCTTTAATTTTCATAATGTTCCCAACTCCAACAAATGGAAACACTTAATTGTTTAACATGATGTTAGCTTTTGGTTTATATTGAAAATCAAAATTACAAAAAAAAAATATTAAGATTCTATTATAGTAATAAAAAATATGAAATGTATTATATATGTGGTATTTTCAATTTAATAATGGTTTTAATCAGAATTAAAATTAGTACAATAATTTTTATTAATAATATTTTATTAAATAATTAATTAATTTAAAATGTATTGTAAAAAAATTCAACTTAAGTGTTTTTGTAATATTTTAGTGGACACATTTAAATCCAAATTAAAAACATACTTGTTCAAACCAACATTGAAATTAAATATTTATTGAAATATTTTTATCAAAGTTGAAAATATTTACATTATTTTTATCAATGTTATGTTTATGAAATTAACTAGACTTGAATGATTCTAAACATCAAATTCATTAATATAGTAGGCAGTGGCATCTAACAATCTTTTAATATCACCTCCACACTTACTTGGGATGGACATTTTATTTTGCACCTTTAAACCACCCTCTCTTTGGAATGTGTTACCTAGATTTTTGTAACATGTGATTTAAGCTAACAAATGATGGAACCCAACTAGTTACAAAACTTGACAGGTAACATTACAACATGTTAAGTGATAAATTAGCACGTAGTTAGTTAAACAATAGTCTACAAAATTGGTAGTTTGTACAACATGTAATTTTAAATAGGAACTAAATTTTTGAGTTTTTGGACTATTAGTATACATATTTGCTTATGACTATTTAGAGGTCTATTTAAATTATTTAAATTTTGAATTAACTTGTATATAAATACGAGAAGAGGAAAAACATGAAGAATGGATTTTAATTTTCTACTTTTGTTTTCAAACTTGAAATGGATAATGTAATATTTTGTTTTAGTTTTGTTTCTTGGAGTTTTGCAATTTGAGTACATTTGTTTAAAGATTGTACATAGTATTTTGAGATTTTTACTTCAAATGTACATGTGGCTATTTTTCTAGACTTATTACTAAAAGTTAAATAAATCCAAAAACCAACTTGATGGGAAAATAGAAAACATTGTTAATATAATGGACAAACATTTTTTTCTCTTTCTAACTACTTTACTTTTTCTTATTCAATTGAAGATATTTTCCTTTTGAACTTCAATCTTTTTTGAAATTAGTGAAAACCCAACTAGTAAATCCTAATATTCTAACATTGGTTCAATTGCATTTTTTGTTCTTGACATGCTCAGTTTAATTATGCAAAATCTATATTAGAAATCCATACATAATTCAAAATATTTCAACAACCACATTTCCCACAACCCAAGTATATGCACAATTATGAATTTGTCATAAATCTACCATGGTTTTACTTCTCATACTAATATGTAAGGAAGAAACAAAACATTTTGGAAAAATATATAGAAAAATAAATAAAAATTCATGGTTCAACAACTATGTGTACATTGTCAAAACTATTCTATCTTCATATTACTATTCTATTGTCCCTTATCTTCACACTCCCGCATTAATATTAACTCTTGGAAAAGAAAAAGAACTCCCATTAAAATATTTAAAGCCTCCTTAATGTTCAACTCTCTCACCTTAACTAATTTGAATTATAGTTCAACAGTCCTAATCTCACTTACCTTGTAATTATTAAACTTATTATGTCCAACTTATCTTAAAATAAACATTACAATACCTATCCCTATGTTCATCTAGTCTAATTACTACAATATTGTTTACCTTTAACATTACCCCCCCCCCCCCCCGCGTACATTGGATGCCGTCCTTGAAATCTTGTTAAAGATATTTTTACTAAAAAAAATGGAATCTACAAAGGAAATTACCTTTCATTTTCTATAATTGTCTATTTTGCAACTACACCATGTGGTTCTAAAGACTATAGTTTCTCCATGACATGAATTTCCTTAGTCTATAAAGTTTGTTGGAGTTGTTCGTGTTGTTGTGTTTCTATAATGGTCTATGTATGGCCATTATTCCCCTCCTCTCGTGAAGTTACTATTGTTGTAGTTGTTGTAACAAATTGGTTGACGGAGAGACATCATTAACTGTAGCATAGTTTGTTGACTTTATGTGGGTAATTATTTGTTGTGCTTCTTGTTCTACTAGCACTTCTACTAAGACTTGCTCTTCAAATTATGCTATAGTTTGTTCATCCATAACTTTCTCTGTAGTATCTCTTCCCCTCAATTCTACAAGTTGGCTTGATTGGACTTCCAAAGCTTTTCCACTTGGACATGTTTCATACTTATTAAAGTCTAAAGTATTGAAATTGTCTTCAAGAGTTGCAAAAGGTGAGTCATTTGTGAACTTTGGATATGTTTCCCTATATGCCTTAAGCCTTTTTATGTAACTAGCTTCATTTGCCTTGTGTTCATCAAATAAAGTCTATAAATTCATTTGAAGCATATCTTGAACTACATTCCACTAAGTGTCAACATTAGATGCATGTAGTTGGAAGGATTTATGTTTAGTTTCATAATTGTGTTCTACATCAACAAATTATCATATTCCTTCAATCTATGTTTGGACAGATAGGGCTCCATAGTTGTGATTGAGTTCACAACTTTGTTTATCTTCCTTTAACTTTTGAATTGACCTATTACAAACAACTTGAATATGTCCTTATTTCACACAGCTTCATCCCTCTAATGCATAGTACTTCAAATCTCCTCCTTGAGTCAAAACTTTTATCTTTTATACTTGCACTCATCGTTGGAGACTTTCCTTGTCTTGTTGCAAAGCTACAAATTTAATCTCCAGATCATTTTCCTATTTTTTTTCAAGGCCTAATATTCGGCATCCTTTCTTTCTTGATTTCATTTTAACAAATCTTTTCCCCCCCTTGATGGTCTCATATGACTACATCTATTATTCTAAAGTTCCCTTCCTTTATTTTACCATAATAAATTCCATCTACAATTAGTTCAACTTTTTTTCCCTAACCTAAAGTGTCTTCTTAAATTTGGATTTTAGTTACACGTACAAATGTGATTATGTAAAACTTGGACTTCTTGTTGTGCAACTGCAACTTTATTCTTCAACTCCTGTTTTTTTGTTTCATTCCTTTCACACAACAATTTGAGTCCTAACAATTCAATTCTAATGTGTTTCGTATTCCTACTATAGTTTGCCACATGATGGAATAATTTAAAAATCTGCAAATCCTCCTTTACTTCCTAGTGTAATGATCCACTTATGTTCGGGGTCTAAAAAATTGGAGTTGTGCCCCTAGATGTTTTTGCAAATAGCCTTACACTTTTATATGTGCCAAATCTATCCCCTAACTCATACACTTTTGCTAAAAATGATGGTCTACCCTCTTGATTTGAAATTGGTTTTGTGGTTTGTACATACACCTCTTGTTGATTATGTTGGGGAGATGGTGAACATGGTGGATACAACCCAATTGGCTTTCTATCTAGATATTAGATCTCTCCCTTTGGCACTCATGTGGTATGTTTAGATTTGCAAGTAATGGAACTTGTTGGGCAACTTGATCTTCAAACTATGATTCTCGTTTTGCCACCTACTTTGGGTTTGGAACCTTTGTAGCTAACGCAAGTCTTTGTGCTTCCTCATGAGGTTGTTGTGGTCTTGATATGGTGTGAAATGCCATGACTTCTGGGTTGGGAAGTGCTCCTCACATTTGTTTCCTTCTTTTGATTATCAGAGGTCCCTCCTCTTCTTCTTCTTCCTCCTTTGAATCTTTTGTAGTTTTTTGCCCCCTAACCCACATTTGTCTTGGCGATCTACTAGACAAGGCAAAAGGTTGTTTAGCTTCTTGCAATCTCTCCCTCAACTCTAAGGTATTGACCACTAATGTAGAAGCATCTTGCATTCCAGTGGATACAACTTCTAGGGGAATTTGTTGATCTATGTCGAGGAAGAAGTGTTGCATCAAAATTTCAACGATTAATGTTAAATGACAAACATTTTTCTTAGGATCAACCTTGACTGTTCCCATCATCATCTTAGTTTAGGAGGTTGTCCATCTCATTAATTCTTTCTCTAGTTATTTAAATAAAGTGTATGTGCAATCTACTTCCTTTCCTTTCACAATTGTCATGATTGACATGGCATTTCTGTTACCAAAATAACAAACCTTATTAGTAAATGACTTGAATAAGTGCAAGGAGACGAATATCATAGGGTGCCTTCATCTTACTAACATTCCATTGTTTCGTATTCACATACACTCCCGGTAGGGCAATACACTGAAACGTGGCTTCTGTAATTTGCTTATCTGCCTATTTATGTTCTATCTAACCTTTGTTGGAAATCTTGAAGACATCTGCAGTCAAATGTTTGTCGATTACAACAATTTTCTCTCCCATCTTTACATATATAGTTTCTCCTTTAATCTGATGAGTGTTGACAAAATCCATTAGTTAATCATGACGTGGTGCTCTCCATTGTAGTTTTAACAATCTGACCAATTTTACTATGGACACCCATTTCTTCTCATCTCGTGACCCATGTTATAATTCTCTCCAATTCTTAAGTACACATTTGTTTTATTGGTGTAAAAATCAACCTTTTTGGTTTTAGTGAAAGCACAGATGTAGCCTGACACGCCATTATATTACTTTTTTACTTCTTTTTTTCAAACTTAGACAAACTAGGTTTTGAAAAACTTGGAACAATCAATGGTGTAGATTCTATAATTGGTTGTGGTGTTGGTGTTATAATGTGTCTCAATTCTTTTTTTTAAAAAAAGGTTGTCATTGTCCTCATCTTCTAAATCTATTAACATCATCGTTTCTACTTTTACTTATGGTCTTGAAATTCCACGTTCTCTCATAAAACGTTACCACTTTTCAGCATCACTCCTTGTGCATGTTGAAGTTTGTAATGTGATTTCAATCTTTCTCCCAAGATCATAGTTTGGAAAAGAATTTGGAGATCAAACTTAAAGTGGTGTTAGATTTGTAATTCCGGAATGTGTAGCATGACCCGCTATTAATGATGCTTTTGATGATAATTAAGTTCAACATCACTTATGGGTTATTGTCTACAAAATTACGTGTAATACCACGTACATGAATAATTAAAACATATTACAAAACTACATGTTATCGGTAAACAATGTGAAAATGGGAACATACACACACAAACATCTTTTGACAAGGAATTAGTGTAGTGTGTATTATTAGGTTTAAATACAAAAACATCACTCGTCCTAGGCCATTTGGTAAAGACTATTCCTTGCCTCCCTTTACATCTCCATTTTTTTTCTTAACTCTTCAAACTTTTAAACAACTAAAGATTTTGTCATTTCGACAAATTACCCATGAGTTTGGTAGGTATCAGTGATGACAACCGAATTCAATAAGATTTACCAAATAATATCTTGTCGAATCTCAATAGGGTGTTTACTTTAATTTGGTTATACAAATAACTTAGTTCGGTAAACAGATTACCTGAATTTGGTAAGGTTATTTCCAAGTATTTGATAATTATACATTACTCCTTATTTCAATAAGTGTTATATTCTTAACATTATCCCCCCCCTTAGGACCTTAGTGTCCTCACAAGATCATCAATTTTTAAAGCAAACCTTTTCCTTTGTGCAGATCTATTGGCTAGGATCGAAAGATGTTGATTGGGGTTAGGAAGTTGTCGATATCATCATCAAAGTTAACTTCTGATGCAAAATTTTCCTTCAACACTATTCATGGAAGAAACTTTCAATACACCTTATTGATGTGCCCCCAAACTCTTCAAAAGACCCAAAGGTAAGTTCTAGAACAAAATAACGATAAAAAAAAAAATTGGGGCATGTTCCTTATTTCACAACATTTTGAGGGTAAGAGGGTGTGCTAGAGCTCAAGGATGGGACTAGGAAGAACTCACAAGCAAAAGTTCAAGATGAGGTTAACCTATATAACAAAAAAAAAAAGGGCAATTAGTGCAAGTTGAATGGAAGTGGTGTAGCGAATTTAGTAAGGTCAACCTCAAGCACAAGCTTTACACGACCTACAACCTTTGGGAGGAGGCACCATTCCCCTCCCTATAGTATACTCTATGCCTCTCCATGGGGACTACATCCAAATGTCATTTTTCCCCGAGACTCCCAAGTGGGATCTCGAAATTCGGACTCTTATTGTTCCAAAACTTTGGAGGTTCATATTTTTTTCAAATCACGTTTTTTTTAATTAAATGTGAGGGCACTATCTTATAGCCTTCAAAAAGATCTTTTTAACAGTATAAAACACGCCCCAATTGGACCTCATTTGACCCCTTGCTTTTAAGGGTTTTATGGTCAATAGTCAAATTCTTAATTTGACTCCCGCCCTTTCTTTTAGTCATCATTCATGAAAATTAGATCTAAATGAACAATGTGAGGGAACCTTAAGCATTTACACTTTAAGACCTTTCTAATGATGTCATAGAAGTTCAATTTGGTGTTTGTTTGCCTTTCCAACCAAGGCTCCAAACATTCACAACTCCCGGACAAATGCAACTCCCAAAGTGAAAATGCACTTGGGAGTCATTGGGCTTCATCCCTTGCATTTTCCCCCATTTGTGAAAGTGTATTTCACATATAAACACATTCTTGGCCTCATGGGCCTTTGCACTTCACATTTAATGGCAAACCCAATGTTAGGGTTGCGACATTTATCCTTCCCAACAACCAAATATTGTTGGAACTCACGTGGCGTTAAAACTCTTTGGGTTCCTATGAAGTTATCTTACTAGGTGATTTGCTTTAAAAATGGCAATTCGTAATGTCGTTAGGCTCCTTCCAAGATGTGTTTAGTAGATTTGGTCTTTTTGTTGTGTAACGTTAGGCGATTGATGTCATTGCTTCCTTCAATACATCCTTGAGTGCAAAACTTTTTAACAGATCTTCCAGCCTCTATGCCCACTGTCATGTCTCCAAGGAGTCCTCCTTCACCCTTTTTCTCAATTGTATCTGATATAGGGTCTCTTCTAGCCATGACAAAAGTGGGTTTATGACTAACTACCGTGGTATGCTTCAAGTAGTACTTGTTGTACGCCACCTCCAACTTACAATAATATTGCAATGCATATGCACCCAAACAACTTGTGAGATGTTCCAACACACCATACCCATGGGCATCATTAAAAACAATATAACCGTAGATAATGTTGTATGCTAAGTATTCCCAAAATTCCATGTCATGTATCTTCCACATAAGTTCAAAATCCTCAATAAGGATTATGGCATTGAACATAGGTGGAACAAATCCTACTAAAAGACATGTCTATAGGTGATAAATGAAATAATACCCTTTCGGATGAGGGATGATTGCTAGGGTATATTCCAGCTCCTTCAAACTATGCAATATGTCATTTAGGCTACACAATTTCAACCCCACAACTTCTGCATCAAATGTTGGAGGCATAGTCCTTGTTCGTTCGTTGTAGATGGGGAAATGCATGCAACTCCAATAATGGTCTATCATGGGAGAATGTTATCATGGTGGAGAATCCACATGTGGCTGCTCTAAAATCCTATCCTTCCCCACACTATCATTTTCATTGTGATTTTTCTCCCCACTCTTGCCACCCTCCACTTGCTCCTTCTTTCCAATTTGCTCAACAAACTCAGTGACTAAAATTTCGCACACATCTTGGTCTTCCTTTTCTCCCTTTGTCTTTGTGCCTTCAAATTCTTTTCGTTCCTTTAAGCTTGCGTGTGCTGCATCAAGCTACATTACCATGTCCTACTCCTTTTAACCTAATTCAATTACACCATTGACAATCAAGCTTCGATAAAGACTACAAAGGGTTCCTCACCTTGGTTTTCCACTAATTGATTGAAAATGATTGCCTTAGCCAACTCTCCAATGCTAACACCTTCCATTTAGTTGTTTCAGCATCTTGCTTAACCCATGCTTCCCTTTGTGTAGTTATTTCCTTCTCCATAGCACTTGCAAGTTGAATTTATTCCTCTAGACCTTGTACTTTTTCCAACAAAGTTTTTTCACGTGTTTTGCTGGTTTGCATGGTGCTCTGCTTTTATTTTTTAAACAATTGCACCTCTGCCTTAAAATTTAGGCACTTGGCATGCCAAGCCTCCTTTTAAGTCTGCATTTCAAGGAATTTTTATTCGACCTTCTTCAAGCACCCTGTCATTGATTCCATTTATTCTTTGTGGTTGACAAATGTTGTGGTCAACATTTTTTCATGTTGAATTGTTGCATTCTTCATCTCCTCCACCACTCGAGTAAGTGTGCTTTAACAATCGTGAAGTTTTGTTACAGATCCTTCAAAATCTCCCTTACTTCCCTTTCCTCCTTTTAAGTTTTTTTCAACTTTTGTTGAGTCTCATGCAATTCTTGATTTAATCGTCTCTGAAAAAACACTAGACCTACATTATTATTTTCCCATTCATGTTTGTGGGCTTCAAACTCAAGGGGATTAATATAATATTTAGCATGCTCTTGTTCATACAGTATTATGCCGTGCAGATGCTCCAATTCCAAGGAAAGCTATCAATTTTTTTCCCCATAAAATTGCTTCACATCCCTCATATTCTTGGCGAATGCATGAACTAGCTCTAACAAATATACCTCCATGGACTCCTCATGCTATGAAAAATATTCAACTTTCATTCTTTCTTGGTAATAATAAAATGTAGGGGGGATAGCCATATCTAGCATCACCCATTTGGGTAGGGTCTATTCCACCTTCATGAATAAACCTTAGTGCTTCATACTTGACAATCATGCTTGCCAAATCTAGTTGAACTATTTTGTCTGCCTGTCTATCAATGGTTATGTTTGCTAACACCGACTAAGTCAAAAGGATTGTTTCCGAATTCGATTGGACTTCATTTGGGTCACCTGCCGAATCTAGTTGAACATTCTTGGCTCTGAATTCGTTTCGCTCTGCAACATTCTTCTCATGAAATGCATCCACCATGGAAGTATCTTGCAAAATTTTAATGGATTGTTGGTCTTATGAATTGGGTTGAAATGTAACCATCTCCTGCACCTTTTCATCTTCCTACACTATTTTTGTCAATGGATATACTTGCTCCTACACATGCTCCTCTTCCATAGGTAGAATTTCCACATGTGATGATGCTACAACCAAATTAACACCCATTAATGGAATTGATGGCACTCAAAACATCCTCTTATTTGTTTTCTTTGGGTGTTGAAGATGCACAATTGGCTCCTCTTTATGTTTTTCTATGTATTTTAATGCAATATAGTGCTTTGTTGCAAGAGTGAGAGTAGGTCTAATCAAATTATTCCCTACCTTTCATTCCTTCCTTTGGACTACAATCGTCTCTTTTTGAAATTGTATTTTAAACCATTCGACCCAATTGACTATACTTCTTTGAATGGTGCTAACTATAGACAATAGGGTTCCTAAGACGTAACAATTGCCTTGCCAGAATGTTGCAACCTCTGCTAATGTTATTAGTCGCATCTGCATCCCAAAAGCACACACCTTTGCAAGGATATACCATGAATCCCATTTGTAATGTTCTTCTTTCCCTCCTTCAAAATACTCTGACCATTTTTCATTGTATGCTTCTCGTGCAAGTATTGCAATCCCTTTCGCTGGTAGTTTGAAATTTTGATTAATGGTAGGAAAGTTTAAATAAATCTGTTTACCTCGCAAAATGCTTCCTACATTTTGAACCCGAAAGCCGTAGATGATTTCTTTGATAGTAAGGAGGTTGATTATATTCCAATCGAGCCAGTAGAAGTTGTAAGCTTTGTTTCAACCATCCAAGCATGCTCCTCCTTCTTGGCTGCCCACATTATGATATACATTCACGCTAAGAAATGAATTTGATCCAACATCATAGGTTGGTTCTCCACATCTATGTCTTTTGTCTTGGACAAAATTGGCAAAAGCCAAAAATTTTTATAACAATTTGACCCTTTAACAAAAACAACCACCTCGGGGAAAAAAATTGCTTAATTTTCACTTTAATATTTCACCAAAATATTTATTTAAAAAAATCTTATAACAAGTTCAACTCCAATTCATTCCAATCAAAAGTCAACCTAACACCACAGGGGCTGAAACAATAGCCAAATGTTGTATTTTTCCAAAACAAAAAAACACTAAAAGGCTTAGAACAAAAATTGCACTCTCGAGCCTTTTATCGGCATACACACATACATTTCGATCCAACAAACTTGTAATACATTTTCAATCTAAAACCTTCAAGCCTTCATGATTTTTCTTCATGATGTTCTTATCACCACAAAATCAAGGATAAGAACCACTTGTTTCATTGTGAGATTTCCACCTTGCTTCTATGATTCTACATACCTTTCATATCTAGATACAAATTGTTTCCTCCATTTCACACCAAAAACAAAAACTACACCAACAATGAACAACATACACTTCATAGCACAAAGTGTAATCCATTCGACAACACCAAATTTGTTTTCTTCATTTGCTTAGAAACTTTTTTGAAATGAAAAAAAAGAAGAAATATTCCATTATGCCTTTTAGGTGATTGGGTGGTTGCTACCATCCTTCGTGATTAACAACCAAACAATGAGCTTTTCCAATCCCTCTTTCTAGAGTTTGCAAATCCTTCACATAAACTATTCTAATGTAACAACAAACCCAACCTTAAAGCACTTTCCATACTTAAAAAAACTAAAAAATTGAACAATCATTCCATGTCACAACCTTCCCATCCTCCAATCCATCCATACTAGACCAATGTGCTAATCACATAGTACTTTGGAGTGAAAAGTTCAAAAGTGGCTTAGGAAAGGCAAAATGATCTGATATTCCACTTATTCCAAAGATCTAGATACTACTTCATTGTAATGCACCTCATTTTCTTTTGTTCATGGGGGAAATGTTACATTTAGTAGGCTTCTTAATCATATGTTCACACTTTCAATTTGGGTTGCAGTTAGGACTTGTCACATCCAAAATATGAATTAAATATCTTTTCAAGCCACACTCATAAATAAGAAGAACAAAACAATAAAAAATGAAAGATAGTTTAAGTCGGAACACTGGAGCAAATATTACAATTGACCAATCAAAAACAGGGAACAACAATCATGTCTTATCTATTGCACTCTTTTGGGGTTCTTCCAAGCCTGAAAATACATGCATTTTCTCAAGCTCAAAGCTCTTTTTCGAAGAATCCATGGAATTTGCCTACTTCATCCAAAATTTCCAATCCAACATGTTTTACAGCTGTACTGGAGATGCTCTAAGAGCAGCTCCGACGGTGCTCAGTACGTGACTGAGCAAAAACTTTCTCACATGCAAGTTTAGTTTTTTTTAATTTTTTTTTCCCAGTCCCACCCATAAAATTTAAACTGGTATTGGAAATAAGTGGGAAACTACTAATAGCAAACCACAGACTTATTTGCTCAGGGCAGGCTGGATCCAAGGGGAGGGTTCCATTGTTTGTGGTGTCCAAACAAAACTTGAACCCCTTCTCTTGGTGCATCCCAACACACTAACAATCGCCAAAAAAAGGTTTAAAATGAGAAAGTTACCCCCTCGCCCCCCAAGTAAAGGGGGTTGAGAACTCAAAACAACAAACCATCAAACATTACAAAAGCCAGTTCTAAACACCCTAAAAATTCCTTGTTCGTTTGTACTGTTAAAGTTCAAAGATGATTTGTACAATTTCATGTGGTACTTTATAGCACTTTAAATCGTTTTAATGAATAAAGCATAAAAAAGTTATGAGGTTTGAAAGTAAGAGGGCTCCACAGAGAAGAAAAAAGAAAATAAAAATTATTTGGTAAATAATATTTTTCTTGTTATTTTTTCATTACTCCTTTTCCTTTGCACTTCAAAGATTATTTCTAGAGCTTGAGATAGCGCTCCCATAACATTTTAAATCACTCAAAATGAAGCAAATATGCTGAACATATAAATAAGTGTCCAGTCATAGGCAGCCAATTGGCAGTGGGCCAGTCTGCCCTAGGGTTTAATGAACATACACTGCCATAGAACATGATGGCAAGTATCACATTTCAATGATTTCCACATTGACAGATAGTTTACAGTGCACTTTTTTTACCTTTTTTTTTGTTGGGGGTCAATTTGTGATGTAGCCAAAGTGACAATGATTCCCAAGAAGACTTAGTCAAATTTGGCTACAAGCTAAATATGAAAGTGAAATTTTTTTGGCTACATATTCATGTAGCGTGTATGGAAATCTGGTGATTTTCCTTAATTTTGTTCAAATCCGGGCTATTGAAAATATTTTAAACGCACTTGATTGTAGCACCTTTAATATTAAATACAGCTTCTCAGACATGCATATAGTCAGTGAAAAAAAGCTGCCACACAAGTTTGCATTTTCTTAAACTGTAAAGATGCAAGGTGACTGTAGTTACTGCTGGAAGGTACCATAACTTCAAGTTTTTGTGACCTAGGGTTTGCTTTTGCAATTTTTTTATGTAGCCACATTTGCCATGGCGCACAAGAGGAAATAGCCAAATTTGGCTACAGGTTGGAGAGGAAAGTTGAAAATTTTAAGAATCCTACTATATTTTGGCAACCTGCTAGAACCAATTGTCTAAATATGACGATTTCAGGGAAAAGAAAAATCCTCTAAATCTGGTTTTTTTTTAAACAAAAATCATTTCCATGAGTTGCATTGTAATTTTTTTGTCTCCAAGTGACACAAATTCGCCAAAAAAATTTTAAACTCAGGAGTGTGACCAGTGTGTTTGTTTTTTTTACAAAAAACCCAATGGAAATTGGCCTGTCCCTTTTACCACAGGCTTTAGAAGAGTCCACAAGATCCAAAAAGAAAAATACTGGTTCATTTGTTGGCCTTGCCTACCAAGGCAAGGATATTGTGTTTAGATTCATTATAGAGTACTAGTGGGTGCCTGTGGCCGAAGGCCACTGTGAAGCCCCCTGTGTGAAATCCAGGTCCCAAAATTGAGATCCCACATTCTGAAAATCACGTCCTCAAAGTTTTCAGGTTTCGGTCTTGGAAACTGCGAGTGTGAAAATCCAGGCCCCAAAGTTGAGATCCCAAGTCCTGAAAACCATGTCTTGAAAACCATATCCTAAAATTTCCCAGGCCCCAAAGTTGAGATCCCAAGTCCTGAAAACCATGTCTTGAAAACCATATCCTAAAATTTCCCAGGCCCCAAAGTTGAGATCCCAAGTCCTGAAAACCATGTCTTGAAAACCATATCCTAAAATTTCCTAGGCCCCAAAGTTGAGATCCCAAGTTTCGAAAACCATGTCCTGAAAACCATATCCTAAAATTTCCTAGGCCCCAAAGACTGCCGGGCCAGTCAGTCGCCCGCCGTGGGGGGTGCCGGGCTGGGCCCGATCGGCCTGACGGGCCTGGTCACCTCGTTTTTGATGTCGGCTATCCCAGGTCTCCGTTCCGCGCTAGAATGTCCTAACCTAATTTCCTCCAATAGCTTTGCCCACAGACTAGGAATAGGAAATTTCGCCCTTCGATTAGCGCCGGGCCCGGTCTGTGACGGACCCGAGCTCCGTCACAGACAGACAGACAAACCAACCAACGCAATTACTATAACTAGTGGGTGCCCATGACCTTCGGACACTGTGAAGTCCCCCGGATTCTTTGAAAAGGGCGGAGAAAAAAAAAAAAAAAAAAAAACCCTGGTATTAACCCTGGGCAGCCCGCCGGAAAAGGGCGGAAAAAAAAAATAAATAAAAAATCTTTGGTATTAACCCTGGGCAGCCCGCCTGAAAAGGGCGGGGAAAAAAAAAAACCCTGGTATTAACCTTGGGCAGGTCCGGCGCCTACACAGCGAACCCGCCCGAAAAGGGCGGAAAGAAAAAAAAACCTTGGTATTAACCCTGGGCAGCCCGCCGGAAAAGGGTGGAAAAAAAAACAAAAAAACCCTGGTATTAACCCTGGGCAGCCCGCCGGAAAAAGGGCGAGGAAAAAAAAACCTTGGTATTAACCCTGGGCAGACTGCCGGACCTCGATTTTAGAACCTGGTCCTGTCCGTCCGTCGAGGTCCTGTCTGTTCGTCGAGGTCCTGAAATCAAGATCGGCACCTGGACGGACAGACAGACGGACAGACACCATGTTTGCTTTAATATATAAGACTAGTGGGTGCCCATGGCCGAAGGCCACTGTGAAGCCCCTGTGTGAAATCCAGGTCCCAAAATTAAGATCCCACATCCTGAAAATCACGTCCTAAAAGTTTTCAGGTTTCGGTCTTGGAAACCGCGAGTGTGAAAATCCAGGCCCCAAAGTTGAGATCCCAAGTCTTGAAAACCATGTCCTGAAAACCATATCCTAAAATTTCCCAGGCCCCAAAGTTGAGATCCCAAGTCTCGAAAACCATAATAAGTCCTGGGCAGTTTAGGGCGGAAAAAAAAAAAAAAAAACCCTCCCTGGCCCCCCCCCACCCCTGCTGGCTCCAAACTAAAAAAAAAAAAAAAAAACACCTCCCTGGCCCCCTCCCCACCCCTGCTGAGTTATACCCATTACCCTTTTCGGAATCCGACTGTCCTAAAATTTCCCAGGCCCCAAAGTTGAGATCCCAAGTCTCGAAAACCATAATAAGTCCTGGGCAGTTTAGGGCGGAAAAAAAAAAAAAAAAACCCTCCCTGGCCCCCCCCCACCCCTGCTGGCTCCAAACTAAAAAAAAAAAAAAAAAACACCTCCCTGGCCCCCCCCCCACCCCTGCTGAGTTATACCCATTACCCTTTTCGGAATCCGACTGTCCGGGCCGGTTCCGCCGGTCCATT